>OY978526.1:15985867-16713367 GCA_963854835.1 Megamerina dolium | reverse complement strand
AGCATCCGAACAATAGATATTCATCAAGATATATGATAATTATGTAATTTACATGTATACGTTTGATCAACAACCAAACGAATAAAGATAAAAATCTAGACTTACAATTACCAATCAAGTGCTGTTCAGTCTTCGTTCGATTTGTTTATAACGAAAGGAAAGGACATATGTTTGTAATTTGGAAATATTTGTGTATTGTATAAAAACAGTCCATTTGAATACATTTCGTTCTAATGAACCGAAGACAACAATACCTTAAAAAATGCGAAATGGCAGTCTCATGCAGCAGCTTGATGTTTAACATATGCTCAGTGGTTGGTACGTTGGCCTTCTGGTCTGTAGGTGGTAGGTTCAATCCATTATTCGATATTATATCGAAAAGATTTTTTTTCGAAAGGTACCTACGTGTCGACAAGTAATCGGCAATTCTTCCGTCAGTAAAAATTTGCCATGAAAGGGCTCAATGCTCAGAAAAAGTAATGTCATAAGGGTTCTGCCGCTCGGAACCGGCTAATATAAGTAGGTTTAACCCGAACAACAGTATTGGAAGAGAAGCTCGGCCAAAGGGTGCCACATATTAATTTTTTTAATGCTTGCATTTGATCCGAATTATTCGTGGAAAAGAAAGGATATGCATAATTTATTCTATGGAGATTTTTCGGTTTGATTTGTACGAAGGAACAAATTTGTTGTACTTCAGAAAAAAAAATTGGATTATAATTGGCAAATATATTCAAAATTCAGAATGTATTTATTGTTTTGACAAACATCATTTTTGAAAGGAGATTTAATTAACTTGTATCCTTTATTAAGTTAAAAATAGTCGACTTTGGAAATATTTAATATCGAGCATTTGTCAACTGTCTGTCATTTTAATAAGGATATTTTGTTTTGTTTAATAATTTCATAACGGCGGTCTAACGACTATAAAGTTTGAATATTCAATTCAAATCAATTGACTATCAGAATGCAAATCATTGTAATTACCTTGATTGCAATAATTGCAACAACCTACAGTAGAACAGCAAAGCGTTCGGATGTTTACATTGCTGGATTCTTTCCTTACGGCGATGGTGTGGAAAATTCTGAAACTGGTAGATGATCTGATTAGAATGCTAAGAAAATATGTTGAAATTGATTTATTGAAATCATTTTAGGTCGCGGAGTTATGCCAAGTGTTAAACTGGCATTATCACATGTGAATGAACATCCAACAATTTTAACAAACTATCGTCTGCATATGTGGTGGAATGATACGGAGGTAAGATAGATTAGGGTAAGCAAGTATAAAACTTTACTAAATTAATTCGAGATTATTTTCAGTGTAATGCAGCAGTTGGTGTGAAATCATTTTTCGATATGATGCACTCCGGTCCAAATAAGCTGATGTTGTTCGGTGCTGCTTGTACTCATGTTACTGATCCTATAGCCAAAGCGAGCAAACACTGGCATTTAACACAACTCTCATATGCTGATACACATCCAATGTTCACTAAAGATGCATTTCCAAATTTTTTTCGTGTGGTGCCATCAGAAAATGCATTCAATGCTCCCCGTTTGGCTTTATTAAGAGAATTCAATTGGACCCGGGTTGGTACATTGTATCAGAATGAGCCACGCTACTCACTGCCGCATAATCATATGGTTGCCGAATTGGATGTCATGGAATTGGAGGTGGTGGAAACTCAAAGTTTTGTTAATGATGTCAACGAATCGTTGCGTAAGTTACGAGAAAAAGACGTACGCATTATATTGGGCAATTTCAATGAGCACTTTGCGCGTAAAGTATTTTGCGAAGCTTACAAGTAAGAAGTTGATAATTCCAAACAATAACAACAATGTGTCTCATATGTATATGATTTCTTCAACACGACTACAATCAGATTGGATATGTATGGTCGCGCATATCAGTGGTTAATAATGGCGACTTACTCAGTGGAATGGTGGAATTCAACAATGGACACCGAATGCACAGTCGAAGAGATATCACTAGCTTTGGAAAGTACAATCATGGTCGATTTGCTACCCTTATCCACGAGTGGAGATATAACCGTAGCTGGAATTGTAAGCCCATGAACACTTGTGTCCCCATATATGTAATGTGTAATAATAATTATAATTTTGTGTGTAGACCGCCCAAGAGTATTTATCTGAATATGATAGTTTACGCGGCACAGAATATTCACGTTTTCATGGCTACACCTATGATGGTATTTGGGCTGCCGCTCTGGCTATCCAATATGTATCACAAAAACGTGAAGATTTTCTAACACACTTTGATTATCGTGTCAAAGATTGGGAAAATGTATTTTTGGAAGCTCTTCGTAATACTTCATTTGAAGGTGTAACCGTAAGTAGAATAATATGGCATTCCACACATCACATCAATATAATAATAAATAATAAATGTATAATTTTATAAGGGCCCAGTTCGTTTCTACAATAATGAGCGTAAGGCCAACATACTCATCAATCAGTTTCAAATAGGTCAAAATGAAAAAATTGGAGAATATCATTCGCAGTTGAGCCATTTAGATTTAACTATTGGAAGACCTGTTCGATGGGTAAATAAGAATACAATCAAAATTACATTTCCTTAAGCATTAAGACTTTTCATTTTAATCTTTTTGCTCAATGACATAATAATATGAAACAAACACAAAGTAATTACTATCTTTTCTCATATTACATAGGTCGGCAAGACGCCGCCGAAGGATCGCACATTGATCTATATTGAACACAGTCAGGTTAATTTGACCATATACATTGTATCAGCTAGCGCTTCAGTGATTGGTGTTGTCATAGCTTGCGTCTTTTTGGCTTTTAACATCAAATATAGAAATCAAAGGTAATGATAATAGCATTTAATATAAACTATATAATTTCATAGCGAATATTTTACTTATGTGTAGATATATAAAAATGTCTAGTCCACATCTCAATAATCTGATCATAATTGGATGTATGCTGACCTATATGAGCGTCATATTCTTGGGATTGGATACAACGCTGAGCAGCGTAGCAGCTTTTCCATATATTTGCACGGCTAGAGCATGGATATTAATGGCTGGCTTTAGTTTGGCTTTTGGTGCAATGTTTTCGAAAACATGGCGTGTCCATTCAATATTCACTGATTTGAAATTGAATAAAAAGGTTATTAAAGATTATCAACTATTTATGGTGGTTGGCGTATTGTTATGCATTGATATTGCAATAATAACAACATGGCAAATAGCTGATCCTTTTTATCGTGACACCAAACAAATGGAACCACGCGTAAATAACCATGATATTTTATAAATAAATCTGTGTAAATTATATACAAATTCTCTACTCATCATAGCACCATGAAGCAATTGATGATGTGCTCGTTATACCCGAGAATGAATATTGCCAGTCGGAACATATGACCATTTTCGTTAGCATTATTTATGCGTACAAAGGACTTCTATTAGTATGTGGATATAAATTATTTGCATTCAAATACGATACAATTTTGAGTTTTTCTTATTTCAAGGTTTTTGGAGCATTTTTGGCTTGGGAAACACGTCACGTATCGATAGCAGCTTTAAATGATTCCAAACATATTGGCTTCTCTGTGTACAATGTGTTTATAACGTGCATCGCTGGAGCTGCTATATCACTTGTGCTATCCGATCGCAAGGACTTAGTTTTTGTCTTACTCTCGTTTTTTATAATTTTTTGTACGACAGCAACTTTATGTTTGGTGTTCGTACCGAAAGTAAGACTGGTAGTAAGGAAGTTTTGTAGTTTTTGTAGCTGTTTAAATCACTCATAGTGAATACGTGTACATCTGTGCAAGCGAAAAAATGTTCCATGTCACATATTTTAACATAGAACTTTTTTTCGCTCTGCCATACGCTCTGAATGTATGTGATTTTGTTGTCTAACTAACTAACTGTATGCAAACTATAGCTTTAATTGTTCTACTTTGCTTTCGTCAATTCGTCCGCTATTCTCTTTCGGGTTTCAAAATTATCTATGACTATCTGCTTAATTTTGTTACAATAATTTCAAAACTTTCCAACATTTCTAATCTATCTATTTGTCACACATTTACAATACATTTGTGTTGGATTTAAATATTTACACACACACAAACACACATTTTTTATTGTTGCCAGCTCGTGGAACTCAAACGTAATCCACAAGGTGTTGTCGACAAACGTGTGCGCGCCACACTCCGACCTATGTCGAAAAATCGTCGTGATTCTTCAGTGTGTGAATTGGAACAACGTTTGCGTGATGTTAAAAATACAAATTGCCGTTTCCGAAAAGCATTGATGGAAAAAGAAAACGAACTACAAGCTTTGATCCGTAAGCTAGGTCCGGAAGCAAGAAAATGGATAGATGGTGTCACATGCACGGGCGGTAGTGGAAATGGAGACACCGAACCGATATTAGGCGACTCTGGATTATTATCTGCGCCACCTGTTCGCAGAGATATGCCAAGCACAACAGGTATATTTACCGTTTTTATTATACTGCATGATTCTATAAAGATGTTCTTAATATTTGTCATTTTGTAGAAATAACGGAACTTACATCTGTGGATAGTGTAACATCAACACATGTGGAAATAGATAACACTCTAGTATCAGTACAATCAATTACTGTAGCTCCATCTTTACCACCGTAAATATTCTATATGTACAATAAAATCATTTCAAGTATTTCTAACGATTAATTATTGTAGCAAAACGAAGCCAAAGACTGTTGCAACTGCACAAGAAAGTACAACACAGCAGCAGCAGCAGCAGCTATCACAATCACAACAACTACAACCACAACCAATACAACAACATGTGCTTCAGCAAACTGTGCAACAACCTTGTTATGCTCAACAAGCAGATGCAGCAGAAAGCGTTACGCAATCACAATCGCAACCGGCTAAAGTTTTAGAGAAACGAAATTCTGTTTCTGCGCAAACAGATGCAAATATAGGCTCGATAACAAGACATGAATTCAATCAGAGTATAAAGAATGGTAATGCGAAACAACGAGAACGGCGACAATCAACAGTTTCACGAGTAATTTCGCTACAATTTGCATGTTGATATCAATAAGTTCATATGAATACTTTCTTACAATTTTAGCATTGCGACAGTGTCAGCCAAACACCAACGGCACGACCTAAACACAGCAGTAACCATAGAAATTCTTCGACTAATATATCAACATCGAGCACAGACATTTGCCCACATGGACCACACGCAAAGCCCAATAGTATTGTGAAAAGTAAGTGATATAATTGTAGTCTTACTTACAAATGCACAAAGTTCACAATTTCCCTTCTTTCAGCACCCATTGCTTCTGAAAGTCGAAGAATTAATATGGGCTATGCATTAAAATCCAACTTTGTGGTATCACAAAGTGATCTCTGGGACACACATACTCTTTCGCATGCCAAACAACATTCGCGACAATCACCTCGCAACTATGCTAATGCCAACTCACAACGATGCTCTGAGCATGGCCATATAATACCATACGATCAGACAACCTCGCCAATTCAACGTTCTGTATCGGAGAAGAATCGTAACAAGTATCGTTACAAACCGCAGAAGGGCACTGTGTGCCAAAGTGAAACTGATAGCGAACGAGAACGCGAACCAACACCACCGAGTACACAATGCATACAACAGCGCAAACTGAATAAAACCAATATGCAACATCATCACTCGTCGCCAAATGTGGCGCCGGAAAAGCAACGAAAACATCGCATTAAGGCTGAATCTTCAATTTATGGTGCAAGCTCCGAAACCGAACTATTAGACGGTGAAACAGCCATATTGCCTATTTTCCGAAAATTACTCACCGAAAAGAGTCCAAGCTATCGGGGACGCAGTGTAGTTGGTCAAAGTTGTCCTAATATATCCATTAAATGCGATATCGTAGAATATTTGTAAAACCGAACATGTGTGTGTATATGTATGTAGCTTTAATTTAAAATAAAATGTCCTTAATTATAGAAAATGTTAGAATATTGAAATGTCGATGTGAAATGAAGCGAAAACAACTCATTAGTATATAAGTATTAAATAGTGAATTAATAGAATGTATGTAGTTATTTAAGATGATGATCGTTTAATTGTTAATTATAAAGAAAACAACAACAACAGAAAAAAAGAAAACAAATTTATCCTCCAAACAATAAAATTGATGAAAAAAAACAAATCACAGACTTTTTTTAATACATTTATTTCACTTAAAACATTAAACAATAATTCTATATTCAATTTTTAACCTTTTTAGTATTTCTCTTATTTTTTTATCACAGTTATAATTTGTTTTCCATTTTCCGTGTGTGTCTATGTGTGTGATATTTTCTATGCTAAAGGCTCACACAAAAATTCTCACATTAAACATTAAATTAGGGAGTATTTAATTAAGTACATATTTTGATAGTTTTGTTTGTACTTATATCATTCTAGTTGGAAATTATACCTATATGCAACTTCAAATGCAAGAAAATAGTGTTGATTTTTTTCGCATGTATACTTAACAATTGCTTATAATTCTTGCCTATAGTAATAATAACATACATATATATATATATATATATATATATATATATATATATATATATATATATATATATATATATATATATATATATATATATATATATATATATATATATATATATATATATATATATATATATATATATATATATATATATATATATATATATATATATATATATATATATATATATAAATAAGTAACTAGAATTTATTACGTTTAAATACAGTAAAAACATTTCTCATGTATACATGTATGTAGATATACGAGTATAGAGTTGAATAAATTTCTAAAATAGACCTCTATTTGAATACGTTGATAATACTATTTGTCATTTGCAGAATAGCATAAGCCTGGATGCAGTACTCTTGTGTGTACTATAAGTGTACATACGTATAACATTGAATGTGCACATTTCGCACATTTCTATTATTTAATATTTATATGCTACATATATAACTAAATTGTCGTACTGTATACTTAATTATAATTACACCTATTAATCAATGTGCATGTATGTATGTATGTATATGTACATATGTATATATGGATGTTGTGTAATTTGTATGTATGTAATTGAGATATTTAGGATTTGCGCGTTTTTTCAACGTTCTCAACAATAGATATTTCTATTGATCCATCAATATTATTAGCATTCGATTTTTGATAGTTAGTCAACATTGCTCCACATAAGCAATCTTCCTTAATAATATTTCGGCTGTTTTTACTATTGAACGAATGCTCAAAATCAATGGGTGGCACATTGGAACATTCTGTACCCGAAATCGTTTTAATTAATGAATTCGATGCCAGTGACTCAAGCTCATGGGTTTCCGAATTAATTAGCTCCCCAATGGCCGAACTGGAAGGTGTAAGCAGTTGTTCGCTTGCTATCACTTGACTTTGTTTTCTGTTGTAAATAGATTTGAAAGATAGTTGTTAAAAAAAAAGTTCATAGTTATATGTATAATACACCCTTATTACACATTTCGATTAAGGAGAAATTACGCGTTTTTTTAGATCAAATTATATGCTGTGGGTTTTATCGCACAATCTGATTAATCAAATAGCTTATTCGAATAATCATGATTTTGATCAATCAATAATTGAAATTATTCGATTAATTAGAATATTTAAAATATGTTTTTTATTCAAATTCAAATATATAAAATTGTTATTTTCGTTATGTTTGCAACTAGGGCTGTGCTAATAATCATTTAATCGAACAATCTGATTAATCATATAACATATTCGAATAATCATTAATTTGATTAATTCAAAATTGAAATGGTTCGATTAATCGAAATATTAAAAAAAGTTGTGCATTTAAAAAAAATTTAACTTCAATACTTATATATAAAATTGTTAGTAATTTTTCTTATGGTTTCAACTAGGACATTAATCGTCTTAAAAAGTATTAATCTCATCAAATCATTAATAATTAATCATTAATCTGATTAAAAAAAATAACATTTTAAAATAATCGTGAATTTTTCAATTCAGAACTTGAAACTTACAACTAGAGGTGTGCAATTAATCGTTAATTCAAATAATAAATTCGAATAACTGTGATTTTTATTACAAATTTACAAATTTAACACATACTTTATACAATCTTCAGATAGCAAAGATCATTAACAATTTTATATTGCATGAAAGCATTTTTTTTATATTTCGTAAATTCGTAACGAAAGTGTGATAAGAGTATATAGAAAAGAAAAACTAATACATACCTATCATAGTATTTAATTCCATTCGAAACAGGACGCTTGCCTAACTTTGGATATTTATATTGCATAAAACCGTACTGTGGGCCAGCAACCTTTAAGAGGCTCATCAGGAAGAAGGTCGCATACAGCCAACTAACACTCATGACAAGCACCAAAAATATACCAATTTGTATGTATGGAAGCACATTGGATGCCAGCATTAGGGCACCGGCCAGCCCAGTTGTGATGGCAGCCATAGCAGTGGGACCGATAATGCGCGACAGAGCAAATTTCGTTGCAGCAATACGTTCACTGGTTGGCGACAAACGATAATGTATGCCATAGTGTAGACTAAAGTCGACAGCCAGCCCAATGGCTGTACTCACAGTAACACTCTCCAATACATTCAATTTCCAACCAAGTAGAATCAGTGCCGCGACGGTAGTGAATATAGTGAAACAAACAGTGATCACTGCATACAGTGATACCAGAACGTTCAAGGTGACCAATGATAGGACCACCAAAGACGTTGTCATGGCGACACCAATTGCAACAATTGTTCCATGCGAGAGTGTATCTTGTACATCGAAAAATTTCAACTCACTTATAAACCACCCATTTTGCATTTCCTTCGGTGCAGTGCTTAATTCTGTTGCGAACCATTCTTCAATAGTGTGCACAAATGATTTGACATCTTGATAAGTGCTTGCATATGATACATTTGATTCGAATTCGACAACCAACGCTTTCACTAGTGGAGGCAAAGTCAAGCTGTGATTTGTAATGTCACCATCATGCATAGAATGACTGGCTGCCATAAATTTTGGACCAGCAACACCGGGTATGAAAAATTCTCTAGGTGTTGCATATAATGAAGAAATACTCTGTGGCAAACATTGTTCAAAAATATATGGTTCATATGGAAATTTCGATATATCGCAACAGGGTGTACGATCTGTGCCGTCCATGCTATCAATGCACCTGTAGTAAATAATATAATTTAGAATTAACACTTAGTTGTTGATGTACACAATATACTCACATTCGATCCATAATTGTAATGAAATTCTCAATGAAACAATTCGGTAAAAGCAAGCCAAATGTTAGCTGATAAAATGGTTGCTGTTTTAGATGCTGACAAAATTCAAACAGCCACATTTGAGCCGCCTTGGTAGATACATTAAAATTATTGTCATAATGTAAATGCCCATGAGAGTAGGGATTAGTGTAGTCGCCATCATCAATCGGTTGAATGCCCCAAACAAAGCGCAAGGGCAATTTAAAATTTTCAAATGTCTTTAACAAAAAACGTAAAATTAAAGGTGCTTGTGAATTTATGTAAATATTTACGACTTACAGCCATTGATCTTTCGAACCAAAATTCATTCTTCAGCTTAGAATTATATACCTCAAACGGATGACTGGTGACGAATAATTGAAAATGTTCACTTTCCGGCAATCGCAAGCCTGGTGAGTATAGCACAATCGCAGCACTACAAATACCTATGCTAGCTGTAATACGTAGCATAGAAATGTTTGCTAAGCGTTCAGAATGACAGAAAACAAAATCCACACATACCGAAGATGAGAATCCATAGATAACCATATTTCATGACAGCTCCAATGATGGCTCTTTCGAAGAAAATACAAAATTTATTAATTGATTTATTGAACATCAGCAATAGCTTTTGCACTTGTAATTTACTACACGTAGTACACGCAGAAATACGTTCCATAATGGACACAGATGCTGGCAGCCAGGTTATCATTAATAAATAATTTGCAATAGCAACAGTTCCAGCAAATACTCTAAAAATCGTATCGAACACATTATTCACATAATATCACTTATGCCCGTGTACTCACCCAAAACATTTAATTGCTGTAATTGAGCTTGTATAGGAAGCAAAAAAAGCACCAGCCGTCGTCAGTGACGATACAAACATCGAGAGTGCAGCATGACGAAATGTCAACTCCATTAGATTCTCCAAAGTCTCTGTGTGTTCACCATCCACAGTGGAAAATGACTGGCTTGTGACCGTTGATGATTTGGTGAAACGTTCAGCAAGAACGCATTGCCATATCTTGACAAAAATAAATGCATTATCGGCACCAACGCCTGCAAAGAGTTTTTGCAAAAGCAGCGATACATCGTATGCATATAATGGTAAAATGAAGATTTCACAAACTCACCAATAATCACAACCACTGCGAGCAAATTCATATAGGGGAAAAATGTCATCTCAAAAACCACGGTATAGAAAAAGTATGCTAGACCTAATGAGAATAGCACAGCGAAACATGTCATCGCAGTGATAAACACCGACGTTGTATACAGCCATATACAAGCCATGACAAAAACACCACCGAGTGCCACCAACCAACCGTCCATTAAAAGGCACTCGTTGAACAGTTCGTTCTCCAAACCGAGATCCATTGCGGCCACTTGTACAAGTTCATTTTTCAAATCACTGAAAACATCAAATTTATGTCATTTTCTACCGACTATCATAAAATTGATTTGTGTTCGATATATGTGCGTGTAAAAAACGTTTAATATGTGTGATTGTCCTCAATACAATGTGACAACGTATCGTCATCACTACAAGCCCACATCGGCGGGAAATTATACAGCTAAAGCTAAGCCGATAAAACAGTCCGATGAAACTTTGATCACAGGATACGTGAGTAAAAATCTGCAAGTCAATGGTATTCAAATGAAGAGCAAAGTATGGCCAAAGTCTACAATTGGCGTCGAAGAGTACAAAGATTTTTTGAAACGTCTCCAATGTTGTAAAAAAGATATATATAAGCTATACTTTGGATGCGGCAATGTCGACCCTGCAATAGTCGAAGAAATGCTGAGAGACTTGGAAAGAACGACTTATCAACATGTGTATTCACGAAATGTCTTTGTACCGCGCAAAGAGGCACGCCGTTTAGCAAAAGCTGCTCGAGAAAATCCAACAAACATGAAGTACTATGAAACAACCTATCGAACATATTTCAATCGTATCGAAGAATTGTCACGATTTAAAAGTTTTCTCTATGGTCTATTAGAGAAGCACGACCAAACAGAGCTCAAAAATGATTTGAAGAAAATACTTAAAATTGGTAATACAACATATCATATAAGCTATTGTGTTCCAGCTATCGAAAATTCAAAAGGAATGAGTGTTGAAGTTGGGCCCATCGATCGTTATACATTACGTCGCATTTAATCATTAACAGCATAATATTCGAATTGTAATAATCAGCAAAATTAAAACATATGTACTTACGATTTATCCCATTCATGAAATAATGGAAGTATCTTTGTTGAATGTGCCACGGGAATAAATATCATTGCATATTTTAAATATACATTTGAATCCTACAAAATTGCGATTAAATTCAATTCAATTCAATTGTCAATATTCTTATACTTACATTAAGTTTTATGAAATTATAGTCAGTCATAAAGTGCAGGATATTGAAAACAATATTATGACGAGTACATTCTGGTGGCGCATAACATCTATTGTATGAGCTGCAATCATTGCTCAACTTCAAGTCATGAAAATATTCGAAACACATTACCAAGAGATTTTGTAGAGATGATAAGTCATTTTTCTAAAAAAAAAAAAAAAGGAATCACATAGATTCAGCTGTAAATTTAAGAAAAGTTTAAACAAAAAAAAAATTATTTTCGTACAGTTAATTCAAAACAGGAACTTTTATTTGCCAACAAAGCAGCATAATTAGATAGTGACCAGGGACGGCAACAGTTTTCTGTGAGCATCTCCCGTTGACAGTATTCGTCGTAATTTGATACTGCAGTGATTTGGTTTTGTAATTGGCACATTGCTAATAGACCATTTAAATCGAAAAGTGAATCAGTCGCATTCGGACCTATTCTCTCTATAACAAAATGTGAATATTCCTTGGCGGGAGAATCGCAAAAGAATGCATCATCCATTGGTGACACGTGCATAGTATCTCCTATTGTTGGAGGCACTACGGCTTGTTTAAGAATGCGCCATGTGCTCTTTTTCGTTTGTACTTTCTCACGATGATAGTCCTCATCAACAGATGTCATATTCCGTCCGTACTCAAAATGTTCACTACGGTTGATATGTTCCGTAGATGACCAAGTGTCATTGGTAATTTCATAATCACGAAATATACCATTATCACCATTCCATTGCAAAGGTGAACGATCTGAGTAATTTTTGCTCATATCAATCATCTCATCTTCATCCACTTCATTCTTAAGCGCAAAAATTTTAGTTTTAAGTTTCACATTTGATTTTTTCTTTTGATTTGCCTGCTTTCGTTTATTTTTACGTTTGCGGTGACGACGGTTTTTTCGTTTATGAGTGAACATAAAATCAACATCACTATGATGATCGTCTAAGAATTGCAAGTCATTAGGATCAGCAACAAGTGTACCACCGGGACCAGTTTCCTGTAAAAGATTATACCAGGCGGTAAGTCGTTTGCCTACATCAGTACCACGAGCTTCAAATCCCTGTAAACAAATTAAGAACTATAAATTCATAAAATTCGATAATTATCGAAGGTGTACAAATTATACCAATGTGGGATCACTAAAATCCGGTAATGCAATCGTAATTAACGATACGATGATGCAAGCAAGGCAGAAAACTGCTATCCCCAAGACCATCAAATATGGTCGCCGCGCCAAACATTTATAATACCAATGCATATCAATCACCGGTATATGCACAGGTACAAAAAAAGCAACAGTGGTAGAAAGATAATCACTTCATTTAGGGAAACTTTGTTGCGAGTTCTCTCAATATTATGGTGTCAAGGAAGATGATTTGTTAGACATTCTGCAACGGTTAGCAGGATGTTAATATTATTGTCCTCCACTGTAAACTATGCACTTTCCCTCAAAATGGTAGGTGGAAGTGTGTAATGAGCTTTGTCTGTAGCAATGAAACCATATTTTTTTTTACTCCTTTCTTCTGCAAAATTTTTGATTTTCTTGCCTTTCGTGTAGTTTATTTAATTCGTTCCACAATTAACTGTTTTTTTTTTCTGTTGGATTATTTTAGTTATTGCATTTCTACTATAAGGACGAACATTTTCAATTTGTGAAAAATTGTATGAAAAAAACAATCAACTTATTTCAAAAAGCGTGAGGAGCCAAATGTGGTATATAAACAAATTTTGACAACTACTACCAGCGGTACCAACATATAACCCAATGAAGAAGGTAACATAAGGTGAATTTCTTTTCCTTTCGGCACGATGATTTTTATGGTATTTTGAATACTCTCACGAAACAAGAAATTGCTTGACAACGGAACAAATATCAGTTATTCAAAACGGCCAATACTAATGGGATAGGAGTTGATTCCGCCTATTTTAAGGATAAATAGAAATCTCACAGCATTCCTGAAGTATGAAAATATATGATTGACGTCAATTATTTCTTCAGTTCCAATATTTGGCTTAAACATAATTACAAATATTCTATTTCTTATCTTTACAAGAACTCCTGAAGAAAATTTAAGGTTATGTAAACAAATATTTTGGCCCCAAACATTTTTCCAGAAAATATTTACTCTCTATCGCTACCCATACATAATGAAATTAAAAAACTTGAAAACAAACTCATTCGACCATAGTTATAGAAAAAGCTGCATTTTGTAAGGGGCGCTTGAAAACAAACTCATTCGACCTTAGTTATAAAAAGAGCTGCATTTGGTAAGGGAAATATATCGAATAAGTCATTTCTAACTTGAAGTTGATTTTTAATGAAATTCTAATTGAGTGTAAATAAGTAATGATTTTATTAAAATTACAAAATATAAATAAAATCATCCTGAGGCAAGATTTAAATATTTTTTAACATTTATTATTTTAACGTTTGCTCATGTTACACTTTTTTTTCTTTTGTAATAGGCGCAAAAATTCACTTCCGTCATATTGGAAAATGTGGCAAATCGCAAAATATAACAAATACACAATATTCGATAATGTGAATAGGGTCATTCAGCATTATTTCATTCAATTTAGTGTACTTCAGCTGCCAGTATGTGTGAAAATTTACGAATATCAACTAAAGCTGATCGTCCAAAAGACGCATTTTCGCATCAGCGCATGCAACGCAATCATATCTTCTATTTTTTTGTTTTTTCTTTCTTTAAACATGAATTTAACACAAACATAGAAATAAAAGCATTTATTGATAGCATTGAAAATTAAATATAATTTAAAACCCTTGGCTTTTAAAGTCAACTGGGCTGTCTGCATGACGCTTAAGCTGCTACAAATGTAGAAAGTACTTTCTGAAGGCATTCTACGATTTGCGCTATATAACTTGCAAAAAACAACTACACTAATTCTAAGTTTCTGACAAATGTATAGGATGAGGATGAGGGATTACCTCTACGCAACAATGTCTGAGTTCGGTATTCCTGCAAAGCTCATTCGACTTTGCAGAATGACACTGCATAACTCCCGTTGTGCAGTGAAAATTGGGAAGGACCTCTCCGCACCGTTTAATACCGAACGGGGTTTCAGACAAGGTGATTCGTTATCGTGCGACTTCTTCAATCTTATAATGGAGAAAATAATACGAGCTGCTGTTCTACGACATAATGGCACTATCTTCAACAAAAGTGTCATGCTGTTAGAGTATGCCGACGATATTGACATAATCGGCATGAACACGCGAGCAGTCAGTGCAGCATTCTCAGAGTTGGAAAGAGAGTCGCGTCGGATGGGTCTCACGGTGAACGAGGGCAAGACGAAGTATCTAGTGTCAACAAACAAAGAGTCCCAGCGTCTTGGACAGCACGTCACTGTTGACAACTACGCTTTTGAAGTAGTAAGGGACTTTGTCTATCTTGGAACCAGCATTAACAGCAGTAATGACGTCAGCTTGGAGATCATGCGTAGGATAACTCTTGCTAACAGGTGTTACTTTGGGCTGAAAAAGCTGAAAAGTCGAGCCCTCTCTCGAAGAACGAAAACTACACTCTACAAGTCTCTCATCATGCCTGTCCTAACATATGGCGCTGAAGCCTGGACAATTTCCATCTCGGATGAGCGAATGCTTGGAGTTTTCGAGAGAACAGTCCTACGCAAGATCTTTGGACCTATTTGCGTTGGTGGCGAGTACCGAATAAGGTACAACCATGAGCTGTACGAGCTATATGCCGATATTGACATAGTAAAGCGCATCAAAATCCAGTGTTATATTCGGAACCCGCTGGAGGACGGCGCAGAAGAGGAAGACCAAACCTCCGGTGGAATTTCTAACTGGCGCCAGCTAGCGAAGAACAGAGATGGCTGGCGAAGCATGTTATTTTCGGCCTAAATCGATATTCGGTTGTTATGGCCACATAAGTAAGTAAGTATAGGATGAGGAAAGCGTAAAATGTATCATCTGGACTTTCAGCTTAAGATCTTCTCTAGAGGTACAATATGGCACATGAATTTACTATGTGCTGTGCGTAAAGCAATTTCTTCCTATACGAGTACGCACGTACCTACATATGAAAAGTAACATTTTTATGTTTACTTTAAAATGGAAATTTTTATTGAATATTTGAAATTTGAAATTCGCCTTATATCAAAGTGCCGTTGCGTGTATCGCTTTCGCCCAACATTCGTGGCTGTACATTATCGAACGCAATTGTTTAGGGAGACGATTATTAAAGCGGCTTTGACAATTATTCTTGGATGACACTTGAACACCTAATTTTAGTGTTTACATTTTTAATGGATTATGAAACGGTTTCTCAGATTTTATATTCATAACTAAATAATTATCTTGCGCTTGTAATTATGTTGTGCCAAGCACGATATATCGTTCGGCTGCGACTGCTCGCATCAATACCGTGTACTAATTCGTCTTTATTCCCCAAATGCATATCCAGCAGCGGTGCAAATAGAGATGACACTCGGGAGCAACAGCAATCAAGTAATAAACAACAAAGTCGTAAATCATTTGTGCCTGCAGTGAGGAATCCCTTTGATAGTGCAACAGAAAAAAATAAAGAAACGTACTTGTGTATGGTAGAAATCTTTGAGAAACGTGATGTACACCGGCGTAATCATGTCGAATTTATTTATGCTGCACTAAAAAATATGGCCGAATTTGGTGTGGAACACGATTTGGAAGTGTACAAGGCATTAATTAACGTGATGCCAAAAGGAAAATTTATTCCTACGAATTTGTTTCAAGCAGAGTTTATGCATTATCCCAAACAACAGCAGTGCATAATTGATTTACTTGAACAGATGGAAGATTTCGGTGTTATACCCGATTACGAGATGGAGGCTATGCTTTTAAATATTTTTGGTCGCAGAGGACATCCACTACGAAAGTATTGGCGTATGATGTATTGGATGCCAAAATTTAAAAATTTATCACCATGGCCACTACCCAATCCAGTTCCTGATGATACATTAGAAATAGCAAAATTAGCTGTAGAGCGTATGTGCTCAGTCGATTTGCGATCGCACATTTCAATATATAAAACGAGTGAGGTGAACGATTCCATTGATGACACATGGATAGTGAGTGGCATGAGTGAAGAACAGATGAATTTGTTGCGTGACCATCCACGACACAAAGCTCTTTACATTGAGGGTCCATTTCTGATTTGGCTACGCAACCGTTCCATCAACTATTTTACAATTCGTGCTGATGCTGATATTGAATTTTTAAAGAGTCTTCAAAACGACGACGGCGAGGATGAAGATGGTTTGTGCGATTCTTTTAAATTGAATTAATTATGAATTATTAATACATACTTATTAATGTCATTTTAAATAGATGTATCCCGTTTAAAGTTACCATTCTTTGGAAGGCCTCCAACTCGGCTAAATCAAGTTGGCAAATGTCGTTCAGTACATCAACAAGATGATGGTACGATATTTGCCATCTGTGCTACTGGCACATCGACAAAAGACTCTTTGCTCTCGTGGATACGTTTATTGGAGATTAATGGAAATCCTGCTCTTGGTGAGATACCAGTACTCTTTAGATTTAGGTCTACCGTAAAGGAACAAGCAATGCAAATTGAAGGTGCTGTAGAAAAGCAATCCAATAATCCAACAGAACCCGATCAAATAAGATAGTAAGAAAGTGTTAATTGCAATTAAATATTTTTAACTAATAAAGCACAATGTGTATTTTTCTAAAAAGAAAACAAAAACCAAGTATTACGTATGCATATTCCTTTATTATTAACATATTTACATGCTGTCCAAAACATAGTAAATTATTTTAGAGATATGTGTTAACAGTACGATCAGATTCTTAAGTACGTAATTCAAAAATAATTCTTAGAAATTAATGCCTATAATTCGATTAAAGATCATTAGATCGTACCATACATTACACTTGGATATATGCAAGTTTTGAGACATCTATTAGTAGAGTATTCTTTTTTGTTTGTTTTACTCTCCAAAATCTAAGAATCACAGCAGCACTTTTACAAACAGAATTCGAAATTACATCATTGCTTTTGTTGTGTGTATCACTTTTAAAATTTATTTGAAATTATGTTTTCTCCAGTTTCAAAAACACGCGTCTATTTAATAGCTTTTTAGGTACATTACGACGTCTGCTTAATTTAGATTATAGTAGTTATATTTAATAAGAAATTATTTTTATGAATTTTAAGTTAAGTATGATAAAAATTTTCGTGTGTTTGTTCTTAAACAAGAGGCTTATTTACGGGAAAAACTTGCGTTACTACGCCAATACCTTTACTTGTACCTTCTCGAAAGAGAATACGCATACCAGGTCGTACATACTCTGGATGACCAACAAACTGAAACATGACGGATGCACTATCGTTGGTGCCAATCTTTTCGCCACCCATTATACCACGTATAATCGCTGTTTGTCTTATGCTACCAATATGCACAGTCGTCTGAAAGCCAACATATATGGCAGTTGCGTGAAATAACACAGACACTTTAGCCTGCAATGAAATTTGTATTTTAGAAATCAACTGTGTTAAAAATGAACACTTCAGCATTAGACGTTACCTGAAAAAATAATGTGCCACAAGGCTTGTCATCAGCGTTTCCACTGTCCGCCAGGAGCACCATTCCACTCCTCAACGAAGGTAATGACTGATTTGGAGTAAAGGACAAAGAGGCACTCTGTCCTGCACGCACTACACGACATGGCGCTTTATTACGATGAATCGTGTGTACATTAACTGGCAGAAAATTGCCATTTGGCAGTGGGCCAATCTTCATTGGCATATTCTCGGTAAGCACACCTTTTACCAGTAGTCCTCCCACCACAGGTCCCACTTCAGAGACACGGAAAATTTCATCGATATGAAATTCACATGGTTCCTGCTCCAGACGTTCTTTTTCCGAGTTACTTATACCCGGTGAAAGAACATATAGGAATTTTGTGACTAGATTGAGACCAATACCGGTGACATTTGAGACACAAAAAATAGGTACAATATTTTCAGAGACTTGATTTGAGCCGGCTGAGATCACTTCATCTGTATTTGTGACCACAAATGGTACTTTTCGGCAACCGATTGAAGTTAGGAGATTTTTTAGTTCCTGTACCGTTTGGTCAGGTGATGTAATATCTGTTTTGGTAATCACAATGAAAAACGGCATATCTAAAGCTCGTACTATTGACAAGTGTTCTTTAGTAGTGCCATTACAGCCGCCCCCAGCCGAAACAACCAACATAGCGTAGTGAGGTGAATAACCGGAGAGTGCCTGTACGGTCGTACGCATGTAACGACGATGTCCAGCTAAATCCATAAATGTAACTAGTTTTGTAGAGCGATCACTAATCTCCTCGGCAGTCATCATTTCATTGTACTTGTAATTTATAATATTCCCCTAAAATCAAAACCAAATTAGCAAACACAACGAATGAGTACATCTAGTTTACTTACAAGAGAATCAAAGCCCAATGTTTCATGTGATATACACGATGTTCGGCCAGACTGTATCTCATGCATATGCCGGAACATATTTAATCGAGCCCGTCCTCTACCATTATCGAATTCGCCTTGTGTCAATACGCCCAATAATGTTGATTTGCCTGCATCAGCTCCACCCAGCACAGCAACACGTACTTCAATGTTATGCTGATCATCGGGGATCTTTCGTACCAAAACTTCTGTCACCGCCCTGCGACCCGCAACACACTTTCGTCGCAACACAGATGTACTTGCTCCCAATTTGTGTGCCATTTGCTTGAGTGTAGCCAAAGAAGCGTTCATATCTTTCTCATTCAGACCATGTAAATGGCCAGCATCTGAAACGCCAATCTCATAAATGGCTTCTCCATGTCCTTCGCGTAGACGCCACTTCATTTGTGTTACCAAATGTTCGAAGCGTTGCTTCGAAGGGCTGATCAACTTTAATTTGTACTCAATATTTCCCAATTGAGGCTCCGGCGGTAAGATGCCTTGTTCGAAATCGATTACGATTTTGTTATTCAACGAATCGAGTTCACTCTCACTGCAGCTGCTGGAATTTGCGCTCAAGCCACTGTTTGTATCACCATTACCATTTCGTATATCCTGCTCTTCGTCGAATCCGTCGTCCGGTTGATTCGGATCAAATAGACTCAAAAATGAGTCCATGTTCTTGCAGAATATTCACTTTAGCGTGCTCTGTGTGTGCAAAAAAAAAATCATATAATATAATACAGCAATTTAGAATCATATTAAGAAAAACAAGTGAAAGGAATTTTTGATTATGTTTCCATTTTGTTATTCTCATACTGTCTAAAATTTAGGTTTGTACTAAAAGTGTGACCTTGAACAAGTTTGTTGTTTATGTTTTTGTTTGCCTAATTTTGTATAAATTGTGTACAAATGACGTTCACATTTTATTTATATTTTTTTGTTTATGTCTTATTTAAGCGAAATATATATTATGCATAACAACAAATACCAAATAGGTATGTGACAAGAATGAAAGCAAATTAGATACAAACAATAACTTTTGAGCAAATACTTCTTGCGTATGTTTACATATACATGCATGTACATATGTAAAATAAATATGTGTACCAAGAACAATAAAATATCGATCTGACTCGGAATATTGCATACGTTGACAAACGTTCCAAGTGTACACTTTTATTATCAATTAAATTACTGTTATGTTATCTAGTATAAACAGAGTTTGAAATATATCTATGCAATATATTTCGGTGACTCAAATATTTTTTCTGACATCACAACTTGTAAACAAATTTCCCACCCACTTGATCAAATACAAAAAATATAAAATATTTATTTTCAAATAATCGGTATTCTTTTATCTAGTAAACTGAGTGTTGGTTTCTGGTCAAATAATAAGAACATACTAAAGCACAATTTAGTTAATGGGAATATTTTAGATGTTTGCAGTTAAATGTATACCATATTTTGTATATTTTCCTTGTTTTCAATCAAGCAAATTTATAACTACATATTTTGTCATTCAACCTCAAAATCACCTATTTTTAAACACAAAGAATTTCTGTTTTTAGCTACTAAAGCACAAAAGAAGGAAAAACGTAAATCATGCATACATAGATTTACGTACACAAGTACACAATTTCTTTTCCTTTATTTGTTTATAAACAAAACATTTCAATCACTATCGCAGATACCTTTTCACAAATTCAATTCCAACTGGACTAAATACATATTAATCAATGACTATTGCATTGCAATGTTAAACAACTAATAAATTCACTCTATCGATGATTTGTTAATCCAACTTACATTTCGCAATTTGTGAAATTAATTGCGTGCAAATTTCCACAATTGAATTATTTTCCAATTTAAACAGTTATTGCGTGAGATTTTCTAATTCCCACAATTTTGTTTATCTTTTGCGGATAATATGTATATTTTTATATATTGTATTATGCCCTCCAACGTTATGCTTTACATTTGTTCTCACATTAATATGTACACAAATCAGTAATACAAGATTTTTTAATTACTACAGGAATAAACATATAAACCAGAGATGTTAGTCATATGAATAGGATAATCAAAAATAGTAGATATAGAGGTAAAAACCCAAACAGTACTTCTGCTTCAACTTTAAAGTATTAAATTTTCAACGCAGTGTGAGGTCTTTTTATAAGTCAAATAAACAAAATAATTAGTATGATTATTTAACCAATTTACAAATATCTCTCAATATATTAATATCCTTATTGAAAACCCCTTCTTAAGTAGGCAACTTTATTTAAGTAACCAAGTGAGAAAAACTTAACGAAGAATTTTGAAAGTGATAGTGAAATTGTCGTCCACATTTTAATAAAAATTATTTATTTTTATTGTAAGAACGATCTTCAGTAGTTAAATTTTAATTTCACTGAAACGTTCGCATTGTGCTTTGACCCGGTCAACGTGTACTTTTCTATCGCATAAAGAGAAGTCTTAATGCAATGGTTATAAGGTCGGTTTTTGATTCACTTGATTTTCTATTTCAGCGGAACAAGTGGAAAATAGCACACCCTGAGGGGGAAAAATAATAAATTTACTCGCATAAAACTCATTTTTGTAATGACAGAATTTTCAAATTTAAATTTTGATCTTCAGCCATACCTTATGTAATCGTTTCTCCAAACAAATTTTTTTTCGATATGTTCACAAAAATAAGCCTAATACCAGGATATTAATATCACAGAAGGCACCCCCACGATTGTATATAGCTACTGTACAAGGTCGTTGCTTTGATCCGCTAAATTATGTTACTATATTCCCCATATAAATGACTGTCAGACAGTGATATTTCATATGTGGGTACATTAGGTACGGTTATTATGGTTGCCCTCAGGAGGGCATACTTAGGCTAGAAACGCCCTTTTGTGTTACTCTAATCATGTCTTTCAGAACTGTTGTGCGTGTTAAATTTGGACAGTATTATAGCCTAAACAGACGGCAGCCTAATTCCGGATTACCGGCGCACTTAATCCGAATAAAATATTAATCTGACAGACGGCAGTATTGCGGATTAACTAAACGGCTGATTGCTGTTTTATTAGGTCTGCTCACTTACATTACTATCACTATCAATTTCTGTCATCTATCACTCTCGATATGAGAAAATATACAAGAAGTACGTGAACTGAAAACTATCAGAAACTTGTAAATTGACATTCACCGTTCGTAATTAACAGCTGGATTTATTTGTTCGCCGTTCATTCACCTTTTCATGTTGAAAACTGTTAACAATTGTTGAAAGTTTTTTGTTAGTGAACACAACTAATATTTTGTAAAATGGATGGAGAAAAATTCACAATAGACAATTTTCAGCAGTGTTGTCATCGCAAATTGCCCTAATCCTGTTTTATCTTGAGAATTAGCTCATAGAGTTTATACGGATTAGCTGCAGTTAATGCCCGAGTTAATTCGAATTAACTCGGTAATCCGGAATTAGGCTGCCGTCTGTCTAGGCTATTAGAAGGGATCTACTTATATTAGTCAATGACGTAATTTTTTCTGAGCATAATTTTCTCTACGGCACCTACTTTAGGACTTCAACGTTTAATGTATGATCCACGCTTACTACCATAAAAAGCTATATTTGACTAGTTTAAAGATGTTGGTCGTTGCTGTATTTTGTTTAAATAGAACTGCGCGCCAGTCATGTTTAGTGCGCTGACTAACATTTTTTTGGTTAAACATTCGATAGATTCCCTACGGGAACGGTGCAAAACCCTCAATATTGACATACATAGGACTGACTTTATACGATAGCTATACCTCCGGCTCGGCATAAATAAGCAGGAGTTGGAAACAATTGATGTAATGTGTTCATGTATTTCTTTTTCACAAATTCATTAGGTTATCAACAAATATTGGACAAATAGTACATATAAAATTAGCAGTGTCTTTAGGTTGAAATAAAAATGGTAAAAAATTTGCAAAAATTTATCAAAATTACTCATTAAGAACTATAGCTAACGTAATTGTAATTATTAACAAAGAAACAGAGACATCTAAATTTATCAAATATATTTCTTTTATATATAAATTAGATTTACGAATTATGTTAATACCAAAATACAGAAGCTTCTGTAAGGTTATTGTAAACAGAACTAAACTAATTTAGTTGTTATCACTTTGTATGATGCTACGTTTACGTTGTGTTATCCGTTGTTCCCGATGTGTTTTCTGAACTTTTTTGAAATGCTCCAACAATTCCTCAAAATTGATTTTACTTTGGCACTGCATGGAATACTTTTCTTCGCTGCAATGAAATAATAAAATTAAGTGTAATGCAATTAACAAAATTTATATAGAACCATACAGTGGTGTTTGTCCCCAATAATTCGGTACACATTGAAGGCGATTTTTAAGTAAATTAAATGCTTCCGTCTGAGGTAATAGCATTAGAATGCCAAAGAGAGCGTGCGCCAAATATTGAGCATCAGCACAATTATTTGCTTTGGAAACCAATGTTAATCGTAAAGCTAAAATATAAATTCAAGAGTATTTATATAGTATGTATTGAAAAAAAAAACTGCTCAAAGTACTCTATAATTTTCATCTTACATGCAAAAATTGGCGATTCGATTAACTGTACTAATTTATCTAATTCATTTAACAGCTCCAAAGTGACTTCAATATCGGCACTAAAATTAAAATTTTAATTATTTCTCATTTGCACAAATTCATCTAACAGTTAATATATGTATCAACATCTAACTTACAAAAGTACTACCAATTCTGAAACATGCTGATAGCTTTGTGCCAGTAAACACAATGATAACGTAGAAACTGGGCAATGCGCCCAACTCTTGTACAGACATTTGAAAAGGTCCGCCGACTTCTCATTGGTAATATCACGTAAAGCGTTGCGCAACTCAAATAATTCGGATGATGTCAATAAAATCATATTTAATAGACGAACAACTGTTGATGCAAATTTCATGTTGGTAATTTCATCATTAATTATATCTGCAAATGTCCGATAAATATATTCTGCATTCAAGACAACGCACAATTGTCTGCATAAAAAAACAGGGGAAAAAAGAAAAAAAAAAAAACTGAAAATATACTGTAGCATATATTCCTTACATTAAGCACACCTTATGATAAGACTAGCTCTATTCTCTAGTAATTTCTTTTCTTCGTTGAATAAATTCAATAAACTTAATAAAAATTTACGATAATGTGCCTTATTAAAATCTGAAAAATCTAAAATTATGAAATACTTTAGTAACATTAAATAATCCATACAAATTTTAAACGAATAACCTTTGGAATGTGTCGAGTTTACAATTTCAGCTAATACAGACAAACACTGCAATACCACTTCATCGGAATTGTCCGATAGGATACCCAATAAGTTAATACCCAAAACGTTTGCATGCGCTGACATCTATAATTGATCAAATAAAAGGATTGTGTAAATGAAAATATTGCAGAATGTAAGTATGTAAGTTATTATGTACCTCATTTGGAAAATGGGTAAATAAATGATGAATCCATTTCAAGACAGCCACTTTGGTATGCACTGAATTATGGGTTAAATATTGTGATAAAACTTCCATCACAGAGAGTAAATCTAACTTTTCAATATTTTGAGTTTTGTGCTCCTTAGATGAGATTAATTGTATCATCGAATTATTCACAGACACAGCACATTCCTTAATATCTATAAAAAGCGAAAATCCCAAAAATATTAATTTCTGTAAAATATTTGTCTTGATAAGATAAATTAACACATATTCGTACATACTCTTTTTGGACTCAACATTGTACTCCAAACAAGGTAATATAGCAGTGAAAATCCCACTAGCATGTGGCAATACATTTGGTCCAAAAATTTGCACAAATTCACGTATCCAAGTTATAGCTATGGACTATAAATAAGTACATTAAAAAGTGGTGTATAATTATCCAAAAAAAAAAATAAAATTACAACACACACCTTAATAAGTTCATTTGGAGATTGTGCATGAGTTATGAGTATGTTAATAGTATCTTCCATTTTAACCGATGATGAATCTGAACGCACAGATTTTAGAAATTGGCTTATTGTCGTTTCACACCTTCAGTTCAAAATAATAGGTAAATTTACAATTATTTCAAATATGAGACAATCTATAAATACACATACATGCGTTGTATTTCTAATGTATTATCTTCCAACATCATAAAAAGACCATCAAGAATATCTGTTAGATAGTTGACCATATTTATTTCAGGTACGGCATTTAAAATGGATATCCAAGAAATTACGTATTGACGTGCAAATGAATTTTTTACGTATACACGTTCCTTTAGTAGTGGTATAAATGCTTCTAAATTGAATGTTTGTGAAGACTCTGTGACAATATCCTTTAAAGATATATAATATAAACAATATACATAAAAGATATATATACCGGCATTGAAATATTCATTTTCCTTACCTTGAGTAGTCTATCCAATAATTCACTGCCATCCTTGACCATTTGATCGGAATCTGCAACAAGGCGTGAAAGAGCAGAAAACAATTCTGGAAAAAATGGAATAATCGCTGCGCGGGCCACCTTCACAACATTATAGAGGGATTCACAAGCAAAATAACGTACACGTAAATCTGGATCACTCAGACACAATAAAATCGGCGAAACCAACTCATTCACATATTTATCGGAATCCTTCATGATAATGAATGTACATTAAATTTTATTTATATAGTAGATACCTAGAGTTTATTTCGTATATAGGCAACCAACCTTTCCCAAACCAAGACTGGCTGCTGCTAAGCCAATTAATCCTCCCTTGCGTCTATTTGGATCACGTGATGTAGCAAAATCATTTGATAAAACTTCTATTAATTTACGTATTTGTGCGGAATTATTTTTATCATTAAACTCAGTAACCATTCTAAAATGAAAAATCTTGAGTCATCGGTTTCATATATATTTTTTTTTAATAATTTCTTCCTACTTTTCTATTTCCTGTGAGGCCACTTTCCTCTTCTCATACACTTTATCACCTAGAGCCTTTGCACATGATTCACTTAACGGAGCATAAGATGATTCCATCATTTACTTTATCAACTTTAAAACCAATTAATAAAATATGGGCGTAAATTAACCGTGCAAATCAATCTGACTAGATCCTACGGACCAATACAATAAACAGCTGATTTATAGAATTGTCATAAAATTGCCACAGCTTGCTTATTTGAAATTATAATATAATAAAGGCCAAGGTCCATGCAGGAATTTGCATACGTACGGCAGAGTATACAGGATATAATTGAATTGATAGAATTCGTATAGATTCCCTACGCTATGCGAATACGAAAGAAATAGCTAAGTATAATATAAAATAGAAATATGATTTAGAGAAAAGAGTATGTCTGTCAATTTTTGACATTCGATCCGTTGATAATCTAATTTCTACAGATTCCAACGTACGTTACTTACGAATTCGTAAGTATTGAATACGAATTAATATTGAACAATTAACCTAAGCGGTTGTTCACATTGGCCTGCCCAGAAGCAACTGTGGAAGTGAGATAGGTAGAAAAGTAGGCAGTAAGAAAAAGAAGGAAGTTTTGAACCGATGTCCAATCCAAAATTTAAAATCGGCACAAGCAGCTATGTTCTATGTGTAAAGTAATTAATGAAACTATTCGATTAATCAATTCCCTCAATCAAAATTATTTGAATAATAAGAATTTTGACCAATCAAAACATTTTTAGTTTTAATTTTTTTTTATTTTGACATTTTCTTTGGTACTAAAAATGTCAAACGTGTTATCATTTTCATAGCTTTGGAAAGTTTCCTGCTACTTTGCATTGTAAAAAATATTATAAATATTTTGAATATTTTATTCGAATTAAACAAAAATCTGATTAATGGATTAATTTCAATTTTTTTTTCTTGAGAGAACGCAACTCAGATAAGTTGATCTCTAGAATTACAAGTCTTATAGGACCAAAGAATTTCCATGTTGTTCCTATTCGCAAAGGCCAAATTGAGGAAACAAAAGTGCAAATCTACAGCGAAACTCATTATCGCAAAGTAATAGCGGAATTTGATGCTGTAAAAAAGAATTACTACACATATCAGCTAAAAAGTAGTAAGGGCTTAATCGTTGTACTCAAAGGCGTCGAACCCAACGTTGATATTAACGAAATCAAACTTGCCCTTCAGGAAGAAGGGTTTCAAGCCAAAACAGTGTTCAACATTCTCAACAAGAGCAATATACCTCAACCGTTATATCGTATTGAGCTTCAGCCTGAAACAAAACCCCTAAAAAAAGGTGAAGTACACCCCATATATAAAATTCGATATTTATTGCATCGCAAAATCACAATCGAAGAACCCCATAAGAGAACTGGACCTCCTCAGTGCAGCAACTGCCAAGAATATGGACATACTAAGACATATTGTACCCTGCCAGCTGTTTGTGTGATTTGTGGAGATCTCCATAAATCAAACATATGCCCAAAATCTAAAGGCGATGCTAGCATAAAAAAATGCAGCAATTGTGGAGGTAATCACACCGCAAATTATAGAGGTTGCCCAGTATATACAACCCTAAAGCTAAATTTCTCCGCTAGCAATCAACCTCTAAAACCAGTTGAGCAAACTCAGATAGCCAACTCAAGTAAGAGACAAAATATTGATGCAACACAATTCTTCTCTGCAATCCCAAACAAGAATCAAACCAATTCATACGCTAGCGTGTTAAAACAAAACCCACACCAACAAAGCAATGTAAATAATGAGCAGAAACACTCACTGCCCACCCAACAGCCAAGTACCCTTGAACATTTGCTTCAAACATTGATTCAGAATATGAACCAATTCATGAACTCAATGCAAACAATGATGCAAGAAATGATGAAAAATCAATCGATGTTACTCCAAACATTGCTATCCAGACCATGAGTTGTCTCAAGATATGCCACTGGAACGCCAACGGCTTAAGCCAGCACCGTTTGGAGCTAATTCAATTCCTTGAATCCAGCCAAATCGACATAATGATGATATCTGAGACCCATTTCACTGACAAAAATTGCTACCAAATACCATATTACAAACTGTACACCACAAATCATCCGCATGGTAAGGCACGTGGAGGAACTGCCATATTGATAAAAAGCAGAATAAAACATCATGTTCTCGAAGATTTTAGTAGCGTCTACTTGCAAGCAACATCTATATGTCTGGAAGAATACATCTCTAACCTAGTAATATCTGCGATATACTGTCCCCCAAGATACAGTATTACCGAACAGCAATATAAAGAATTTTTCTCAACTCTTGGTAGCAAATTCTTGGTTGCTGGCGATTTCAACGCCAAACACACTCACTGGGGCTCCCGATTAATAACTCCAAAAGGCAAAAGACTATGTTCAATCATCACTAACCACGGCTACGATGTTATTTCAAATGGTCAACCGACATATTGGCCGACGGACAAGAGGAAAATACCCGATCTCATAGACTTTGGAGTCGCCAAAGGTTTGCAGATGGAAAATATCTCCACAGAGTGTAATTATGATCTATCATCTGACCACTCACCCACGGTAATATCTATAAAATCACCAAGCCCCCAAAGCAATTGCGTTAGAAAGAAAATAGACTGGTTAAAATTCAAGAAATATATAAATTCCCATCTTTCTCTGAGTACTGTATTAAGAAATGGACACGATGTAGACTCAGCACTCGAAAAATTCAACCAGCTGCTCTCATTAGCTCTCAGCTCAGCCACCTGCACAAAGGTATGCAAGCAATCAAACTATAGCTCATACACACCAGCCGATATTGAATTGCTAGTAAGACAGAAAAGAAGACTCCGAAGACAATGGCAAGAATTCAGATCACCGAATCTGAAAACACAGCTACAGCACTGCACTCGAAAGTTAAAGCAAGCCTTAAAAAATAAAAACAACAAAGAGTTAGAAGAGCACATAGCGAAATTAACACCTGGTGAAGCGTCAGACTACTCTTTGTGGAAATCAGCAAAAAAATCAAATCGGCCAATTCTCACTGATTCCCCCATCCGTTTGAGTGACGGTAATTGGGCTAGAAGCAACTGTGAGAAGGGTTTGGCTTTTGCAAACCACCTAAAAAGTGTGTTTACACCCAATCCACCCTCTTCACAGTCCTCATTACCAATATTAACCTCTCAACCTTGCTCAATAACGCTCAAAATTAAAAAAAAGGAGATATTCAAAGCAATTTATAAAGATTTAAACCCAAAAAAATCACCTGGTCCAGATAAAATTACCGGTAAAATGATAAAAGAGCTACCTCCGGCTTCAGTAATTCATCTGATGCACATTTTCAATGCTATCCTTCGTATTAAACACTATCCCAAATGCTGGAAAACTTCAAAAATTATTATGATAGCAAAACCAGGAAAAGACCCTACAAAAGTTGCATCGTACAGACCTATCAGCCTCCTGCCTCTACTTTCTAAAGTATTCGAAAAGCTACTTGTCATGAATATAACTCCATTTATTAATCTCAACCAACTGATTCCTCAACATCAGTTTGGATTTAGAAAACAGCACGGCACAATAGAACAAGTCCACCGCATTGTAACTCTGATAAGGAACACTTTTGAAGAAAAAAAGTATTGCTCAGCTGTCTTTCTTGATATCACTCAAGCTTTCGATAAAGTATGGCACGATGGCCTTATTTACAAACTCAAACTATTACTGCCTGCAAATGTCTCCTCATTGCTTAGTAGCTACCTCACGAAAAGACAATTTCTCGTACATCACAAGGATTACACAACAAATCCATTGGATATTCACGCTGGCGTTCCTCAAGGAAGCGTTTTGGGTCCCTTACTGTATCTCTTATACACTTCAGATATGCCCAACAATAACTATACATTCATATCGACCTTTGCTGATGATACGGCAATATTGTGCTCTCGCTCTAACCCCATAGAAGCTACTAAACTCCTGCAGACTCATGTCGATTCTCTCGAAATCTGGCTAGCAAAATGGCGTATAAAAGTCAATGAATCAAAGAGCGTACATGTAACCTTCACGCTAAGGCTAGATACATGTCCCCCACTTAAAATTAATGGCCAATCAGTTCCACAATGTTCCTCAACAAAGTACTTGGGTATTCACCTCGACAGAAGGCTGACATGGAAAAATCACATAGAGGCAAAGAAAACTCAGATCAAGCTTAAAATGAATCAGTTATGGTGGCTGTTACACAAAAGATCAAAGTTGAATCTTGAATACAAAGTGCTATTATATAAAGCAATCCTGAAACCAATCTGGACTTATGGTATTCAGTTTTGGGGCACCGCATCTCCCTCTAATATCGAAAAATTGCAGCGAATACAATCCAAGTGTCTGCGAATTATTGTAAACGCGCCTTGGTATATGAGGAACGTTAACATCCATCGAGATTTAAATGTATCCACAATTTCTGAGGAAGTTGCAATGTCCTGCAGAAGCTACATTCAAAAATTACACAATCATCCGAATCCCCTTGCTAGGCAATTGTTGCTGAGCAAGGGGCATCGTCGATTAAAAAGAAAAGACACACTGAATATGCTGTAAAATTGCTACATCTCGCGACTCACCAAATTGTGATGGAACGTAGGGGATATCACATAGTTTTATTTAGCTTGTAAGATTTGAATAATTATTGTTAGTTTCTTGTATTTAAGAAAGATTCAATAAAAAAAAAATAAGCTAACAAAAAAAAAAAAAAAAAAAAATTTTTTAAAATTTAAATTCATGATTATTCGAATAATTTCATGTTTGGTTAATCGAATATTTTGATTAATCAACAATTTTGAACACGCGATTATTACACAACCCTACACTTTATTCCATAATTCCAATTCCACTGAAATATTTCAATTCAATTAAAAATAGTTGTGGTTTTTTTATTTGCGGACTATATATTTCTCATGCATGCAAATTTTTAACAGCAAAAACCTATCCAGAAAGTTCTTGCCAAGACGTAAGAAAGCACTTCGACAACCACAACCACGCGAATTTCAATTCAAATTTGCAATTCAAAAAAAAAAAATGACAGGACGGCAATACAAAGAAAATGTTGAGTATCAGGAACCGTCGAAAATGAAATGAATTAACATATAGAGCGAACCAACTGTTGAAACAATACCACTTGCAAATTACTCCGTGTTTTTCATGCTACAGCAGGTATTGTATTGAGGATTAAGGTTCCAAACACATTTTCTCAAGTGAAAAAAATTTTTAAAACTGAGCCAATCGACATTTCCTCCGACATTAACAGAAAAACTAAAATCTGATGTCGAACATACTGCTGTTCGGATAACACTTTATTTATAACAGTACATTCACATATGTTTCGTAAGCAAAAATAATACAAATATTGATTAAATCAATATAATTGCCATGGATGCAATGCAATATAGTAGAAAAAATTAAATCAATTTCAAATGTATATCGACATAAAATATAAATAATACAATAAAAACCCTTCAAAGGGCAATAACATAAAATAAATACAAATATAAAATATGCTTTCTCGTTATTCAACTAACATTTCATATTGCTCGACTTCATCGCACATATCCTTAAATTCCCTTATGAATGTATCCAACGCAGGATCAGGCTTGTCCTGCTTTTTCTTCTTCTTAGGAGTAACAACATTCTCTTTACTGACATCATGTCGGTTGTTTTCTTCATCGCTAGACGCATCGCTATCCATAAACATAACAAAATTATGCCGAATTTTACGTTTTCGCTTATAAGGACGTACATATGTACGATGTGGAGTCTGAAATAATAAGTAAGATATAAATATTGTATTCGTAAAGGTATATGTAATTAATTTTATTTAATACGTATTGAATTGTATGAGTTTTATACTACCAAACAAAGATTTGCTTGACTCTTTGAGGCCCTGTTGACTCATTGAATAGTAATTAATTCAAATGCTATTAATATAGCGATACCTAATAGCGCACCTGTACTTTAGCCGTTTTTCTGGACTAAAGTACATACGTAGGTGGTATCGCTTATGCGTTTATTATTGTAATAATACAAACGAATTTAACAAATATTACCTTCTCGTCGAAAGTTAAGTGCGGATCAATATCTTTAAATAAAACTTCTTTATCGTTTGCTAATTCATTTTCCTGGTTCATGTTATCGCTGTCATCATCTGAATCTTGGATTTCATCAGAATGTGATGGTGGATGTACCATAGTCGAACAAAGCATTTCATTAATGCGAAGCTGTTTCGGTCTGCCCTCATTTTCATCGAATACACGGGAAATTGGTTGTGGGGCTGTCGTGTGTGACAATTCTTCATTAGCCGGCCGCCACTTTCTTAATTCGTGCAGTTTCTCATGTAGACTTTCATTGTTCGTATACTCCTTTTGCGCAGTTGTGCAGATGTTTTCGCCTTCATCATCATCTCTTAACATTTCTTCGAATCCAAACATATCAACATTATTCGAAGTATGGCTTTCTTTAGCACTTGAATCTTCTATAACTTTATCCTTGTTATTGGTATATTTTTCATATGGTGGTAATGTTATTACTTCCAAAATACTTATAGGTTTTAGTGGACTTCGCCGAGCAAGTGTACGGCGTGGATTGAGGTTCTGCCGTGAATCGAAAATACTTGTGTTGACGTCGACTGGATTCACACTTTCTTCTTGGGGTGGTGGTATGTTCTCACCATTGGAATCATTAGTGCCAAGTGGGGAGGACGTCAAATCAGTTGATGGCACATGAGGGCTCTGAATGTTATTTCTATCTTTTTCTTTTCTTGGCGTTGATGGGATAAATTCACTAGAAAATGAAGGCAAGTTTCCAGAGCCTCGGCTGAAATAAAATGCACTGGGCAAATGTGCTTCATCGCTTACTCGCCAAGGTGAGGCATTTCCAGCTTTATTGCAAGCCGTTTGTCTTTGTGGTGGTTTTGAAATAGGAGAAATATCTGACGTACTTGGTGGTGGTAATTTAGAGCGAATAGGTGTGCTCACTATTTTTCTAGCCATTTCCAAAAGCCTCTTCCTTTCATTGAGCTGAAAAGTGTTTGTTTTATTAGAGTAACAAAATTATGTACTAAATTGTAAACGAATTGTATTAGACACCCACCTTATCGCTTGTTTTAGATTTTTCTGCTTCATGTACTAACACCGAACGCGCTAAACGGCTAAATGTACCTTCTGAAGAGTGATCCTTATTTCGCATAAGATTTGTGTTGTCGTGCGCTTCATCAATATCGAGTTCGATAGGTTCATAGTGGAAATGATCGTCATAATCATTGTCATCTATTCCTGATGAACTGACTAAGTTTGTATTCTTTATATTTTCTTTCGTCTTTACCTGCCTTACGTTATTGCCTTTGATTGCACGTTTTTTTGGTACATTTACCTTTCGTTTAATTCTAGGTCTACCAGTACCTTTACGGTTTGTTGCTACTGCTACTTTACCTTCGGTAATCATTCTTTTGATTATATCAGCAGCTGGGTCAATTTTCTTGCTTATATCCGGATCAGAAATTTGTGACTGTGATAAGAAATCATATATTTCATTTTGAGCCTGTTTTTGTATGGATTTATTTTTAGTCGCTGAACGCAAACGTAAGTTTGGTGAATTATTTCGTTTTGCAATTGAATTGGTAGTGTTTTGATTTTTATGAAAAAATTTATGTATTTTTTTGTCGGTATCCTTTTTCGTTTCAATAATTTCGACAACTTCTGGGTCTTCCTCCAAATTTAATATCTGTTCAATTGCATCTGCTTTATTCGTCAAATTTTCCGATGATATTTCTGTAAAATATATATTTTTTACCAAAGCCTTTTATATCAATAAAATGTATTGTCGTTACCTAATTTAGTGTTTCCATTTGATGCTGGAGAAACAATGTTCCGATTGCTAGGTACAAGTTGCATACGACTGCAATTTTTGTTACGAACAGAAATATTTTTGTCCTTTGCAGTTGGCCTATTATCTGTTAATGTAATATTCCGAAACGTTTTACTTAAACTTAATTTCTTTAAATTTTGACGTTGTGCTTCCGACAGGGTGAGCGCATTTTCGTCATTATTCTTTTCCAACGACACTGGATTGTGAAAAATTTCTATAGAAATTGAAATATATACAGTACATTTCAAGGAAACAAAATAAGTATAAAAAATAAACCTTTTTGTTGTTTTGTTGAGTTACGGCGTAGTTTCATACGATATTTGTATATTTCAGGATCTGATTTGGTGATACCATTTACTTGACCCGACTGTACAGGCAAACACTTGGTTATATCTATATTTTTGTTTACAGTTTGTAATTTGTCCGATTTTTTGCCATTTATATCATTTTGGTCCTTAGATCCGTAAAATCGTAATGCACTAAATTGGACCGGTTCTCCCGTATCCTTGCTGGATAACGTTGAATCCGATTCCATGTGGGATTGTAATGGATTTTTATAACGATGCGCCCTTACACTTTTCCGCACTGAATTATCCGAAAAATCTAACTCTGTGTTTTCACACGTATTTGATATGTCATTTCGAACATTTTGCAAAGTATTTGTAGTATTTGTTGATATGGGTCGCACAAATCTTAATGGAACTCTACATTTTCGCCCTGATCTCCTTACGGCAATATTAGCCTTTGCAAGCGTATCTTCTTCCTGCGATTTGTTACTACTTCCAATGTTATTTTTTTCGTCATTTTTTCGGTTCAAGTTGATACCGTCACTAGGGTCTTTCTTCCTAAATGGTGATCTTCGTTTTCTCATCGCCATATTTATACCAATATCTTAAATACTTTGGAATGCGATTCGAATTGCATTGCCTCACACTTTTTTTCGAGATTTAAGTTACTCAAATGCGTCTCACACTTTCATTTAAAATATTTAATGCAGAGAAACACAACACATTTGATATTTTATTGCGTTGTTTAATAAAAATGCTTTCGATACGAAATTGGATTGATTGCCCGCCATTGACGCTTTTAAGGTGAATAATAATTGTATGCCGGGTGTCATTATGGAGGTAACGCAAGTAGAGGCGAATTGATGAAGAGATATAAGAATAAGACGATGAAAGTGGAAAATACCAAACACAAAAGAAAATAATAAGAAAAAAACTATAAACATTATTTTTCACCACAGTAATGGTGCGACTAGTCAACACATAACTTTGTTCATACCTGCAAATTATTACAATTTGTTAAAAATTACTCATTTTTTCTGGTACAGTAGTACTCGAAAAATTTTGCAATGAGATAGGAAAAACGCAAATTGTCACTGACAGAAGAAGGGCCAAATGCTTGCCGACAGGTGGGTACCGATTGAAAGAAAAAACTTATGCTTAAGCAGGAAATTGAGCCCAAGACCCACAGATCAGAAGACCTATGCACAAACCACTGAGCTACGGTACCCTCGTAGTCATAGGAAGGTAACTTATAGTAAAACTTATGATTGATATAGTTTCCATACAAAAATCTGTCAAAAGCTGATTTTTCCGGTAGTTCTGGTTGCAAATATCATCTCAATTTTTGCCATGTTGACGTCATGTTCCTGAAGTAGTGAACAGATTGACGAAAGACGTAAAAATTTACGCGATGATTACATCGTGTAAATGACTAGATCAAATTATACGGTTTGGAATGTTGAACTCTATTGAACACGCTTTTGTTTTGTAATACGTTAAATTATACTTTAATTTTTCTCAAACAGCCCAAGTATCAATTTGTATTTTTTCCATTTCTGCTAGTGTTCGGCATTTTTATTTTGTTGTTGTTAACAATAATATGCTGATTGATTTACGGCCTTTACACGATGACTTATCTGGTGCGTTAATACAACAATGCGTGTAAACGATATAAAATTATGAATCTCACTGATGTAATATCCCAATTACTATTTTACAATGTGTGGCTTGAATTTCTATAATACAACGTGGTGATTCATCAAGTTTTGTCCCGTTGCGATGTGTTTTAAGGCTCAAGCATCAGTTACTCGAGACGTAACTTAATTAGTCATAGACTTAGAAACCAAATCGATATAGATATTGGTTTTGCTCTATGTTTTGGATAATCGATTATACTGCTTTCGGGTATGAAAGGTCGTGTCATCTGACATATTAAATTAAGTTACGTCACGAGTAACTGACGCTTCAGTTATAAAAACTTAACGTAACATCACTTAGCACGGCAAACTGTCACTTAATAATCTGTTTTACGGGTTAACTGTCTATCTGGAAACTCTAAACATAACTCAACTTAGCACAGAAGTCTAATGATTTTCTATAATTGAGTTTCTATAATTCATATTTGATTTCAAAGTTAAGTTACGTAAAGTTTCAATAATTCATTGAAATTGAGCTTGAACATGAGTTTATCTTTACAATGGATTTCAAATATATACAGTATTGTGCAAAACTTAAGCAACTGGCATAGTGCTCTCATTGATTTCAAATTTACTAAAAAATAAAAGCGCTTAGATTGAATGTTTTAATATTTAATTGTTCCTTCATTAAATACATAAAAAACAACAACAAAAGTTCGGTATTCTTACGAAATTAACTGTAAACAACAAAAAACAAATTATACTCATATTTCATCTGTGCAAAACTTAAGCAACTCGGAGTGCAAAGGTGTTCGATATTTCTTTGTTCAGAAAATAACGGATCTTTTTCGGAGTTTTTTCTGCTTTGTGCATTAACATTGATCTAACTCAGTACAAAAAAGTCTTTCTTAGCGCACAGTTCTTTCAAACATATTGAAATCCAAAATGCAACGTGTCCGTTATAGTCATCAATTTAAGATGAAGGTTATATCGTTATTTAAGGAAGGAAAACCACAGAATGACATTGCAAAATCATTAAATACCAACAACTCTATGATATCAAGATGGATACGATTATTTGAAAAAACTGGTAGCGTTACAGATCGAAATTCAGGAGGAAGACCCCAAAAAATTTCTTATAGGGAAGCTATTCAAATTAAAAAATTGATTAAAAAAAATCCGTTCATGTCTTCAAAAGATATAGTAAATACTCTTAATTTAAATGTCGATTCAAGCACAGTAAGAAGGCATTTGGTTAAAGTTGGTTTAAAAAGCTACAAAGCGGTAAAGAAACCAATGCTTACACCAAAACATGTAAAAAAAGGTATGTTTGGTTTAATGCCTTCAAAACAAAAACAACAACATATATTTTTTTTCCAGACTTGAATTTGCTAAGAAGTACGTGGGCTGGTCCATAAAAAAGTGGTTTGGCGTACTGTTCAGTGATGAAGTTAAAATAAATTTATTTAATTAAGACGGAATAATAAGAGTTCGACATGCGAAAGGTGAAGGCCTCAATCCGCGATACTGTAAAAAGACTGTAAAGCATGGAGGAGGGAACGTCATGGTGTGGGCGTGTTTTTCGGGGAGTGGACTTGGTCCGTTGCATAGGATTGACCACAAAATGGAGAGATTTATGTATAAGGACATCTTAGAAACTGCAATGTTGCCTTTTGCGGAATAGAATATGCCACTTCGATGGGTGTTTCAGCACGACAATGATCCGAAACACACATCGAAGTTTGTGAAGGATTGGCTACAGTCAAATAAGATTCAAGTGCTTGATTGGCCGGCACAATCGCCCGACTTGAATCCTATTGAAAATTTGTTTTCAATTTTAAAACGAGGCTTGGGCTCAAAGCGGTTTAAAAATAAAGACGAACTATTTTTAGGCCTCAAAACTGAATGGGAAAATATAAATAAATCATATTTAACGAAATTAGTAGCTTCTATGCCCAAAAGGTGTGCTGCAGTAATTAAAAATAAGGGATACTACACAAAATATTAAAAGTTGCTTAAGTTTTGCACAGATGAAATATGAGTATAATTCGTTTTTTGTTGTTTACAGTTAATTTCGTAAGAATACTGAACTTTTGTTGTTGTTGTTTTTTATGTATTTAATGAAGGAACAAATAAATATTAAAACATTCAATTTAAGCGCTTTTATTTTTTAGTAAATTTGAAATCAATGGGAGCACTATGCCAGTTGCTTAAGTTTTGCACAATACTGTATATATTTGTAATGATGAAATTTTTTTTTTTTTGTGGTTGCTACACTTAAAGATTTCCCACCGCAGACAATATTGCTAAATGCTATGTTGTCGCAAGGTTTCAATATTTCTGTCGTATTCATTCTGTTCAAGGCAATATGGAAATGTAGTCAATACAGAAACCACTACAAAGTGTCACTTTTATTTCGCTACATTTCCGCATTTGTCTTCATTATTATTGCCATCCGCTGAACTTGTTGATTTCTCTAATCGAGCACTGTCTGTAGTTTTTACTATAGTGAATTGAAAATTAAAAAAACGGAGAGTTCTTCAATTATTTAAATAATGAGCAATCGAAAATTGAAAAATACAAAAGGCAACATCGAGAATTTGTGTCCTATTCCAGTGGGGTAAACAAATATTTTGTTAAAATAGTGTTAATTTTGTGAAAAACGGAATTGAAATTGAACTATGAATTTGCGACATTCGAAGAAAAGGCGCAAAATCTGATTACACACCACACCTGTAATATTTTTACGGCGAATAATAGATATAATTTTTCACCACACTACGGGTTGTATTTTTTCGTTAATTTCGTCGGTAAAAATGCAACGAATGATACAAAAGCGAAAAGAAAAAAAAAGTATATTGTCAAACAGAAAGCGCTGTTATTTAGTTCACAAATTGTAAATGAAAATGCAATTTTGTTGATTTATTAATGGTGACTCGATTAAGTTGTAAATATAACTTGAAATATATATTGATTGACTGCACTAAGATTCTCAGTGAAAGCGTCAAAGTAAAAGCTATTGTTAAATTGGGATGGTCTGTAACTGCTACACGGTTAATGGGTGCAGTAGGCGATTAATGCTGATTAATTAAATTAAAGGTGTATGAACCTGCCTCTGTGGCCATTACATTTGCATATTGTTTATTGTGTACAGTGGTACATATAGAATATCATGACTGTTTAGTAAACTGAATACGAAATTTCATATATGAGTTGGGTTACACATAAATTAAATAATAAATTCATTTAATTTATTTCACCCTAAACTTAATAGTACATAAAGAGTCGTCAATTTAACGGTTATTCTCTTTTTTAGTAAACGTGCTAGATCAACTCCAACAGCGAAATCTTGGAAGAAGACTAAATTTGAAGCACCCTCATCACCTTCTATTCTGACTACTGAGTGTCTTGAGGAAATGGGTATTGGTATGTTGGAATCGGAAGAAAGTTCATCTTCAGCATCTGCAATTGCTTTGGCTGTGAGTACCAGTGCTGATGAGAATTCCAACGAGGCAACACCCAATTTAGATGCGCCCAAATTTTGTCATCAACACCTCACACAACGCACGGTCCTTGATCATTACCTGGATAATTCCAGTGACAATGCCAATAGTAGTTATAATGATTCGATTGACTCGTTAAAGACAGCTTTGACAGCAACAACAACAACAACGACTACAAACAATAAGCGCATTAACAGCAATAATAATAATAATAAATATAGCGACAGCAACTGCAACTCATTTGATGCTTTCAATGATGAGGTACATCAACTGCAGCAGCTACGTAAAAATGCAGACAAATTGGTGTTATGTCAAAATAAGAAAGTAGCTATTCTGGGTGCTGGAGCGGGTTTAATTTCGAATTCGAATATACATAACTCAAACTCAAGTTCTCCTACATCCAACAGAAATACACGAAGTCCCTTGACACCAGTTGCTTGTAATAGTTACTATAGAAACGCTAATACAAACAGTAATACTATCACTACATCCAGTTCTAACACTACGCATGCTATGAGCGATATGTCTGCATCAGCAGTTCACGTCTATCGGCCACATTCACCATCAATGCCATCGACTAGTCAGCAAGCAGCGCTTCTAATAAAACAACAACAGCAACAGCATTTACTTCAATTGCATCAGAGCAAAGAACAATATACACAACCGCGGTTTGTACCGAATGAAAATTTTTTCTTATATAGAAATAAAGCAATACACGACTCAGCCACTAGTGCTGAAGATCGTATTAATGCGCTTTCGGATGAGATGATACTACAAATATTCAAATGGCTACCGAAGAAAGCACTGATGCGTTGTAGCTATGTTTGTCGAAAATTTAATCGTTGTGCCGCAGATGAATCTCTTTGGTCACGGTTAGATTTAGGTGGACGTTCATTACGTGCAGGTGCTTTACAATATATAATACCACGAGGAGTAGTTGTTTTGCGACTGGCACAAGCTGAGGTAAATTGACAAAGCTTCTTTTCCATCCGATAATGAATATTTTTACTAAAATTTTCGTTAGTTAGCACATCCTGTATTTGATATGGATTTTTTAGAAAACAGTACCGGTTTTCAGTCAAAGTTGCAGTATTTGGATTTAAGTATGACATCGATAACAAAACCGTCACTGAAAATGTTGCTGTCGTATTGTCGGCAATTGAAAAAAATTAGTCTAGAACATGTACCACTTAATGATGAAATATGTAATGAAATTAGTAAAAATACAAATTTAGAGGCGTTAAATTTAACAATGTGTACTGGCTTGGAAGCATGGAGTATTCGTAAAATGATGGAATCCCTTCAAAAGTTGAATAGTCTTAATATATCTTGGACTAATCTATCGGTCGAAGCTGTAACTGCAGTTGTGACCAATATAACACCAAATATAATGCGTCTCAATATGGCCGGTTGTCGCAAAACAATGTTTGATTCACGTAAGTTATGCAAATGTCAGTCAAAAGTGTATTCATACATTATTTACAAGAACTTTTCAATATATATTCATAGATTTAGCAACTTTAGCTAAGCGCTGTACTCAAATTCTTGAATTGGATCTGTCCGATTGTACAGGTTTAACTGGTGGTGCAATTGCTATTGCTGCCAATTTTGAAATGCTAGCATATATATCACTATCAAGATGTTATCTAATACCACCATCATCCTATACGTATGGCAATTTACAAGCGTCGAATAGTTAATTAAAATTAAAATGTATTGTATATTTGCAGGGATCTCGTTAATATACGTTCTCTCAATTATCTTGATGTATTTGGCATGTTATCTGAAACCGCTATGGAAACATTAGAACGGAACTTTCCCAATTTGGGTATAAATAAATTCCTTCATAGCTCTGTTGCACGACCAACCGTTGGAACACGGCGCACTTCCATTTGGGGACAAAGAACACGAGATTAATTTTTATTATAATCACCTACTATTGAATAATTTTTGAAATTCTAAAAAAAAAACTAAAAAACAAAACAAAAGCAGTTTGTAATGATTAAAAAAACAGTTGTTCAACAACTGTTGTTGGAAAATCGAAATTCACTGCAGCAAATTTAATTTGATTTCATTTGATAATTACAAAATTGAATACACACGTTATCATTATGTAAATACGTAAATATATGTAGTTATAGGAATATACGTGTAAAATAGCATTCTTCATTATTAAAGAAAGACATTTCCGTCAGCATTAGCATTTGTATCGAATAGATTTTTCAATATACATACCTACATATACTTAATGCTATTTAATAATTATTCAATAAAACAACATAGATATATTTATCGTATATACATATATATAAATTTTTTATTTTCAATATTTTTAAATATGTTACAAAGTCTTATATTTCTACATAAATATAAATATATATATAGACAGAATTTGATTATAGCTAATTTGTTGCTATTTTTTGTTATTCTTTTTCTGTCTTATGGGTGACGACTGAAGGAACAAATTTGAAATAATTATCTGCTGTTTATTTTATTTTTTAATTTGAATACACAATACTCCGTAGAAGTAGATGAATAATAGGTAATAGTTATCCTTTTTCTATTTGCAATATCTACTTAAGAGAAGGGGGGAGGTGGGGAGTAAACTGACAGATTTGATAAAAGCACATGAGTCATACATACACATTTTCTTTTGTACATATTTACACATGCAATCATTTATAACTGCGAGTATTAAGCAATTTCGGTAATTGAATTGAAATAAAATGCTTTTTGTTACATTATTAAATGCGGACGATGTCATTTTAGTTGCAAGAGCTATCGTTTTATTGTTTTATTTTTATTTTTTTTTTCTTTTCTTTCATGTATGTGCAATTTTTATGGAAGGTACAACATCGGAAGACTTGAAAATATATTGATAAGCAATTATTCATGTTTCTTCTTTTTTTTTGTGCAAAAGTCATTCATGCACGCATAATAAATAGAGAAAATAAAAATATGTTGATTGTTTTGTAGAACTGAATGAGTACTATATTGAGGTTGCACCAATATTTCTTTATTAAAGATGGTAATAATAATTTCTAAATAAATTAATTAATTACATAATGCATGCCGTAATAATCCTATGCGATATACAAAATATATTCATTAATGTATTCGATCAGATAATTCTCAACGCATAGTTTCAATAATACAACCCGAAATAGTCTTAAGACATATTATATTAAATAAATAAATTTAATTTTGTACGTTACGTGAATATGAGAACATCTCAGGATGATAATAATTATTTTCATAGTATGAATAAGATTTGAAAACTGTGAAAGTTCACTGTGTACCCTATTGTAAATTCTTTAAATTTAATTTTAATTACCACTGCGTTTTTATACTATTAGGTATGGTTTAGAATATTGTTTACAATGATTTTGTGCAAAAAAATGAAAACATTACAAAACAAAAATAACATTTATTGAATTGTGGATAGTTCATGAACAGTGTTTTAAAAAGAGCTTGATCAATTAAAATTGAAGAAATTCACATTGGTCATTTGTAACAATTTACTTGAAATGGCAGCATATTGAATAAAATAATTTTAATAAAATCTACAAATTTTCATAATCTCTTCAATAGCCGTCGAGCAAATTTGGCGAAAGTATAAAAATAACACCCATAACATAGTTAGTTTTTCAAAAAACAGAGTTGCTCTTAGGTGATCCACGTATGTTGAAAAACTGTAAATAAACTAATATGCAATTATGAATATGCGTGCGATCATGAATTTTCTATTGGTCAAATGTATGCATATTTGCATGAGCATTAAGTAAAACTACAATACGAAATTTCCAATTGTTGTTTCGATATTCCTGTACGTTTATGGTCACTCAAATTGTGTGATTTTTTTGTTTGTCCTTTGATTGTTGTGTTCCTAAAGTCCCACATAAAAATTACCACACCTTAAATACCACAAATGAATTTCTGAATATTCTTCTAAGTATTAATAAAAAAAAAAATTGGCAAATATTGAGAAATCGTAAATGTAATTTTGATTTGTTCACTAATTTGACACACTGTTTGAAGAAGTTCTTTAACTTCATTGCTTAAGGTATTTCTCTATGTATGTGCATATGGCTTTCCGTTATATTTTCTCTCTCTCTCTCTCTGTCTCTCTGTTTACGATTATATTTTGGTATTTTGGCATTTTTTGCATTTGGATTTGGCAGTGGTTTCTTATTTGAATGTATGTGAGTGTGTGTGTGTATGTTTGTAGTTTGTTAATAATTATTGAGATTATTTCGAATTAAAATATGTAGTTTTTGTTTGATATTTAATTTACGTAGGTCTTTATAATTTTTAAAATTATGTATTTTATTAAAGAAATCTTCATCTACTTACGAGAAATAACATATTATCCTTGATTTTACAATATTTAGTTTTGTATGAAATATCTATGATTTATCATCTCTAATTCGAATGTGTAAAATTTATGTTATCAAACATAAGATGTTATTCCACGTGAGAAGAATTATTTTCATTTTGATCACAAATTTGAAGTTTTTTTTTATTTATCAATGATTTGGAAGAAAGAGAAAAATGAAAGATGTATAAATTGTACCTATACATATATATGTATTAAATAATGTATATAAATAAAACGAGTTTAAAAAAATCAGATTATATCTACGTATATATAATTTGTTATCGGTGTGATATTTTGATATTTGACAACAAATTTCTTGTCAAGACTTTTTTAATAAAGACTGCAATAGTATGTATGTAGGTATTACAAATGGAGATGTACCAACCTACCTACCTACCTACATAGTTTCTTGATTTAAAGCTATGCTAAGTTATTGTAATACATAATAATACATATCTACTATTTATGATAACACTAAACTACATACGTAAAGGGTAAAAACTAAAAGGTAAAACCGGATGTGCGTTCAAATGCGAAAAGATAATAGTGAAACATTTCTTTTTAATAATTGTTTATTCGGTTTGGAAGGCGATATTGAAGCTGTATCCATGATGTCGATGCCATCTGTGTTGAGGCTATGTGCGTCATAACTTAAATCTTGCATTGGTACAACTTCTGGTAACAAATGACGAATATGTGTTGGCGATCGTCGAACTTTATATTGATGTCTAATCGAGCATATAGAAAAAGGAAAAACATCATTTTAGTTTATTTGCTTACATTACTGAGTATAGATATGTACTTGTATGTACATAGTTGAAATACATGCATGCGAGAAAAATACAAAAAAAAAACAATATACAATAAGTAGGTAAGTATATAAAAATGAATACACATGTATGTATGTATGTATGTACATATTGTATATAAAAAATAAAGAAGCTTACACATTATCATCGAGGGAACTTCTTGAAGAATTCCTGCATTCGTGTAAAAAAAAACAAACAAACGAAAATCAAAATCAAAAATACATTTTACACACACATGTTTAAGAAATGTAGCAAAATCATTTTTTACATTATTACAATCACACAAATTATTTATGTTACAATTAAAAAATTCCTCTAAACAATCAAAATATTGTAATTATGTTGCCCAACTATAGCAGACTTCTTAATTTTTGTAAAACAAAAAAAATATCATACAAATTATTCAAACACCCAAAATAAATATATAAGCATATTACATTGTTAATGATTGCTGTCAAACTAATATATGTAATTGTTGTTGTATTGATAAAAAAAAACATTCGCATCGAAAAAGAGGAAAAAATAAGTCACTTCAAATAAAATTTGCTGGCACAAGAAACCCCCATATAAAGTGGAATTGTTGAAAAGAAATATAAAATAAAAGACATCATTGACGAGAGAGTAAAACATTCGATCATAATATATGGACAGATAGGAAAGACAGAATCATTGGCAAGGGTAATTAACTTAATTGTACTTTATACATTGGAAAGATGAAACAAAAATGTTATAAAATAAAATTATAATTATTCGTACTTTTTTCAGTATAAGAATAATTGAAATTGCAAAAAAAAGTTTGAGTTTATTTGAATCGGTTTACGGCGAGTCACGCGGTAGAGTTGCAATTTGTACAATCAAAAATTGAAGCCTGATATTATTGTATTAAATTACATGCGACCAAGACGCTGTTTGTTTATGACCGGAGGCGATAAGCAGTTCACATGCTTGCACCAGCTACCATGAAAGAAGACTCCGGAGCATCGTATACAAAGTGTGTATTGTGTGAAATATTGGAACATATTATTGGACTTTAATAATGCGGTCTTATACCTAATAAATACAACTTAAAGCACATATTCAATTACATCTTTTCATATTAAAAGACCTTGTTGGAACTTGGAACCAATACCAACACCAGTTATGATACCCGTCTGTAAATCATCTCAAGCGTCACTCTTTCAAACTATTTTGAACTAAGTTAATAATTTAGAAGTTCAACTCTCGATCGAAATTCACACTCTACAAGCCTTTTGTCCTTACATCAAATGGGTTGCTTGGAGTGGCGAGAATCGAATAAGGTATAACCATGAGCATAGGCAGCTGTATGCGGACACTGGCATAGTTAAACACATCAAATCGTTGCTAAACTCAAAAAAGTATTTATTCGACTTGCTTTTATGCTGAGAATTAGAGCTAAACTTTAACTCTCCATTATGATAGAGTGGGAAGCAATTGATGGTTAACTAATAAATAAACGAAAAATCGGATAAATTCAAAGAATTTTAGAATATTTGAATGCATTCAAGCAAAAGGAGGTTTAATAAATTAATCAAATTCATTTTGACAAAGATATAACTAAATTGTTCTAGTACATTCACAAATGTGTGCTCTATGTATGAAACTTTTAATAAAATTTAAATTAAAAAATTCGTTTTAAAAAGTGTGCTATAGTTATGCAACATACTGTACGTTATGACTATACAATATATTTTTAAAAATATACAATATATAACAAAAAATACAACAGACCTTTTATGTCGATTTGCACTAAAACATGCACAATGACATGAACACATTGATGTATTTGTTCCAGTAATAGATTGTGCGTCATGTCCTTCATATCCACTTAGAATGGACCCATTTGCTGTTATGACATCACCCTCAAGTTTAACAGCTACTTGTAGAGCCTAGAAAATTTGCAAAGAAAATCGAAAAAATGCGTATATGTTTGCGTTAAAATTTTTTTGAAACCAATCTCAAACAAAAGCTCAAATCAGTTAGAGAGAAAAATGTGTAAAATATGTAATTAACTGTAAAATAATTATGTATTGCATGAATGCTGTATAAATAATGTTAATGTATTATATATTTCTTTCAAGTGTTATAATATTTTTGTGACGTATATATACGTATATAAATCACAAGAATTAATAAAACATTAAAAACAATTAAAATTAAAATTCGTTAAAAAGCTGTTTTAATTGATTGTTCAACTATGTACGAGATTGTATAGTATGTATGTTTTATTTCACTGTCATTCGCATTGTATAACTACTAAGTATGTATACGCTTTGTGGGTTCTGCTGTTGTTTGTTAATGTTGTTACTTTTGTTATTTTCTTTTATTATATAAAACATATATATGAAAATTTTTCAAAATCTGCAATCACCTCGTTTGTCCAAAAATTGGACTTGGTCATAAACTATTGTTTACACATACAGTAGTTGTTTTTCCAATATATTTTTAAATATTTTTTTTTGTTTTTGTGAAGAAAAAATCAAAAGAAAAAAATACATTTTGTTTACCATTAACCATTAATTATTTTTTTTTTTTTTGCAATTAACAAAGAAATTATTTTTAAAAGATTCAAGAATTTATGTGCTAAATTGGAACAACAAAACTAAACTGTGCAATATGTAACAGCAAGAATTTTAAAGCATATTGAATTGATATCCTGCATGCATTTCTTTTATCTATTAAGATGGTAATAGTAAAAAATATTTATTATACTTCTGTCCATACATCGAACATACACATGTGTATATTGTATATCGTAAATGAAAAAAATTTTGTCGTTTACTTGATTGATAAAAATCTAGTGAATTATTATATATGAAATATGAGCCAATTGATTGTTGTGAGCATTAAATCATTAAATGAGAAATATCCTCTATTTCAGAAACAGTTTAGGAAAAAATCCCTCAAATTATTTGATAATGGGAAAATTGTTTATATTAAATATCATCTATTTTGTGAAATACAATATTTGGAAGAAAAATATTAGTTCGTTTTTTGACAATTCTATTACGCCCATATTATATAAAACTTCGTAACTATTCAACGAGAATTGTCATTGTTAATTTAAAAAAAAAAATAACACAATATTTTTGTAGAAAAGAGCAGATGATATTATTTTAATCCAAAGCACAAACGCTGAGATTAATAATGGAACGCAATATCTGCCAAATGTCTGCCGTGACTCTACTTTTTTATGAGTGCGGCTGTATCTCGTGGATAACATTTCTAATTTCGACTCTGAGTGCTTCAACATTTGCCCGAAGAAACAAGTCTAATGGCGCACGATCTCGGCGGCCACTTAAAGTCTCCGTGATGTTCGCTAAGTTTGCTAAACAGAGTTGATTTGATTTATTTTATACATGCTATATATTCTGATTACTTAATTGATCAATTATTTCAAATATAATTTTGTTGCAAAACTCTCCCTTTTCCTTCTCATGTTACTTATAACGATTTTGGCTTTTAAATGTTATGGTATCGGTAAGTAACATCTCTGTACAGTACAAAACATGAAAATAATTGAAAGTACTGAACTTCATGAGCATTCTAAGATTTTTAGGGTCTATGGTTTTGCCGTATATTTATCGGTTTTTACTAAGTACAAGTGTCGAATAAAACACGGCTTTTACAGGTATTTTTCGCATGAAAATGTGAATCGTTATCGTACCTCGTCGAGTTTTATATAATTTGTGCATTAATTTGTAAAAAAAGGTATTAAGAAAAATATTCAAGTTTCGCATATAATACAATATTGTAAAAGAAACTACATAATTAATTCTATGATTGTAAAAATAAATATCGAAATGAATGTGCGAATTCATATTTTTTGTTATCGTAAAACCAAAGTACAAACTATGTTTGAATGTATTTTATTTGTTAAATTATTGTAATTAATACTTAATTATAAAATTATTATTATTTATTATATACGGTGATTCGATTAAAGGTACTTTTGATAGTACGAATTTTATGACAGATCTATCTGTCAAACAGTCAAACTGACATTTCGTCATGGAAAGATTTAGCCTTGCGGAGAGTGCAAAAATGATTCAGCTATATTACAAAAATCAGTGCTATTTGTCAATTTTGCAAGAATAATATCTCTAGACTTCCTCCTAGGGGGCTACGTAAAGTCCAAAGTCTACATGGATAAGCCAATTACGTTTGAGCAATTGAAAACAATACCACATAGCTAACAAAATTATAACCTTTATGTTGTTACAAAATTAAACAAGAGGGGAGTTTTTGTGCTTTATAAAAATTTCAGTCTTATTAATATAAAGATTAAAATATTGAGAGATAAATTAAGCATAAAAATCATCAGCCTAGAAACGATTTTTTATTAATAAGCATTGTGTTTTAATGATTAATTAAAAATGAATGCTAATTTCTCGATGGTTGAAATTTAAAATATAGTAAATACTAAAGATATTTTAAATTTGGAAGACATTTAGAAATAGAATGCAAATAGGATAGAAATGGAATCAAATCCATTTACGTTTAAAATGCTTCGAAAGAAAAGAAAATAGGAGGAAATATTATGAAGGATTGATCATATATTTCACCGCTTTAGGGTTGATTCCTGGACAGCTAAAGAGCTACTTGCCGATTTTTAGGTGCTTTTACAATAATTTTTAAGAAAAAAAAAAATAGGTAAGTACGTTTAGCGACACTGTGGAGTAATATTAATAAGGCTCGGTCATTCTGCAAATCGGAATCGCAAATGTGACCTTTGACCAATAGCCAGGTCGAGAAAAACTTGTTGGTGGGTTTGCACTTGCTCCAAAAAATCTATCCTAAATATGTAGGTGGTTTCAAATCTGAAGTTTTTTTTTTTTTTGCCTATTAGGGAAAATGCTTGAAATTATTCGAGTTTTATGTTTTTCGCTGAGCTGAAAAAATGGATTTAAAAAAAATATATATTTTGTTGATATAAAATATTTACATACATATCTTCAATATACAGGGTGGACCATTTAGTGGTTCTTTTTTTAATCTTTTGTTATTTTTACAGTGTCAATCTTTCCTACTGGCAATCTTGACAGAAACTCAGTATCATATCTCCGCGGAACGAAATGTATCGCTTGATGTTTCATCTTTAATAACGAAACTCATTTTCATCTCGGCGGCTATGTTAATAGGCAAAACTGCTGCATCTGGGGTTCGGACAACCCGCGCGTGATTATCGGGAAGCCAATGCATTCTCAGAGAGTGACAGTTTGGTGTGAATTTTGGAGCCATGGCATCATTGACCCATTATTCTTTGAAAATGATGCTGAAAATGCCATTTCAATCAACGGTGAGCTTTACAGAGGCATGATAAACAATTCTTTGGGGCCGAAAATTGAAGACATGAGCTTGGACGATATTTGGTTCAGTAGGAGGGCGCGCCATGCTACACAGCCCTTGCAAAAATTGATCTGTTGCGCTCCAAGTTTGGTAATTATGTTATTAGACGCCTCGGCGATGTCAATTTGCCACCTCGGAGCTGCGATTTGACGCCGTTATACTTTTTATTTGTGGGGTGCCGTAAAGGACCGATATTATGCGAACAATACAATAACGATTCAGGTACTTAAGACGCATATCGAGCAAGCCATTCGTGAGATAGAGGCAGAAGCCATCACAAAGGTCTTGAAAAACTGGGTTGATAGGATGCGCTACTGCGAATCCAGCCGAGGCAGCTACATGAATGAAGTCCATAAGTTCCATAAATAATGAGAATGTTTGCTCTTTCGAATAAACCAGTAATATACCGAAAAAATTTATTTTTGTTCATTTTTTCGAATTTTCAAAAAGAAACTCGTATATGGTCCATGCTGTACATATATACACATATTGTAGCTAAAGGTGTATAGTATAAAAAGTATTTACTATTTAAAATATAATCGGATACTACCAAACCCAAAAAAATGCAAGTATTAGAAATATGTATAAGAAAAAATAATAAAAAAAAATAAAAATTTTAATTAATTAATACATTTACCTGCATCGCTTGTGCCTCGTCTCTGCGTTCATCTTCTGTATTCATAGTAACAAACCTAAGCACTAACAGATTAAGCGAAGCAGCCACAATAGCTAAACCAAACAATATGAATATTAATGCAAACATTACATATTCCGGTTTTTTATTGAGTGCATTATCTTTTTGTAAAGCTACCATATCTCCAAAACCTAATGTAATAACAGACGACAAATAACAATAACAAACATATATGTAATACTTAGTAGTAAAAAGGGTATAAAATAATTAATTTTTGTAGCTGCAACGCAATTAAAAATGGACTTACCTATTGTAGTTAAAGTAATAAAACAGTAATATACTGAATCGAAATAGCTCCAGCCTTCAAATTTCGAAAAGGCCGCAGCACCACCAGCTATAGTTAAAGAGCTTAACGTTGTAACAACGCATATTAAATCTACTTCGGAAGCTGCAGTTCGTTTACAACGTAACGATTTTCGCACCATTTGTATAACGAAGCTATTGTATGGAAATAAATAATTAATTTGTTATAAGTAAATGTACATTTAAGTAGTACTATACATGAACGTTGTCAAGCGTTAATATACAATAATCGATCTTTGTAATCATTTTAATATCTAATGATATCATAAAATTCTACTTTTTTATTTTTACGTATCGTTCATATATACACATTAACAGTTTCTAGCACTAACCTGCTCAGTCTGTTCACTCTTTCTCCAATACTTTGAAACATAACAAGGCCCAATGGTATGCCAACAATGGCGTAACACATTGTAAATAGCTTACCGCCAATAGTACTTGGCGTTGAATGGCCATAACCGATTGTGGTCAGCACAGTAGTCGCATAATAAAATGCACCTGTGAATTTCCATTGTTGACCGGCTTTATGCGGTTCTGATTTAAGTACAACCGTTTCCATAACTTTAAAATCCTCTTGCGTTATATTATATTTTCGTATAATCATATCTTCAACAGCTGAAATATTAAAGACAAAAATTTAACCGTTTATAACAAGTGAATGTTAAAAAAAAAAATTATATAATCCATTACTCAATTATGTATTATGTATTACATTATTATCATATATAGACGCTTTCATTAAGGACAGCAATTTTTTATAAGCACTTGATAAAGGTATTGGACCGTAATTAAAATCACCATCAATTTAAAATCTCGATTTTGACAGATTTTTACATGGAAAATATATCAAATTGCCCAATAATAAGATTAAGACGATCAATATGTTAAATTAGCCAAAATTAGCTATAAATTAAGATCATTTTCAACTTCAAATCGAGATTTTAACAGATTTTTACATAGAAAATATATCAAATTGACCAATAATAACTTTAAGAAGATTAATATGTTAAATTAGCCAATAATAAGTTGAAAGCAACCTTAACTTTGATTATAGCTAAGGGCCAATATTTTTATTATGGAACACAATATCATTCAAATGTACTCCATGGAAGCGCGCGAATAAAGCTTTACTAGCTCTACGCTGAATATGCTCGACATTTCACTGTTATGTGTCCCATTGTCTGCTCCACCTTGCCACAGAATCGATATTGTTTAAAATGCTCGTGTCTAAAAGCGTGACTTTACTTTTATTACAAAATTAAGGTCTCAGGGTCGCTCATTTTATATCTGTCAAGTTTACGAAAATTTTCATTTTGCTCCTATTGAATTATACGCACTTTTTAATTAATGATAAGAAAAATGTGTGACATCCTTGCAGACTAGCAGGTGTAATCTGCAGGCGGGAACTATTGCCATATTTAATTGGAAAGCTTGTTCATCGGCATTAAGTATTGTCAGACAGCCTTTCAGGAAACCTTGTTTCTCTTCTTTGTTGATTCACTTTGTAGTTTAAATTGCAGGGGTTTAATTTTTAACCTCAAATAGTTACGTAGAACAAAAATTACTCTGACAAAAACAAAACCAATTGAGTTTCTCTTCGAATATTTAATATTCGAGAGAAACTCCGCCATCAGTTTTTCTTATTCTTCCTCATCTTGTATCATTGGCGTGATTTGGAAGCCATCAGTGTACTTCAAGAATACGTCCGAAATAGACTTACTAAAATTAAGGTGTGAAATTCATACAAAGTGATTAAATTTTTGGCTTTTGCAATCTTCAAAATAAATGTATTTTTTAAAATGAATACCTACAAATATTTCCTTTTTTTGACGCTGGAAAGATTATCACCGTTATGATAATTAGGATTAATAGAGGCCCATGGCGTTACTCAGTTTTTAGTAATTCGTGTATCCGAAAATATTTTTTCTTCAAAGGGTGCCCACCTCTCGGCAAACAATTGGCAATTTTTTCAGTGGTAACAATTTGCCATGAAAACGCTTCTTAAAGGAGGTGTATGCAAATATAAGAAAACCGGGTAATATAAGCAGATTTCTTCTAATGCTTTCCAACATCTAACACGCGCACGTACTGGAAGAAAAGCGCGAACCAGAGCAGATAATACCTGGCGGAATAGACTTTGTGAAATATCTTTACAATTTTCTCATTGGAAAGTATACAGATCCATTGAATTTATCCCTAATCGCTAGGTCAAAAGTAGTACAACCAAAAACTCATACATACAAAGTCAAAATCTTTTACAGATTATTTGAAAACGATTCATTACACAATAAATTACCCCACTGAAGCTACAATATTTTGGGAATCATCAAAAAATATATTGATATTGAATGGAGCGCGGGATATCGGGAGCATTAATATGCATATATGAGAAATTGGCAACTAAAACTAAAAGAAATGACGAAATGTAATAAAAACAAGGCATAAACGTTGAATCAGCTTATTAAATATTAAATTTTGTATGCAATGACTATATAGGAATTAGAGCAGCACGATTTTAAAAAAGTATGTACATAGAATGTGTATGTGTGTAAATTAAATCATCACCATTGGATGTGAGAAAATTATACATATGCCCACAAATTACCTTGTAGTGCTTCCCAGCGACGTTTCTCAGTTTCTGACTCAAGTGCATCAAATACCGCAGCTCCAACAAGCAAATATGTAAATGTACACACGATCAAGGATATCGTGCGAACATTTTGTTTCTTCATTCTTCATTTAGACGAAGTTGTTGTGAAATCCAATGCAACTAAACTAAACTAATCTTTGACTGTAGTCATGTGCATATTGAAGTTGTTTAATTCATTTAATTTAGTACATATATTTTCTTGAATCTAGTTGCCTACATTTATTTGTATTAATTAATTTTAATTTGGCCACTGTAATTATTCTTTTTTTGTTTACTACCATAAAATTGGCACCATATTCATTACGATACGTGTATTAATTAGTTAGGAAGATGACTATTGTTCGATAAATTTATTTCTTTTTTTATTACTTGTGCGTTTTACATTGACATTGGCAACAGGAATGATAATAAAACTATAGATACATACTATTATGTATTATTTCTCATAAAATTTGCCATTTTTAATATAATTTATTTGTCACAATACGGCAGTCAACCTTATACACAATTCTTGTACACTCGATGCAAAATTTCAATCCACCATCACCAAGTAACCGACTGATTGGCCAATCGACTTTATAGCTTGGAGTATTTGATTGACGTCGTATATACACTCTATATAATGTGTTATTCGTTCCCATGTTTATAGTTTCGTATAGCTTTTATTGCCTTCATGATCTTATAATGCAGTGCCTGCACTTACATAGTAGATAGAATGTCATTAATCTATCATGACAATGCTGATGAATATTATTTAGCATATTTTGTATTTATTAATTTTTTCATTTATTATCCTTAGAGGGTTATTAATGTTTAATTTTTCTTAATTGTTGATTCTATAGTGGCAACCACTAGAAGAGCTGGACATACTTTTCATTAGGATGTAATGTTTATGAACTATTTGTTTTTTTTTTCTATTGAATTAGAAGCATATTATAGAAATAAGTACGATAGTTTTGTAATCACTATTTATATTCTTTGCATTTGTACATAAGTACATTCATATATTTACTTTTAAAGGAGCTCTTTTTGCACTGCAATATATATATATATATGTGTATATACACTTATGTACTCACATATGTATCTGTGTATGTACATACTTTTCGACATGTGTATATCTGCATTAAGCGCGTGTACGAAGAAAAAAGAAAAAAGATTGCGGAATCACCCTTATTTCATTTATAGGTACTTTATATTAGCTATTTTCTTAATGTGATAATAAATTAATATTACCGTTGACGTTTATCATGACCTAATCGTTAAAAGGATGCTATGGCACGTTTAGGACAACACAATTAAACTTCGATATTTTACATTTTAAAAGCATTATTATATAAATGGAAAACACTTTTCACCCCTCACTTCTGCGCAATAAAAACAATCTGAATTTAAAGATTTTTCTACAACACTACAATGAATATGTTTGCACTCGCTTAGAAAATGATTCAAAAGAAATTAAATCGAAAAATTGGATCTTGTCTTTTATTTTTTGTTTGTTTGTTTGTATCTAAGTATTATAAATTTTCCGTCGCCTTGTTGTAATATCCGATGTAGTGCACGCGTATTCAATTATATTTCACTTTCTGTACTCGACATTATACTAGAGCTTATGAAAATCTTATATCCTGTTAGTGCAGGAAAGGATTTTGTTAATGTTCTGAGAGAGTTGTACTGAGAGAGCTGAATATTAAGAGCATGGTTGCCAGAAACGTTTGCAAATAAATCGAGTGCATTAAAATATAAATGTGCCGGGAGAGTTATGCTGTAAAATAGCGGAATAGCAGGGTTGCCAGAAAGGTTTAAAAATCAAATGCCAATTGAAGGGGGAGAAATCGTGATATGCTCTTCTTATAGATTATTTAGTAGATGTACTGTACGGAAATATTCGACTAAACAAGTTTATCGAAGCCAACAACAAGGAAATAAACAACAATACCTGAATCATTTCCGTAATCCTGCTGCTACAACAACAACAATAAAAACAAATTTCTTCTTAACATAGGAAAATTATTTCCACATGTTATACACTACTACCATGCAACACTGTTGTCATTCTAATGAGAGCATTCACGAGAGGTAGTGACAGAGACAAGAAAAGCAAAGACAATACCATTATGGACATATTCTCATACATGTATCGCCAACTCAAGAGTTATAATACAACAGCCAGCCACATTCAATAAACGAATGACTTTTACAATCATTCAAATTATGAATTTATTGAAATTTTTATCGTTCAACATTTTCTGGTAAAATAATATTACATCCCAGCAATCCACGACCACTCCAAGTTTTTGGAATCAATACCATTTCCAACAATTGACGATTACGCTGTATTTTTAAAGGTATCCTTTGATTGACCATATGCTTTACGACATTTCCGATTTCATTCAAGTCATTACCAAAATTTGATGAATTAATTGTGCCGAATTCAATAATTTCATCACCGACACACAATCCCTACAAAAGGAAAAAAATATATTGTCATTATTATTGCAAAATAGAAATCCGAAAATTCATATTAAATTTATTTACAGCCTCTTCTGCTGGTGATCCAAAACTGACAAAATTTATTTTAGCAATTACTGTTAATGGTAATGCATTTTGTGTACTTTCGCTGTTACCACCATCTTCTTGTAGTTCCATTACAGCTGTCCTGTTGGAAAGGTCGCTTTCTTCAGAAGCACTTTCGGCATGTAATTTGTGAATTTCTTGTTCAATTTGTTTCATTAATTCTTTATGATCATTCTGTAAGCAAATAATTTGTTGACGTGCTTGACGCACCTGATAGACATCTATGTCGTTGCGTGGGAATCCTTCGGCATCAACCAATGGTTCATTCATACCAACATTACCGTTCTACCAAAAAAAAAGGAAATAAATAAGGCTTCGGTTATGGCAAATTTTTTAATGCACTGCATTTTCGTTTGAACAATTTAATTGTTGTATGTTTTGTAGAGATTAATAATTACAGTTTGTATAAATTTCGTTAAAGAAATTAACAAATTGGTCTTATAGGCACTGCTTACGAAATTACAGGATGACGCAGTTCAAAATTCTGACTTTCAACATTAAAATTTTTGCTGGTCATTGTTAATATTACTGAAACTTACAACAGATAGTACAGCTCCATATTCGTTAATCCTTGCTTCCAACTTGTCTTTGTCAGACATGAGTTTTAGGACTCTCTCCTTTGTAGGACTATTTTTTGGTACGACCATTCTAGAATTGTATATTTATTTCCAATTTTATATTAAAATGTTGTTTACAAATACATCATAAGTGACTTAATAAAAATTGTTGAAACAAATAAGAATGAAACACGAAAGGTTATAAAGGCCTGCGCAAATAGGCGCGGTACGGTACAGGACGGTATAATACCGTACGATACGCGGCAACAATATATACGCAGAGGCACTAAACAGGCGCGATGCGATGTAGTGCGGTACAGCAAGAAACATTTTTGCCCACAGAATTAGTTAGTAATTTTTTATTCAAACTCATTCAGAATACGTTAAATTACTGACTTACAATCTTCGTTCAGTTCATGATCTAATGTTTTTCAAATTGCATTTCTTTTATGTACAAACATATGTTTCTATATGCAGTATCTTTTCAATTGTATAAAGTTGGATAACATTTTGCTAGTTCTATTAAACGCTACATTTTCTACGTTTTGCGAAAGAATTGCAATTTCAATTTCAATATATTTATCGTATATATTTCAGATTGCCGTATTTGAAAAATAAATTACCAATAAACGAAAAAATTCAACTTTATTTTACTTAGATTGTGATGTACAACTGTGTTATGAGCATTTTTAAACTCACGTTTTTATAAAGGAAAGAGTGAAATTTATGATCTATAACACTTTTGTAAATAAAATATGTGATAGAACTGGTTCTAAATTGCCGCGCGGTTAACTGTGTACGCTGTGTACTGCACTTCCAACACTTTGGCTGTTTGAGTGCTCTCATATGCTCTCAAAAAAAAAAAATGTGCACTTGAAGCCCTAAAGGGCTCTTTGACCGAGCTTCTCTTCTATTACTGTTGTACGTGTTATTTTTTGGACAGTATTAGCTGCGTTTATTTTACTTAGATTGTGATGTACAACTGTGTTATGAGCATTTTTAAACTCACGTTTTTATAAAGGAAAGAGTGAAATTTATGATCTATAACACTTTTGTAAATAAAATATGTGATAGAACTCGTTCTAAATTGCCGCGCGGTTAACTGTGTACGCTGTGTACTGCACTTCCAACACTTTGGCTGTTTGAGTGCTCTCATATGCTCTCAAAAAAAAAAATGTGCACTTGAAGCCCTAAAGGGCTCTTTGACCGAGCTTCTCTTCTATTACTGTTGTACGTGTTATTTTTTGGACAGTATTAGCTGCGTTTACATAAGACAATTTAAGACAAGACGATTGAAAATAAGTATTAGTTGTCAAAGAAGAGAAAAATTGCTTGTGTCCAGACAATTATAAAAACAATATACTTTTCAGCAACCGCCGTTTCTGACGTTTCGTATGAATTTTGTGCTCTAACGTTGTTTCGTTTTGGTGGCGTCACCAAATTGTCTGATTTACTGTCTTCTAAAAATCAAAGACAGTGGCTAAGACAATGAGAGAAATGTGAATGTATTAGTACAAATGAGTGAATGTTTTGCTATTGTTTTCTCAAAATTGTCTTGTGTAAACCCCAAGTAACGGATTATACTGCAGTCTGTCGTATCCCGCTGAGATAAGAGCTGATTAGCTGATTAGAGTTACGAAATGAGCGCAACGTTATTGTTCTGTCAACCGTGATAAAATTTTGTTTAGGGCTAGAGCAAAATAGTTATTTTATGACAATAATAATGTAATACGTTTGGATAATTTTAGAATTTACATTAGGTTGATTCTAAATTATTAGAGTAATGTGAAGGAATGCGACCAATATTACAATGTTCCAATTGTGCAGCTATATGTTGCTACCAAGCTTGTGACTCCATAGTCCATTTTTCTGTGGGAATTCTAAAGGGTATATAACCAAAAATTTATTACGACTTCTGAACGCCGTTTAAACGAAGAGAATTTAAAAAATCTGTTTTTCTCATAAAAAAATTATCACACTTTGGAATCATCTTTAGGCGATTGCAGAAGGCAGATTTATTCTGAGAGTTGTCAATCACTTTTTATAAATATACATCGATATGAAAAAGGAACTATCCTATATTTTAGTTATATGTTGTCAAAGTAGGTACTATATATTTCAGTCTTTTGTTGCTACTAAGTTAAATGTAATTATTTCAGGGTTGCTGCATGCTTTTGCATGTTCAAATAGATATAGAATGAAGAGGACGACATTCATCATCGACAAAAATTAAAAATGATCTCCAAAAATGAACATTTGCATGCCAATCAGTTCTGATTACTGTCCTCAACACTAATCAGGCCAATTCAACCAGTGCTGCCTTATTTCATATAGAGAAAAAGGAAATGTACAACAAAATATTTCTAAGGTTTAGTGTAAAGTCATCTATTGTTTTACTGATATATTTTATTGGTATGTTGACAACTGTAAAGAAGAATTATTCGGTTCACAAAGTAATATTCAATTATTATGTGATTTAACATAATTTTATGTTTACGCAATCACATCCATTGAAAGAGTTTTATATATGTAAATATTTAATTGACCTTAAGCTTAGAATCTACCTTATATGAAATTGAAGATTCTATATATGTACAAATCTTTTAAGTTTTAATCGAAATATACACGTAAAACTGCGGTCATAATAGCAGACAGCAAGTATGTTGCGAACGTGGTACGAAACGTAGCACCTCTGTAACGACAATCCCTTGTATCCACCCAACAGCCTAAATTGCTGAAACAGAAAATGAGCACCATGATTAGCATCCAAATGACTGGACGTGTGCATTCATGACTGGCCAATTATGATTGCCTGTATAGGGGGCCTTAGCACAAATTTAATATCGAATGTTGTATTGTGGTTAAGGCTTTTATATAAATTGACACTGCATGAGTATATGCGATTCAAGAATATATCATACGGTTAATATTAAAAATATACACATAAGCAGAAAATAAGATTAAAAGAAAAAGATATCCAAATTTTTAATTATCAGTATAATATTTACTATATTGGAATTAGAATGAGTTTATACAGTTGGCTTCAGCGACGAGAATATGGCATGCCCTCAAGGTTTGGTGATATGGATGTTATGATGAAGCGTGTATACAAATCACTGACGCCCTTCGTAATAAATACGGAAGTTATAACAGATTCTGGTGCAATATTTAATATGGAATTTTCACCAGATGGGTAACTACGACTTTGTGATGTTTAATTAAAGACGATTTTTTTCAGAATCCACTACCCATTCTTTTTTAGAACGGTGCTTGCTGTTGCATGTGAAAAGAAAGCGATTGCCTTGTACGATGGAATAAACGGAAAAGAAACTCATAAAATACCGGATGCCCACACGGATAATGTGAACTGTATAAAGTAGGTTTATCAATAAATAGTCACGTGGAAGACATTGCATTCAGTTTATACGTTCAGGTTTCTAAATGGCCATATGTTTGCCACCGGATCGGATGACACTAGTGTTGCTTTATGGGATCTGCGTAATATGAAATCGAAAGTTCGCAGCTTATTTGGTCACTCAAATTGGGTGAAGAATGTTGAATACTCACAAAAGGACAATTTATTGATTTCGTCCGGTTTTGATGGAAGCATCATCACTTGGGACATAAATTCACATACCGAACAAGGCCTTGTTTGCCAGAAAGTATTCCATATAAGTGGATTAATGCGTTGTGTTATTGCACCAGATGGAAATAAATTAATATTGTGTACAACTGGAGGATATTTAATGATTATACACAATTTAAATTTAGCTACGCTGTACAAGGACTTGGCCGGTTTCCGTGTAGGTACTGCATTATACAAGTGACGTAATGGCCATCAATATTTCTTTACGTATTTTCAAATAGCCTAGCATATATCGTCTCATGCAAATGGGTCATCAGTATATACCACAAGCTGCCAAATTTGATCATGTATTTTCTAAGAAGCAAGAAAAGAATCGCGTTGAGCTAGTAACAGACTTTCCAAAAACCAACGATGCTGAGGTTATATTGGCTTTGCAGGTAATTGTAGGCGATCTTTTGCGATATTATCCAGATGCCTAATGCTGTGTTTTGTTTCACCTTCAACTTTTTAGGTTCATCCACAAAGCCATTGTTTCCTAAGTCGAAATCTTAGTTACAATGAACAAACTGAATGGTCATGTGTTCATGATCTAAGTGAAGAACCGGGAGACATAACGGAGACTGCCAAAGAGCCGCCTACGGAAAAAAATAAAAGGAAACGTAAACTAATCGACAGTGAAGAAAACACGGAGAACAATGTCGATGCTACTAGTACATCATCGGAACGACTTCGACCACATCTAAACCATCGCAGACTCAGATTACACGCTGGTCTAAGGGGTAAATACTTGTATAATTTAATTAATACTTCGAAATTTATTTAATTTTGATTATAATTGTACTAGCATTGCCGCAATCACCATCGGTTATTACACGGTCTACACCTCCAGCAACTACCCGCCCAACAACATCGGCATCACCAGCGTCATCCGTTCTAAGTATTGCCAGCTCTGCACCAAGTCGTCCTGAAATATTTGTGCCTGATATTTGGGCAGCTGAGGTTACATTAGAGGAGCGAGTTTCCCGGCAAAACCGTGATAATAACACAAATTCGGTGACAGGTTATAATTTTGTCTATGCAATCAGTAGTGGAGTGTTGCCAGCTTTGTCGGCAGCTCGATCGCAAAATATACAAACTTTGGACAATCTGCATCATGAAAATGCATCAACTGAAGCAGCCAATGATGAAATTCAACTATACCCGCATTTTCAACGCTCCAACAGCAGCAGTAGTAGCAGTCAGTCTAGCAGTGATTCGCCGCCATATTCGAATGGATTACGACCTCGCGTACGTGCATTACATAGACCCATATGCAAAGATCATCAAATTTTTCAGAATCCCAAAAAGCTAATGTACTACATTGAGGAATCGAATAAAGGCAGAGGCTTCATTAAGGAACCGTCATTTTCATCGGACGGCCGTATTATCTGTTCGCCCTATATAAATGGTGTCCGTTTGCTGTCGTTCAATGAAGATTGCTCCGAATATCCGACATATTGGAGACTGCAAGGGGCTAAACCAACAGCAAATACATTGGTTACACTCAGGAATATTTCACTACACTCGGACGTTGTACTATGTGCCAAATTTAGTCCTCGAGCGCCTATTCTAGTAACAGGCTGTCGAAAAGGAGAAATTATTTGGTTTAATCCTGTCTTATAAGGATACATATTCAAAAACAAAAAGCAATATTGCTGTTAAATTGAAGTAAGCTGAATCTACTAAATAGCGCAAACTCAATAGTTTTTCCAAGCTTTTGTTTTTTTTTTATTATGTTTGTTTGGTGTGTTGGCCTTATATCATAGTAGTGTATTCCATATTAAAATTGTATTAACAATACATACATCCTTATCACCGGCAATATGTTGTAACATATGAACAGCAAATGTTTCCAATAAATACACCGGCTCAGTAAAAAATTTATTTATTTCATTATGTTTGTCTGTATTGCGATTACATTGAATTCGTCGATCGCTCATCAAGCCAGTATTTATTTTAATAGTCACGACATTATTATTATTGTAGTTATTATGCATTAATAGTTATAATAAATCTCTAAATATACATGTTTCAAAGATCTCCTCTGGTGATAAAATATGTGAGGGGCGTAGCGTGTTGTTGCTCTGTTGATTGATTTCCTTAACGGCTGCATATAATTTGTGATCATTAACAAATTATATCAAGTTGTTGCTCAGTGACAATGAATTGTTCTTTTCATTTTCTTTTCTTTATCGGCACATCGCGGCTAACATGAATTTATGTATGTCCTTTCCTTGCGCTGTTCTATTTTTTTCCACAACGTACACACAATTACTTAGAAAACTTATGTATTTGTCTTGTATAACATAGAGAAACATAAACAGAGTACATTTGTAATGACTGCATCATCAGTGGCTACAACAACACACCTAATAATAGTAATAATAGCATGATAAAAATGTAAAAGAAAATTATAATAATTATAATTAATGTTTGTTTTCAAAAAGGGAATCATGTGTATTTAATAATAATTTCCGTATCCACTCCACTGGCCATAACCGCTATAACCGGAACCATATTGCCAGTGGTTGTAATAACCATCGTATGACTGATGCTGGTATTGTCCACTATTCTGTTGGCCATAGTAAGCAGAATTGGCTGAATTATAATAGTTGGCATTGGCAGCAGCTCCAGAGCCATTGTTGTACACAGATTGGGCTGACGAACTGGAGATGATTGTATTATCTTTGACGTTCGATGATAATTTGCGAGTAGGACTAGACTCCCTGCCAACAAAAAAAAAAAATAAATAGATGTACCACTGAAACGTACAATATATGATGAAAGAATCTACCTCTTCTTTTTGGCCTCGTTTGCTTTGTTCAATGCCAATTGTAGGGCACGTTGTGCATCTTGCAGTCCCTTAGCCGTACTGCCGAAATCTTCCAAAAACTCAACCTTACGCTGAGCAAACAACACCTTCTGCTCCGGATCCATATTTTCACGTGCCATAAATTTATCCATTATTAGCACTACCTCACTCTCGTCGACTTTGGAGCGCTGCAAAGCCATATCGATCATCTGCAAGGCTACACGTGTATTGGCGGGATCTTTCTCGAGTGCTTGTCGCAAAATTTTCAAACCACCATCTAGGTCATTGTTAATCTTATTTAGAAAACGTGCATACTTAATTGCTAAACTACCAGCTATCGTTTTATTCTTCGCTGAGCCAATGTAGTGCTCATACAATTCCTGACATTTCGCCAAGTCGCCACGACGTCTCTCAACATTAATACGTCGATAGGCAACTTGTAATAGGTTGGGACATTTCTTTTCCAAACTGACCAAAACTTCAGCGGCCTTATCAAAATCGTTCTGACACTCCTCAAACGCCGCCCACATAAGATGCAGGCTTGGCTTATCGGGATGATGTATTTGGCAGGCACGTCGAAACACATCACTTGTAATCTCTGGAATACCAGGTTCGTCCAACTGTGTCTCCAGATAGCGTATCATTTTCAACCAAAATTCATCGTAGAGCGCACATGCTATTAGGCAACGTTCGAAAAGTACTAGGATGCGTTTTTGATCGCCATTGCCAATTTCAAAATCAAGATAATCCTTCCAATTCTTCAATTGACAGCGTTCCAGTGGCTTGACATGGAAGTAAGGGCGCTTAATGCCTTCCTCGAATGTCCAGCGCGCTGTTACTGCGGTAACGGTCGACTTGTGTAGCTTACGTCGTATCGATATTACCTTGTCCTTGATTGCTGAAATGTCTGCTTCAGTCAGCGTGCTCGGATCGGTGAGGTCACAACTTGCAATCTCTGTTGCATCACGATCTATGTCGATCACTTCAGGGGGCGTTTCAGTATTTTCCGCAGCTGTATCATTTTTTAGCGGTGATTTTCGACCTTCTGCCCCTTCTCCCTCGCCTTCACATGAGACATCGTTTTCTACTTTGGTTATTGCTTCTTGCTCTTTGTCTTTTGAGCTGGCACGACGATCTTTGGACCGACTAGCAGATGAAGTTGCAGATGCAGATGATTGATGTAACTCTGCGCGTATTTTGCTCAATTCTTCATTGGGTAAGATGCTTGTTATGGGATGCTGATTGATCAAGTCTTGGAAACTAAGAAATAAATAAAATTCATTAAAGCGGTGTGCTTTCAACTGTTTAAGCACGTTATATGTAAGCTTAATTGGAACTTACTTATCAAAGTGTCCGCTATAGCCTTGTGTTGGAATGGTCAAGAGACGATCGTAGATTTTCAACACATTCTGATAACGTTTACCATCACATTCCCACTTTATGTATGCATCCCATAGTTTGTCTGAGCGAAATTCGAGGCCGCAAGCGTCAACGGCACGTTCAAATTGTGAGCGTATATAATCTTCATTGTCGGCGTGATTGCTTTTCACATGTGATAAATAATGTATCCACAAATCCACTGAAAGCGGAATCGCTTCGAGACCGCGTTCAAACACCTAAATTCATTTCAAATACATGAACACACATGCAGAGAATTTGCGATATTGCATCATTGGATTTGTTGGCAGTAATCAATCGTAGAATGTGAATATGAGGAGAGAAAAGAATATGTGCAAAAGTTTAGTTTATAAAATGTAATGCAAAGATACTTAGCTTGTGTTTTTGTTTTTAGTGCGAATGTTTATCGAAAGAATCTTAAGCTAAGAGAACAGTGGATGGATGGATGATAGGATGGATTACATCGAAAAAAGAGCTATAAAGATTAATTTTCACATTTTCACAAATGCGAAACGCACATAAATCAAAGTACTCGTCGCATCGCCTCTTACATAATTCATTTGTTAATATAACTATATACACTGGTAGCAATTCTTATAAGCTCACTATTGAGCACCGTATAAAAACTCCCCCATAAGTCTGATTTAAAAGGAAAAACTCAACTATAGTTCGTTCGCTGTAATCTTGTGGACCTATTACGAATGTCAACTCTATCTAATTGCGTTGTCTGAGGGGCAACTGCTAATTGGCAGTGGGAAAACTGAAGAAAAGGCTAAAATTGAAGCATTCAATGAATTTTGTCTTGCAGCCCGTGATATAGCGGTTAAAATTGGAACATCTGACTATAATTTGTCATACTTTCTTTTGAACGTGTGCGACAAAATCTAAATGCATTAGAAAAATTAACTTATACAAAGCGCCCAAAAAAGACCCCCTCTAGTCAGAGTAGATATAGACAAAAGACTGGAATTCGAAGAATATCATAAACAGTAGCGCGAGTAGGTATCAAAGGTATTGTTTAGTGACGGAATACTCTTCAGCCTTGATGGGCCGGATGGATTCCAGTGTTATCATGAGAAAGCTTATGGCAAAACAAGTTTGCACAAGTCAGGCATTATCAGGGGGTGGCAGAATGGTTTGGGCTGGATTTTCCATAAATAGTACGACAAAAATTGATTGGGTTTCTCCAAAAAATTAGCTCCTCAATCTACTCCGAACTCTTGGATAATGGGAAGAACAGCGCAACTATTCTTATATTGCCTGTGTAGAGGTTGCCGAGATGAAGAAGAAGAATCAACAAACCACTACCTGTGTCTCTGTCCAGGACTACAGACAAAACGACTTCAATATTTTGGGTCTCCTTTCTTCACAAGACTGGACGAACTCACGAAAGTGGTCTTAAAAGAGCTTCTTAACTTCATATGGAGAACCAAATGCTTCAAGGATGACACATGAACACTGGTTACTCTGGGAAGGCGTGCCTCCTCCGGCAATTAACGGAATCACAATTGGGAATAGTTGCCTCCGAGTAGAATCTTCAACTTTATCATTACAATTTTGGTGATGCCGTACAGAGGATCGATTCTAAGCGAATTAAAAATTCTCCTACATAGAACCAAGCATCCGCACAGATGATGTACTAGAGTTTCTTCCCTCTTGGCAGCTTCTTCAATAGCTATAATAGAGTGCCCCTAGTCTACTGGCGTGCCTACCAATATGCCGATGAGCTGTTAAAATCCGGTTGTTTTTCTAGTATCTAGTTGTTGCATTTTAAAAGTAGCTTAGTCCGACTTAAGCTCCATTCCGGTCAAGTTAGCCTAATGGTTAGAAAGGTTCCCGTATGTAGCCAGCACGTTATCAATATCGATGGTATGCTTATCTATCAGGGTGGAGTGGTAACGATGTCAGCAATTCAACCGCATTGTCATTACCTCGACATTTTTATGGCTATGAGTACCCAAAGGAGATATATGGTGAAATTCTTAGCAAGGTTGCTTAGTAACTCGTGACATTACTTATTGAAGCAATCTCAGAACCGTTTGGCTATCCGAGTAAATACGTTTCATTTTTGGTTAGCACACAGCTCCTAACAATTAAGAGGGTTCCTCTAATGGTTAAAACTTCAGTCTGGAACTTCAGTACAATGATCCAGTAAGCGGAAGGTTAAATTAAGTTCATGAAGAGGTTTCAAGTTTGTGAAATAAGGTGTGTGTGGCACTTATAGACTCCAAAGCACCCTTTGGCCGGGCTTCTCTATTAAAAGGGTCCTAGTTATGTTAGCCCATTCCGAATGGCTGAGCTCTTGTGACATGTGGTTTTAAAAGGGGTTTCATCGCAAATTGTTATTCATGGAAGAATTGCCAATTGCTTACCGACAGGTAGGTTTAATTTACTGAATTTATGTGAATTGCCACATTGAAAAGGGGATTTTCTAATAAAATTTAAAGAAATGAGAATCTGGTAGTATTAGCTTTTCATTAAATATGAATTTATAAGAATTGACACCAGTGTACATGCGCAGGTATGTGTCCTACGTCGAGCTTCAGGTGCAGTATTACTGTGCGTAATAAATTTGGTCAGAACTATTTATATTGCGATTTAATTCAAAGCTTTGTTAAAAATTACTTTCAGAAGCTTTATGACGAGAAAATTTACTGTCGAGGGGATTCCGACAGCCAAGAAATTTGTCTTTCTGAAAAACCGTAGTGACAAAGTTAGAGTTTGAACTAACGTACTAGCTTCTATTGAGCTACGACAGAATTCAAAATTTAAGTTTATTCCATCAACTAATACCTTCATACTAATACACATATCTTTGTAAAGCTCTTTTTTTTGGGATGGGTGTTGGGTGAAGCAGAATCGCAGTATGTTCATATGTATCTATCTCGCACAAACAACAGATACACAGTTTGGCAGAAATAGAGCTGCTGTGAAAGGAAAACTTTAAGATTAATTTCAAAATTAAATACATAAATACATATGACTAAATTTAATGATGATACATAAAATACTGATAATAAATACGTATGTACTTCATTGAAATTTCATTTAAACTCCATTTGTACTTACGCCTGAGTGTGTTACATGTTTTTTTTTTTTTTTTTGGATTATAAAATGTGCTGCACGTTTGTAGTGTATTGTTGATGGAACAATAACTTATATAAAAGAATAAATGTTATAGAAATACATTTGTTTCTAATGTTGCTGTTAATAGCATAACATGGCATGGCGTCCCAGGACAATACAACAATATGATACATATACATATGAGCCCCAAACTATGCAATATCCTCATCCAGTGTCAATGACATCCAAAACAAGATATATATCACAAAATAAATTATTTTATAATGAAAAATATTAATATAAACAAATTTCAATCACTCGAAACGCATAAATAGAATCAAATTAAAAAAAAAACCCGAAGCTAACTGGACACAAATTCAGCCACATTATACAATATTATGTTATTTCAATAATACTGACGACTGAAAAGTCATTCCCTTAGTTTTTTGACTTTAAATTCTTCATAATCTTTATTTTATTGAATGTAAATTTTATTAAATTATAATAAATTTCATTATATATAATATGAGAAGTACAAAATATTGCAAATATATTCGATTGAATTTGATGTGTACTCACCGTGTTGCAGTTAGCTTTAATACCCTTACGTTTCTCATAGTCGGCATATTTACGCCAGTAACCATAACAATATGGATAATGCGAGAGAAATGCATCATATGCTTCTCGTGCAGCTTCAGCGTCAGACTGTAAAATAATTTGGAAATGTTTATAATGCACTATTCTGTAGGAATACATACCGCACTTTCCATGCAATAACGATTGAATATATCAAATAGATGGTAAAAGTGCAAGTGGAAAGTTAAAGTGTACAATAAAATGTTAATAAGCATCATTATCGTTATCAGGTGTACAAAGTCAACATATGAAAACATTTGATCGATATTGCAGGAAAGGAGTAATATATTAGCAGGATATCAGAAAGGCAAACCTCATTGTCAACATATTGTAATAAATATGTCCAACCCGTAAAATCAGCGGGATCATCTCTAACGGCACGCCAATACTTATCCAAATCTGGTAATTTTTTGCGCTCTTTCTCCTTTTCTCTTTCTTTATCTTTGTCCTTTTCTTTCTCCTTCTCCTTTTCCTTCTCTTTCTCCTTTTCTTTTTTCTTTTCTTTACGGTCATTTTCTGCAATTATGTATAAAAAAAATATGATTAGTATTAGTTGTTATTGTTGAAGCAGCAAGAATACGGAAATGCTTTGTTTTGTTACCGGACAAAACATATCCCTATTCTTATGAGATGAATGGACTTTGGTCGACCACGTGGGCTAGTCCTTCCGGGACACAGACACGTTCATTCTTGGGAAGCATTATTATTATTAGTACTATCGACTTTACCTGCGACATCCACCTTCGATCTTTTCTCAACTGGTGGAGCATCATTACTTTCAGATGTTGGACTCATAGGATTGTACTCTTCATCATTTTTCTTATCATTTTCCGATTTATGTGTTTCATTATCATTCTCAATGTCTTTATCCAAATCATCGGCTTTTCGTTTAAGACCATGTGCTTCATCCGTCGCACAAGATGCGGGTGACTTTTTATCAGTTGTAGTCGATGGTAGTTCATCTTCTGAAATGACTTCCGCATCAGCGGGTAACTCTGCCCGTTGTGGAGCTGGTAGTTCATCATCGGAAACCTCTTCGGCATCATTTATTTCTGGTTTAGTTGGTAAGGGCAGCTCATCCTCCGAAACCATTTCAGTGTTTACGATTGTTGCATTGCTGGCGTCAGCGCCAGCAATTTCTTCTGCAATTGCTGGTTCAGATAAAGAATCATCAGAGTCCATTTTCTCACAATTTGGTTGAACAACAGCTTGTGAAACCTTAGTTTCAAACACATCCTTCTTATGTTCGATTTCTTCACAACCACCAACCGATGGTAGGCTATTTGCATTATCGCCCGCTAATGATGCTAGCAATGAACTTTCGACAGCAGCATTTTCCTTCATCTCCTCGGAGATTTCCTCTTCTTCATTTTGAACATCATCTGATGTTTCCGACTGTCCTACAGTACCAAAGGGAAATGATGAGCTTTTCTCGTCTGATGCCACAGGTATATCAGCATTAATCGGCTCCTCTTCTTGTACCGTATACATTTCAATATCTTCTTCTTGCTGTTGTTGATCGTCTTCCACTATTTGTTCTTCGTATACAATACAATCATCTGGTTGTAGTTCCTCAATAATTTCTTCCTCGATGATTTCTTGTTCCTCGTAGATTATATCATCTGCTTCACAATTTTCATCACTTATAATAACACCTTGTGCTGCTTCTTCTAACATTTCCTTAATAATATCCGATTGTTGTGGTGCACATTGTTCTGATTTTTCCTCTTCGTGTTCATTCAACTATGAAAACAATACAATAGATGTTAGAATTTAATTTGTTTTTCAATATCAGCCTCCACAATTAGCATTCGGAATTCTTATCCTCTCGAATTTACATTCATATTCAGTTGGCCCTTGCAGGGAATCATATTCGCATACACGAATCATTAGCAAATGGATCAACGCCACATTTGCTGTATTTTATGCATTTTTTTTCATCAAATGATTTCAATATTGTTATATATTTTACCGATATGCTAATTGCTGTGGTTCCGGTGATTATACTAACCTGTACTCTTCTTGAAGAACGCCTGGTAGTACGAGCAGGTGACATTGCAACTGGTGAAGCTGACACTTTTCGACCAGATCGAGTTCTACGACCTATAAATATTACAAACAAAATGTATAACTTATTGCTGTGAATGTTTATGAATTCAATCAAATATCTTTCTGACGCTTTGTTCACGTTTCTGGAAGTACAATGACTATCAATGAATATGATCGCTAATTGGACGATGGCGCCGATTTATCAACCATATGTTTTACGTACAAATATCCTGAATCGTGATGTATTTTCAACTATTTATACTTTATTGCTCATTAATGTACTATTAAGACGCACTTCTACTTCTATTTCATTATAATCGAAAGATATAACTCACCCGAAAACTCTTCTGAAACGTTTTCTTCCTCAGCAGACGCCATCTTTATGCAATATTAAACAATGTTGTCATCCCTTAATACTATGGTAGCATTAGAACTTATGCAGACCAAATTAACAAGTCAGTAATACACACACAATTTTAATGAGTCGTGAAATGCGGTTAATATTCTATTAAACGTATATGTCTTTATATTACGTTATAAATAGCTCGAAGTGGTTGAATATATATAACTCATACGATATCAATACCGAAATTACACATGTTTTAAAAATAATTCTACTTCACATTATTATAATTCCTGAGAGAAACACAACTCTGTATACATGATGAAGAATAGTGCTGCCAAACTTCTTTCCAATTTATTGGATCGTGTATATATTGTAACGAGTATCGATAGTTGATTACTCATCACTATTGTGACTGACTCTATTGGCAGCATCGAAACGAATGTCAACAAAAAGAAATAAGCGATAACCAGAACAAGCCAACGAGAAAGGAAGAGAAGAATCTCGATAAAGGAAGATTCTGGGGTGTTGCCAACATAGTATAAATAGAGCCAGTGTTGAGAATTGACAATCAATCTAATTCAGAACGCGATTGCGAAAACATTGATACAGAGGCAAAAGTTGCAAGTACATTTAAGTGTTATAGTAAATAGTTGATTGTAAATAGAGATTATTAAATAAATTGTTGCTGTATATAGTTGTATAAAATAAGTGTTGCAGTTATCATTAACAGAATCCAGTGATCGAACAAGGTAATTCAAATAGAATTAAACGTTCACAGAATAAAAACGTAACAATTGGTGTCAGAAGTGGGATTCTGTAAAGATGGTGAAAATTGACCAACTAAAAGTGGACCAGCTTAAAAAGCTGTTGGTAGAGATGAACCTATCGTCATCAGGTGCAAAGGCGGAACTGCTGGTGAGGCTGAGGAAAGCCATGGAGGCTAAGGGAATTAATGTAGAAGAACATGAGTTCTTTGAGGAAGACGATATACATGCAGTTGTGCACGCCGAGGAAGAGAGCAAGGTAGATTCGAGTGGTCAACTCATGGAATTTATGAAATCCATGATGCAACAGCAGCAGCAGCAACTGCAAGGAATTAATGCGAAGTTACAAGAACATTCGGCTGAATTGCGTACGGAAATTCAAGGAAATGCGTCTCGCATTGACTCCAAGCTTCAAGAACATTCGGTACGCCAAGAGGGCGTTATTAGTGAATTGCGTATGGAAATTCAAGAACATTCGGCTCGACAAGAACACGTCATCGAAAATCTACAGAAAGGAATTGAACTTAGATTTCAGGAAATTTCCGGAGCTATTAATGACAAAGTCACAGAGCTGAAAGAACACGTGGATGAGTTGGATGATAAGCTGAAGGAACATGTCGACGACTGGGAAGACAAGTTCGAGAAATTACAGCACGAACTCAATCAACTAAAAATAAATGGAACAGCCACATCAGTGATTAGAGATTCAAGTAAAATCAAATTAAAGCCACCAACATTTGACGGAAGCACGCCATTCAATATCTTCAAGCTTCAATTCGAGACAACAGCTTCGAAGAATCAATGGGATGATAGCGACAAGACTGCTGCTTTAATAGTCGCATTAAAAGGTAATGCTTCCGAGGTGTTACAGATGGTTCCAGAGAAAGATCGTGGTAGCTACCAGTCACTGATGGACACCCTCCAGCGGAAATATGGAAATGAATACAAGAGTCAATTACATCGTGTGGAATTGAGATCGCGAGTGCAACGGAGTAATGAGAGCCTTCAGGAATTCGCTTCCGATATTGAGCGCTTATGTCATCTAGCGTTCTCCGGTAATTCGGAAGAGTTCGTCGAAAAAATAAAAATAGAGGCATTCATAGATGGTATACGTGATGGAGAGACAATACGTGCCCTAGTCATGTCACCCAGGAATACATATGCCGAAACAGTCAGTAGCGCTTTGACATATGAAGCCGCCAGCTTAATGTGTCGACCAGTGCCAGGAGTACGCAAACTAGAGGGGAAAACATCACATCTGGTTGAAGCAGTGCGTCAGGCAGTAAAATCAGTAGTTCAGCCTGAAGTAAGAGCAAGTCGACGCGAAAACAAATTTAATGGTAAGTGCTTCATTTGCGACAAACGAGGGCATATAGCGCGTGATTGCATTCAATCGAATATGAAGCCTAAAGGTAGCACAAGGAATCAACGCAAAAATAAATTTACCGGTAAGTGCTTCATATGCCATCGAAGAGGACACATGGCGCGTAATTGTCGGCTACGACGCAAGCAATAAAGATCGAATTCACCAGGACAACGAAAGGAAGATCGTGATGTCATTCATCGTGGTAAAGCTGTTACTCCATATCATCGTACTTGCACCGTAGATAGTAAACATTGTTCTCGGGTAGGAAGCCAGAATCACATTGTCGACATACGACTTACGAATATATTGCCGGAGGAGTCATGGACCACCGAACGAGTGCAAGAAGATCAGCGGAACGACCCAGATCTCGTAAAGATTATGGAATACAAGGAGCAGGGCATACGTCCAGATTGGCAAGAAATGGCTAATGAGAGTCCAATAGCAAAGGCATACTGGGCGCAGTGGCAAAGCCTGCACTTACGAGACGGATGTTTATTCCGAACATGGGAAAGTGAAGATGGAAAAATCACTTATGATCTGCTAGTGGTACCCAAGGCAAGAATAAATGAAGTGATAGCTGAGTATCACAATGCCTCCAGTGGAGGGCATTTGGGAATCACCAAAACCGTCGAGAAAATAAAGAAACGATTTTATTGGGTTGGATGTCATGACCATGTCGCTGATTGGATACGGAAGTGTAAGCAATGTGCAATGGCCAAAGGTCCCACTAAGAAAAGTCGTGGTAAGATGTACCAATACACCGTGGGTGCTCCATTTGAGCGGATTGCTATGGACATAGCTGGACCATTTCCAATAAGCAACGCAGGAAACAAGTATGTTCTGGTGGTTATAGATTACTTCAGTAAATGGCCTGAAGTATACCCCATTCCAAATCAAGAAGCTAGTACAGTTGCGGATGTATTCGTCAACCAATGGATTACTCGTTTTGGTGTACCGATGGAATTACACTCAGACCAAGGTCGAAATTTCGAATCAGTTGTATTCCAACAGATATGCCGTATGCTGGGTATATACAAAACTCGTACAACACCTTTGCATCCACAATCTGATGGCATGGTAGAACGATTTAACCGTACCTTGGAGGAATATTTGAGAAAAGTCGTAGATAAATACCAAAGAGACTGGGATGTACATATACCAATGTTCCTCATGGCATATCGATGCGCACAACATGATACGACGGCTACTACACCGGCAATGGCAATTTTTGGAAACGAGTTAAGACTGCCAGCTGATTTAAAATTTGGAGTCGTAACACCAACGAGATCAACCGAAGGTAATTATACTAGCGAAAAGCGGGAACAGTTGGATGAAGTACATCGGTTCATCAGAGAGCGGTCGCAGATGATAAGCGATAAGATGAAGGCCAGGTATGACTTGAAAGCAAATTCAAAAGGGTTCTATGAAGGAGAGCTTGTAATGCTTCATAATCCACAACGAAAGAAAGGCCTGTCTCCTAAACTACAGACTCATTGGGAAGGACCATATGAGATTATAGCAAAGATAAATGACGTAGTGTATCGCATTCAACGTGCCTGGAATAAAAGAGCAAAGTTTAAAGTAGTGCACTTGGAGCGACTTGCGCCATATCGAGGGGAAGTATAAAAACTTGTTCGGGACGAACAAGGTTAAGAGGAGGGCAGTGTAACGAGTATCGATAGTTGATTACTCATCACTATTGTGACTGACTCTATTGGCAGCATCGAAACGAATGTCAACAAAAAGAAATAAGCGATAACCAGAACAAGCCAACGAGAAAGGAAGAGAAGAATCTCGATAAAGGAAGATTCTGGGGTGTTGCCAACATAGTATAAATAGAGCCAGTGTTGAGAATTGACAATCAATCTAATTCAGAACGCGATTGCGAAAACATTGATACAGAGGCAAAAGTTGCAAGTACATTTAAGTGTTATAGTAAATAGTTGATTGTAAATAGAGATTATTAAATAAATTGTTGCTGTATATAGTTGTATAAAATAAGTGTTGCAGTTATCATTAACAGAATCCAGTGATCGAACAAGGTAATTCAAATAGAATTAAACGTTCACAGAATAAAAACGTAACAATATTGTAACGAGTATCGATAGTTGATTACTCATCACTATTGTGACTGACTCTATTGGCAGCATCGAAACGAATGTCAACAAAAAGAAATAAGCGATAACCAGAACAAGCCAACGAGAAAGGAAGAGAAGAATCTCGAAAAAGGAAGATTCTGGGGTGTTGCCAACAGAGTATAAATAGAGCCAGTGTTGAGTATTGACAATCAATCGAATTCCGAACGTGAATGCGCAAACATCTATACAGAGGCAAAAGTTGCTAGTACATTAAAGTGTTGTTGTAAATAGTTGATTATAAACAGAGTTGATTGTAAATAGAGTTTATTAAATAAATTGTTGCTGTATATAGTTGTATAAAATAAGTGTTGCAGTTATCATTAACAGAATCCAGTGATCGAACAAGGTAATTCAAATAGAATTAAACGTTCACAGAATAAAAACGTAACAATATTGTAACGAGTATCGATAGTTGATTACTCATCACTATTGTGACTGACTCTATTGGCATCATCGAAACGAATGTCAACAAAAAGAAATAAGCGATAACCAGAACAAGCCAACGAGAAAGGAAGAGAAGAATCTCGATAAAGGAAGATTCTGGGGTGTTGCCAACAGAGTATAAATAGAGCCAGTGTTGAGAATTGAGAATCAATATAATTCCGAACGTGATTGCGAAAACATTGATACAGAGGCAAAAGTTGCAAGTACATTTAAGTGTTATAGTAAATAGTTGATTGTAAACAGTGTTGATTGTAAATAGAGATTATTAAATAAATTGTTGCTGTATATAGTTGTATAAAATAAGTGTTGCAGTTATCATTAACAGAATCCAGTGATCGAACAAGGTAATTCAAATAGAATTAAACGTTCACAGAATAAAAACGTAACAATATTTTTACACATAAACATTTATTTAAGTTGGAAACTACTTGTACTATAAATACATATCATAAGCTGGTGTTTTCTGGTCTCAATTTGATGAAAAGATGGCCTAATGGATATATTACACTTCCATTGTTTTGCTGCTAAAATAAAGCAATTGTTGGTGCAATCCAACATCGCCATAATGTAAATTTGTTGCTTTACCTGGTATTAAAAAGGCATCACCTTACTTGATTGTGTTCTACCAATGGTGCATTTACGAAAGTGGTTTTACTAGGACAGCAACTACTTATTTTGTGGTTTTTTTTTTATACACTTTTTAATTTTTAAATTTACTGTTCAGTCAAAATACAAGAGCTTCGTGGCTAGGCGTTATCTATGTTTCATTGTTCAAGTTTGATGTTTTTTACAAACTAACAGTATATATGTGCTTTTTACTATGATATCGTAGCTATCGTATCAATCCAAAATTTTACTTATATCATCAGTCGACGTCAAGCTGATAGTACCATTTCGTGGTGATGATACCATGAAGAAACCATCAGACATGTCTGATTCAAAACTTATTAAAAATCGATTGTGTCCGTAGTTATTGTCACAAGATAAAATGCATTTTAAGGTACAAGGTTTTATTTAGTCATTTTAACTAAAATAGAGCTAACACATAGTGACCACATTAATCAATAGGAAAATTTATAACGATAGCTTAAAAACTATTAAAAAGATGACCCATCTACTAAAGCAACACAAAACAGCTGATGCACATAAATAACCTTTCGTGGATTTGATTGCGCATGTGCGGAATATGATGTATTTGAATTTACACAGATTTTGGTGATTTTTGGAAATCAATCGAAGAGTTTTGCAGAAAATTTCAATGGCAATAGCAAAATAAGCGAATTGGCGGAATTCCACTATTTATCCGAAGTATGAAATTGAATGACAGAATAAGAAAATAAGTGAAGCGAGAATAAGATAAAGTAGTTAGAATCGAAATTGTCTCCTAATTTCGGTAAGATTTTTAGGAGGATTTTAGCGAAAGAGTTTAAGCGAAATATTTAAAGAAGAAACAATAAAGCATTATGCCACGAAATTGGCGATCAGGTTGTTATTTTTCCGTATAATTTAAAAATATATGTAAAGAGAATAGAGCTATTTATCAAGTGTTTAATATTTTAAAAGAACTGCTATTACTTTTTCAAATACATATAATTAAAATTCAACAATTTTGAAACACAAACACGAAACATATTTTGTAATTTATAGTTCCGCGCCATTGTTTCGATACAAAGATGATAGCAGTTTCGAGGTGCTAGGTAACGTCACGCTACGCGCTTTTATTTAGGTGTGATCAGTGATCAGTCAGTGCCAATATTTGCGTGCGGGCATTTTTATTTTGATAAAAGCATTTGAAAGATGGCGTCAAACTTGTATGTTCGCTGCATTGAAGCGCTTAAAAACTTGAAAAGACTGCAAACTGTTGACGAGCAAAAGTGAGAAAGAAAGAAAAACAATTTTTTTCTTTTATTCTTGTTATATAACTTACTTACTTACTTATGTGGCCATAACAACCGAATATCGATTTAGGCCGAAAATAACATGCTTCGCCAGCCATCTCTGTTCTTCGCTAGCTGGCGCCAGTTAGAAATTCCAAGCGCCGTCAGGTTCTCCAGTACTTGGTCTTTCCACCGGAGGTTTGGTCTTCCTCTTCTGCGTCGTTCTCCAGCGGGTTCCGAATATAACACCTTCTTAGCTGGAGCGTGTTCTTCCATTCGCTCGACATGACCTAGCCAGCGCAGCCGCTGGATTTTGATGCGATTTACTATGTCAATATCGGCATACAGCTCGTACAGCTCATGGTTGTACCTTATTCGGTACTCGCCATCAACGCAAATAGGTCCAAAGATCTTGCGTAGGACTTTTCTCTCGAAAACTCCAAGCATTCGCTCATCCGAGGTGGAAATTTTCCAGGCTTCAGCGCCATATGTTAGGACAGGCATGATGAGAGACTTGTAGAGTGTAGTTTTCGTTCTTCGAGAGAGGGCTCGACTTCTCAATTGCTTACTCAGCCCAAAGTAACACCTGTTAGCAAGAGTTATCCTACGCATGATCTCCAAGCTGACGTCATTTCTGCTGTTAATGCTGGTTCCAAGATAGACAAAGTCCCTTACTACTTCAAAAGCGTAGTTGTCAACAGTGACGTGCTGTCCAAGACGCCGGGACTCTTTGTTTGTTGACACTAGATACTTCGTCTTGCCCTCGTTCACCGTGAGACCCATCCGACGCGACTCTCTTTCCAACTCTGAGAATGCTGCACTGACTGCTCGCGTGTTCATGCCGATTATGTCAATATCGTCGGCATACGCTAACAGCATGACACTTTTGTTGAAGATAGTGCCATTATGTCGTAGATCAGCAGCTCGTATTATTTTCTCCATAATAAGATTGAAGAAGTCGCACGATAACGAATCACCTTGTCTGAAACCCCGTTCGGTATTAAACGGTGCGGAGAGGTCCTTCCCAATTTTCACTGCACAACGGGAGTTATGCAGTGTCATTCTACAAAGTCGAATGAGCTTTGCAGGAATACCGAACTCAGACATTGTTGCATAGAGGTAATCCCTTACCGGACTGTCGAAAGCGGCTTTATAATCAACAAATAGGTGGTGTGTGTCGATCTGTTTTTCTTGGGTCTTCTCCAGGATTTGGCGCAGTGTGAAAATCTGGTCGATGGTGGATTTACCAGGTCTGAAGCCACACTGATAAGGTCCAATCAGGTTGCTGAGCATAGGCTTCAACCTTTCACACAGTACGCTCGATAGAACCTTGTATGCGATGCTCAGGAGACTTATTCCACGGTAGTTGGCGCAAATTGTGTGGTCTCCTTTTTTATGTACAGGACAGAGAACACTGAGCCTCCAATCATCAGGCATGCTTTCATCCGACCATATTCTGCTTATGAGCTGGTGCATGCGGGTGAGCAGCTCATCATTGTTATTTAACTATTTACTAACTATTTATTTAACTATTTACATAAAATACACTTAGTTTTATACTTATTCATTACACTACTAGCAAATATTTTCAAGTGGAAGTACTTTCTGCATGTGAAGACTTCTAAATATAAATATATAATAAATTCTCCTTGTATAAAGTTGTGAACAGATTCACTGCACCAGTAGCATTACAACATAACATCCCAGTAGCGCTGCCCAGGAATGGATGGGTTTACGTCCCGGAAGAGCTCGACCACGTGGTCCATCAGGGTCCATTATGGTATGTTTACACATACGAGATTATCTTCATTTTTGAGATTATCACTCAAATCTAGTTTCGAGCAATTTTGTGCAAATCCCGATAACTTCTTCAGATTTTTCTCTATGCAATTCTGTTTTTTTATCGATTATTTCGAAGGGAGTAAAATCAAAATTGGCATTGATTTGACGGCGAACAATCCCTTTATAGCCTAGACAGACGGCAGCCTAATTCCGGATTACCAAGTTAATTCGAATTAACTCGGGCATTATCTGCAGCTAATCCGCATTAACTCTATGAGTTAATTCTCAAAATAAAAGAGGATTAGGGCAATTTTCTATGGCAACACTGCTGAAAATTGTCTATTGTGAATTTTTCTCGATCCACTTTACAAAATATTAGGTGTGTTGGATAACAAAAAACTTTCAACAATTGTTAACACTTTTCAAAGTGTTGGCGAACAAATAAATCCAGCTGTCAATTACGAACGGTGAATGTCAATTTACAAGTTTCTGATAGTTTTCAGTTCACGTACGTCTTGTAGATTTTCTCATATCGGGAGTGACAGATGACAGAAATTGATAGTGATAGTAATGTAAGTGGACAGACCTAATAAAACAGCAATCAGCCGTTTAGTTAATTCGCAATACTGCCGTCTGTCAGGTTAATATTTTATTCGGATTAAGTGCGCCGGTAATCCGGAATAAGACTGCCGTCTGTCTAGGCTATAACATATTGTAACGAGTATCGATAGTTGGTTACTCATCATTATTGTGACTGACACTATTGGCAGCATCGAAACGAATGTCAGCAAAAAGAATTAAGCAATAACCAGAACAAGCCAACGAGAAAGAAAGAGAAGAATCTCGATAAAGGAAGATTCTGGGGGGTTGCCAACAGAGTATAAATAGAGCCAGTGTTGAGAAGTGACAATCAATCTAATCCAGAACGTGATTACGAAAACATCGATACAGAGGCAAAAGTTGCAAGTACATTTAAATGTTATTGTAAATAGTTGATTGTAAGCAGAGTTGATTGTACATAGAGATTATTAAATAAATTGTTGCTGTATATAGTTGTATAAAATAAGTGTTGCAGTTATTACTAACAGAATCCAGTGATCGAACAAGGTAATTCAAATAGAATTAAACGCTCACAGAATAAAAACGTAACAATATCATTTTATTGCATGTCAAAATAGAAATAGATTGAAGTCGTCAATTGTCGTAGGTTGTAATGTCGCAGTACTGCAATCAATTTTACGTCTGGGTAAAATACTCATTTATCTAAACTGGTAGGTGGAAGAGAAGCCATTCATCTCTTAAAATAAAATCTCATTTTAAGTCGACTATAAAAACTTAAAACAATATTAAATTTAGGACGATTTATAAATTATTTTTCTTGTCTAAAACCACAGCCCTTTTTTGTTTTGCCAAATGCTATAAAAAGTGTGGTCTCTCCAATTATCCAATATCAAAAATTAGAACACTTTTAAAACACCCCTGAAAGTCTTGGTTTCTATTCCAACTTTTGTTGCTGTCAACAATGAGAAATGGCCTGTGCACACTACATATAGAAGAAAAATAGAAAAAGAAATAATTTTGTCTAAGAGAGTAGCAGTGGGGGATGTTAACAGTGGATTAAACTAAATTGTAATTTTATATTGTATTATTGTTGCTCCATCATGGAGAGGTTTGCTTTTAAAATAGATAAAGCCTTAAGGGAGAATTTGTGCAAAATTTGTCGGCTATGTGGAATAGATAGTCCACTGATGGTACCAATACTAACTGAGGAAATTGAGAATAATGGGGAAGAGGAAATGGAAGCTAATATGCATCAGAAAATTCAACAATTAATAGGATTCACCGTAAGTAGGAAATGTGTTGAGGTGCTGCGAAATGTGTAAACAATATTTTGTATTTTAGATTGCAAAAGACGATAAGATGCCACAAACAATATGTGGTTTGTGTGTTGATAAAATCAATGATTTTTATGAGTTTCGTGAAATGTGTATTTCCACAAATATACAAACCAGAAAGCTCTTAGGCTTAAAGGGTGATGGACTGAAAAAAGTAATAGTTTATTGAAATTGTGCGAAAGGTTTAATTTTCTAAATTCCATATTTTAGATCAAAAGTGAACCTACTAAAGTTAACCGTAAACGGAAAATAGAAGAAACGATTGATGTAAAGGATATTCCTGAGGTAAAGAAAGAGGATGGTAAAATAAATACTGGGCAAGTGCGTAAGAAACAGCGACTAGTACCAGATTTGAGTTTGGATCAAAAGAAGCAAAAGCGAGCTATGAATAATCAAATCAAAAGTTTGGATAAAAAATTGAAGCCAAAAGAGGAAATGTAAGAAATTATATAATTACAATATAAACATTTTTTACAACAAAATTTTTTTAATTCTATAGAAAAGCTGAACCTATAGAAAATGCCGCCTGTTGTAATGGTCTGTCAAAATTAAAGCAATTATGCACCATATGTAATCAGAGTTTTCGTACTAAAACAATTTTGGATCAGCATATAGGGAAAACACATTTGCCCACCATTCCACGTTATGTATGTATTGCATGCGATGAGACACTCGGAAAAGAAAGTGAGATAAAAGTTCACCAGTTGTGGCACAAACTCTCCAAAACGCCATATTTATGTGCTCTCTGTGGTGAAGGATTATTAAGTGTATATGCTTACTCGAGGTATGAGCTTTAATTCTGTGTTATTTCGTTTTTATCATTGAACTGAACTTTTAGACACGTACGCGACCACAATCGTGATGTTTTCAAAGGAATACTGGTTCTTGATAGAGAATGTCCCCAGTGTCGTCAAACGTTTATTACGAACTTTTTATATAACATCCATTCGTGCGCCGTTCAAACGAAGAGATGTGCTGGCTGCAATAGACAAATGCGTAACGAAACCGATTATTTGCGTCATGCGGCCGGTTGCTCTAAAACTTACATTAATTATTCAAAGCATATACCTGCGCCAGCAGTTGCAGCTGAGTCACGTGTCCAAATCAAGAACGAGAATGATGTTGAAGCAGCTGCCGCAGCAAAGCAGTTAGCTCGTAATGCGGGTATTTCGTTAGATATGACACCAGTGGTCTCATTGTCACGATTGCCAACACCATCCACAATGGAAAGCAGTCAATGTGTGATAATACCAAGAGAAAACGAAGCTGACACTGAAACACAAAAATCTGAGGCACGACTAACAAAGAAGGCAAATAAAAAAGGTGTGTTAGAAAAGGATCTAAAACGTGTAGATGAACTATTGAAATCAACATTAGATGCACTTGTAAGCATTAAGCATGAACCAGAAGTACATGTTGACCGGGACGAGCATATTGCATCAGTTGTAGATGGTGTAAATGAAGCGAGCACTCACGATCAGGTCGATGATTGTCATAACTTTGACGATGCAGGCGAGGCATGGCAAGATAACCATGATTCTGATAGTCAAGAGTCTAATACCGCTGCCTCTGCTGCAGTACAAGCGAATATAAATATTAAAAAAGAAGTTATTGATGTCGATGAGAATGCGCCTGGTGAGAAAATGCCTGTTTTGAAAATAAAAATTAAGAAAGAACATGGAACACTTAATTCATCTTTGGTCGATGAGGAAGTTACAAAGAACGACAAGAAAAAGAAGAAGAAAAAGCGAAAGGAATTGGAAAAGGAAAGAGATCGTCAGAAAATGGTAGGTTTTTCCTATGTAGTACAATATACAAATTTGACAAATATTAATTTCATACATTTCAGTTGGATAAAAATCAAAATTTACATCAGACTTCCGTTGCTGGCGCATGTGACGATAATGCAACAGTATCTACTCCTTATCCCGATGTGATACACATTAAACAGGAGCAAATTGATGCAGATGAACAAACACAAACACAGCCAGAGGCAACTGTAATGACGTCGATACCCATATTACAATTTCAAATCTCAAATGTATCTAGTGGCGTTGAGTTCAGCAAAGAATGCGATAAAGAGCATGTGGCCGATGAGGAAATACCAGACGTTAAACCCAATCGTTTAGAATTGGATCGATTGATGCAAATAACAAATGTTACCAGCGGTGTTGACATGGATGCGGAACAAGAGAGTACAAATATCAGTGAAATATCTACAGCTGATATTCAAGACGAACATACGAATAATATTGCAATGGGCTGCAGCGCTGTTTTCATCAAGCCAGAACCGGTTAATAGAGGTTATTCCGATGAAATACCCGTGAATGCAGAATGCTCGTCACAATCCTCTGCCGCCTCGATGGTTTGTTCACCGTCAAAATCCATGGATAATACTGATTATCTGAAAAATATTGATTTCGAAAATATACAAATCAAAAAGGAGATTGAATTTACCGAAACGGAATTCAGTAGTGCTAAGTTTGATACAAAAACAGTATGTCACGATAATATGCCGCCTATAAAGAAAGAAATAGTTTCGGATGAAACATTTTATATGTCAAACTGTAACGACTGCGATAATGCTGATTTGGGAAGTGGTGACGAAGAGTCAAATGATGAGGACGATGCTGATGAAGAGTGCGACAATGTTGATGGAGATCAGAGTGAAACCGAATATCGTGAATATCGTGAGTTAGAAATGCCACCACCATTAATTGTTGAAAATGAAAATGCTGAACATCAACAACAACAGCTTCAATGTGATGAAAACGAAAAGAAAGGTGAACAACAGAATACGACTATTAGTGAAAGTCCAAAAATGGATATCGATAAGATACATTCTGTCTCAGATGATCTTCAAACAGCAAATAATATGGATTTCAAAATTATTAGTGTAGCTTCTAATTGTATAGAATTCGCCTTTGGAGGTGATAATATATTACCTGCGGTTAATGATAACACTGATGAGGATATGGTAAAAGACAGTGAGACAACTGAAAATAAAACCGACGATAACGTTTGCTCAGTAATCGGCCAAGTAGTGGAACAACCAGAGACTACTTTAATGGCACAACCTTTCTATGAATCGCCAATAAACGAAACAACAACATCAACAATAACAACAACTGAACAAAATACCAATCATTTTGGTGTAGCAAATAGTGATCTAGAAGAAGAGAACTTGGGTGTTGAAATGGCACAACAGGCGTTAGAAGATGCTGCTACAAATGTCAATACATCCAATATACCAACAGATAATATTGAAGTGCAGCAAAATTTACTAAACAATGAAATAGAAAATGCTGCACAATCAACATCGAGTGCAGGAGAAAATCTATTGTTAGCATCATCATCCACAACCACAAGTTATTGTGGTGCAACAGTTATGAATAACGATGAAGAGACTGAAAATCGAATCAATGAAAGTGCGGATGCTGCATTAAGACACCACAAAGAACAACGGCAACAACAAGAGCAACAACAACAATCATTTATAATGCACAATAATTTAGCTGTAAATCACCATGCTCATTTATTACTCGACGACAGTAACATTAATGAAATTGCCGAAAATAATAATAATGCGAATATTGAACGCGAATTACAAGATGATAATGCAGCAGAGCGTGCGAATATTGAACGCGAATTACAAGATGATCATGCAGCAGAGCGTGCGAATATTGAACGCGAATTACAAGATGATAATGCAACCGAGCGTGCCACAGTTGAACAAAATTCATTACATCATATTGATTCTAATGTTAACAATAGTGCTAATTAACATACATCTAGGTATATACATTTTTTAATTTAATCTTCTACTATAGTAATATGTATAATTTTAGTTTATCATTTACATATACATATATGTATTGTATAAGATAAGAATACAGATAAGAATACAGATAATTCTGTAAGCATCTACAAATAATGTAACAAAATTGAAAATTATCGTGCAACAATACATAGACTACATTTAATTCAAAGCTTCAAATTTGTTTTGTTTTTTGTTCGATTAAAATATATAAATCATCTAAAAGTTTAAAGCTTTTGTTTTTCATATTCAACATTAAGAAAGCTCATGCTCCTTCGATATATTGAAAGAAATCGAAAAACGAAAGTGAAAGTTACGATTGAGTTGCAATTATTTGGAATGCAAACTTGGCATTGGTGCATTGGTCAATTCAATTTTGTTGTCTTCGCAGATGTTTACCAATTTAATTTAAGATACTTAAGTCAAGTTTATCTCGTGGTAAACAAAAATATCGAAGATGATGATTATGATACATTTGATGTGTTGCAATTAATTAAAATAAACATATTGCTAAAATATTGTAAATGATAAAATTTAAATTTAAAACAATATCAAGAGCAAATATTTTGTACAATACGACTCACAGGAGCTCTTGCAATAGTTTGTAACAAATGCAGAATAAAACTTAATTATTTGCGAGTAATTCACGCTGGATGATTTAATGTAGTGCGCAACTATTTCTTGGAAATTCATATTATATTTTATAATTTTTAAAGGATTAGATTTACATACATGCATTATGCTATAAAGCGTGAATATCTCTAATATATAGTAGATTTAAGTATAAAATACCTACATACTTGTATTCATTGCTGCCCATTTGAAAAATAAAACATCCATAATATTGGTACATTGGATATTGGATTTTCTTCTTCTTTTATTTTATTGATTAGTTTTATTTTAACGTTGTAATATTTAATGTTGTGTGGTTACTTTCACAAAATGAAAAAGCATTCTTTTTAATATGCTCATATATTGAGTCGGTGATTTATGATGCTTTAACATTTCTATTGATTTAACCTATTTTTCTTCTTCCGCTTCCAATCTGCCTTTAATTTTTAATTCAAACAAACGCACAACTTATTTATTATATATAATTGGAGAAGATTTCTTTTATACTTAGAACTTAGAATTATTAAATGTAATAATAATGGAAGAAAAATTATTATACATACATTCCATACAACAAGCAAAAAAAAAAAAACATCAGTTGAAGCAAATATATGGAAAATTGAATTTCACCGCAAGCACACGATGTGGAAAGATAATTTTAAAAATACATAAATATGATAATAACTTTAAAAATAATTATTTAATCTGTATTATAGTATAAAAGTCTATTAAATAAGCATATTATTTTTAGGAATTCACAACGATCGAATACATTTAATGCAACTTTAATAAAACTTTTCATTTATTCTAAATATATACATTTTTTCTTTTCCGTTTACAAGCAGTAGATAAAGCAGGAATTCAACATAAGTAAGAAGACCAATGAATAATGTAATGAATATTATTTGATTATAAATTATTTATTTTTTATTTATCCTAGTTTTAGCAAAAAATTGCTTGTATTTATGCAGGGTTGTTTTTGAAGTATATTCTTTTAAGTTAAAAATTAGATAGTTAGATTAGATAGCTCAAATCGAATTTGTTTGATTCTTTAACAAATGTATAGCGGACAATAATTCATCAAGTAGATAGATATATTGTATATCGTATAATTATAACCATACATTTATTTCCGATGACATTAGCTTTGTTGGCTTACATTATTATTACTCTCTGTCATTGAGAGAGTAAAAACCAATTACACTCTTGATATGAGAAAATATACAGAAAGTGCGTGAACGGAAAATTAATTGAACGTAGTTCTAAAATTATTCTCTTAGAAAGTTGCATTGCATATTATACACTCGAGTCTATATTGTCAACTGATACCTTCCTCCGAGATACACCATATATATATATATATATATATATATATATATATATATATATATATATATATATATATATATATATATATATATATATATTGCATATGTGTGGCACTTCTGGATTCCTAATCCTGTTGTGCGTCTTAAATTCTGGTAGTATTATGGATGCCGTAGCTCAGTAGTAAGTGTGTTGACCTTCTGATCTTTAGGTCGTGTGTTCCATCCTAGTAGTACGGCTGTATGTAGGGCCGTTCTGATACTGTGAAAAATTTAACACGCACAACAGTACTGGAAGAGAAGCTTGGCTAAAGAGTCTTTCGAGGCCTATAAGTGCAACATATTTATTTGTATATATTTTTTTTTATTAGCAGGGACCTACTTATAATAGCCACACCTGAACGGCAGAACAATTGTGATATGATGCCTTGTCAAAAAATTATTTTAGATGCATTTTCATGACAAATAACATAGCATAACAGTAGGTTAATCATTGCACTTTGCTCGTTTGAAATTCAAAAAATCCACTCTAGTTGTTAATTTTTGTTACCACCATTAGTATTTTGTTCGCTTATGTTACTATCACTTTCTGGTGCAGGGTAAAAACAAGCCAGACTCTCGATTTGAACAATTTTACAGAAATTACGGGAATGATAAATTAGCAAAAACTCCATTGATTTTCTTGGTTATAGGCAGTAAGTATAAGGCTCTACTAAATTGGATTAATCAAATCCAACATCTATGTCATCATTGATGTTACCGAATTCTGGCTTGGGAAAGTCTATAAGCATATCAGTTTGATTTAGAAATTCATTTCGAATTGTTTGTTTTTCTACTGCCCTAATATTATTCTTTATTTTTTCTTTTTTTTTGTAACGACTCTTCAGAACCGAGAACACAAGTTTGAAATTTCAAATAATATTTTTGCATTCATAGGTGATAATTCAAAATTCATAATGTTTTATTGTTGTTTAGCAATTTTGTTATATTTGTTACACCCGTTGTTTTTTGTTTACACTTTTGCTCTTTTTTTTTGTTTAATTAAATTTAACTGGTTTGCTTTAATTAACAATATGCCTAGTTGAATGAAGTTAGTTAACAAACAAAATTATAGCGAACGTTGCCACAATGCTACGCAGTCAATTATTATTGTTTTTAAATCTTATGGAATAAAAAAAAAAAAATTGGGGAAAAAATTGGAATGACGTTCACATGCCGCAATGTTAATACTCAAGGTAAAGTGAATTAATTCAACGAAAAAGTGGTATTTTTTTTAAAAATTCACAGAAAATAGTAACTACTCTCAAAATTCATTAATATTTACTTAATCCCATTTACAATAAAACATATTTCAGAATAAAATAAATACTTAAAAAAAAATTTACTACTTTCTTCGAGCAAATTATTTAAGACACGGAAACTTTTACTCTAAGTTTTCATTCTTAACTAATTAAATTTTTGGATACCTTTGAATGTAAATATCTTCATGTCTAATATATCGAATGGAAATTTTGAAAAATACATAAAATTTTCAATAGGAAATAATATAGAAAATAAAAATCGAGCGCTCAAAGGCTCAATGTGCGGTGTTAAGGGGGTGTTCTACCTTGTGGCTTCATTTTTGACACTGTTTTTTGAATATTAGTTATAGGAAAACTAAAAACGCAATCGAGGTGCGGTTTGTTGCATTCAACTTGTTTATTTAAATACATTTAACACTAATTTTACTGAAAATTTACTGTCTTCGATTTGACCGTGACTTGACCTTGAAGTGTCCCTTGCAAAAAATGCATACACAAATGGTTGACACGATTTAGTTCATGAAAATCGTCTGAAACAAAAACACCAAAATGATTTAATTTTTTTATCACCTTGGCTATCGTTTGACAGATGGCATTTTCAAAATTTGAAAATTTCGCAGAACAGACAACTTTAAAAAAAAAAAATTTTTTTTTTTAATGTTTTCGGAGTTAAAAACATCTGTAAAAATTGTTTAAATAAAAAAAATCTAAAAAGTATCTGTCAGACGATAGCCACATGTTTTTCACAAATTTTGATATATAATTTCAATCAATCAATCAATTAGTTTTCGAGATATCATGTCAACCAGTTACAAAAACGCAACTTTTGGGAAATCGCATTTAAAGATATTCATGTATATAACAAGCGGGATGTTTCCGACGTTAAATTTTCTTTCAAACTGAATGGACCGAAAATTTTATCATGCATAACAGAGATTACATAGATACAGATACATCAGGTATTCGATAGAACGTTAGATAACTTTAGAAAAACGCGATGGGCCAGCTTTTAGGTGGTCGCGAAGAGCGCTGCGATAAGAGCATGCGTAACTGTCTTCGACGGCTCGGAAAAACTCGAAATAATAAGATTTCAGTTATATCCTTTTAAGGGTATATTCCTAACACCTTCTGGGTTGGAAAATTGAAAAAAAAAAAATCGAATTTTTTGAACCAACAAGGTAGAAGACCCCCTTAATACAAAAAAGTAACCTTTACGTACTTTTAGTGTATTTCGCATGTGATTATGTATTTGCTTGTGTTCTAAATACTCTATGGATATTGCCGAGTGTGTGGTTTTCATTCCCATCGTATAACGTTCTGAATATCGTTTGTGTTTGCCGTTACAAGATACGTTACTTAGAAGTACGACTAACGAGTAGAAGTAACGAGCTAGGTATGAAGTCACTTATTATGTATGTATATTATATTAAAATATTTTCTTCAAATAATTTTGACTGAGCTCAAGTCATTCATGCATTATAAATTTTATAAATAATCGAATCTTTTAGCCGAGCTATATTTTATATGGTAAATCTATATATTAGTATTTTATGTAAGCTAGTGTTTTTATTGTAGATACATATAGGCAGACTTCTCAAGAAAATGACTGTGGGTACATTTTCATAATTTCATTTAAACATTTGTTATATTTTTTTGTTTTTATTATAATTATGATATTTTGGTTAGGATAAAATAAAAATATTATTTTTATTTATTTATATTTTAACTTAAATTCTAAATTTATGCAAGTTAATTTAGTTTATTTTTTTTTTGGCACAATCACCTATATATTTGGATAAATATTGATTAATTAAAAATTTTTTTTTTTTTTTTTATTGATTAATTTAATTTAATACAATTACGTTATATTACACATTGTCGAAAAGTTTTTAAATGAAAATATAATTTAGGCTTTTATCTAACCATACATACTATCTATAGGCATATTTAGTTTCAAAATTGCCTAGCGTGTAGTAGAAGAATATTAATTGAGCAGGATATGCATATCTTTACACTTCAATCCATAATGAAATTTCTTAATTCGAAAAAGAAAAATTTTGAGAAATGGGGGAGAACATTTTCACCTATTATATCATATTTTGCATTGCAATTAATAAATTAATATTACAAAATTTTACAGCAAATTAATTAAAACGAATTAAAGGATCAAGCCAATATATGTACATACATATTTGTATCAAGTCTTGCTTTTTATTTATTTATTATTTGTTGTCGTTTTTTATTTTTGACGTCACTGGTCAAAATTACAAAAAATTTTATTGATATAATTTATACAGAAATCAAAATTAAAAAAAAAATTACTTTTTTGTTTTTCATTTATATATTTCAGACATACATACATCAGTTTTTTGCATTTCTAGCTGAAAAATATATTAGAAAAGGAAAAAACAAACAATGAAAATAAACATTTATGGAAATAGAGTTTCGTATTCATTACATTTGCTTACTTTGACTGTCGATTGTTCCTTGAAATATACAGTTTAGTCATCCCACTCATCATCATTGGCAGAGGAGTCACTTTCTTCATCGGAAGACTGCATAACGCGACCTCTCTCTTGGAGAGCTCGTCTCAATGCATCCGCCAGCGCATCGGTGCCGGCGCCATCATCGCTACTGCGATTAGCACCCAATTCACGATTTTGTGCTGGCCTCAATTCAATACCCATGCGTATTTCGGACATGAGATCACTACGCGAGTCCCCACTGCCAGTGCTTAGCGCTGATGTATCGACTTTCTGTGAGGATAATTAATCGACTGATGTTAAAATTATCAAAGAATATTGTGTGAATATTACCTTCAGTGTTGTGCCCTTTCGTATGCTTTCCATTAGAGCACAACGCGTATCTGTGACCACGGGCAAACATGTTGGTGCTTTGCTTTCATGCGATACATGCGTCGTGGTAATTGTCGGCATATCAGAGGAGGGCATTGGTGGTGGAGGCGGCGGTACCACAGCTGGTGGTAATGGTGGTGGTGGTGGTGGTGGTGGAGCTGCTTGTGGCTTCATATAGGAAAATGAAAAATTAATCAATCCTTACTTAGATTTGCTTATTTACTATTAATAGCACTTACAGTTGCCGTTGGTGCATTGACAGCTGCTGATGGTGGTGCTGGTGGTGGTGGTGCCATATTAATGGGTGGCGGCCTCGTTGGCGGTGCTGGAGCACGTGCCGCACCCGGCACTGTTGTTGGTATTGGTGGAGGTGGTTGTCTTGCTGGCGGTGGTGGTGGTGGTGGAGCAGTTCTTTGGCTTGTTGTTGTGGTTGTGCCATTTTGAGGCTAAATTTTACACAAAAAAAAAACATTAAATTGAGAATATATTCAATGCATAACTACAGCATAACTTACATGTAGATGACGACTGGGTACTGGTGGTGGTGGTGCAGGTGATGCGCCTGCTTTAGGTTTTTCAACATCTTGTTCGGATTTTACAGCAGCAATAACACTATTACTCTGTATGAAATCATAGATGAATGCTCGTGTATCATGATCCTTGAGTTCATTTTCGGATACACCAGCTTTTGCAAAGAATTTCGTCAATTCAACATCGTCTTCATTGCCTGTCAAATCGAATCCTTTATCTGCATTCCAACCGACATGAGTAATATGTACAAAATTCGTAGGCGTACTAATATCGGCCTTAGTAACTTTACGCTTTTTATCTTTACTATTTGCTGACGATGATGATGATATCCCAAATCCAGTTGAGAGAAAATTTTTTGCTGGAGCACTAGCTTGCTGCTGCTGCTGTGTCAATGTTGCCGAGCCGATCTTTGGATGGTTACGCAATGGTACTGCCGAATCGGTCATTGTTTGGCCAATAGTTGCTTTTGGGGTTTCTTTCGGATTTGAGAGCGGTGCATTAGGCGCTATTTGTGATTTTGGCCGATTGCGTTTCTCTATATAAATTCAATTAATTAATATGTATTGACTAATAATTGTATCCATTAAGAAAACTGAAAAATTTACCCAATTTCTTTCGATTTCTTGTTTCAATAGTTGCATCCACAGCTCTATAAAAAGAATCACATTCTTCTTCAGAGACAAAATTCAAGCCAACATGTCCATCCTTTTTGAAGAAAAACCACACACGTTTCTTCCATATACAATATGAAATATTATACATACTTACGTGTCCCTCAAATGTTAATAAGAAAGGACGTGCCTTAATAATTTTCATTGCATCGTACAATTCATGCTCCCAAATTATTTCGTTCTTAATCAGGCAGTAAGCACGCAAAAAATACGATCGTATGGCACTGTCCTTTACAAAACACACAACACCAGTATGTTTTTTCTTCCAGTGAGAATGTGCTGAACCCTCAGTTTTATAGATTTGCACAACTGCTGTATTCAGCGTCTAGAATCAAATGAAATGTACAAATTATTAGTTAGGCGTTATTCCTTTTTCCATCACACATGCAATGCCGATCTATGTATCTATAAAATTTGTATTCGAACCTTAACCGTCATTTATTGCTTCCTATACTATGTTTTTTTGCTGTAATCATGTATTTGCCTTCAGTGCAGTACAACGTCTAAACGTGTTATGCACTTTCGTTTTCATTTTGGCCCAAACATTATTTTGTCTTTGGTCTATTGTATGTATAATATGTTTGTGCATATAATCAAGTGCGTTTATTTATATACGCTAAATATTGCTTATTTGAATACAAATGAATCAATGGTGATGGTAGTACACACCAAACTTCAATGTGCGGTATACGTAACTTATAATTGTGTGCAGTGTGAGTTTGTTATTGTTGCAACATACATACATGCTCATTATAATTTGTATCTTTTGAATTTAAAGCACGTTTCGAATGATAACTGCACGTCGCCAATCGTATACAGTTGCAATTGCCAACACCAATAATAGCAGCAATTTTATCAACATCATCATAGCTAAGTACAGGGTGATTTTTTAGCAACTATCTTTTTGACAAAGCTGTTTTCGTGTAACATGTTACTGTCAAACATGTTCAGTTTGGTCTATAATTTAACCATGAATCGACCATTACAAATGAACAACGCTTGCAGATTATGGAATGTTATTATCAAAATTCATGCTCGGTTAAGAAAGTGCATTGTGCACTTCTTGCATTTTATGGTCAGTTTGGGTGACCTTCTGAGGCGGCTATTCCGAATCTTGTGACTAAATTTCGCACCAAATTTATATTATTGGACATTAAACCACCAACAGACAGAGGAAAATATCGCAGCTGTATCTGCCAGTGTTTTTGATGACCGTGAATTATAGATTCGACGCCATTCGCAGCAATTGGTCCTCTGTTACTCCAATACGTGGACAATTTTTGCGGAAGGATTTGTGTGTAAAACCTTTTAAAATACATCTGGTGCAAGAATTTAAGCCACACGGCCTAGCACAACGGATAACTTTTGGTGAATGGGCGCTGGCAAAGTTGAATGAAGAAACACTTTTTTTATCAGAAAATTGTGTTCAGCGACGAAGCTCATTTCTGGTTGAATGGATATGCGAACAATCAAAATTGCCGTATTTGGTGTGAAGAGCAGCCAGCAGCATTCCAAGAAAAGCCAATGCATCCCGAAAAATGCACTGTATGGTGTGGATTATGGACCGCTGGCATCATTGGACCGTACTTTTTCAAAAACGACGAAGGCAGGAACGTTACTGTGAATGGCGAGCGCTACCGCGCGATGAATACAAACTTTTTCTGTGCCCAAAATGGAAGAGCTGGATTTGGCCAGACAGCACGTGAAACAATGGCACAATTGAGAGGCGAGTTCGGTAAACAGTTTACTTTAGGTTTGGGGCCGGTCCATTGGCCGCCTAGATCGTGCGATTTAACGCCTTTAGACTAATTTTTGTGGGGCTATGTTAAGGCTTGTGTCTATAGCGACAAGCCCGCAACGGTTGACGCACTGGAAGCCAATATTGAAGAATTTATTGGTGAGATACCGGCCGATATGTTGGAGAGTATGCCAAAATTGGACCCAGCGTATGAACCATTTCAGGCGCAGCCGCAGTCAACATTTACATGAAATCGACTCAAATAAAGATTTCATACATTTCTTTAAATTTTTTGTGTTTTTTTTTTTAAATCAAATACGAAAGTTTTTAAAAAAATACCCTGTATTTAGTAGTAGCAGTAGTACCGTCTTCATTGTGATTTATGTAATATTGGTAAATCACTTAATTCAAATGTCCATGGTAAAAAAAGTGAAAAAAAAAAATGTTTTTGTATACAACAAAGGAAATGCAAGACATTTACAAGCATTCGAATAAACTTCACGCAGCAGCATAGAGCGCGTTTTGTTTTCATACATTTATTGAAAAGCAAATAAATAAACAATGAAACAATACAAAACTATGTATGTAGAGGTTTATTTTAATTTTATTTAATAAATGGTAAGTTGTAGTGCATTGAAACTTATTCACATCCAAATGGTTCATATTAAGTTTTTAAGGGTTTAAAGTTAAAGTCTACTCTATGCTGCAGGTGCATTTTGAATTTCATAGCAGCTGCAGTTATTACTAATTAACTTGATGGGCAACAGTACTGCTTTTTTGTGAGATGTGCGTAAAAAATTGTTGTAAATTGGAGGGAAAGAATACATTGGAATAACATAAGAGATACAAAAACTAATAGAGGCAATTGTATTGGTAATAAAAAAGAATAGCGGTATTTAGTTTGTATTTGTTGTATATACATATAATGGCAGACAGAAGCGGCATCGATCTTTTCGTGCAAATGTGCAAATGCCTAAGTGTTAAATTAATAGAAATCCAATCCATTGTCAAGGTAAAAGTGATGACGAAAGTAATTCATTTTAGAAAAAAAATTGAATTTAGCTAAATTTGTTAAATAAAAACAATTTAGGAATTTAGAAAATTGTTAAATTTACTTTAAATGTGAAAAAAAAAGTTATTAAAAATCATTGGGTTAACCAGTAGTTAACTAAAAGAGTTGATTAAAATTTAACGAATGTCCCATATGCACAGTTTTCTTTAATCAGAGCAAATTTGTGAATTACGATACCATACTAGGGTGTGTCAAGAAGTCTTTGAAAATTGAAATAAACAAAAACCAGTTCGGCAAAAAAAAAAATCGGTTTTATTTTTCAACATAGTCTTCTTTTAGCTCGATAGGATTTCTCCAACGTTTTGCAAACTTTTTGTTGCCCTCCAAACAATACGATTTCTTCATGGTTGGAAACAGTAACTAGTCGCAGGATGTTAATCTGGCGAACCTGCTGGATGAGGGGGTACAAATTTGAAACCTAACACATGCGGTTTTGCCATTGCTACAGCGGATTTGTGCGACGGTACGTTGTACTGACAATGTTAGTTCTAGGTGCCATCGAAATAGTCGTTTTCCTTCATGGATGATCTCTTCATTTGGCCCAAATCTCTTACCATCGATACATTTCTCCAAGGCTGGATACAGGAAAAAGTCACAGGGGCTAAAACTGGTGAATATGCTGAATGAGGGAACAAATTTTGACACCGAATTCGTGTAATTTTGCGTTGTCTAAATGGAAGATAATTTTTTTTCGTCGCAAAATGCCGTCGTTTTGGCTTCAAATCGGCATCGAAACGCCACAACAGCTCTGCATGATATGTATGCGCCTGTTTGTTGTTTAACCTTTTCAAAGGTAATCAATGTGAATAACACCGAGCACATATGAAAAAAACTGTTGATATGACGTCCGTGGCTGATAGAACCACCTTGGCCTTCTTCTGTTTCAATTCATCACGAGAAGTCCAATGTCTCGACTAGTTTCTTCGACTCGGGTGTCTTGTGATGAAAACATGTCTCATCCAGGATGCGACAGTCTTCCGAAATGTTTTGATTGTGATTGAAAATTGTCAAACATTCATTTGAAAATTTCTAATTATTGCGAGCAACCGCGGCACCCTCACCTTTTCCTATCCAAATATTTATGCAAAACTAAAATCACTGATTCATGTGATAAGCCTGTTCAGCCTCGTCTTCACACATTTGGCAAAACAAAACTATTTGACAGATTTGAGTGAAAATTTCCGTACGTTCTTTCAAAAGATGCTTTTTTGACAAGTAAACAACAAATACTTAATTCGCAGGTGGTTATTGATTCACCCTCATATGTTTGAACGTGTGGATGGTCAGAGAATGGCTGCGCCATCTGTGTTGATGTCAGGAAAAACAATAATATATTTTAACGAGTATCGATGGTTGGTTACTCATCACTATTGTGAATGACGCTATTGTGAATGACACGAATATTAGCAACATCTAAACGAATGCCAACAAAAAGAAATAGGCGATAACCGTGCACGTCAAAAAGAAAGAAAGAGATGAATCTCGACTACGACAAAAGAAGATTCTGAAGTGCTGCCACAGAGTATAAATAGAGCCAGTGTTGACAAATGCAATTAAATCGAATCCCGAATGTGATTGCGCAAACATCGATACAGTATCAGAGGCAAAAGTTGCAAGTACATTAAAGTAGTTATTGTAAATAGTTGATTATAAACAGAGTTGATTACATAAATTGTTGCTGTATATACTTGTACAAAATAAGTGTTGCAATTATTATTAACAGAATCCAGTGATCGAACAAGGTTAATTCAAATAGAATTAAGCGTTCACAAAATAGAAACGTAACAATATGATAATAATTGTAATAGAATATTCAATCATTTAGGTCAGCACGTCAAATTTCAAAATCGAATTGTCAGAAAAATTTGAAAAACGTTAAGTTTTTCCAATGATGGAACGAAATTATTGGAACAACTTTGGCCTAAGTCTTATGAAGTTTTAATATAAAAATTAAATTAAAAAATTTAGTTATGATTTTTCATTGTTAGTTGCATAAATTCGCTGACTGCCATAGTAATTTGAAATGTACGAATACATACATATTTTTAAACAATCACATTTTATTGCATATTAAGGGAATACATGCAGCAAGAGGAAGAATTATGATTAATTTACATATATCGTATATATGCTGTTTTATTATCATTTATACATACACTCTACATATATAGTCGAGTTTATTTGTACCATTTCCGATATTAAATATAAACGAATTGTGAAATTTTTTATATATTTCAATTATATATGATACATACATACATGAACCATACTCTCCTAACCAGAATACTATAGTTCAAAAAGAACATCTTGATAAAAATGTAAGCATGGTAAGATTTATATGACCACTATTGTATATATTATAGTTACATGTGCATTATGTATTCAGAAATGTATTGTAATGTATATCACTAAAAAAACAGTATCCATGTGGATTCAAATGTTCATATATTGTATTTGTATATTTAACATATCTAAGTGATATTCATGGTTTTTTGTAAATTCTCATTTATGACGCATAGATAACAAGTGTGTATCGTAACGTATATTAAACATATGCAAAGGGTGTTTGTTTTTTAAAATTCTCAGCATAGTTCCTTGACAGCTTGTTTTTTGCTCAAATTTGATATTCATTGCACCATCCAAAGGCTTGAATCGAAGCAGGGGTACCATAAGGAAACTGTCTGAAGAAGGCAGAAGGCGTCGCACTTCTTCAAAAATGAAGCAAGATGTAATGTTATCGACAATATAATGTGTCATTAAACGTGGTTAGTCTCCTTGTCTGCTGATGGGCATCATAGTTGATCAAGCATGCCTATTTTGAAAAGTGTCCATGCACTTGCGCTACAGGTTCATATGAAAATTTTTAAAAATATCTCAACACTATGTCGAAGTCATAATGCTAAAACAGCCAGGTAACATATAAATGGACGGAACGAACATCTTTAAACTGACAGTGCATGTGACGGTAATATAATAATAAAATGTAACAAGTGTTAAATTTGTCACATTTCCATTGATGTGTTCGTTAAATCGTGTTAACCATAAGATATCACTTTAAGTAATGGCCTGTTTTTAAGGGTGTGTTCACAATGGAAGTCATAAAATCTAAAGTAAACTTATTTGCCTTTAATGACTTCGTTTAGGCATGTTGAAGAGCAATTTAGAGAATATAAATATGTAAGTATATAAATTTAAAAGGACACTATATTTGTTATTTAAGGTTTTATAAAGTTCATATAAATTGTAAATACGTGGAAATAAAAAAAAAAATATACCTTTATACGTAAGTAAGCTAATTGCAGTATTTTCTGTATGTGCAAACAAATCGTATACATGTGAAAATTCTATTCTAGTTGTTGTTTCAATTAGGAAGTAACATACTCTTTTAGTCTCTTTGATAAATACTGTACTGATGATATTGTTATTTTACACCTTTTATCTTATCACATATGTGTATATATATGTAGACACATACCACATTCGTTCAAATGTGATAATAAAATAGATTATATTTTGTGAATATACCTGTTATATCTATACACATTCAAGCAAAATTACGTGCCTTAAAACGATTGTACGATTCAATATTAATCATCTCAACTTATGGTTGTTGCTATAATTTCACTATTGGCTCTTTTTAGCGTTTTAATTATATTTAACGAGCATATGAATATTTATCTAAAAAAAAATAAGTTTGTAAATATTTTCTTTAATACAATATGTTCTATACGCTTTTCTGGAAATTATATTTTTCTAGTAGCAAATCATGATTCAATTAACAATAAATTTCCAGAGAAGAATTATGTATATCCTGCCAAGAGAACGAGAAAAAAAGGATAATACTTGATTTTGACATTGTTAAGGAATCTCGTTCTGTTGAAAGAGCTAGATTGGATTTGATTTAGTCTCTGAGCAATATCTCCACAATTACTGCATTGAGTACTTTGCTTTCTTTTTTATACCCTGCATAATGCAATATGCATGGTATATTCATTTCGATCAGATGTTTGTGTCCACTTGAAGGAATCTCCGGAGATATAGACATGGATATATATTCGTGATCAGCGTCGATTAAATTTTCGATTTAACGATGTCCGTCCGTCCGTCCGTCCGTCCGTCTGTCTGTCACCTGGCTGGTTCGCACGATAACTTGAGTAAATATTGAGCTATTTCGATGAAATTTGGCATAAGTAATCTATGATCCAAGGGTACGGAGGGGATTGATATTGGGCATGATCGGTCAATAACCACGCCCACACCAAGCATTCAAAGCGACTAACCTCGAAATTTTCAAAATCTTTAACTTGCTATAACTCACACAATATACCACTTGGGACAACAATATTTTGCACATAGAGTTATATTATACTACTATATAACCTCACCAAAAGTGGATGAGCCACGCCTACTTTCTAGCGTAGCTCCCATACAAAGTGTCTGTACTTCTTTTAAATTGAAACTGCTGTAACTTCTACAATCTTCTGTCTAGAATAACCATAATTGACACTTAGATTAACACGGTAGTCAGAAATAATATGGCAGAAAATCAATGTGCCACACCCACTCCTTTTTGGGTCTCCCATACAAAGTTGCGGAAATTAAAAAAAATGTTACCGGTTATAACTTGCAAACTATTCAGCGTAGAATAACGAGATTTAAGGTGTGAATTAGTATTGTACGAGCAACTAGGCTCACAGAAAATGGGCGCACCACGCCCAGTGTTTATCGTAGCCCCCATACAAATTTTAAATTGAAACAGCTGTAACTTCGGCAATCTTCTGTCTACAATAACCATAATTGACACTTAAATTAATATCGTAGTCGGAAATAATCTGGCGAAAAATCAGCGTACCACGCCCACTTCTTATTGGGGCTCCCATACAAAGTTGAGGAAATTAAACAAAAATGTTAACCACCATAACTTAGAAACTATTCAACGTAGAACACCAAATTTAAGGTGTGGATTAACATTGAAAAATTAATTGGATTTACTAGAAAGTGGTAAGCCACGCCCACTTTTTGTATAGCTCCCATACTAAGCCTCGGAATTATCTTAAAATCTTTTTACTTCGTCAAAGTCAACCATATTTCGGGTGTAAATTAGTAGTATATGCAAAAATTGTTTCTCGAAAAGTGGAAATAAAAGAAAAGTTGGATATTCGAGTAAACTTTTTATATATAAATCTACATATGCAGGGTATAGTTTGGTCGGCCCCAGCCGACTGTAAGGAGATTTTTTTCTATTTAATTGTACTTAGCTATTTCTTGTGCGAATTTTTTGAGATAAGTTAGGTTAATAACAAATATACACTAGCAATTATAATGGCAACTGTTTGAAAGATGCATTTAAGGGTAATTGGTAAAAAAAAATTATTCATGTTCGATTAAAAAAAAAAAGAAATTATATATAAGGCATGTGTACGTGTGTAATTGAAGTGTTGCAAATAACATTTATGCTACTATTGTCATTCTTTTGTAGTTATGACGAGTACATATTCATGTATGTCGGTACGAGTGTATTTATAGATGTTTAATGTCTGTTTTTGATTTTAAATACATATATGTATACACATATGTATACCTATGAGAATACACAAATACGTACATACATATATAATAGGCATGCACAACAAAGTGTATGTACGTACAACAAAACTTTCTAATTGCTTTTTATGCCTTTTGTTTGTCTCGCTATTTTACATTGCAACTAACTACAACTACTGTTGTCCATGTCATTATTATTTTTTTATTGTTGTTGTTTTTGTCTTAGCTGCTGATGTCGTTGATGTGATGACTGAATTAGCAGTTAGTTACCAAACCAAGTTTTGTATCGATTTTAGTTACATACAAAAAAATATTTGCTGCATTATTGTAATGTAGGTATATAATAGATATATTTTAGACAACTATTACAAAAAAGGCAAAACACCATTTTTATTTACTATGTAGGTACAATTTTTTAAAAGAAAAAAAAAAACGGTAGCGGCAAAATTATACTGTACATATTTATGTACATATAAAATAACGCGTCTAGATACATAAAGAAATATATATATTTCTTTGCATAACACACAGTGTAGGACGTTGAGCTTTAATGTTATTGTATCTTTTTAGTGGAACTCAATCGTAACGATGCTACGCAATGTCATTACGCAAATGATTACTTTGGTGGTTCATTTACATATGTATGTGATTTGAAATAGTAATGTCACATTAAATTATTACATTTATATCGAATTGTGTGTGATGAAGTTTTTTAAAAAATGCTAAATACTCACCTGACACTTTCTGCCCAACATTTTGAAAACAGTCTCATTCTCTTCCGGCGTCAGCAAAGAGCTAGCAACATTTATCTTTGGCCGGGGCTGAGGCGTTTGCCCCTCTTGTAATTTCATGTTTCTATTCATTTAATTATAGCTTCGCAATGAAACTATGTCAAATGTACTATATGTTTTATCTCTACGTTTCGTTTTATTTCTTCTTCTTCTTATTTTATTATATATGATGCAGTCAGCAACAATTGGCCTTGCAAAACATATAGTGTTCAGCATACAAATTTTACTTGCTGTTTTAATTTCAATTAATTTAATAAAAAACAAATGCTGCGAAAATGTGACTGATAATATTGAATTGATGAATGAATTATACAAAGAAATTGCGGGCAAAGCATGGGAGTAGCTAAAACTTAGCACCAGCAATAGCAGCAGCAGCAACAGCAACAACACCAGTACAAGCAGCTGTTTTAACGTTTGCTGGTAGTGACAGCAGACCAGTTGTTGAGTCACACAATAAAGTGTTGTAGCGTTATGATGATGATGATGATAATGATGATGAACACAGTATGATTACTTGAATGGTTTTCCGCCACACACCGTATGCTTGTCGTACGAAATTATATTTAGTTATGTGAAATGCAAATGTGTTGAGAATTGGTTGACATATAATGAAGAAATTTGCTTTTTCTGTTCTCTGAGACTAGCATACACCAATGGGTATACACCTGATCCATTCGATACGATACAGAATGTTTCAAGGTAATTTTTTTTTGTTTACCATACATTAAATAGAATTGATTTTTCTATGGTTTTTTCCTTTTTCTTTAAGAGAATTTAACCATATGTATATTATATATTTATGCGTTCTTGTTTTCTTCCTTTTTTAGCAATAATATTTATACCAATTGATTTTGACGCTACACTTTTTTTCTTATTTTCGTTTTTCGCAATTTTTATCACATATCATCGTTTCAATTTTTTTTTCTCCCATTCACACACGAATACAAATAGTATTAATTGGCATGTGTTGCAAATAATTTGTAAGATAAAGCGTTAAAAGTAAGAAGCAAATAATTTAATTAATTCTAGTGCAAATTGTGCAATAAAAAATTTACACTTTTACACCAGCGACGAGCCTCAATCTTTGCTCAAACCAAAGAAAACAACGTCTACGAGGAAAAATTGAAATATATCTAGTGTCAAATTATCAATAAAATGTATTTGACAGTAGGAACAAAATGGAAATAGGTACACATAACAGCAGGAATCAGTGAAACTTGTTTATTTCAAATATATTTTTTAACAGGGTGACTACATAATGGTCGACACACCAAACAACGTTACGTTTAGAACTGTCTGAATTTGCTTGGCGTAGTAAAAAACGAAAGAAAAAGAGTAGTAATAATAATTTGTTAAGAAATGAATATATAAAATTGCGTAACGATGACTCTTTAATAAATTCAAAAAAGAGATGTTTTTAAATACTCGTATGAGTAATTAGTATTGTAGTCATAAAATTTTACAATAGACAAACGTGTGACGACAGACCAAAGCAGAGAAAGGAATGAAATTAGTACAAAGAGCAACAACATTTGTTCGTTGGTTTGCACACTACTTTTCTGTTCCTTTACATTGAATTTCAACAAGTGTAATACTGATTTTTCTGATTTCCTGATAAAAGGCATGGGGTGGAACTTCTTATATATATATATATATATATATATATATATTATGTGTATATTACAAAAAAAATAAACAAAAATACTTCGCCTACAACTATGCCAGAATAATTAAATGATGACTGATTTCAAGAAAACATATATTGTTGGTAAGGTAATTTAGGCCGGTTTTATTTTGAATATATATGTAGTTTGATGGAATACATTTGCTGAAGTATTACAGCAAATGTTGACAGAGAATGTTGTCGATCGTATTATTACAAAATCATTATCTTTACCAAAGGACAGCAGGCTTATTTTCTTTTGTTATCGACAATTATAACAAATACTTTATACATTGTATATATATGTATATAATATTTATGAAAGCTATTTCAAAGTTTTAAGGAGGTCCCTAATGTGCAGTGGGAACATTTTCCGAAAATCCATATGGTCACTGTTGTAACATGCAATTATAAGCTGATAAGCTTAAACCTCCTTCAAATGGATGAAGGGGAGTCAAGTGACCAGGGAAACCAAGTGACTTAGTGGCACTTGGTTTCTTCCTCTTCTTCGTGGGGGGCTCATCTTTCTGAAAAGAGAAATGAAAAAGTGATTGATTAAATAATGTTTGATTCTATATATTGCGCGAGATTCAACTTACGTTGTTCTTATGGAAATTTTGATGTGTCTTAATTCCACGGATGAGACACTCCCCAATATACATGATGTTGACGCCAGCATTTACATACATTATATCAGCACCGCGGCTCTTCAGCGCAGAGATCAGTTTCGGCTTGGGAGTTCGAATGTAGCCCTGCATCTGTGAATTCGCAGCGATGCTCGTTGATCCAATGCAAACCAACGCATTGGAGGCTGTCTTCTTCAAATCCGTACCTATGATCTCTGTCGCTATGCGGTGTGCTGCCTTCTCAGTGCATATAAACTTCTGCAGTTTTAGGCGCGTGACTCTTCTCTGCGGAAATATCTCTTGCTTTGCGGCAAATATACTCAGCTGATATCGAGTTGCCTTAACTTCTGTTCTTCTTCCGAGATATTTTCGCTAGTCTTGGTCTACGTCCAGCGTTGCAGCGTCATCTTCCTTGAGTGGTACCCTGCCTCGTGTTGGTACCTGCTATTCGAGATCTTCAGCGGCAAGCCATTTCGAGTTCCCCCCACAATGAGACGGAGGCCGGGATCGAGACCGATTTTGATCTCGTAATCGGCATTTTGGATTTTGCTCAAATCCCCAGCATAATCATTTGCTTTCTTCTGGCACTTGACCCGCAATGTTGAGGCTGCTGCTGCCTCTAGGGTCTTAGCCATGCAAAATGATATACTGACGCAGTCCGTCATCATTGAATAACCGAACTTTTTCGATGTGGTCTCAGGGAACTTGAAATACTTCCGCCATTCAGCATCTCGGTTAGTCTCAAACGCCTTCCAACCACCCTTAAACAGACCAAGACTACAAAGTGTGGCGCGCAGTTGAGTCGAGTCGTACCGTACGTGATGCGCCCCGATTTTTTTATCGGTACCAGCGCAAAGTTTTTGAAGTTGTTCTCCTCATTTTAGCGCTGCAGTTTGTAGAAAAAGCGCATGTACTGCCAATAGTCACTACTTTTTACCTTTTCGAACTTTTGCCGGTCCCAGTCCAAATGTGTTCGCATCTGGGAGAGCAATGTTTAGTCAGGTTTCTTGCAACTATTGCAATTGTGAATGAGCGTGAAAGTATAATTTAGCCATAATATAATGTACGCTCTTTGATTCATTGACTTTTATACGCCATTTTGCTAGCCAGATTTCGAGAGAAACGATATGAGTCTGCAGGAGTTTAGTAGCTTCTATGGGGTTAGAGCGAGAGCACAATATTGCCGTATCATCTGCAAAGGTCGATATAAATGTATAGTTATTGCTGGGCATATCTGTAGTGTATAAAAGATACAGTAAGGGGCCCAAAACGCTTCCTTGAGGAACGCCAGCGTGAATATCCAATGGATTTGTTGTGTAATCCTTGTGATGTACGAGAAATTGTCTTTTCGTGAGGTAGCTACTAAGCAATGAGGAGACATTTGCAGGCAGTAATAGTTTGAGTTTGTAAATAAGGCCATCGTGCCATACTTTATCGAAAGCTTGAGTGATATCAAGAAAGACAGCTGAGCAATACTTTTTTTTCTTCAAAAGGGTTCCTTATCAGAGTTACAATGCGGTGGACTTGTTCTATTGTGCCGTGCTGTTTTCTAAATCCAAACTGATGTTGAGGAATCAGTTGGTTGAGATTAATAAATGGAGTTATATTCATGACAATTAGCTTTTCGAATACTTTAGAGAGTAGAGGCAGGAGGCTGATAGGTCTGTACGATGCAACTTTTGTAGGGTCTTTTCCTGGTTTTGCTATCATAATAATTTTTGAAGTTTTCCAGCATTTGGGAAAGTGTTTAATACGAAGGATAGCATTGAAAATGTGCATGAGATGAATTACTGAAGCCGGAGGTAGCTCTTTTATCATTTTACCGGTAATTTTATCTGGACCAGGTGATTTTTTTGGGTTTAAATCTTTATAAATTGCTTTGAATATGCCTTGTTTTTAATTTTGAGCGTTATTGAGCAGGGTTGAGAAGTTAATTTTAGTAATGATGACTGTGAAGAGGGTGGATTGGGTGTAAACACACTTTTTAGGTGGTTTGCAAAAGCCAAACCCTTCTCACAGTTGCTTCTATCCCAATTACCGTCACTCAAACGGATGGGGGAATCAGTGAGAATTGGCCGATTTGAGTACATATTATGGTACATATTATGTACCATAAAGTATTTTAAAGTCAATGCTCAAAAACAACAAATTAATGATAACAATGATTTCAATTCACGGTATCTCTCGTTTGAAACAAATTTGCAATCAAATGTTGAAAAGTAGTGGCAATTTGTTCGAAAGAATATTCACTAATCGACGGAATAACAAGAAAGTTTATTTTGAAAGTGACTTGTTACTTTTTCAAAAAAATTAAAAATCAGAAATTTGAAATAAATTTAATTGAATCGTTTAGTGGGGAATGGATATTATATTAGACAGTGAATTGTCTAAAAATTCAATGGATATGATTTTACCATGATATTCCTTACAAAATGTTTTATTAACTAAAGAAAAAGACCATTTGCTAACTTTGGATTTGTCACCAAAAAGAGGAAGATCTAGGCGTTATTCAAAAATAAAAAGCTTTATTTACTTCAGCAAAATATAAAGACGCGATGAACTTTCATAATTATATACCACCAATACACAAGAGTTATTTTAAAAGTTCAAACAAAACACAATTTCCGAGAACTTAATAACTCCTATAAATGAAGATTAAGTTGAAATGATGTACTTTTATATGAATGACATACATAATTACACGTGTTTCAAGTGCAGTAATCATTTTTGTATTTTAGCAATAAATTCTTGAATAAAGAAAATTTTGAATATATTAGAAATAATAACTTTAGTTGGAGCAACATATTTTATGCATATGGGCCATTCTTTTTTAAATCGCATGGATTTGGAAAAAAAATTAAAAAAATTGACATGCTCGTTAGTTCGCAAATTTTAGCATATACACATATAGGTCGTAGTAAATAAAAATGTATGTAATTTGATTTTATTTATATATTTGAAATGGGGGTTAGTTCTTTAAAGGAGACAAAGTAAATTTAGAGGAATTAATACACCACTTGTGTTTTATTTCAAAATTCACCGTACTTTTGCATCACAGTCGTACATTAAACAAATATCAATAAAGATTTTTTATTATTTACTGTGCACATGACAAGTTAAAACATTAAAGTAAAACCGAATATGATTTAGAGACATGTTCACACTATCGTACTATTTGACTTATCGTAAATGAATTACAAAGGAAGTGATTTCGCCTTTGAGAAGGCTTCAAATGGAATTCTACGAAATTAAGTTATCATGTGATCATGTTGGAAGTATTAAAGTCTGCAACATCAATATGTATATTACTTTGAAAAATTAACTTGTGTTCTCAATAGTTGCGTCCGATGACACACAAATTTGTAATAGTTTTTAAAGTGGCAGTTTGTTGCAAGAGAGACGTTGGTTTTGTGCTGGGAAAATTATAGCCAGCAAAAATAATCTACCACGAAAATATATGATCTGAAAGCATATGATTGTAAGTTTTGTAAACAAACAAATCTACTTTTTTTGTGGAATCTAGTCTTTTGTGGGCATCTGGCTGCTATCTAATTTTATTGTACTACCGAAGTTGCCACTTACTGACATGCATATGCATACATAAGCATTGGCTTAATACGTTTTCAAATTACCGTTATAGTTTTTAATGTCATATTTTTCATGGTTTTAAAAATGGGTCGCGGTAAGACATTATCTAAAATTCTCAAATTGATTTATTATTCGAAATTAAATATAATCGTAAATACTGGATGATACAGTTTTGTGACACAAACGCATTAGTTATAGCAATACAAAGCACATGGAAAGCAACACCGATAACGATAGTAGAACATTTATATAAATCCGTGCCAAAGTATCCGATTGAAGTAATCAAAAACCATGGCGGTGCCACAAATTATTGAAAAACATTTGCAATCAATTTCAAATTCAATTGCACATGCTTGAAATGTGTATAAAATGTCAATTAAAATGAAAAGGTCGTAATCATGTGTTGCGGTTAAAATAAAGATAAATTTTATTATTACTCTATTTTCTTTGGCATTCGAATTTAAATTTTATTATTTAAACACATTAAATTAAATTACTAATGTATAACAAAATGACTTATGCCACTTTCAAAATAAAAGCACCAAAACCACAAAAAATTACATACCTTATTTGATATTAGTGGAATTGTAAAACGCGCCAAAATATGCTGCAGAAAATAACTCCTGACGTCAATGTGCTGCTACTTTGGAGCAACGATATGATCAATATTTGTCACCGATGTAGACCAGGTAATATCAAGATCCTGTTCAGAATAATACAATATACAATTATAACAGATGTATTTCACAAGAAATTTAATATAAAATAAAATGATATTGAACTAGACAAAACTACCTACCTTGTTTATTGTTGTTGGACGCAAAGCCGAATTTTGGAGCAATTCTTGCTTATCCTATATCCTTAGGCAATCAATTGTACTACGAAGAAAAAATTGGAAAAAAAGTGAATATTAATTATTATTATATGGATAGAAATATTAACTTTAATAATATTGTATAAACATAAACAAACATTTTGATTCACTTCCACTGTACAATCTGTGCAACATTTACATACATGTTGCACAGATGTTGTTGTAAATATTGTATGGCATATCTAAATAGAATGCGAATGAGTGAGAGTAAAATATTAGACAATGTTACTGAATTGAGTTACGATGCACTTTGTATAACTGTATAACTTGTATAACTATAACTGTTGCTTTACATTATACGGTGTTTTGTATAACTTCGTCTTGGTGCGTTATGTTGTCTTATCTATTACATGCTCACATGTAATGTATTCGGAATATTCTCTTTACTTCCATTTGCGAATGTTGAGATTCTCTTCATTCTGTAAACAAATTGCAGCACTCTAATGTACATAGACATCGTCTAGCGTCTGTATCTTTGTCTACGCTTTCTATGCCAATTATATTATTAATTGTTAATATACTTGCTCAATATTTGAAAATTGCTATTTATTGAAGCCAATGTGGTTTGATATCAAACATTAGTGTAAAGAAGAGTTTTTATGAAAATTAAAAATATTCAAAATATCAGGATGTATTAACATCTATCAAAATTACAAAAGTTGAGAATTATATACTAATTATTTGAAAAGCGAACACAATGGTTGAGCTCTTCGATCTCTTTTGTATTATTTAAAATTTTTCCAACAATTTGGACTAATTATCAATTACACCTAGACGGCAGCATTGTGTTCTTTGTAATTTCAAATTATATATATGTATATGCATCAATGTATGTGCATATATTGTGCAACTTCATGTAATAGATCTAAGCCATGATAAGATTATTTTCAAGCTAACGCTTTAGGGTAATGTTGCACTTTCAATGTTTTTCGGTTTGTACTCTCTCATCAATGTTTGAATTGCTGAATGAATTTATACGAAACAATTATCACGAAAGTGCTCGTCAGAAATATGCATTTAAAAAGAATTTTATATTACATCTGTCGCATTACATAAGATAATGCCAAGTAATGATCTATTGTATTACAAAATAAAAAGAAATTATGTCGAGCGTTGTCGATTAAAGTCTGACTGTCAACAACATGTTCATGTGAATGTTCGAAATAGACATATCAGTTTTATTAATTTTGTGCTACAAAATGATTGCCAACATAAAAATGAACAAATATTTATCAAATCCAGTACATTATTTCCACTTAGATGTGATTGTATAATTTTTCAACAACGCATTTGAATTGCCCATTTCAACTTAGACAAGTATAAAGTAAAATCATATTTGTATTAGTTGAATGAGTATATTATTACTTCCTTTTTCTTTGCCCTGTACTTCGCCCCTCGATAACAAATGTTCAGAATATCATACCACACTATGCAACACGACTACTCGACTACAAAATATTGGAAGTACTGGATGAAGGAAAGTGTGAATTTTAGTGTCACTTAAATGTTTGATTCAGGACGGTGTATTATAATTCTAATTTCGAAATTTAATTTAATTGGAATCTTAAAATAATATTATGTTGTGAGATTAAATGTGCTAATAATAATAATACTCTATTTCGATATTAAATTGTAATGGTCATCGATATAACAATGAATGTATCAATATTTCGCAGAATCCAATTGAAATGAAATCTATACTGATTACTGATTAAAGAAGCAATGAGAAAGGTTATTAAACTTGATAGTAAAAAAAAAAAACAAAAAAAGACTTAAGGTCAAAGATCAATAGACAGATAGTTTTTCGCATAACCTTGCTTTTTGCTGGATATTTTCTTCTGATGATGTAAATTCTCAATGCCAATCGATGGCCTATAGATACTTCAATTTTAGTAAAGTGAAAAACGATGGTATTTCATAGAGGTGAAATATCTTTTATTAAAGTTTTACGTTTGAAAGCTTACAAATAAATAATTTTTTTTTGTAAAATTTTATATTGGGTACTAATAAGGTAATTTTCAATTGTAGTTTATATTTAAAGCATTAGGGTAAATTTGTATGTGACATAAAGGCAATGCCATTTGAAGTGATCGAGAAACTAAAATATGTTCTCTTGCCATATTTCATATGTAAACATTTAAACACACATATGTGTGGATGTATGTACAGTACCATGTGCATAATTGTTTAATATAAAATTTTATGTTTTAAAACCAGTTCTGCCGTAAGCAAATAATTGAGATTGTAGGACTTTTTTGTACGCACTTGTTAATTGCGTCATTTGACAGTACGTATGTATTGCAATAATAACGCGACATTTTCAAGGCCATTGGACCCACATTAGAATTATGTTGATTTCATATATGTACCTACATAAAAAAAAAACTACAAAGACCGGAAGCTTTTGATAAACCTGATTTAAAGTTTATTATTGTATATACTATAAAAATGAATCTAATAAATAATAACAAACAATATTCAGAATAATGGTTATTTTAATTTATTCCATTTTTTCTAACTGTTCATATACAATACATACATAAGTATGTGTGTATGCTTGAAATTTTGTCATGTAGAAACACGACTTCGTATTAACACCTCATACATTCTAATGCAATTTCCATATATGGTAGAGAGTGTAGCGTGTTGTGCTGTCATGCTGTTTCCTTATGGCTGCTGGCTTGACTTATTGACTTTCATTCGAATCGTGTGGTGCAAATCATTCAACTAGAATTTTATACTAAGTAGCATATAGTTAATGAACTTGAAATTAATTGTTATTATTTTTCATATTTCAACTCAACTGAGCAAACTTTTTTACAAATGACATTTTTTTTCAGCAAATGCGCAACAATACAGAAAGGCATGGTGGCACGCGTACTTGATTAGTATCCGGTTGAACTCCTATAATCATCATGAACGTTTATCATCTGCCATATTGCTATTGTGTGTTTGTTTTTTTGTTTTGACTGTATAATTTGACCGAATAAACCCAAAATGTTGGCAAAGTATAATGTTAATTAACATTAATTGTAATTTTTATCGAGTTTGGGTTTTTTGTGTGAATTATATTTAAAATGTATATGCCAACCATTGTATGTATGAATGCATATAATTTGTTGATGTTAAATTTAGTGACAAACGTTAAACAACACATTCAAAATTAATAAAAATAAATTTGAATTTGAAATTTGAGTTCATAATTTTTTAACCTCAAAGAACCCTTTTCATTACAAATACAAATATATCAGTTGAAAAATACAACAAATATAAGACAATGTACAATATATAATAAAATAAATTATCATCAATTGAGTTGACATACTTGAATTATAAAGTAAATTTAATTAGTTCGAAAGGCAAACAAAAGTATGAAGTATTGTAAAAAAATTAAATAAAATATACGATATCAATAAATTTTTTAGTAACAGTTTAATAGCTGTCTTCATATTCTAAAAAATGATACAATATTGATATGATCAAACCGAGTTTAGGAGAGGCGACCTTATGAACAGAAGACTAAACCACTAATTACCGAGCTATTAATATCCTACTCAATTCTGCTTCTTTAATAATTGGTCATTAGAATCATCGTTTTGTGTTTACTGGACCAAGTTGAAAAATCTAATTTGACAACAAGTTGGTAAGTATTTAAAGTATTTAAAACTTTATGTATCCTCTAGGCATATGTATGTAAGGAGAGCTTTGTCTGCGGTGTTTTAAGTAGTGTTGCTATAAAGAGAAGGTTTAATTTCCATTTTCCTTTCCTCTTTTTTTCTTTTGTAAAATCGATTTTCGAATCAAAAAGTGACAAGAAAAAATTAATTCCTTTAAAAGTTTAGTTTTCTTAAGCAATTATCACCCAGAGCTATCTGTTTCATTCACTATGACACTTTTATTGAATAAAATTTGCAAGAAAATCATACAATAAAATAATTGCATATATTCAAACCATATACAAACAAATTTGAAAATTTACCCAATTTACATAATACATAATTGACCATGCCAATGAAAATTAATAATGGTAAGGTAATATTATAATTATATATTTTTAATCTGAATCTTTTAACCTTTATGAGTCTGAAGAGGTTTACGTGTACGAATTGTTCGAATTTCAAGTTTAAGTTTTTGTCGCCTTTCGTAATTTGACAATGTAATCAATTTTAAGATGTACAATATTATAGATTAATCAGAATTTTGAGTTAGTTGTTATTAAAATTATTCATTATATTTTTTTCAACACAGAGTAATAACTTTGAGGTGAAGAAAATGTTGAATATGACAGCTAAATATTTGTGAATCTAAATTAAAAAGAATTTTGATTAATCAAACCGTTTTAATAGAAATCTTTAGTCACATAAAAGTTAAATATGTGTAGAATAGTAGTGTGTGCATTTAAATGGAAAAGTTCGAAAAAATTTAATTCAAATGCTCAAGAAATTTATGTAGTAAAATTCATAAATTCATAAATAAAAGGAAATAATAAAATCAAAATATGGATACAGCAAAATGATACAAATAATAGCATAATCATTGTTGAAATACCACTGAAATTGAAATGAAATTTTAAAGAAAATCGCTCTACCATAAACGGATTCTTGTTTCAAGTTCATGGTCACATGATTGGTATAGAGTGGAATGGTATGTTGTGGTATCGTAAACATACATATATGGTGGTTACGTGGTGATTGGCGACAGGTGTTGCTAGTCATAAAATCACATTCAATTCACATAGTAAAATAATATTAAAAGAAATGATTTAAACAAATAATAGTAATAAATAAATTAAATACAAGAAATTGCCATGCGCCGCATAATGGTTGAATTGTAAAGTGTGTTTCAAGTTCATATATATAATATATTTGTATATGGCTTTTGCATATATATGTACTATACAGGTTCTTTCCTTCAACAATTCAAATGCATGCGTACCTAGTGAACGTATGTGATGAATTCTCTTATGCACGTACATGGAATATGTTATATTCTAATTTGAAATATTAAAAGAAAAAAGACAAATAGGAATTCAAAAAATTAAATGTAGCATTTACCTTGGAATACTATCTAAATATTTATACTCTACCATATTTATACTCACTTGTTCGAGATAATACATATTTAGATACAATGCTGCAAATATACAAAATTACGTTTCAATTAAGTTATCAATCACTACATAGTTATTTCTTAACGCTTTATTAATAATAATTTCGGCCTCAGTAAACATCTGCAGGTTATTAACATTTCAAAAATGCTAATTTTATCGGTCATATATGTATATACATAACATAATTATACATATAAAAGATAGATAAATTAAAACAATATTTATCAAAACATGTTTGAATTATTATTTGCCTAAAACTTTATCAATAATAAAAATATAAGTGATGGATGCTATATATACTACAGGTACGTATTAACAATGTGATTCATTCTATTCAATAGGCAGATATGTACATATTATATATTTAAAGAGAGCAATATTAAATATAAGCAAATAATATATGCATTTACATATAGTTCGTTAATTTTATTTATACATACCTATAACAATTTAAATATGCATATTTCAAAGATTTATTTTTCTTAATGACACAAAATCAATAAAATTTGTTAACACCATTTATGCGATTTCAGCACTATGCTAATAACGTTTTCTTGTTTTTTGAATTTATAATGCAAATCAAATCAAATAAATAAGTGACAAAGTAGTATTATTGATTATCTAGAAATATTTATTAAGTAGGTATAAGTCTTAGATACAAAGAAGAAAATCTTTTAAAAATGCTGTAAATCTTTAACTGTATGGATAGATTGCATTTACGCAATATGAGGAAATATGAAATAAACTTATATAAATTATTATAAATATACAAAGAATTCATGATAGTTAAGTTTTCAATTCATTGTAAAATATATAAATATATATGTACAGGGTTGTATTAGCATGGGGAAGTGTCGCTCGTGGTTCAGTGCCAACCGCGGCTTTCAAAATACCCCAGATAGAGTTTGTTCAACTATAGTGCTAAATTAATCAAAAAAATGTGTGGGATTCTACAAGTTTCCACATCCATCAATTAAATAATTTTTAAGAAATATATATGAAATTAAAAATGGAAATTTAAATGCTTTGTTGGCATTTTCTGGGAAATGTCCATATGCGTTATAGTGCATATTGAGTATGTAGTATCTAAGCTGCTATGTTCATGTCTACATGTGTACATACAAGACTTGTAATAAAAATACGAGTAAATACACACACACATTGCTAAATAACGCTCATACTCTGCAATAACGATATAACTCAAAAAAATCAAAATATTACTAAATCAGCATTCAAAATTTTAGGTGTTAATTATTTTAGCACGACGAAAATATAAAATTAATAAATATCAAGCAGTGATTCAATAGCTATTGACTTGTGCAATTTTTTATGGTATATTTCTATAATTTGTTTTCTGGATCATTGACCAAACCAAATTTTGAATTTTTTTATTATTGCGCATAAAAATATTTGCAAAACGATGTACTTACTACAAAAATGACATTGACGCAAAATATTCCAAAATAAAAATTAAATTTTGTGTGCAAAATTGTTGAGCGCATCACGCGATACATTGGAAATATGAAACAATACATTATAAATGATATTATTTATTTTTCTAGAACAACAATAAAAATTTGTGCTATGACTTTGACCTCTGATAATATATATATGTACCATAGATTAATACTTATAGAATCATGTAGTGGTATTCATAAGTTGAGAAACTCAAATTTTGAGTTGTATCGTTATTGTAGGGAATTAATGATTTGGTTTATGTAAATTCTAATATTACTAAAGCTCACCATGATCACCGTTGATTACGGAAGAACATAGATTTGTTGTTCACGAAGATAACAACAATGCATATTTGTATACAATATGTATATGTAAATAATGTTACTGTAAATTGTTACTCGAAGGTGAAAACTTTTCTTTTGAATACTTACAATATTTAATGAAAGATTTAAAACGCTTGAGCACACCTTCATTAAATAAAATTATTGTCCCCTTATATATGCATAAATAAATATATACTTATAGTGTATAGCGGGGCGGATTATATTTAATCTGTTGTCAGGTGACTGAGGTTGGGAGAGTACGAAAAATACAGTTGAATATGATGTTTCAACGAGTATACACTGCACAACTACATAAAATTGTTTGGGCGGGTAGCAACGACAACCGGTCCATACGATTCACATTTCCACATGTATGTTGGTTTATACGTTTATGGTAATTGCCGGAATATACAAACGTACATACATGTACAAGCAGTTGCACATTTTATTACATATGTAAATAGTAATGTAAATGTATGTAAATGTAAATTTTAATTTTTCTTCCTTTGTTCTTGTGTTTATTATATGGAAACAGATATATTGATTATTTTTATCGAGAATAATTAAAATGTTAAATTGCAACTGTACACAACTGATGGATGTGGAAGTTTGAAAATATATAGCTTCCATTTCTGGAAATTAGGGATTGCCATCAAATGTTAATCATTCCAGAACACATTGTTCTTTACAAATTGATCAGTTTTAATGAAAAAGAATCTTAAGGCGATTGAAACTGTAAATATATTGTATTTATTTTTCTAAATAAATACAATATATATATATTTGAGAAATTTTCAACGTGTTTCCAAGAAAAAGGTATGTTTGAAATTATATGTGATGTTCAGTATGAATTTAGCTATGGCTTTGTATGTTAAATATTGAAGTGAAAGAAACACGTCATTGAAGTGTTCACGGTCCATTGTAGAGTAGGGTCATGCACAAGAGCATAAACATTATATTATTGCAAAGTTTCTAATCACAACTAGAAAATGTCAAAAGTATGCAAACAACCAAACACCTGTTGCTTATATTTGATATTCACAATTTGTATTGATTTGAAATCAAACTTCAACCAGCTGACATACACAAAAAATCAGCATTTCTTAATTTACCAATATGCACAATACCGTGAATACCGTTATAATGTTTAAATAAACTTTTGCACATTTCAAGGGCAAAGAAATGCTATCAATGTCAATGTGGCTACAATATGCGCAAACAAACTGAATATTATATTTGCGTTGTGGTTGGTGTGGAGTACAAGAAAAAAGGTATTCGTTTTAGTATAACAAAATATATTCTATTTACAGAATAGTGAATTATTAAATTTTTTTTTATTTCTACATAAAAGTACCATTTGAATCATATGACCATAAATTAAAAAAAGGAGCTAATACATATTAGTAAGAGTTTTAAGAAGATGAGTCTTAGTAATGAAAGTACATATATTCTTACATGGAAAGAACCTAAAAATATCAACTTAATCTATTTCAGAAACCGTAAAACATTTTTTCATAAAAAGTCCAACAAATTTTCGTATATTTATTTACATTGAAACAGATACAGTAGATGTCTCAATAATCCCTAATTTAATTCAAAATTACAGAATTTGTTAGGCATAATTTCTAAAGAATTTTGTGGATTTATTTAGAAACATTTTGTATTGCTACTTTACACTTCACTTTTAGTAAATATAATATTTTGTGTTGTAGGAAAAATATGTAAGTTATTGAGCTTAGAGTAAAATAATAATAATTATAGTAACAATAATAATAAATGTCAACAATATCATAAATCAACATATATGTATTATAATAAAATTAACATAAATATTTCACCCTAAACATTCTTAATTTTTAATTAAAATCATATTATATTTACTTATTTTATTATTATTACCTTGCGTAGGCAGCAGCGTAACGATGAGCATTTCTAATTCAATTTTGAAATACAAAAACAAAAAGTGAAAGCAAAAAGAATTCCACTCAAACCATTCACTTATATTCAATTGTATATGTATTGTCTCCATGCATGTCATTATGAATTTCACATGTACAAATATGTGTGAATAATATTAAGAATGCAATTTGCAAATCAATCTTATACTAAAAATATACTCAAATATCGTTGATCACGTACGCACCAGAACAATAAAATATACAAAAAAGTATTTCTTCCCCAAAATATACCCTACAGCATCACACACACACACACACATACACGATACCGTGCAAAACAAAAAAAAAATGACTCACTCAAAATAAATAACACCAACAACAAAAAACGGTTAAAGATAAGACAACTTCACAATAACAATATAGATGAGAGTAAACCACACGAATGCATTGTTGGTTGTTTGAAATGAGTGAACACAAATGAATGAGTAATGTATTTGAGTATGAGTGAGTAAGCAGTTTGTTAGAGCTTGAGATTGCATTAAGAAGAGTTTCGTGTTTAATATAAAACCAACTAAGCATATCCATTGGAATTCATTAAGCGTCGACTCTTAAGACTCGAAACATAAATATACATATATAAGTATACATACAACACTACATATACCTCTATACATATATCATATATATTCGTATATGAATTTAAAGTTGCCGCCAAGGAGTTCAGTTATTTCTGTATGCAACAAATCGTTTGTTTTTAATTAAATCTAACGATTATTTGACGATTGTTTTACCAACAATTTGATTACTCTACAGTCATTGTTTGGATTTCGTTTGAAGAGTTTTGACAAGAACAAACAAAAGCAACAAAAAAATTACAAAAGAAAATTGCAAATTAATAAGCTAAACTAAATAGATTGCATTTCAAGTGCATGAAAAAAATATAAAATTTAATAATATTTATTAATTCTTAATTAAAAGCAAATTAATTAAAAATTATAATAAATAAAAAAAAAAAAGTGCATTTCATTTTGCTCAAAGTGTTGTGAATATTAGTGATATTCGATTTAGTGATATTTGTGTAGATTTGATATCACAGAAATTACGATAAATTTCAACAGCATCAATATGAAATTCGTAAGTATATATTTTTCTTATATTTTGTAGCTTTTCTTCTAAAATAATTTTATTTCAAATAACAAATTACGCAATACATAAATGACATAAATATTCGATTGATACTGATATTCGAAAAAAAAAACAATATTTAAAACATGGTCATTCCTCAGAAAAGTTCAACAAAAATTGAAAATGTCCGAAAAATTGTATTAACCTTCAATAATGGAATTAGCATAATTCATATATAAAAATGTAGGCTTATGCATAGGTAATAATAAATTTCTAATTTTGCAAATAAATGGAATTGTCTATTGTAGATATATGCGAGCTCTAAATTGTTCTGTTTCACTTAACTTTAATGTGTAAAACTATAATAACAATTTTAGTTTTCATGGCAAGTCGAAACACTTTAGCTCATATCGTTACTGAAAATCCATGTGTTTCAGCTTAGCTCGGTCATTCTCATAAATTAATTAAAACCAAAAAATTCTTTTTGTTAAATTTGGTAATTTTCACATGCGTATCACAGAAAACTTCATTTTTTTGTCATATTTCTATCGCTTTATATTGGCTGATGTTTTGAAAATTGCAATTTTTCGCTTGAATATAGCACAATCTTCCATTTCTCTTTGTTCTTTTTCGTATTTTATGCATACAAACGTCACGTGGATTAGAAAAAAACCGTTTGAATATTCGCATAAGAAAATTCAACTAGAACATAAATTTCGAAATTATTATTTATGCAATTTTTATTCATCTAAATTTATATGTAAAGTAAAACAACAACAACAAAATTACAAAATATATATATATCAACTATAATACAATTTGTAGATAACAATTTACAGTATGAGTAATTTCTTGCATTAGAATTTTACATTATACAATTTTTAATTTATTACCATACCATTGCCATAGATATTCATATATTTGCAATTCTATTGTCATTTGTCTGCATATATACAGGCTTCAAATAATCATATTTTATAAAAAATAAATACAATGTAAAAATAACAACAACAACACTACCCATAACTTTTAATAACAATGAATTAATTTTTTTTTATATTCGTCAATTTAACTATGTGTATATTTCTGTAACCTCAACTATGAATTTTATATTCATTTTATTGCCAAAATGCAATAATGTTTCACACACACACAAACACTTGCATACGGTACAAAATGTTCGTATTTGTCAAACGAACATAAATATGTACATATTTTATATTATACTCATACCATCATATACTTGTACGATTGCAAACTTATTTCTTAGGTCAATGAAATACATGCAAGTCATCGGTATCGCACTCGGTTTGATTTAGTTAAGTGCACTTAACGCAAAACTGGAAATTTACTTGGCTTTGACAAGGGTCACAAAACGAAATATTGATATGTATAAAAACTTGTACATATAACATAAATGCGAATATTTGAGAGTGCAAAAACATTTCCAAATGAATGGTGTGTTTGTATGTATATTTTGTATATTTTAAGTGTTGCTCATCTGCTATGATTTCAAGTGTGATATTTACATATATTAATAAAATACGATATTAATTATTATGTGATGATTGTTTTACTTTTTAATAGATTTACTTTCTTCATCAGTAAATACTTAATTATTAATTATCATTAATCTTGTTGGAATGTACATTTGAGTTTGAATTGGAAAATTTATAGCGAATTTGTTGTTTGTTTTTAAATAATTATGATTAATATGAAGAGATCAAAATTGGTAATCATACTCCAATAAATAGTTCATTTTATGAGATTGCTAGAATCTATTAGGAATAAAAGAAAAACGCATTTCTTTAATGTTAAAGTTTAATATATATTTATGCAAAGAAGCTTTTGATTTCAAGAATTTCACGAATTTGATCCTAAAAATAAGAAAAATATAAAAATTGTTTCAAAAAAAAGTTTGTAATGAAATTCTTAGAATTTTATAGAGCATTGTTTTTACACTTATTTAACATAATTCTTATTCCTATCATTTATTTACAACAAGAATGATTACTTAAACGATTTTCATGAGGAAAACATTCATTTGATAATACGATTTGCACGTTTTATTGCAATTGAAAACATTTATAACTGTGTGGGCGAAAAACTAAAAATCAACATTATTTATTATTTGTGATTGTAAAATCACAAATCAAAAATAAAGCTTCCAACTTTTAAATACAATATAATATTATATGATATGTTGCATATTGTTGTAAATAAAAATAAACTACACCTCTTTATAAAATATAATATATTAATCTTAAATTATAGTTACAAAAAATAAATAAAAAAAAAAGAATACTAAACAGTAGCAGACAGTGGAAACAAATCGATAATCGATAATAATAAATGAATAGATCACTTGTACCATGTTATAGTCTAAAGCATAGACGCAACTATATTCACTGATAAAAGATAATCTTTGACATAACAAAGTTAATATAATATTATATCGTATATGGCGTTGATGTTTGAAATACAATGCAACACAATACTGTTGCCTACATGTGTATTAGAGTGTTGCACGAGGATGCTTGATTTTGTAACGCCACTACTGACATAAATATTCGATTGATACTGATATTCGAAGAATATTAACAATCAGAAAATACATATACTTTCAAATACCAATCAGGCATTGTTCGGTTTTTGCTCTATTCGATAATAACAAGATTATATTTAATACTATTTGGTATTCGAGAGCTTCAAAGAGTATTCGAAAATCGAAGAGATACTTTAAATAATCGAAAAGATGAAAGAGGTGATGTTTGTGATTTTTATTTAAAATATGGTTGTGGTTTTTCGAATATATTTCACATATTCGAGCACAAAATTTCAAAATATTTTGGTTTGATTGATTTCGAATGAATAAATACTGCAGCTTTTATTGTTTTTTTTATACTTGTATTTGAAAACATCACTGCCGATATTTATTTGGTCCTCTGTGTACTAGTGTGAAGTGAAATTACATATACATTAAAAATTATACGGAGATTATCGAATAAGCGAAAATGCATATTCATACAACAGTATGATACAAGTATATAACAACATAGTATGGTATAGCGACATGCAATACTATGTATAATAACAAATGCAAATATACACACATGCACAATTACTCTGTGTTGTAATAGTTCCCATGAGAAATATCACAAAAAACAACAACAACAACAACAACAACAGCAAAAGCCGAAAGACAAAATAAAAGGCAATTAAAATGTCTACAAGTTACACGATATGTCACACACAAACACACAATTAATATTGATTGAACAAATGATATGAACAATGATGATGATGATGACGATGATGACGACGATAGTGGTCTTAACAATGACGTTGTCGATGGTAATGCCTTAGAAATTAATTACATAATTTATGCCTATAACCAAAATAGGCGGTCGGTCAATTATTGTTGCTGCAATTGCAATAGCAGCAATTAGTGCATACACGCAACCTGCACAATGCTAAATGTTAAATATTAGTATTATTATTACTGTGGCTGTTTTGTGTTTTAGTTATTATTGCAATCAAATGCACTTGTGTGTGTGTGTGTGTGTGCGACATATATTCAATGAATAAAATAACCATTGCCAAGCGTGGTGGTTTCAATCCATTCAAACACACAGTCGCACGCATATATGCTTTGGAACCAATGTGCTGCAACCTGCATACTTTATGCGTATATGCATGTATTTAGTTGTCTCCGATGTGTCTACGTTTTTGCTGCAGCAACAACAGCAATGACAAAACAAGCGATAAATGCATTTTTATTGATAGGCATTTTACACTTGGTGTATCAAGTATCATGTGCGATCGTAAAATATCTACAAGTTTTTTTACCAATACAAGTACAAGAAACATTATATTCATTTACGCGCGTGCGTATAATTTGCACATGAACATAAACACGTTATGTACATACTCATATACTATGCGTTACAAGTATTGCTTACTTACTACCTGTTGAATGTTTGTACATACATACATAATTACTCGTTTATACAATACGTTCAATTAATATTAACAGCATACGGACATATGGTGCTGCTTTGCTGTTGTATGCGCGTATTCATCTGTAATGTGGTTTTGTATTGTACGTATGTATGTATGTACATTAGCCTTCAACGTGAACTTGAAAACAACAATTTTTATTCAATTTTATTATTCGTTGCTGTTGTTGTTGTTGTTGCAATTTTTGTGTGGCTTAAAATCTCAACTTGATTTTAGATAAATTATATAAGCGTATATATAAGTATGTGCGTATGCGTAGTTATTTTTATATTCATAAAATTAATTGAGATATGATTTGTTTTTATTTTTTCTTGGGCATAACAAAGGGAATCCGTGACGTATGTGGAATGATTTTAAATTGATATATATATATATATATTTGTTGAATTATTTTATGGATTGTTGTTCGAATAAAAAAATGGAATGGAACGTGCCTTTATATTTAGCTATTGTAGCGTAACGTAATATTGAATGTTTTCTGAATTACTTAAGTACTTAATTAGCCAAAAAAAAAAAAAAAATTTGAGCAAAATAACAACAAAACCATAATAAATTTACAAATTCATATACACATAGGTATTTATGCATATATTTCTTGTATTTATTTTAATTTTGCTTTTCAATGGAATGTCTATGTCAGTCACATACACAAACACACAACAAATTGTGGTGGCCACTTAACTGAACATAAGCAAAGAAAAAAAAAAATAACTTGTGTTAGAGTGTAAAAGCAATTTACAACGTGCAACATGGCCGTTGGTCTATTAGTATTTGTTTGTTTGTTTTTTTTTGTTGTAAATATGTAAACACGTTAATAATATACATACATATGTGTATCATTCTGCATTGCAAGGTAATGGTTTAATTAATTCTTAAAAGTTGCTTAAAAAATATTATTGCAATTTTTCTGTGACGATGCTGTAATGATTGCTCTTATTTCAATATTTATTGCACATATATATATACTTTACATTAGGTTGAGTCGCATGCTAGTATTAAAATAAAATAGTTCAAAGACAAAGGAAGTAGTCAATAATAACAGAAGGAAATATAATGTCTTATTGCGAAGATCTATAATATCAACTAATCGAACAATAAATGTTAAAGTTTTGATCGAAAATAATTTAGGGAGTAATTTTGTTGTTTTAAAAAAATGTTATGATGCTGAACAACTTTCAACGTAATTAATAATTTCAATGTAATGTAAAAAGCGAACATTACAAGTTTTTTTTTCATCGACCCTTCCTATTGTTTATACTCATATGTTATACAGATGTAATATGTATGTATACTTAGATGCTGGCATTTGTTCACAATAAAATTCTTCATCATATCGCGTGTAATAATGGTAGTTGCATTTATTATTATTGTTGTTGTTGTTGCAAAAAAAAATTTGTTTGTTTGTTTGTAATTTGACACAATTTTGTATAAGTTGGTTAATAGTTTCTATATGTTGCTGTGTGCTATGTGGCTTATTTATTTCTTTAGATTTTATCACTTGTCTTATTAATCATAAAAGTTATAAAGCAAATAAGTATTCTTGTTTTTTTTTTTTTTGGTTTAATTTATTAAAGATATTTATTATGCAACTAGTAAAAATTTTAATTTTATTTTTCTCAGCGCAATTTAATACTTCTTTCTATGCATGCATATATATATACATAATCCAAGATAATTTAATTCATATGGTCAATTAAAATTAAAAATACATTAATGTCATTTAAAATTAATTGTGATTAAAAAAAAAAATACTAAAATTATAAAAAAAATAATACAAATTATACCAACATATGAATTAAATGGAGATTATACTATAATAAAGTAAAAAAAAAAAAAAAATAAAGAAACTCAAAAATACAAAAGTACAGCTCTAACTGTGCGTCAGTCAATGTCTCAAAAGATCTTTGAAATGGTGTTGCCAAAGTTATAATTTAATGACTTGCTACTATATGCATACTAACATGTTAATACATGTACACCTATGTGTATGCAGGTATATGTGACGACTTCAAATTAGTTTAACAGCTGACCTTAGATATGTATGATTTCACAATTGTGAAATGATGCAAGTGGCATGTGGCAATCATATACGATATATATATATATAATATATTTAGCTATATGTAGGTACATAATCACGCACACTTATCTGTATGAATGCATATGTTAGGTATAATAAAGATAGCAAGCTGTGTTATTGCTAGTGAAGTTATATACTGCACCACCTACAACATGTGATTAGGTACGTATAACTACAAGATGCAAAAAAAAAAAACAACAACAACAGAAAAATGTAGTAATCATAAACAAAAACACCATGAGCAAAAAAGAAAAAATATCAAAACAACAGCAATATCAAAGTTGGTAATATATAATCGCAACAACAACAACAACAACTACCAACTAGTTCAATTAAAAACTGTTTAATGATACCTATTGGTTATTTGGGCTGTGATTGGTTTTACGAACAATTCATTGGTAGTGTTTGTGGTTAAAACTAAGCTAAACTACATAGTTATTTGTGACATAATATTGTATGTATATGTACCCGCATATTGCATACGACTACATACATATTTTTAAAATATATCAAAAATACAAACCCTGTCAGCCAATGAAAGCGACAAAGAAGTAAGCAACATTTTGTATGAACGATGTTTGTAGCTTGGATTAACTTTAATATTGAATTATCAAAGGAAATTCATGCATATTAATACATTACCAGTGATCACGGTCTTGTGCATATTATATTGCAAAATTGCAAATATCCAATATCAATTGCGAAGCAGATTTTCCAAGTTAACATTGGCAACACTATTTGTTTACAATTTGTTCTGTAGCAGTTGTCTCAGTCAAAAATCATTGCATCATTGCATATGCATAGCAAATATAAGCAATAGTCTTTTAGTGTTGCATACTTCCAAGCGCTTAATAAATTCAGATTTGTACATTTTTGCTGTTGTGATCGCAAATTGTTGCAATGATGCTTTGCATTTGCTCTTTTGCGAGACCATATGTAACGGACAGTGTATTAATTTGTATCAAGAATCTTTCAGTGAATTGATAATTCATATTCCCACTGGGTAATTATATAATAATCGTATTATGTGTGATACTCTCACGTTCATATGATATTTTGTTTGATTGGTGATTTTGATTGTTAAAATGAGTTTTTAATATGTTCTTGTACACGTAACTACATATAGCGCCAACCACACAACAACTTGACATTATTATCGATATTGATCATATGCATTTTGATTGCTTAGCAACATAAAACGATTTCAATATTTTTCACATATATGAAACTATGTAAATATATATATAATCATTACTAATGCGAGCATGTGAAGCAAACAATTTTCAATATATTACTCATTATTTGATTGTGAATGTGTAAAGTGTGATTTTTAAATTAGTCAGTCAAATTTATGTTATTGTTGTTGTTGTTTTGGAAAAATAAACATTTTTTTTAATCCTTCTAATCATAGCTTAGTTAATTGGTAATGTATTTAGAACTTTTATTGCATGCAATAATACGAATGAATAAACTAATTAATGATGTTTGTAACTAAAATAATTGCTAATAAATACAATTTTCATTTTAAATAAATCATTTATTTTAATTGTTATCTTGTGATTAGTCAACTAGCTAACTAACTAACCAACTAACTAATTTGGCTTATTTATGGTTGATTAATCATTATAGTCATATACCTACTACATATTAGGTGTACAATGTACATGCATGTATGTACATTGCAAATAGAATGACTTTAAGAGCAAATGAATAAGGAAGTTTGATTAGAGAGCGAAAAAAAAAAACAAAATGAGCAAATAAATAAAAAATGAAATAAAGTCACTAATTTGCTAAAAACGAACATATTTTCTTTATCGATTTTACTCACTCAAAATAAAAGTAATAAAGCAAAAAGAAACAAAAAAAAAACTCAAAGTGAATGTTGCCATATGTTGTATTTTTCACACAAACACACACACGAACATATAAAACGCGCAATCAATTTTCATTAATTATATTGGCAAAATAATGCTGTTGTTTTTCTTATTTGTTTGCTTTGTTTTTATTACAATTATTTTTATTATTATTTAAGTTAAAGTTATTGAATGTTATTTGTATTTATATACCTACACGTGCATATATTTATGGGAACACTCACTTATATTTCTTCATAGATATTGATATGAGTAGGCATCTATATGCTTGATTTGTTTTGTTTTCTTATTATATAAAATATCAATAATTTAATAACATTACAAAATGCTCAGCGAAAAGGAATTATTGTCTTGTGAGATCTACATGAATGTTTACCTAAATATTTACAACTACATTATATGTACATATATATGCACATTTGTAGTATCGTGTAGTGTATGTTATAGTGTACCTTATAGTAATTTCTATAAATTTGTATTATTTTAACACTTTCAGTTTTTCTTTGAGCGGCAAAAAAAAAAAACTATGCACTAAACTTTCATTACGGAAGTATTATGATTTCGTTAGTTAACTTGTCTCGAATATATTTTACTTGAAATGTTTATCTCGCCATTTGTCAGTTTGTCGATCCTTTTGCTTACTTACATATCATTTCGTCGAATCATAATAATTTGAACGAAAATTAAATATAAATTCAAAGAAATAAGTAAGACAAAGAAATATAATATCTAGTGATATTCAAGTTTATACTAGTAACTAGCAATAGACATTAAAGGTTAAAGACTTCTTGTTTATTGACAGTTGCATATCTATGAAGTAAATGTTATTAACGAAAAAAAAAGAAGAAGAAAACGATGAAGAAACAAGCATGAATCGTAAAATAATAAAAGAAATAATATCTTCATCAAAGTTTATGTTTGCTTATTTCATGCAAATCAAATTTGGAATTTCTAATTTAATTAAATATGTCAAAATTAAAAAAACACTTTCATACAAATGTAATTAGAATTTTAAGAAATTTCGAATAGATTAAAAAAAAAAACGCTTTCAAGTATTGCAACTTCAATTGGCATTATTAGCAAAATGTTTAATGCAATATCATATTTTTGAATATAATGACAGTAATAATAATAATAAAATGGTTAATTGTCACAAAATATACCTACATTAATAAGTCACAGTAATAAAATGGTTAATTTCCCAAAAAAATACACCAATATTAAATGCATTATTTAAAAAAAAATGGTACATTATTTAGTCATAATTTGGTCAATAAACACTTCGTTAAAGTGTAAAAAAAATGTAAAAACAAATAGGCAATGTCTTCAACAAGGTTGTTGCAAAAATATAGTAATAAAAATACATATTACAAAAAAAAAACACATTATTTTCATTTTGGATTTTATTTACGAGTTAATTTTAATTTGATTTCTTCCATAAAATTTAATGTCTTCACAATAAAATCGTATTGTAAACAAAGTATTTTGATTAAGACATATTGAAGTATTATACTTACAGAAACAGTCTTACAAAAATTAATTTACAAAGTGCATTTTTACATTGAAAATTTATGGTTTTTATTTTTTTTTTTAATTACCAAAACAAATATATGGTTATTTATCGTTTTTTTTTTTTTTGACATATGATTGATGAATAATAATATTCCACAACATTTACAATTAATCCATTAGTCATACATATGTATGTAATAACGTAACCAAATAATATATTAGGTACATCAAGTAGGCCGATATAAATTCATGAATATATTGTACATACACAGATATATAAGAGCAAGTATATATACCGTTTGATTTGTTACTTACACCATTCAATTTAGTGTCTTAAATGTGTTTTAAATATTTCATAACATACATAATCATACATAAATCAACCGTACGAGTACTTGCTTTTGTCCGTAGATATTAAGTTATCGCTAAATTTTTAGCAAAATTGCTTTCGAATGCATTTCCAATATGTTCGTGATTATGCTTGTTATTGTTCATATATGTTCATAATGATGTGGTGATATATGTAAAATATATGTTTTAGTTAATGCACCTCCTTAAGTTATAAAATTATATTGTACATAATACTTTATATTGAGGAGAAACAATTAAGAGAGATCACGAGGCCTAAAAGCATTTCAATTGAAACAAAAAAATATAAAAATATAAAAATTAATGAAAATGCATAAAACAATACAAAAGTTCAATTGAAATTGTCACATTTGCAAAAAAAAAAAGATAAATGAAAATATAACATGATTCATTTAATTCATGACATATTTATACGAGGCACGTGCAAAGTTTACAAACAACCTGACTACTTCCTTTATCAGTGGGTTATTATGGTTACTTTACCGGTTTGTTTTTGCTTTTTTTCATTTCATTCACTTTCAAAGTGTCTTTAATTTTTCCTCACACTCGCAATTGGGGGTGTGTAAATTGCAACAACGACTGAATATTCAACAGTAATGGTATTTTTTATTTTTTTGTGTTGTGCTTTCATATGATTAAATTTTTCATATTAATAATAGTAGTTTCATATAAGATGGATTGTATTGCATTTAAAACTGTTACAAATGCAAATTAAACTCTGATTAATTTACCATTTTGAAAGCATTTAATTTCTTGTTTGTCTCAATTTTGTTGCAGTTCATTTATTTTGGTATTTCATTTTAGAGAATGAAAGATTTTAACATATTTAAATTGATAAAGCAATGAGCTGATTAAAGTGAAGGTACATATTAACGAGACAATTTAGTGACTTTAATTTCAATAACATTTCGAAAGCTAATTTAACGTTCGTTCAACTACATTTTATACTAATTCTATGTGTTTGAAGTATAAATTCAAATAGTAATTTTTCTAAGAATATTTGATGGTCTATTTTTAGAGAGAAAAATCACCAATAAATCAAAAGCTCATTAGGGGTAAAAAAAAAGAAAGAACCAAAATCACACTGGCGCTAAAGTATGTGTATTTTAATGAATTATTGCAAAACAAAAAAAAAAGTAAACATTTTTAGTGCGAATTTAACGCATTTTAATTAATTGCTCTATTTAATGAGTTTCTTTTGTTAAATACATGGTACAAACATTCATATCTATGATGTGATGCAAATGATGCAAAGGTCAAAAAACCTTTTGAACAAAATAAACATTTGTAAGAAAATTGTCTATTAAGGTATGCGTTTTATTGATTTTTGTCAGAAACGTCTTTCACTGGTATGCAAATTTGTGTATCGATATAATCATAGCATGTCTACGTGACTATAGAAAAGAAAGTCTTGAAAGTTTGTTAATTAAAAAAATAATTTTAATAAACAATAAAAGTACATTAGTGCCATATCAATAAATTAAACAACACCATTAACAAATGAAGTGAATGCTCAACTCAATCTAATGACAAATGCAAATCTAATCTAAATATAATATAATTGTTCTTTGAATTTAGAAAAAGTTTAATAAAGACTTATTGTTGTTGTTGTAAATAGTTTGAAACCTTCTAAGACCCTCAAGCATTGTCAGTGTTACATACTCTTACTAACTCGTTAGTTAGTCGTTAGCTAGTCATTGCCAAAATAACGAATGTGTTCACAATGTGTTTGTATAACAACAACAACAAGCATTTTGTTGCACCATTTACATTTCATGGTCATTCGTATATTCAGATTATTCATTGTACATATTCATACTTCTTTTACAAGATAAATGCCGGCTGAATTTATTATCATAATTTCTCATACGTTTTTGCGTTTTTTTTTGGGGGTTTTTATTAAAATTCTCAGCTACTGCATATTCGCATACGTACTATCATATATCATGAAGTGAAAAGAGATGCAAAATGGCATTAAATTAGCATAACAAGCTTCTTATCTCATTGTGGTTTGTTGTTATTTTTTTATTTGTCTATTTTTTTCCTATTCACTTTTCTCACACTTATCAAATATTGCTGCGTTTCGTTGCTATTATTAGATATTTACTATTGATGTTGTTATTATTCTTATTGTATTATTATTATTTTAATTATTATTATTATTAGAATATCATTAACTAGGTTAGTGAAAACACGAACAAATTTTTTTGTACATCGCAAAGTAGAAACAAAACATGAAAACAAAAAAAAAAATATGTGACTTTTTTTCTATTTCTGCTTTTAACGTTGGCTGTTGACGTTTAATATTGACTATAATATTGAATGTTATATATTTTTTTGTCGATTTCTAGTAGTTATAACTAGATGCATGCAAATTTATTGAGTGCATTTGTATTCACGTCCTGTCTTTGAGTTGTATTCATGAGTTTTTTTCATTCATGCAATCTTATATTTGTTGTTTTTGGTATATTTTTTATTTGAAAGTAAATATTTCACATCAGCGCATGAACATGTGTCATGGTGAAAAATGTAACAACTTAAATTTTGCAATTTTGAAATTTTTGCAATTAAAAGACACAAAAAACAAAAATTGATAGAGAGAGAGAGAGAGAGATAGAGAGATAGAGAGAGATAGTGGAAGAACAAGTAAAAACAATCACAATGTATTTATAGAGATTTTCTATGATCAACACTTCGCAAGTATGCATGCTTCAGTTTATTTATTTACTATTTGTAGTGAGTGCTTTTTTAACGATTGATTACAAAATGTATATATTTTTAAACAATTGGGGGAGTACAAGGAAGCCAATAAATAATGAAATACTTATATCATTAATTGTGAAATATGTTTAATATATGCATTATTATTATTTTTTCAAATACAATCTTTTGGCATATGTTTATAAATAAATACCAATTAGAAGCATCTTTAATCTGATAGGGGAATTTTTCGAATATCAATAGAAATTTACATATGCATGTATGTATATAAAGTCCGGTCAGAAATTTTTCATTCGATTAAATTAGTTTATCACATTTGCTTGCATATAAATATTTTTTAGTAAAATAGGTACTTTTTTTTCTTAGAATAATAAACTTATCGAAAATGATGTAAGGGGGTTTTCTAATGATGTCATGAAATTTCATTTTTTATGATTACGCCATGAAATTTGTTTGAGATCTCAACTTGTCCATGGAAAGAAATAAAAAATAAAGAATTAAACAATACACTCACTTTTTAAAACTATACAAATTTGTATTGAGTATATTTGGAAGAGATGTTGTGGCAGAAGAGCTAGTCGTGATTGATCATACATTGCAATGTTCTATGGGCGATTTTTGAGCAAATATACGGGTATTTGTCGATTTTATAATAACTTTATTTAGAAGAATTGTTTAGTGACAAAAAGATAATAGTTGCCTTTCTCTTTGTCACTCAACGGTGAGAACGAATAATAAGATAATAAAAGAAAACGTTGATTTTGTGGCGAAGCCTCTAATGGTGGCGAAGTTAGGGACTAAGTAAGGAAAAAGTTTTCTTAGCCAAAATAAGTGGGGATAGGTCATATATTTTACACCTGCTGATAACACTGGCAGCTAGTGTTTATTTAACTACAATTTCAATTGTAAATAAATAAATTTTACACCCTAAAATCAAGATGTGCGCGGTGAGAATGATTTAGATAAAAAAATCTTAATTTCGAAGAAAAAATTAATGGAAGTCAATCTATATATTTGACCCATTTTTATATTTAGCTTTCGACCTGACCCAATCAATTAATTCAGTTTCGACTTCAGCGACGCCTAATAGAAATTGGAGGAATTTAGAAGCATATTATTTCAAATACAACTTATTTGAAAGCAAACTTAATAATTATGAATGAATTATAGATTTTTTTTCTATTTTTTATTAACAGTCTTGAAACTTATTTGTTAGAAAGTGTGGGAATGATTATAAATGAATTGTTAGAAATTACTAAAGCTTATTTGTACATAAATTTGAAGAACAACTAGCAATTGGCTCTGAATTTATATACGTACAAGCTTGCTTGCTGTAAAAGAAAAATGAAACGATAATGAAATGAAAAACTGCAATCGTTAAAATATAATGACTATAAATTAATGCCAATAACAGAAATGAATAATCGGATCAAAGTTATTGGTGTTGTCTATTATTACCTTATTACTTTTTAGCGCATACTTATAAAAGAACTGGATTTTATATACTAACTTATACATATAATTGTAACCTTCTGTAAGTGTGTATACAGAGTTTGTTCTTGACCAAAGTCAAATATATATACATTTTTTTTTCTACAAACTATTGTATATAACAATGCTTTTTCTCGATATATTCATTTTCTTTATACATAATTGTTATTATTTATGTGTGTATTTTTTTTTTGTGGTCTTTTAATTTTGTCATTGGCATAAATACAATTAACAAGCTTATAGATAAATAGTAAGTATATATTGGTATGTGGTGTGGTGTAATAATTATGAAATAATTGTAATAGAATCAGATAAAGAATATATAGTTGATATATAGTTATGTTGCATGTTTAAAATAGTTCAATCAAAGGGGATTGCATAAAATCGTAGATAAATGTCTAATAAAGAATATTACAAAATGTTGTGTAAGATTTCTAGATACATATGTTATATCACATATATGTATATGAATTATAAGCTCAATAAGTACAATACATCAAGTGTAATTAATGATTTGTGTAAAAGTTATATTCATCGTACATAAAGCAATTAATGTAATTACGTAAATTATACTGCACAACACGAACAGTGTTTGTATAGTCGAAATATTGTAGTTGGAGATACATGTTACTCATCATATTGACCACAATTTGTATTTGTGGTAATTTGATGTTAAGTAATTTAAAATTGAAAAATTAATACATTGTATCAGTATGTATGCGTGTGTGTATATGCACATTGTTAACGCTTCGTTAAACTGAATTGTTAAAATTGCATTTCACACATACTATGCAAGGTACACATAATATAAGGTACATATTTAGGTGCGTGAGAGAACTCAATAAATTCTTTTTTATTACATTCTTGATTGCGTTATAGCTTATTTATTGCTGTTATTTTGCAGAAATAATGTTATTTACATACCTAAGTTATACTGAATAAATTAATAATTAAATTATATTAAATTTTTGGTTGCTACTCCTTTTCTCTTTCAGTTAACTATCATCATTGCAATTTGCTTATTTGTAACAATGGCTACTGGACAATATTTCTTTCGTCCAAGAAGACAATTTAATTCATTTAATCGTGATCCACGACAGAACAGAGGTAAGAGTTGTTGACAAAAAAGATGTGCAAAATATTAAGCTATTAGAGAAGGTTGATTAAAAATAAAACATTTAAATTTGATCAAAAATGAAAGATAAACAAAGAAAAAATTGACTTTGATCACTTTTATATATTAATTTACAACTCTACATATGCACACATACTTATAAATAAATTGATTCCATTATTACTTACTTTTCACTATTGTTGTTATTCATTATCTTAGGACCTGTTGTCTTCCCACCATCACCACCAGATGCAATTGATGAATCGAGCGGTGTTATTGTTGGTGCTTCTGGTTATGGTTTTGTACCACCACAACAGCGAAGTAAATTTTATTAAAATTAATATTAAATATTAATAACCAAAAGAAGAAGAAGAAAAAAGAAACCACCATTTTTATTCCAAACAAAATTGCTCCTAATTAGATGATCAAGCACAAATTTATTATAAACATACGTACATACATGCTCGTATATAGTAAAAGTAGTCAAACTATATATGTACGATAGTATGTAGTCACAATTTGCACATCAAAATTTGCCTGCTATCCTCAACAAAATTTTCAAAAGACACAACTACACAATTACACAATATTTGTATATTGCCTTCGGATGAAACTTACTGACAATCAAAATATATAGATAATGATAAAAATAAAAATTCTCTTAGTTCTCTTAGTACAAATTGCAATTGATTGATGTGATCTGAGTAGTATAATTTTTATTTTTATTAATTTATTCTATATATATTGACAAATGGAAAAAAAGAGCTTCACTAATACTCACTCTACACCATACACATTTATTTTGATTTTGATTTTTTGTTTAATTTATTTTTATTTTCATTATATTTTCAACAGGAAATGTTTTTGGTTAAATTTCGCAAGAATAATACATGCACTCACAAGCCCACACACATATACACTTGCATACATACAAATAAATACACATATTCACACACTTACAAAATAAATTGCTGCAATACCACTACTACTATCACCACACATAAGCATTTACATTATAAATTAATACAAATGTGTAACGCCATATTAAATTAATTTTATTAAGTAATACAAATATAATTAATTATCAATACATATACACATTGTCATACGCTAAAAACAAAAACAACACCAAGAATACATACATACACACATACAACATGCAATATAAACACGCTCACACAAATGCATGAAAATGACATTAATTAATTTGTTGCTGCAATAAAATATAAAAATAATAAGAACAAGCAATAGTTGCAAAACGGAAACGGATAAGCCATATTATAATTGCACTTACATACATATTTTTAGAAATATATAAGTAATGTTTATGATCCGATACAAATGGTCTTGCAAAAAAACATGCATATTGCAATCATGCGCTTGGAAGTATGCAACACTCAAAATACGTTTAGCATATACATATTTGCTATGCATATGCAATACTGTATGTCAAAACAATATCAATAGCATAGCAAAGTGTCAACTATAAAAAAAAATTGTTCACAGTTGATTGCAAATATTTGCTTTTTTGCAATTAACCAAGATCATTTGCACAAGATCATGAATTCTGCTTTAGTATATACACACATATATAGCATATATTTGTAATGAATAATAGCAAATGAATGAATATAGTCGTACTTATAAAAAAATATATATTTAGATGAATGAATTTGTAATCTATTTTAAGTTTTATTAGTTTTCCCCCATATTTTTATTTTGTTTCTTTATGCTTTATGGTTTTTATTTTGTGTTATGTTTTAATTAATTTATTAATTTTATTCTATTTATTTCTAAATTATCAAAAAAATTTATATTTTTATACCCATATATTTATATTTTCGTTTTATATTCTAAAATATTGATAAACATTTAGATCATTTATATAGCTTTTATTATTTTTTGTTTATTTATTTTATATACCCGTATGCATATAATTTTTTATTATTTTGTTTTATAAATGTAGGCAATTTACTTTTTATTATAAATAATAAATAATTAAAAATATATACAAATTTTTCAATATAATTTTATTTTGTTTTATTTTGTTAAGGTTTTTATTTGGTTCACATACATATCATTTATAAGTTATTTATGTGTTCAGTTGCACATAATTTGTTTTGCACTGCTTTATATACATACATGTTATAATCATTTATTAGTAACTAACCTCTATTTGGATTTTTTTGATTGTTTTTTTTTTGCTCTTCAAAATAAATAAAAGTAGCATATTCAGGTTTTGTGGGATGTTTGTTTCTGAATTAAGTATTTAAATATCATGGCTTTTTTTTTATTAATATCTGGCTTATATGCAATTTATTATCACGACAAACGCATAAATTCTCATATGTGGGTAATTGAGAGTTTCGTATATTGTGCATAGGGGCATTTTCCAAGAAAGGTGAAGCAAAATTGAAAAAAATAAGACTTAGAAAATCGACTAAAATTAAAAAATCTCTAACGGGGCTTTAAAAAATATGATATTTATATGGTTTATGAGGTGCCAATTCTATATATGATACGATATCGCCAACTATAGCGTTCAGACAGTGATATGGCTCATATAGTGTCCGAGTCTATATATGGTGAAAGGTTTTCATATTATCGACATATATAAATGCGTATTTTCACGCAAAATATCTAAAGCCCTCAAACTAAAACTTAATCTTAGTTTTATCATAGAATGAATATCTTAGAAAATCGGAGTAATCGAATAAAATCACTCTTACGTCCCATAAAAGAGTATATTGTTGATCTTACTTTTGGCGTAAACTGTACGCTAAAAACTAAAACTTGGCATTTAGAGTTGGTCTTTTCATATAGTAATTGATTAGAAAAGGAGTGTAATCGAATAAAAACTACGTCCGCGTCCCATACAGACTTACTCATATGCCGAATGTATACTTTTACATATTTCGAATGAAAATATAAAGTTATAACGTTGAAACTCGGTATCTATACCGATCTATACTATCTAACAGATATCTTCAAAAATTGTCGAAATCCGTAATCCCTCTCATATAACAGTTTGTTCATGACTGTAGTTTGCACACAAAAATATAAAGTTATAGGACTGAAACATGGCACCTACTATCGATTGTTATCGTTGTACGAGTATATTTCAAAATAAGTTATAAAAAAACATCTTTCGAATTTCTTGAATAAGTACAGGGATGTCATCATCATCATCATCATCATATTTAGGATGGTAGCATAAGGCTTCAGTTTACATTTCAAAACAATTTTAAAGTACTTTGCCAAAATATAAACCATATTTTAGAAGTTCTGACAATTGCTCCCTTTATCAATATTTTGATATTGTAAATTATTTTCTTTTTACGAATAGATAGTGTAATTACTTTTATTAATGTAAGGTATTATCTTCTCGTTTGAAGCTGAAGCTGTCATTGGGATAATATTTTTGTTTCAAATTAATTAAAATTTCAAATATACAAAAAAACACAGTCTAATTGAAATTATAAGATTTAAGAAAAAAAAAATAAAATAAAATAAAAGAAGCTGAAACAAAAACTGAAGTGACGGAGCGTTTACGATATAATATGTACATTTCAAAAGCAAGCTAAACAAGAGCTCATAGTATGAAACCCACAATCACAAAATCTATAAACTTCACAAATATGTGAAACGATATCATTATTAACATATGACTAGATCTGTGAATACATGCATCTATTCATATGTACAAATTTGACAAACAGGTGGACAGGTGACTGACAACAGACAATGTACATACGTATACATATTTATAGATAAATAACAATGGTTGTGGAGCAGCTGGTGCTACAGGTGCTCAGCATACTTATACCAGTTGTAAGTGGAAAATTAGAAAATACATTTTTTTGGGATATTATATATTCTGTACATACATAATCGCATAATAAATGAATGATTTGTTTTGAATATTGTTTGTCAGTGAAAGTACTTATGATACTTACTTATAAGGAAGTAGATTTAGTGTTATGTATACAAATAAAAGTGAATCAAATCGGTAAACATTTTGAATGAAAATAATGATAAATGGAATAAAATATTTGATAAATGGAAAATAAAGAAGTTTGCTACATCACATGATAGAGTGCATATGCGAATCACTGCAGCATTTTCAGTGTCATTTGCTCACATTTTCGTACATATGAAATCACATACTTCCCGCCAAATTGCTTAACCGTGAAGTCATGCGAAGCATTGGCGATAAAAAGCAAAAAAAAAAAAACAAAACAAAACAAGAACCATGAATGAATGCAGCTTTTAGTGTGATTTTCATTTTGTGTTATTTTTCATAAAATTATTTTTTTTGTGATTGCAACTAACACGCTCAACTACACTCAAACAATACATATCAAAATAATATAATTAAAGATCTTTTGTTATATTTAATATAAACAAACATACACACGCACACACTCAAGTACACAAAAACGCATATGAATAAGTACTCGTAATTCACCATAAGCTCGTAATTCACCATAAGTCCGCTTATAATTTGGCCAAAGAAATCAACACAACAAACACACACACACACACACACTGAATACACATATGTATAGCATATTTTGGCATGTGACACCTTGAAGGTTGAAGGCGGCAGTGACGATGGCGTTGGTGTTTTTAGCTAGCCGGCTGGATATTAAGTTTTTCTTTTTTAAGCCAATACAGTTTTGTCATATGACTGCATACAAGTGTACGAGTACATAGGTACATACGTACGTATGTTAGTATTCATGTGCATTTATGTTATTCCATATGACAGACGCATGTCAATCAATATTTATACACAACCAAACATACAAACACTCATGAAGTGTTGGTATTGTTTGCTGATTGCATTAAAATCATTTTGTAGCCTTTATAGTCATTGTTAGTGTGTGATGTTTTAATCGATGATTCGAATTGTTTTGTTTTTTGATTTTTTTGGCTATAAATGAACAATAATATTATGTATTTATTCTGCAATTTGTCAAGTAAATAAAATTGAATTGAATTTTTCGTGTGACTGTTAGTGATTTTGGTCAATTGTAGCACATTGTCATGTTTAGACATTTTTATATAGACATACTCGTATGCATACTTGAAATTTGATGTGGGTGCTAAGCTGACAATTTAACACTTTTGATCATTGGGTATCAATGTTTTTGTTCGAATTTTACAATACATATGAAATGTGTAATGCTATATGGTTTATGTCAATTATGCACGAAATAATGAAGAATCGGATTATATGTATGGTGTATGATAAGTATATGCATTTTTCAGAGAAATAATGTCAGTGGATCGTGGCAGTTATTAAATTAAAAATATTTCCGTTGTGGGATCAGTCGTTAAGTCGAGAGATTCTTCTCAGATGACTGACTAATATCTTTCATATTGATGGTCCCAAAATCTCAGGGGTACTGGTTCCTGGAGGTACTTAGATGATGAGGCCAAATATCATTCTCCATAGTTGGTGTAGGTGCTGCTCGGTAGACAGAAACCGAGACTCAATTAGCACATAGAAAAGCGCAATTTTGCTACACCACTCCTGGAACCACTGAAGTGAGGCCTAAATGAACCATCCTGATCCGTTAATAAACCTACTAATGTCGTCTATTTTGTTTCCAGCAATTTCATTTAGGCTATCCATTACGAATTTCCCTAGAGTTCTATGTCGTAGAGCGCACAGATTTGACCACTCACATAGATAGTGAGTCCTATTTTCTCTGCATAGTCCCCTATCGGCCAGTGATCTTTAATAGTGGAGGTGATTCTGAAGGTATCTGTACTTTTCTTTCTTACCAATTCGTCGGTTCTTGACTTATCGTATTTAGGCCAAGTTGCTTTTGCTATTTTACAGGTGCTAGTTCTTGACCACCTGGTTTCTGCCTGCTTTCGAGACTGTAGGTAGAGCTCTCTTTTGATGGCGCTAAGGGGGTTTCCAACAGTTACCGATTCGGATTCGCTGTCAGTTACCCCCTTCATCCAGGTTCGTCCGCTTTCTCATTTCCTTCTATTTACCTGTGAATAGGTACCCGGACGAAAGTGATGCTCTTACATGGTCTTATAATTACTGAATTCGCTATATCAGTTGATATTCGGTGATATCAATGCTAGAAGTGCCGCTTGGCTATCTGACAAAATACATGCCTTCGATGATGTATGTATCTGATTGTTTAGTATCTTGCAAGCCTCTCTTATCCCGAGAGCTTCGGCCTGAAATATACTAGCTGTATCTCCTAGACGGAAGGACGTGGATGCCTCAAGATCTTTGGACTATACCTCCGCACCAACACCACCATTCATCTGTGACCAATCAGTGTAGATCTTGGTGGCATTCTCCTCGACAGTCAGGACCTATCTCCAGTCCTTCCGCGTGTGAAATTTTACATCATTCTCCATAGGAGGCAATAGATTTTTTTTAGCAAATAATCTTCAGGCTCAGAGTAGTCTGCTGGAATATCGAGTGTGGGAGAATCTTACTCATTGCAATGACAGTGAGTACAATAGAACACTGGCAAAATTTCTCTTTTGGTTGCGGAGCAAGGATATCAAGTTACTGATCGGGTGTCATAAAACATAGATGAACATCACCACTGGTCACTATGACACCCATGGAGACTCGAAGATATTGATAATATGGAACAGCGTTTCGTTTACTGTCCAGCATTTGCCAGAAAAAGTTTGAGATTGTTGCGTGGTGATGTTATAAGTAAATTCATGCTCTCCCTCTAGTTATCATCCGTATGGGTCATTTTGACCCTTTTTTATACTATGTGTTAGGTATTTTTCGAAAAACTAGAGGGTTAAAATGTTCAATGAAAACAATCCTCGGAAAATTTTAATATAGGTCTCCAAAGGCAAGAAATATCCTAAATGTAATTTTACATAAGATTTTTCAAATTCGATAATTCTACTTTTGACCGAAATAGCCAAATTTTAAACAATTGTAAGAAAAAATTGTGACGTAGTGGAGTCGAAAGGGATTAGGGCTTTTGTTACCGAAGTCAAATGCTATCGTTTGAGATTGGTTTGGTTCATCCCCTATACAATGACCCTCAAATTGGGGTATAATGTTGAACATAGTGTAGAAGAACATGAAGAGGTCTTTTTCAAAAACGTTGTCACTAAGAATTTAATATTAACTCAGCTGTTCACTAGGACAGGTTCTGTTATTTTTGCTTATTTTTCATCAAGTCTGCATGCTTCATTCAGTATTTATAAGCATATATTTGTGATTGGTTGGTTTCGTGGGCCGGTTTTAGAAGTTCTTTAAATACATTTTTCTTCAACACCTCAGTATTTTATTGAATTTTAAGATTTAAAATACCAAAGCATGATAGTTTACGTTCAAGTGGTGAGCACAAAATAATTAATTATGCAAAAAATAATTTCGTTAAAGAATAGATTTACATTAAAGCCTCTTCATTATAATTAACCATGTATAGTTATCATGTATAAAATCTATTAATTTGCATACAAATATTTGTGTATACGAATACCTACATATTTTTTCTTTGCTATTTCTTTGTTTGTTCCATATTGTATTCAAATTTGTATTGTTGACCTAATGGCTGATATAATATCGTGTATACAATACTTACGATGATAGCGGTAAAAACATACGATGTTACTCGCAAATACAATTATGTATGAATGTGTGTGTATGTATGCATGTACATAAAAAGTAGATTAACTTGGTCATTTTGTACGATCGCAATAGCCTATAAATAGTTAAATGTGACAACAAAATAGCTCAAACATATGTGCATAAATTAACATAGAGTGGGAGTTTTGTGAGTTAGTACACTGTGTATTTGTACAGTCAGCAAGAGTGAGTGCGCATATGCTTGTTTGCTTGCACCTAAAATATCAATTGTAGCAAATTTGAAATGACTACCAGTATCGTATGTATCGTATAGTACTTACAATTTAGTTGAGTTGAGGAAAAGTAAGGCTCAATTCAATTTGAATGAAGTTAAAGTTTTATTTTTGTTTTAATTTTATTTTTATATTTTATTTTTTGCATACAAGAGTCATTAATCTTATTGTGAATAAGTAATAGTTACGCGTTAGCGAGCGTGTATATGAAAGTTGCATGCTGCCTACAACTTAGAGTCATACCCAATGAATGAATACTTATACTTATGCTACAAATGTTGAAAAGGAATGAATGGTTACGGATGGAATCAGGAAGAATTTAATTGAATTGATAATGTGCACGTAGAAATGGAAATGACTTAAGATTATATATATTTTTTATCTATGGAAAATAGATTTCTTATATAAAAGTTGCTATTGAACAAAAATATGCATTAAAAAATTCACAATTTTTTTATTTTTATTATATTTTAATTCTAAATATATATGGCTTTTACATAACTTTATATGCAAATCTTATGAATTACGTACAAATAGTTTTAAGCATTTTTGCCGGAACACCTGCTTACAATATCGTATTTCGTCATCACTTTCATTGTCAAATTATAAATGAAATTTTCGTTGTTTAATTTTGAAATCTCAATTTGATTCGTGTATGGCAACATAAACAAATTTGTTGAACAAAGAAAACGCCTTAAAACAAAAGACTTAGGAAACGAACTTGCTTCTAGTAATTGTTCACGCAAATGACTACATCAATCATGCATTGATGTAGTCGTCGGCATAATAATGATGTTTGTGTGTATATAGCCCCAAAGTAAATAAAATACAAAGATGTTTAAGCAAAAGTAAACAAATGCACAATCTAATGCACATTTATAAATGCACACGCATCGTAAAATAAACACACCCATGCATAAACATTCGTAATGCCATAGCATTGTTTAGTAGTTGTATTTGTTCTTGTTGTTGTTGTTGTTGATACATTTGTAGTAGTTGTTGTTGTTGAAATAGATGTATATATTTACATATATATACAGAGCAGTGCAATGAATTTACATATAAGCTGCATGCTATGATTATGCACATGCACATGGAAAGTGTTAGTGCGCCACCGCAATCATGATAATAACTATGATAACGATGATGATGATGATGATGATGATGATGGTGAGAATAATAATTATTATGCACCTGACTTGCAAATTCGTATATAGTTGCACATACTTACATATATATTCGTAGATAGATAATCATCTGTTGAAATATTTCCTAGTGATTTACATTTATATTTGTAGGTTTTGATAGAAACTCTGTATTTTTTTTCGCATACCAAAAAAAAAAACAAAACCGAACTCATTTTTTGTTTTTCTATTTCTATTTGTTTTTTCTTTCTCTCTCTCTTTCTCCCTCTCACTATTTGTTCTTCTTCTATCAACAGATCCAATATACTACTCGACAGCAGCAGTGCCAGAGTTGCCATTGGAAACACCTGCAACGTCATTCGCAACACTTCATTTCTACGATAATCCATTTATCAGTCCAATTCGATATTTCTAAATACGAAACCAGTCATAGCAAATATTGTATATAACGACATATAGATACTTACATATGTATGTAAACGTAAACATAATAATAGTTTTATGCATATATGTGAATTAGTTAGTAATACTATTAAATAATAGTTGTTGTTATTAGCGTTTAAATAAATTAATTGTAAATTTTATTTTTAAGTGTTTTATTTTTTATTTGTTTTTTTTTTACTTTTCTACAAAATAAAATGTAAACGTATTTAATAAATGTAAATAAAGTCGTATTGTTGACAACAGAAATCAATAGTATGTTTACTTATATTGCAGGCAATAATATAATAATATATGCCCATTTCTTCTAGTTCCTTCGCATCATCATTATATTCACACTTGGCGTGATATTTTGCAATTCTACAGTATTGATAAATTGACGAATGACAAAATGTCATGGTTGACGTTTTGACAATTTTTACCGTTACTCGGTAATAGATCAATTGCTGTTGCTAAAAAACGATATTTTTATTGCACATTTAATTTCAAAGCGCTAACTCTAAAACATCTCTTTATTTCGATGTGTTGTAGTATTCTCCAAATTATTTGAATACATTTTATTTACATGCTATTATTATGACAATGCGAATGCATGAAACATGAGAAAAATGTAATAATATTATTATATAATATTTGTTCTCATAATGCTATCACTTTGTTTAGCACGCCTTGGTTGTGCCTTTTCAATTTATTCCTATATAAATATTAAGAAAATGATCAAGTAATATGAATTCTTAAAAAATAATTGTAAAAAAAAGTTAATAAAAGTCATTTAACACTAACCAACTAGGTCAATACGAGTATATAGAATCTGGAAAAGTACAAAAGAAAAACCATGCTTAATATTTTGTGAGTATATACGAGTTTCAACCAAAAGACATACTTATAATGAAAAAGCATAATAACAAAAATAAAACAAGCAGCAGATAACAAGCACATTCAATTCGAGAATGAAACCACAACAAAAGAAATATTTTGAAATGTTGAAAGCTAATGAGGTTTTCAATTTACAACATAATAACAACAATATTCAAATGTACATACATAGATATGAACACGTATTAGTATTTGAGTTAGTATATATATATATATATATATATATATATATATATATATATATATATATATATATTGTATATTTTCACAAGCATATATACACATACATATATTCGTACATATATTAAATTTCATATTGTAATCAAATCAAATCAAATCCACTAAACCACCATCACACCAAACCAAACTAACTAACTGGCATCTGCAATAAATATACTAGTATAACGATAATAATAAGCCAACATAATATTACATACAGTAGCTGCTGTAGTACGTGTAGTGGCTCTATGAATAACAAACACAAATAACGAATAAATGAACAAACGAACACGTCAAAAAGTCAAATGCGTCAGTTATATTGGTATTCGTATACGTTTTGGAGGTGATTATGAAAATGAAAAAAAATAAAAAATAACTACGAAGAATTTCATATGTATGCGTGTACGAATGTACAATATATGTAGATGTGGTACAATATGAATATGTTTGGCGAATGTATAAAATTAAAGACCCAAACAACATCTTAACAAAACAAAAGAATCAACTGTAGTACAATATACTTGTATTGTGTATATCGTTAGTTTGCAAGTCACAAGCGCCGATGCAATGTATATATTGCGCATTTTCACAAATATGTGATACAAATAGAGCTTTCTTTGTATGACATTTGCAGTATTATGTACATTAATACATTGATGAAAGATGTGGGAATGTAGTCATGCAAATTTATAAAGAAATACATATATTTGAAGTTGGTATATATGTAAAATATATCTATAAAATATATCTATTTTCATTTGCTCTTGTGACATTCTTCTGATATGATTTTTTTCTATTTTTTAAACGAAAAATAATTTCAACCTTTAGGGTTTTTATCTTACATTCATTCATATACTCATATACAGTATATCAATACATTTGTATGATAAAAAAGCAAATACATTCACAAATGTTAACAAATGTTAGATTGATTAATTAATAAAGTCATGTAAATTGATTTGAGTGGCTGACCGTTGGCACCACTTCATGAAATATCATACAACTACACACCCCCTTATACTTCTGACTCAAAAGGAATGTTTGCAAATTGTTTGTGAACATGATTTATCATATTCTCACTGATTATCTCGTGTATATGTATGTACGGTACACTTGTGTAAAATCAATGAATGGGAAATTTGTTTTTGTAATACTTATACTATAGTTAGTTACTTATTAGCATTTTTGGCAATAAGCTCATATATATTTAATTTATATGTTTGTTAGTACGTATTATTTGGTATCCAGATATTCAAAGTCAAATAGTGAGAAGAGGTTAGAAGTGAAGTTCGGAATAATTTTGTTTTTGATTAATAATATCTTGTAAAAGAGTATTATCTGATGAAATGAATCAACAAAAGAATGCTTTAAGTATACTCATTAAACAAATAAAATAAAATAGTGCAGGAATTTGTATTCAAATAAAAGATGATAATTCGTTTTCATTAATTTTTGCGTTTTTATTGCAATTATCATAATTTTTCATTTTTATTTTGTCACGTTTAGTTTTTATACTATATTGTAATATGAACAATATATTTTGCATCATTTTAAATTTTATGATTCATTGTTTCAACAAAACTAGAGAAATAATTTAATAAACCGCAGGCTAAATACATGAGCATAATTAAAGTTGGTGAACAACATTGAGGTGTTTTGTAATTTGTCATGCGAATTGTTATTAGTAACAAAACTCAAAACGTGGGTGCCGTAGCTCAGTGGTTAGTGTGTTCGCCTTCTGATCTGTAGGTCGTGGTTCAATACCCGGCTGATGCATAACAAATTTAATATCGAAAAGATTTTTGTTTCGAACGGTACCCATCTGTCGGCAAGCAATTGGCAATTCTTCCGACAGTAACAACTTGCCTTGAAAAAGCTTCTAAAAAGAACTCTGTGACAAAGCTCAGAAAAAGTGATGTCACAAGTGTACTGCCGTACGGAACCGGCTAAAATAAGTAGGTCCATTCTAATACTGTCCAAAATTTAAGACGCACAACAGTAATGGAAGAGAAGCTCGGCCAATGAGCCCTTTGGGGCTTTAAGTGCCACATATTTTTTTTTTTTTTTAACAAAATTCATAATGATCATAGTATCATATGTTTCAATTGAATGCAATAATTGTAAGTTATTGAACAGCAATATTTATTATTAATTGCCAAATTGTAATGTAATGGGAGTAAGTATAAAGAGAGAACAAAAATGCAGTATCGATCTATTTAGAATGGAAAAAATATGAAGAGCACAATCCAAAAAGAGATGTGGGGAGGGTGCCATGTGTTTTGATATTTCCTATTCCACTTTTTCATAAATATTTGATTCGATAAAGTGTTCTTAAATTACATGAAAAGCAAAAATTTTATCAATAAATCAAGGTAGGTGATTTGAATGTTCTAAGAAAGATGTCAGTAATAGAATATAGTTGGGCCAAAATATTATTACCGACAAAAAACCTTTAGGCATAGAATTAGTTTAATTAATATATAAATAGTTGCAAAATGTTAAAAGGTGATGAAATTATTTTTCATAAGATTTTTCGATTTTTTTTTTTTTTTTTTTCGATTATATAAAAATAACCCATTTTTTTTTGCATTTGCATTTGCAATTTCGTTGTACAGCGGTTTTTTGTATTAATTCAAAAAAGTGTGGATGTGAAAATATTTTTCTATATTTTTCTCGTTAACATTTTAGTAAAAGCAACAATATGTTGTATTTGGATATCTACACAATATTAGTTTCAAAGACCATATTTCCACAATAATAAAGTAGACAATGGTTCATTGTCTTTATTTTTGCTTTTCTTTCTCCCATAATAATAGCTCAATTTAAATAATCTCTTTAAAACGGTCATTTCCTAATCACCTTGAATTTTAACTGATAACAGATTTGATATGCTGTCTGTACCTGCTATAAATAGCATCATGGCGATGATAATTAAAATACAAACGTCAAATATTTAGACATTCTAAGGTTTTGTTTAAAGTGTCAATTTAGAAATTAATTACTATGTTGATTATAATAGATCTATTTTATTCGCAGATTAATAATTTCAATCATGATATTAAATGAATTGCTATGCATTTAACGTGTTGCATTTTTAAATAAAAAGCCTCGAAATTAAAAATATTTTTTTGCTATTACTAATTTTGAATGCATTTGTATGTACGTATAAGTATGTGTATTTATGTACGAATGAAACATATATGGGCATTTCTTGAATTTGGTTTGAAAGACAAATGGTGTCTTATACAAATTATGATATCATGACAAAATATGGACCAAGTCCACTTTTCGCCTAAATATTGAACTCAATTAGTTATAGAAAACAATCCAAATTTTTAATAGATGATTCTATTTGCCTTGATGTAGTTTTGGCTTGTTTCGCTTTTGCAACTTAGGAAATGCCCATATGGAGTTTTATTAATTTTTTTTTTAGAAAACTATACACAAAGAAAATTTAAGTTTATATTTTTTATATTTAATTGCCAATTATTGATTATATTTATTAAAATGTTAAGTTATGTATTCAACATAACCTTGAATATGATTTTTTGAGCTATTAGCTGTCATTGTTGTTTTTAATAATAATATACATACGTATGTTTATTCCGGTGTGCGTTTTCTTTGTTACTGAGGTTTTATTATTTCTATATTTTTTGCAAAAAATCAAATAATAAAACGTTGTATGCGTTCAATCAAAAGATCAAAACTTTTCAAGTAAAACTAAAATCAAAGAAAAACAAAGGAAAAAAAAAATCTGTAAAAAATCGTTGAAAAGTAAGCTTATTAACATTTAACATATTTTGTTAATTGATTAAGTGAATAAATAGTTTTAAATTAAATACATAGGAGCTTTGTGTCGATAGTTTATTTATTGGAATATGATTTAAATATTTATACTATATGTATTCGTATTTTCTAATTCATGTGAACCATTAGCATAAGTCATTATAACAAATATCAAATTATAATATAATAAATAAAAATGAATTATCTAAATTACGGCAATTCGATATTGATTTAGAATATATATATTTGTTAGTGTTAATAAACACATATATTTTTATAATTTTTTTTTTTCATAAATTAATTTATAAGTGTGTTTATCTGTTTATTATATGCATAAGTATATAATGGAATTGGTGCATATACTGTGAAACTCACAGCACCTTGAGGGGTATGCTATTGTTTATATGCATGCAATAAAAAGCTATATAAAAAAAAAAAATAAAAAAAAATTGCATGGAAAATCAGTATGTTGCCAACTGCGAAAATACCATCACGTAAAACTATTACACACTAATAGATAGACAGACACCATGAATAACAACAACAACTACCACAGCTGGCTATTCTATGATCTTCTTGCAAAAGCAGAAAAAAAGGTGTGAATTTTCTATTTATATTGCTGTTTTTTATTCCATATTCGTTTCAAATATACATATGGATGGATACATGCACATACGTGGACAGAAGCTTATTATTTTGTTTAAATAAGTGGTTTAAAATAAAATAAAATAAAACAAAAGAAAAACAATAACAAAAGAGCCAAACCAGTAGTATGGAAATCACTCAAATTCATAGAGATATGAAATAAAAAACACCACAATTACTTTGTATTTTGTGGTCAGTCAGCATTGTAGAAATAGCATTGGCAGCAAAATAATAAAGTTAAATCTACTTACAAGTGCTTAAAGCTTCAAGGCGGTCACGTAGCCATCTATGGTATGATAAAGAAAAAGAATTTAAACTTAATTTTTTGTGTAGAATTTTAATTGAGTGATAATTTGAGGTTAATATTAGGTCATTCAACAAAAGTTACCATAATAATAATGGTAATAAAAGGTAAAATTTACAATTTAATTCAATTATAAAAAAGTCCGTTTTTATTTGACGTCTTAAGTTTAATTTATAAATTCATATGGCACGTTTTATTATTGCATTTAGATTATAATAAATTGATTAATTAATTTAAGTAAAAAATGTGTTTTATTTTTAATTAATTTTTATAATCAGTACAAAACAGTATGAACCAAATACAAAATATACCAGTAATGTATGTCGAGTGCCCACTAGTTCCTTATGAAAGTGCAAACCCTAAACATATAAACTTCATTATTATAAATAAAAAAAGGAAAGAAAAAAAATCTCCTTACAGTCGGCTGGGGCCGACCAAATTATACCCTGCATATGTAGAGATATATATAAAAAGTTTGCTCGTATATCCATCCTTTTCTTCCACTACTTTGTATAGGACCTACATTAAGAAGCAGGCGTACCTCACCAATTTTGGAGGATCAATTTCTGCCTATAATACTAAACCACATAGGTTGCAATGGGTTGACCTAGTCGTATTATTTAGTAAGTTATGGGTGTTTTAATGTTTAAGATAAATCCGAGACTTTGTACGGAAGCTATATAAAAAGTGGGCGTGACGTATCTCTTTCTGGTATATCTAATTAATTTTTCAATATCAATCCACACCTTAAATTTGGTTGTCCTACGCTAAATGGTTTGTAAGTTATGGAGCTTAAAAGTTTTAGTTTAATTCCCTTGACTTTGTATGGGAGACTCATGAAGGAGTGGGCGTGGCACACTGATTTTCTGCCAAATTTTTGCTGACTACGATATTAATCTAAGTGTCAATTATGGTTATTCTAGACGGAAGATTGCTGAAGTTACAGCTGTTTCAATTTAAAATTTGTATGGGGGCTACGATAAACAGTGGGCGTGGTGCGCCCATTTTCTGTGAGCCTAGTTTCTCGTACAATACTAATCCATACCTTAAATCTCGTTGTCCTACGCTAAATGGTTTGTAAGGTATGGAGCTTAAAAGTTTTAGTTTAATTCCCTTGACTTTGTATGGGAGACTCATGAAGGAGTGGGCGTGGCACACTGATTTTCTGCCAGATTTTTGCCGACTACGATATTAATCTAAGTGTCAATTATGGTTATTCTAGACGGAAGATTGTCGAAGTTACAGCTGTTTCAATTTAAAATTTGTATGGGGGCTACGATAAACAGTGGGCGTGGTGCGCCCATTTTCTGTGAGCCTAGTTGCTCGTACAATACTAATCCACACCTTAAATCTCGTTATTCTACGCTGAATAGTTTGCAAGTTATAACCGGTAACATTTTTTTAATTTCCGCAACTTTGTATGGGAGACCCAAAAAGGAGTGGGCGTGGCACACTGATTTTCTGCCATATTATTTCCGACTACCATATTAATCTAAGTGTCAATTATGGTTATTCTAGACAGAAGATTGTAGAAGTTACAGGTGTTTCAATTTAAAAGAAGTACAGACACTTTGTATGAGAGCTACGCTAAAAAGTAGGCGTGGCTCAACCACTTTTGGCGAGGTTATATAGTAGTATAATATAAGTCTATGTGCCAAATATTGTTGTCCCAAGTGGTATATTATGTGAGTTATAGCAATATTTACTCAAGTTATCGTGCGAACCAGCCAGGTGACAGACAGACGGACGGACGGACGGACGGACATCGTTAAATCAAAAATTTAACCGACGCTGATCACGAATATATATCTGTCTATATCTCCGGAGATTCCTTCAAGTGGACACAAACATCTGACCGAAATGAATATACCATGCATATTGCATTATGCAGGGTATAATTACTTGATTACGTACACTGCAAAAACTACTATTCGTCTATTTCTCTGTTTACGACTTCCCACGGCACCTCAATTATGTTGTTCGCTCTCTCATTCGTAATTCGCACTCCAATAACGTACCGAATTACTTAGTTTGCTTTGCTTAATTTTTATCGGAAATTTATCGAAATCAGAAGGCATATCGAAAAGCTCTTTAAACAAATAAAAGAAAGCAATAAACAAATAAAGTTAACATAATATTTTTCAAAATGGTGCTCCGAGGAAGTTTTACAACTTCAAAATAACTATCTAATATTTGAAACAGTCGCATGCTCAATAGTGTGAAAATATCGCTTACATTAAGACGATTGAAAATAAAAAATATAACGTAGAGACTTTAGAATCTTACTGTTAACGGACGGCGTTTTAACAGCAAATCCGGAGTAGAATTGGAGTCCGGAGTTTTCGAATGACTGCTATGAATTCTCTTCGAATCCCTTTTTTTCTCTTTTTCTTCAATTATCGGCGATTTTTTGCTTCTTTTTCGTTTATCTTTAAAAGAATACCATACCTGTTTTTTACCAAACGCAAAATAAGTTTGATTGAGGATTTGTCATATTTATTGTTAACGACACAGCTATGATGAAGAAGAACTTGACATTTTCTAGAAAAAATTTCGTGCGGTGTTTTGTAATAAATTCCTAAATCAAAAGTTTATAAAAATAACTGAATAAAAATTTAGAAAAAGAGTCGAATAAGATAAACGGAAATAATGTTACAGTGCTATAATCGTGGCTGCGGTCAAAAATACGATCCGGAAAATAATACACATGGTAAAGACAGCATATTCTATGTACATATACAGTATAATATGAAATCATGTGTCATTTCGTATATTCCTTCTAGAATCATGTTGTCATCATCCCGGAGAACCATATTTTCATGATGCATACAAAGGCTGGTCGTGTTGTAATAAAAAATCGGTCGATTTCACACAATTCTTAAATATAAGGGGATGTACTCTCTCAATGCACTCGAATGTTAAACCGCCAGAGCCGGAAAAACCGCAGAAGGATGAGAATGACATTGCAAATAAGAATGGGATAGTTGAGGTACGCGCCCCCATTAAGGAGCGTATGGAGCGCCCAAGTATAACTACACCTATGGTAGCTATACAAGCCACCGTTGCACCAGCTTTAAAAGAAACTATAAACGCATTGAAAACTAAAGCGGTAACTACTGCAGATGATGAATTAGAAAAGGGGTAAGCTTTGTTAAAAACGTACATTTCAACGAATTTTAACTTTATACATTTTAGAGTGGTTCCTCTTGGAACCTCTTGTAAAAATTCAGGCTGCACTTATGCATTTACTGGTACGTCTGCGGATGAAAGCGAATGCCAATATCACCCAGGAGTGCCTATCTTTCATGAAGGCATGAAATACTGGTCATGCTGCCAAAAGAAAACTACAGACTTTGCCGTATTTATGTCGCAAAAGGGTTGTATAGATGGACAACATAAGTGGATTAAAGAAGTATTGTCAAGGCAACATATTTAATTAAAGAATATTTACTATCATTTATTGTATCATTGACAGAATGATAACAAAATGGAAGTAAAGTGTCGCTACGATTGGCATCAAACAGCGACAAATGTCATAGTTGCTGTATATGCAAAAGTGTATCATTACGCTCGGAGTACGATCGAAGTCAATCCCATACGATTGCATGTGAATTTGGTATTCCCGGATCAAGATAATGCGACATTCGACTTAGATTTGGAACTTCGTGGTGTAAGTTCTCATCTAACATCATGATTTCCTAAATTTGATATTGGTTTACCATTTCATAGGTTATTGATGTGAAAAAAACTACTGCTCACATGTACGGAAGTAAAATTGAAATTACTATGGCTAAAGCGGAACCCGGGTCGTGGTCTAATTTAGATTTTCCTAGAGCAAAACTTCCACCACCGTTGAAAAATGATGATGTGGTAGAACAAAAACCAGCAGATTCGGATGACGATTTCAACTTGGATGATATAGAAACTGTCAACGCTGGCCTACGTTTAGCTGATATCACTACCCAGAATAGATGTGATTTGGATTAATGCACATTAACTTCACAAAGCTGTTGTATAAACTTTATACTTCAAAAATCACTCTGTATTTTGGTATAAATAGAAAACGAAGAATATAAATTGCAAACAAAAAATTATAAATCGATATTTTAATCATCATCGTCGTCGGCACCAGGCACCCAGTCCTCATCATCATCATCGTCTTCATCTAATTCTAGTTCACCAATGTCTTGGAACAGGCTTTCATCGATCTTAACATTTTCAATAGGTTCTCCGGCTTCCAATAGATATTTAATGTCAGATTCATTAAGAGTATTATCCCGCATGAACAACTCGCGGCCAGTTAGCTTTTTACAATCGTTAATTTTTTCACGTTTGGCAGCGATGCCAGTGCTCTCTTCGAAGTCCTGCTTCCATTTCATAAAGGTCTCTACACTGACACGTGTGCCCTCAAATCGTTTACGCTCTGCTTCTTCGACTTCTTGTAGTTTTCGTACTCGTTCCTCCTCTTCTTTTCGCTTGTAATCATCCCACCGCTCGTTAAGCCATTCTTGTGCACTGCTCACTAGAGAAAATATCATTTCCATTCCAATATTTTCCTCGATAGTCTTTCGCAAATGTTCTAATAGTCCGCTTTCAAAGTGATCCTCAAAATTGATTGCATCTTCGATCTCCACAACAGGCCCTTCGTCGGGATATTTGGGAGTATATGAGAAAACTAGTTTGCAAGTCAGGCCCTTATCTTGTTCCTCAACATTATATTCTTCTGTAGCGATAGGAATTCGAAATTTGTGCAGAGGTTCTGATTCTAAAACTATACACACAAGTAAACAAAAGCCATGGATTATTATAAATTTCTGACATATAAAAATCATTTTTACCTTCCATATCACCACAATAAATAGAGTCTAGGGCCTCTACCTCATTTGTTTGATCTTCTTTATAATTCCTACTCATTTTGTATTAATTACAATCTAGGAATTTGTGAAACAACTCAAATGTTAATAAATTAATTACAGCTGCTGCGTGCACAAGTATTATTCGCTCGCTGTATTGATAGTTCACAATAGAATGACAGTTTAAACATGAATGTAATTATAACTTTTTAATGGACTTGAGCAGGGTTGTTACATTACAGAAAAAAAAAATGCTTTAAAATAAGAAAAAAAAAACTAAAACTGTATGAGAAGTAATTTATATAGTTTTAACTCACTTTATTGTATTGGAATAATCAGTGCTCGATAAATTGGATTATATAAATTATTTTAAAATGCAACCAATCAACTATTTCCTCAACTGTCACGTTGACGTTTGGCTTTCCAGTTGTCAAAGGCTATATTTGTAGGTTAGAAACATTAGATTGGAGTTAAGTGGACACTATTGAAATCTTCGATTGCAAGGTACTTATTGTATTGTTAAAATAACATAAATTTTTGGGAAAATATTGTTCCTATAGTTTTATATTACCGACAGATACTAAACGAATTTCAAAAGAAATTAAATTGTGCCATTTACTGTTATTTATAGGTTTTCCATCGAGTTGCTGTAATAAATTACATAACTGCTATCATAATGTCACAAGCTCCTGTCCGTGTCTCTCCACTTATCAAATTCGGAAGATGGTCCCTTTTGTTAGTCGGCATCGGTTATGGCGCCTTCCATCAGAACAGATTGTCTAGGAAAGAAGAGAAGGTTCGTGAAATTGAGGCACAGCAAAAGGCAATTCGTGATGCAAAACTAGCTGAGGAAAAGAAGAGGAATGCCGAAGCTGAAATTAAAGCACTGGAGGCGCTATCGAAACCAGCGTCTAAACACTAAAACAGCCTAATTCGTTTTGGAACTTAGCCCTTAGCTGAAAATCAATATATTATAATCCAATGAAGCAAGAAAATATATGCGATGAACACAAAAATTGAATGGGCTTTGACATTGTACTAAATGCCGTGATGTAGTGGTAGTGATTTCTTCAATATTTTGCTCTATGTAAGAATTGTTGATTACTTCATACTTATCACTTGCGAAATAGCGATCTACAGATAATTAAATAGTTGTATTTAATAATTTACAAAGTTTTCTTTTCACTTCAATTGTATAGCAATTGGCTGGGAATATTGAAATGATAGGTTTGTATTGCTTCCACAATTTTTTTCAAATGATAATTTTTAAGTAATTACTGAATTCGTATTCGATAGCCTTCGCTCAAATTCTGGCTATTTACTTTAAACGAGTATTATTGGACAAATAAAATGTGTTCCTTCAAATTATCTGCACATGGAAAATGCACACATGGAGTTGTTAGATTTTATATGTTATGTTACTGACCCTCTTCGTTTTCATTCCATATACTTACGTGCGTATGTATATACATAAGTATGCACCATCAATGTAAATTATAAAAGCATAATAATTCGTGACTGACAGTAGAGTTCACATTGAGAGCCTTAATTGATATCTACATAATAAATGTGCTCGTGAGGTGATAAAAATAATGTGTTAAATCAATGAAAGAGAAGGTTACCAAAGTGATTTGCATACACGCAACTCTTCCTGCAACAATAATAATATAAGAGTGTAAGAATTAAAGTTAAAAGATGGAAACACAAATGTTATTGAACTCAACATTTTTTTTACTCCGCTTCAGAAGTTAGAACATTAAAATTATGACAAACTTTCTGGATGAGTTGCCGCATAATGTCAAGGTCATTTCGGAAAAGGGTAAGTTTTAGTGACATAAACATGTATTTATTCAAATAACAATAAATCACCCGGGCGACTCGTATTTATAGGCAATATAAGAACAGCTGAAGAAGCCATAATTACGCCAAGTGCAAAATTATTACAACTACAAGACTGTACGGAACAAGATATTCGATTATTAAAAGAGGCTGCAGCGAAGATAATAGCGCAACGTTCTGCATCAGGTTTGAGTAGAAAATATATTCCTTACGACGTAATTTCGTTCAATCTAGGTTTTACATAGTATCGGATTTATTGAAAACGCCATGGTCATTAAAATGGTCACGTGTATCTTTCGGCTGCACTGCTTTGGATCACTGCACACGAGGTGGTATAATAACTCGAGGCATCACTGAGATTTGTGGTGCTTCTGGAGTGGGAAAGACACAATTACTTTTGCAACTTTCGTTGAGTGTTCAATTGCCATTGACATTAGGTGGATTAGGCAAGGGTGTAGCATTTATATGCACAGAGGATGCATTCCCATCCAAACGCCTCTATCAAATGTCTAAAATCTTTGCCGAACATCATCCTACGGAGGAAATTAACTATATGGGAAATATTTATATCGAACATATATTGGAGAGTGTAAGTGGCTTTATAGTTCTATGCCAATTTGAATTCATTGATTATATTAATGTTCCTACATTTAGTTTGATCTGTTGCAATGTGTTGAAGAACGTTTGAGCAAATTAATGGAATGTAATAATATTGGTCTAATTATCATTGATTCTGTTGCTGCCATATTTCGAGTACTAACCGATTATATACAAAGGGCACGTGAAATGCGTAAATTGGCCAATTTTCTATTGAGCTACGCTAATAAATATAACTGTGCGGTGGTTTGTGTAAATCAGGCAAGTAGATTTTATCAATTAATTATTCCTATGCATGTCACTAAATTTGTTTTTCGTACGAACAACAAATATTTGCTGCATATTTTTAGGTGTATTTGTTTTAGTAATGTGCACGTAAAATTTTTACGTGATTGAGTATAAAAAATCTAAAGTTTGCTAGTTGTTATCTACAATTTTTTGTGAAATTTCTATTGTCCATGGTTTCTTTTATCTCCCAGGTAGCAACTGTTGGCAATGCAGAAGGAGAAGTGCCTTGTTTGGGTTTAGCTTGGTCACACTTAGGACGTACACGTATAAAAATCTCCAAAGTGCCTAAACAGCTAAAAATTAATGATCAATTGTTAACAGTACGAAAACTCGAAATTATGTATTCACCGGAAACACCAAATGACTTTGCTGAATTTCTAATAACCGAGCAGGGTGTTGTTGATGTGCCAACCTAACCTAATAAAAGCAAATAAAACTTTCAGTTTTTTTTTTTAGTTTTCAATCAAATACATTTTTCACTTTATTTAATGCTTTGTGTTCTTGCTTGTTTTTTCTGGTAGATTGTTTCTTTTGTACATTGGATAAAATAAATAAATCAATTTTATTACATTTTTGTGTATTCTGTCCTTTAAAATTATTATCTTATAATTAAATATATTTAAATTACACGTGATTACATTAAAATAAGGGATATTTATCTTAAATAATTTTCATGTATATATTTATATATGTGGGTTTATGTAATATTCATGATTTGTATTTATTTAAAATTTTATTAAACCATTACTCGTATAATCGATTCATTGAAAATGTTCTCGTATACAATTTGTCTGTTGTCTTGTTGTTGATTTAGTTTTTGTTATTTACTTTGTATCACATGGATTGTAGAATATGAATTTTGTTGCATGTGTATATTTTTGAATAGAATAATATTACAATCTACTTATGTATGTTTCAATATATTTAACAATTAACTGTTTATTCGAATTGATTAAACTGCATTTCCATTTTTTTTTGTTTTAACATAAATTTTTGAATAGTTAATAGCATATTTAAGTGTGGTTAAAACTACACAATCAGTAGGAGATTTTATTTTAACTCTTCGCTCATCTTATACTAAATTTTAGAGCTAAATTAAATAAATATGTTATTTAAATAAGTTAGTGAATAAGTTATTAGATTAAATGAACATAAGATTTTTTCTTAAATAATTGAGCTTCTGTATATTTATGTAATATTATGTCATCCTTTTTGTTTTTTGTTTTTGTTCATTTTTGGCACAAATAGTTCTATAGTTATGTAGGGTAAGTAAATTAAACATATAATAATGCGACTATATGTATACATTTAAACGTCATGCATTTCAGTATCTCCGTCATTATCATCGTCAGTATTATCATCATCATTGCTTTCATGATTGTTTAACGAATGTGCTCCTCTGTCTATAGAATTATTTTCATCCTGATCGTCAATTTTAACATCGTCATCATTATCAACATCATCATCATCATCGTCATCTTCATCATTGTTGGCATTATCATTGTCTCTTACCACTCGTACTTTTTCATTTTCTACTATTTCTTCATCCTCCATTCGTTCGGGCTGCTCCTTAATAATATTCTCTTGCTCCGGCTTTTGCTGGCGGCGTTGAATTTTATCACGTTTCTTGCTTTTTATCTTTTTCGATTCATCACAATCCATTGCAATAAATTTTTGCTCATTGTCGTCGCCGTCTTGCTTTTCGTCACCGTCTATTTTAGGCATATTCAATTTGGCCAATGCATTTGATATTTTCGAAGCAGCCAATTTACTTTCGAAATCCATTTCACTAAAATGTAATGGTGAACTCTTCCGATTACTGGTGTTAGCATCCCCATTTGCAGCTGCCGCTCTAAGAAGGCTCAATTGTTGTAGTTCACGATGTTGTGGTGATTCTTCTAATTTAATTTCTAATTTTTCCGTTTGTTCAAGCGGTGCTGCAGGCTCTACTGTTAATGGAATCGCATGCTGATGATGATGATGATGAGTCGAATGATGGTGGTGTTGATGATGATGCTGCTGTTGCTGCTGCTGGTTGTGGTTATGTTGATGCTGTTGATGATGATTGTTGTGGTGATTTTGCTGCTCACTAATACCGGTGTTGCTAATTGTATTCGATTTGCCAACGGCTACTGATGCTGCTGCAGTTCGACCACGTTCGCCTGCTGCCGCAGCTGTTGCAATGCGTTGCTCGGCTGTTGTATTCGCATTTTTAGTGGTTTTCTCCAGTAGTGCGTTTAGTTGTTTTTTGATTTTTGTCGCTTGTTTTGCGGTCAATTTAGCACTTAATTCACTTGCGATTGTGCGATTTTTCTCTGTATGACTATTATTATTAATATTGTTATTATTATTATTGTTGTTGTTGTTATTATTGTTGGCATTAGTACTATTATTATTATTGTTGTTGTTATTGTGCACCTTTTTTGGTATTGTTTCAATTGTTGTAGTCACGTTTGTTGCTGTTGCTATGGCTGCTGTGGCTGTTGTTGTTGCTGTTGTTGTCGCTGCAGCTGTTGCATTTGCATTATTGTGTCCTTTTGCATTTTCATTCGATGATTTTGTTGAATTTGTCGATTTATGTTCAGCGACCTCTGTATTGGTTAGATTATCCTGCTTTTTCCATTTGGTACGACGATTTTGAAACCAGATTTTCACCTGAAACAATTAAAAATATTGATTTATTTATGTGTATTATTTGTATATTTACGATTTATTATGAGAACATTTTGTTAGTTCCTTCCAGTCGGAGACCTAACGATGAGTTTTTCATCAATAAAACATATTTCGAATTGAATTATCAAAATGTTTTTATGTATTTCGATATTGGAAACTAATTGTTCGAATTTGCTTATTTATTTACTAATTTTTGAAAACCCCTAAAACTAGAAATAATACAGAATTTTAAGTAAAGAAAAAGCAAGGACCAACATTCTTTAATAATTTCTCAATGCAAAGCTGGAAACTTCCGCACATTTCTAATAAAATTTGATATTCGATTATTTTTAGACAAAACACAGTCTCAAATACTCAACTAGTATGTTCGAATATGTTTTTGAAACCATACATTTTGTCGATTTTGAGCAGTTTTTGCATCCAGGCCTTTTGTGGTTGTCCTAGTTTAAGTTCTTATTGGATTTGATATAATTAAAATCAGAAATAGTTGGGGAAATAGTTCATTCATTCCAACTTTAACGTTCTGTATAATACAATATAAATAAAATCATACAAAGTAGAAATTATTCCCATGTTAATTGAACTTTTCATAAGAATGTTTTATGAGCAATTTTGTGCACATAGATTTTGTTCTATGTTTAATAAAAATATTAATATTTTTGGATACATGTAAATATCTTTTATATGCTCTTGGGAAATTGCATTGTATAGAAGTAAAATTATTATTTTCATTGAAATAAGCCACATTGTACTTGTTCAATATATTGAAAATTATACTCGTACGTTTGAAAATGACAAAATATTATGGTGAAAAAAAAAAATGCTATGAATAAGAAAAACCACGACAAACGAAAAAAAAATCAAGAGAACATCGGCTAGAAATAATTAGAAATTAATGTTGAAATGAAAAATACTTCCTGTGCTTCAAACGAATAAATTAACTAACAACATACACGTTCTTCTGATGATGATGATGAATGTCTATCATGTGAATGATTACTTGAGACAACGTACTTGAACATAATTTACGAAAGAAAATTAAAAAATTAAAAAAAAAAACAACTAAAATAAAATAAAAGAAAACCAAAAATTTGTATAATATGAAAAATATGTTTGTTGGTTGGCTCTGATGTTGAATGGCGGATGTATTGCAAAAATGAAAAATCTATTTAAATCGCGCACATAATTAGTATTTCAGCAGCATGTCTATAATTTCATATACATATGAATAGGTGGGTATAAACACATGTACTTAAATGTAAATAGCGGCTGTTGTTAGCCGTGCATTTAGTCAGATCGACTGGCAGTCAGCTAGTGTAACATCTCGTAAGTACCTACTACTACTACTACTACATCAACATCATCATCGTCAGCCTCATTATCAACAAAATCTTTCGAAATTGACTTATTTGCCGTTTTATTTATTTAATTAAAATTCATTTTACTATGTGAGCAACAAGCAATAAGCCATCACACACGTTTACATATCATATGCGTATGCTGATTTAGTGTGTGTAAGTATAAAAAGAATTAGCTTTTGGTAGCCGCAATTGCAATGAGTACGTACCGTGTCCATCACAATGTTGATGTTTATAAATAACTAATAATATTTTTCACAAGTGTACATGAATATATTACATACATATGTGTAAATATTAAATGAATGCAATAAGAAAATATTTAACATAGATGCATACATGTGGGTTTTATTAATTGCAATGAATATAAAAATCAAAAAAAAAAAATAACAATTGCAATTATGAAATCTCATGGTTAATTATTGGAAATTGATTAAAATATCGTTTCTCAAGCGCTGCAATGTCATATGCATATGTTGCCATCATAGTCTAAATAATATAAGAATATTATGGTTTTATTTTAATGATTGTTGTTGCTGATTAATTAGCTGGTGTACTGTTATAGATTGCGATAGATTATGAGATGCAATTTCAAATAATTTCCTCATTTTCTTTCTCTTATGTATTCATACAAATACACATATATATGTATTATGCAAGAAAAATTACCAATAGGTAGTTAATGATTACTTTTCTCTCTTCGATATATGAATTTGTTTTATTTTGTACAAAGAAATGAATTAATTAATTATAGTGCGATAATTGACATGGTCAGGTAAAGTGAAAAAAAAATTTGCTCATATAATAATAATATCTTACACTTTCAAATTTCTGTTCATACATAAGCACGTAAGAATGGAAAAGTGTATTTTTTCGCAATTGAAATTTTTTCTTTCATTAAAAGCATTTCTGCGGTGTAGTGAAATAATGTCGTAAAATATTGGGAAGAATTTTGAAATATATATTTTATAAGGAGATAAAAATATATGGATGTTAATAATGAAAACAAATTTTTGACATGTACACAAAAAGAAACACCTAAAATACAACCATGAAGATTCTTATCAATTAAGTGAAATGTTTTATTTTTACTCACATCCAAATCAAAACTGACTATATATGGTTTAAAATTGCATTCAAATATAAACAAACGTCATGATTATTTAATAATCCAAATTGTTTTGGAACTTTTTACTACTAAACGAACGATAATTTCTCTTGATTTCGACATTACATATTTCAATAATTTTTAGCAATAATGCCGAAAATTTGATTTCTATAGTATTTCAATTATCTATATTGCAATTATTGTAATTTTCAATTGAAATGGCGCCTCTAAAACATGCCGAAACCCATAAAAACGGCACAAGAGTAATCTGCTCGTTCATATAATGAGGTCTCTCTTCTTCCAGGGGAAACCTAGGCGTAATGTTATAGTGTTTTAGGCGCCGAGCTTCCCCCTACACAAGACCACTATGCGTGGTGAAGAGCCACATCCTACTCTAGGTGATCCTGTTAAGAAGAACATAATGGATCTAGAGAAGGTCGAAAAATAATCTGATTGGACAAGACCAGCAATCTATCCAATTGAGGGTTAATCAGTGTATAAAAAATATAGCTTGGGTGTTGTGAGGCGTTTGAGAGAAAGTATTCGTAAAGAAAAAAAAAGGTTTGGTGAATTTTGCACCATGATATCATACCGTCTTACAAGACCCTAAAGAATATCATCGAAAAACTGCCGTATTGCCAGACTTGTCATTGTGTGACTAGTTCTTTTGAAGGAACCCAATTGAATTCAATTAAAAAGGCAGAGATGTATTTTCTTTGATCAGTTCTGAGACTTAATATTCTGAATATCTGCTAGGTAGATATTTCGCACGATTATACACGTAACTTTTAGTTTCTTTTAGATATTAACCATAATATTCAATTTTCAAATCGGTCGAATTTCAACATAAATTGTTCTATTTTATACAGCAATGATAATTTTGATCAACATTTTTAAATTCACTTAATTATACATGATTTCTATATGATTTGGTTATAAACATTCAAACAATATTACGTTTTTCTGTTTATAAAATGAATGAATGTATTTATAAAGAGAAAAGGAAGTGGCAAACATATATATTACATTCATAATAAATTTAAATTATCATTAGATCGTTTTAATGAGATTCTGCTAAGATCTATACATCTATATATACATATCTACAGTGGAGGGTAGCAAGAGAGTACAATTGAGAGAAATATAATGTAGAACACGATATTTGGTGAGTTATTATTATTATTATTTTTTTTTTGCATATTTATAGCCTCTTTAGTTAATAGTGTGTGGCCTGTTGAATAATATTTTTAATTAATTGTAAACAAATCGTATAATGGAACACCATCAATGATGCAATATATGTATGTCTAAATGAATAGAATTGTATAGAAATATGTACTATACATATAAATATCTATAGGTGGGGTGCTTCGGAAAATATTATTCTTTTTCTCTAATTAAGTATTTGATGCTGATGAATGCTTGTATTGTGAATCATGTTCGATTTTACATTTCTTTTTGACAGTTTAAAATTTAAATTGCTAACATAGTGTTAGCTAGCATTTAACAAAGCAAGCAACACACTTTAAAATATACAAATTTACGAGTTGATGCATATATGTAACACTCAATAAGCACTTTGTTTATTCATATAACAGTTTATTTCAATATATTTTTGTGTGGATCTGTGTGTATGTTACATGTAATAAAATCGTTGTCAATGATGTATATAATGATGTGTGCTCTATATGGTGCTGTCATTTCATTTGACATTTCGACATTATAAAGATTTTAAATAATTTTCATTTTTACTATTCACCAATACCAATGCGTAAATATTGATACACTACTAATGACACATGCTTTCAAGCAAGCGATGCGAGTGTGGGGCAGGGGTAGGGGTAATGGAGAAAAAGTAAAATGACATATGCCCACATAATGTTGACAGCTCAATTCTAACTCGCTCAATTAACCTTATTTTACACCCGCCCCCAAAAAGAAACTCTATCGACTATGCAATATCGACATTCATATGCAATGCAAAGCCATGTGATGACGACGTCGACATCATAATTATGCTGTTGTTGTTGTTGTTGTTGTTGCTCATTAAAATTTGAAATGAAATTAATTATATTTAACATACACGCTCATATATGATAGATAGTACATACATAGCAGCTACGAACGTAATACAATATATAACAAATGATTGAGGCATACACACACACACACACATATGGATACACACAGCATGAGTTATGTGTGCTAGCTATAATGATTCTCTTGCGAAATGAAAAAATTAATGAAAATGAAAATGAAATGAAATGAAATGTTTACGAAATTATATTTTGGGACTCGCTGATGTGTTTGTTGTAAATATCTCTGTGTGTGTGTGTGTGTGTGTGTTGAAAAAGTAGTAAGATTGAGGAAATTATGCGCTTGTTGATTGAAATACAACACAATTGAGCGCGCACATATTCGTCGTATGTATACACTAAAAAGGGTGTTTCTTTGATAGACCATTTGGCTTAGCAGTTTATGATTTATGCTTGTACTGTGTGAATGAGTATGCGCTTGTAAGTAATGACCCATATGAAATAAAAACAAAAAACAAAAAACAAAAAATAAAAAAATAAATACTCTTTATAAAAATTTTATATAAAATACCATATTCTTTACAATATTCATTGTACAACATTCGAGCTCATTTTATAGTGCTTAGGCTATATGTTTATACGATTCTTAATTCATTTTCCATTTGCATTTTCATTTACATTTCCAATTTTCATATTCATTTGATTTGGTATGCTTGTTGTTGAGTTCCGAAAATAGCAAATTATGCCCTCACATTTAAATGCCAATAAATCATAAACAATCATTCCTCTTAACTTCACATACATACACACACACATTTATTTTTAGCATTTTGAGTGGAGAAATAACAAGTTGAATTGTTGTTTTTATTTTTGTTATTATTACTGTTGGTATTAATACTGCTCTTACTATTGCTACTGTACTGTGACTATGGTGCATGATAAATGCTTTTATGCACATACTTACATACTTATATATGTACCTACTTAAATGTGTATATGCAGTTGTTATGTAGCGGTAAAATTTTCTCTTTTATAGCGGATTTTCATTTCTTCATTTTCTGTTTTGTTATATTTATAAATACATATTAGTTTAGTCATAAAAATGAAATAATAAAATTAATAAACAATTTTTCTCTATATATACGAGTACACTCACACACACACATACATTCATCTATTGCTATATGAGTATGAGAGTATACGTGTGTATGTACATAAGTTGAACTCATAAAATTATTTCCAAATGACATAAGTCATTTTATGTGTTTTATTTGAACATTTGTTAGGTAGAGTAAGAAGAAGAGTCGGTAGCTAGTTAGATAGGTAGTATAATATATTTATGTATTCTTTTGAGTTCATTTGTAAGAATCTCTATTTGGGAAATTTATCATTCAATGCATGTTTATTACTACTATGAATTTGTAGCAAAAGTATAAAATATAATAATAAAGATTAGGGAATAATAAATATAAAGTGATTAAGGTTTGAAAATAAACTTTTGAGTAATACGCTACGGGCGAAAATTTGTCATAAAATACTATATATAATAATAATAAAGACATTTATTATATACAACAATCATAAAATAGTATATAAATTGAAATAAAATGTCTATATGCAATAACTTTTTGATCTCCTTCAGGGACGGTATGTAGTAAAAATATGATTATTGAATAAGGACGACAAGTACAAAAGTACAAAATCTCAAGCTAAGTAGTACATTGAATTTGAAAATATATTTAAATCATTAGAATGTCATAATAAAATACTAAACTTAATTAAAATAATTTAAAAAATATATAAAAATATACTAAATAACACAAAAGAAGAAAAACATAAACAATAAAGAATTTAAATGATATACACACAAAAACAAAAGAATTTTTAAAAATAAGCATATATACATTTTCTCAAAAAATTTATATACTCATACGTATCGTATCATCATAACTAAAATATTCAATTTAATTTCATTTCATTTTATAAATGAACATCTTATATGAAATAAATCAAAGTGAAATAGAATTAGAGGAAAACAATCTATGTACATACGTACATAAATGAATATAAATCAATTTATGTGTCATATATAGGGTTGCCAACTGTTGATGTTGAATTATTTGCGCAAAGCTTTTTGTAGTCAGATTCTTTTTAGGTCCGATCAACTTAATAGTAATTTTTTCAGAAAATCAAAAATTCATTTTTTTTTTACAATATCCATCTTTTGTAATGTTTGCGACATTTAAATCCATTATGAAAGCTCAGTGACAAAGCTTTGAAGATAATTATTACGTTTTACTCGGTCAAGTCAAATTTCCTTCTTAACCACAAAAAACTTATGGAAGTTAAAAAATTCACTAATATATCCAGAATCGTAATTTCAATATCACATAATATGGATGACCGACTCACATTGATTTCACTAGTCCTTAGAGGGGCTTATGCGAAGGGATTATCAAAAGTTTGGTAAATTGATAATATTTCATGTGATATTGAAGAATTTAAAAATAGTACACGTTATGTAGTAATCTAACGATATTTCATTATAAATTAAATCGTTCAGAATGCAGATGAAGAACGTAAAATTACTGACGAAAGGTTGATGGAAATTCTGCCACCAGCGTCAAAAGAAATTCGAGATGCAATTCTTTACGGATTTCGATGTCGACTTAACCACATAGAAATTTTTAGTGAGTTCCTAACAGCATATGGAATGAACGCACCTTTTTTTAAGACCATTTGTATGTGGTATCAACGATTCCAGACTGAACATTCTGCCGTGGCGGACGAGCCTCGCGAAGGAAGGCCAAAATCTTTTACCGATGAGATAAATGTGGTTCTAGTTAAAAAAAAATTGACGAAGATCCACGATCGTGCTCAATGGGTCCCACGAATGTTGAGTTATAGTCAGAAAGAATTGCTAAATATTTGCGAAAAAGGAGAGTCTAGCAACTTCAGTATGATCGCAACAGGTGACCAAGCTTGGGTTTACAAGTATGACCCGGAAACGAAACAGCAGTCAATGGTATGGAGCTCAAATAGAGCAAATACACCGGTTAAAGCAAGACAACAAAATTCGGCAATGAAAGTGATAATTGCGGTTTACTTCACTAGAGCAAGAATTGTAGCTGTTATTCCCCCTAAATACTTGTCAGACGTAACTGCGATGTGGTATAGTGAAGTTTCCTTACCAAAAGTGTTCGAAAATTCGAAGGGTAACAGAAACAAAGAGGAACTGAGCCGCTAATTTTGCAACATGATAATGCGCCAGCTCACACTGCTGAAAAGGCAAGTAACTTCAATGCGCTTTCTGGCATCGAAGAAATTCGCCCGTCATCATATTCCCCGGATCTGGTGCCTTGTGAATTTTTGTTATATCCAAAAATTTCGAAAAATTTTAAAGAAAAAGTATTTGGTAGTAATGCAGAATGCGGTTAAAGTAGAACTTAACAAGCTACAAAAACGTAATTTTGAGGATTGCTTCAGGATTAGTGAATCTACATATTAAAAATGTATTGAAATTAATGGTGATTATACAGAAGAGATAAAAAATACTGAAGATTTAAAAAAAAATAAATTAAAAAAGAAATGTTGGGTGTTTTTATTCATGCAGCTTACCGAACTTTTGTTCGTCCTTTCTTATAAAAAATCGAAGTTTTTATAATTATCGCTCCCATCACATCCAAAGTACCGACCCCCACTAAGTTCTACTAATCAATTAATTTTTTTAAATTCCTTAAGAAAATTAACTTAATAGAACGTGAAAAATGCCCAAGAATCGTTTCGAGAGTGGTGTTATGTATAACCGAACCTCATTAATTCTTCAGCCCAATATTTTTTCAAATATATTTAGCCTTTCTCTTCATTCCTTCGGGTGAATCTCTTACAAACTTGTCATTCTTTCAATTTTATGTATTTTAATCATTTTAATCATTAATCATTTTAATCAATTTTATATGAAATACTTTCGAAGTGGTGGAGATAGTGATAAAAATAAATAAATATGTGGAACTTAAAGCCCCAAAGGGCTTATTGGCCGAGCTTCTCTGCCATTACTGTTGTGCGTCTTAAATTTGGACAGTATTAGAATGGACCTACTTATTTTAGCCGGTTCCGAACGGCAGAACACTTGTGACATCACTTTTTCTGAGCTTTGTGACAGAGTTCTTTTTTAGAAGCTTTTTCATGGCAAGATGTTACTGTCGGAAGAATTACCAATTGCTTGCCGACAGGTGGGTACCGTTCGTAAGAAAAATCTTTTCGATATTAAATTTGTTATGCATCAGCCGGGTATTGAACCACGACCTACAGATCAGAAGGCGAACACACTAACCACTGAGCTACGGCACCCAGATAGTGATAGTAATTATAAATATATGTGGGGGAAATATTGGACACATCTGGTATGACTAATGTTAATATCAGTTAGTTGTGATAGTTTCTCCGGCTGTTTAATATAATCTGTTATATTCCCCAAAAACGTTAGTAAACACTTAAGCGAATAAAATTTTGCATTCGAGATTTCACTGTAGGCAATTTATAAAAGAATTTTCTATTAGTATCGCAGTAGATGTCATACTCGTATAAATGATTGCAAAAAAAAAAAATATAAAAAAATTCTTAAAACGATAATATTAGAATTTTTCGAAAATATCAAAGACAAATTGTAATTATTTCAGATTTTATTTAGAAACGAATGCCTTTTCATTAAATACCTACATACAATAGGACACGCAGCATTGTATATATGCAATTAATTTAAAAGCAAAACTTGCCAAAGCAATTTGCAACATAAGTATTCATCGTTATCGTTGTTGTTTCTACTGTTTTCTTTATTAGCTGAGTAAAATCTACCCTGTGCATTTTTATACGATTTGAATATTTTTATTTATTTTGGCAACTGAATGTCGTTGCACATGGCAATTTTCACAATTTTACGCTCTCACAGAAGCTAAATTATGAATTCTCTGTACATTTTAAATACACTTGCACACACATCACACACATAGATATGTTTTGCATAAATGTACACCTTAATTTTTTTTTTTTGTTTGCGTTGAAATGTGCCTTCAAATATTATCTATCCGCGAAAATGCAAACCAATTTAAATGTCGAGAGGTAAAATAGTGATAGCAGGAGCAGCATATTAGGCGAGTGAAAGGGGGAATGCCAAGTATACGAATAAGTGGTAGTGGTAAATAAAATATGAAGAAGAAAGAGCTAAAGTAGGATAAGTTGAATGGGGGATGCGGGGGGTGTCAATATGTATATTAGGCAAATTAAGAACATTTAAATAACAGCAGCAACAGCAGCAACTGCAAAATATATTTAGCTTCGTCTCGCCTATTTAGAAATTCAAAACACTAACTGCAACTGCAACAATTATGCTATAATATCATAGCATCACCTTCATAAGCATCAGCATAATCATTGGCTGTATTCATCTTCAATAGCAACGCATATTTTATGCTGTTTTATGATGATACCAAACACAAGTCTAACCGCAACGAAAGTAAAGTGAACGTGTGTGTGTATGTATGTGTGTGTGAGCAAAGGTGTGCTATAGGAATGGGTAGAAAGAAAATATGTATCACACTAAATTAAATTGACTCCACTTCGCATCGAATATACATATATTTTTGATATTCATTTTAATACAATTCATCTCATTCATCCTGCGTCTCAATTACCACCTCACTATGCTGATTTGCTGATTTATGATGTATGATGTTGTCGTTGTTGTTGTTGCTATTTTTCATTTTATTTTTTTCTTTCCATCTGTTTTCATCCTCATGATGATCATCATTATCATCATCATCATCATAATCTTGCAACAAGTGCTTTTTCTGTTGTTGTACGAGTATATTTGAAAATATATTTTGTGTGTGCATCGTTTTTTGTTGTTTTTTTTTTTTTGTTTTTGTACAAGTCAGTGTATGTCCGTGGGTGTGTAAGTGTGTATATATGTTGTATTTAAAAAAAAAAAAATTATAAATGTTCTTTTCTTAATTGAACTTTGTGGCTGTAAATGCGTTGTTGACTTTTGACTTTAACGATGCGTGCTTCTCATTTTGTGCTTGAGTGCATAATGTAGCTGCAATCATATTGATGCAACATACTCGTATACAATATTTATGAGTAAGTTGAAAAAGTGAAACAAGTATATATATTAAATGTTTTTCTTTTGATTATATGATTTATATGCTGTTGTTTATTATTATAATTATACTTTCTTATTTTGTTAGCAGCTTTAAACTTATTGACTTCTTTTAAATGAGTAATTCGATTGAAAGGCTTTCTTTTCGAAATAATTTTAATTAAATTTATATCTAAAAAGAAAAACCGATTTAATGGTAATTAAAGTTTCTAGCAGCGCCATATTTAAATACAAAATTTAATATTAATTAAATGATGCAATATAATACAAACGTGAGTATTTATTCAGATAGTTGATTTAAATTTAATTACCTCACAGATATTGTTGAAACAGTATTTGTGCTCATGTATATATGAAACCTTTATAATATTGTATTATATGTAGATATGTATGCATGATATTCTGTGTGAAATGTTGATAATTATATCGTAGAATAATAATGAAATCACAACAAATAGCATATACATATGATATAGTATCTACGATACAAACTTGCACGAATATATCAGATTTATAGACATGCAATAGCAGCAGTAGCATAATAATAATTATAACAACAACAACAAAAACACGTAATCATAGCAAGCAAATAATTACATGCCTGTAATGCTATTGTTGACGTATTTAAGATTTGTGCAGTGTTAAGTATATACACAAGAATGAATAATTAAGTATGCCTGTAAGCGCATGACTTTAGTAATGAACACCCAGTAGGAAAGTAGCTTGTATATATGGATCTATACTGATTGATAAATTATATAGTTACATGTTCCTGAGCTGTCTGTCCCCAGACCACCTCGAAAAAATAATGAAAGTTCAAATATTCAGTTAAATATCTAGAATTGGCGGATAGAATATATGACCGACTCCCATTAATATTTTCACCCCATTATATTTTTTCTAAGTATACTTTTTTCTACTATACCACTATATGGATCTTGTGTTCACTTTAACATTACTCCAACTGGCTTCAGAAACACAATTTACTACTGGGAAGGCATAAGTAAATATTGTCATATACACACATTACTTGTTAAGGTATGATGGTATGCCCAAATTAGTATGTATATATTTAAGTAAATTCCTTAATTGATATTGTTGTTGATAATTATGATCAAGATGATGATGATGACGATGTTGACAATGATGGTGTTGACATTCATTATGTTGCTATATTGTAACAGTATATTATTGTATTTAGTTGCTGTTGCTTATGTTTTTATTTAACATTTGTAATTTTGTAAATGTGCTTTCTAATTAATAACTAAGTATATACATTATTGGCTTTACTATATATGTGTGTGTATGGATATATATTTCATAATGTCTTATAATTTCATTCGGAAAATGGATTTTGAGATAGAAAGTATATACGATTATATGTAAATGTAGACTTATTATTTATATGGAAATTAATTACATTACAAATACAATTTTTGGACTTTTGAAAGTGGAAATATCCCAATAAGGGCGCACGATATTTAAAATTGAATCAAAAACGCTTTTGGATGGTATAATTCTTCAGATATGATTTTTTCTTATCGCATTTTTTATTGATCGATAATGTCGAACATCATTTTCTAAAAACTAAAATGAATTAGCGTCCACAGATAGATAGATAGAAGTGAATAGGATGAAGAAAAGCGTAGAATGTAATTTTCCCAGCCACAGGAAAGTGAGGCCCATTGCAGCACAGAGATCAGATGAATTTATTTTCTTAAAAAGCAATTCAGCAAAAAGAATCTTGGAATACCATTTGAATTATATATTTCAAATATCCGACTAAAACTGAATTTCTTATATTTCGCATTTTTCAATTCAATTAATCCCACCACTATGATTTTGTATAAAATTTAATGAGTTGAAATTTTGCATAAAGTTTATTTAAATTTAAGTATTTTTTTCCCCAACATTTTTCCTATTTATTTTAACAATTTATATCATTCTTTGATCACGAAAACATGTCGTATGAGTATTAAAAAATTATAAATGAATAGAATTTAATTAATTTGCATGATGACAGCTCACAAAAAAAGAAGGAAAAAACATTTCAAAAATTTTACATTTAAAAATTTCACTTAATTGCAAACACAAGTATTTATATCAGCTATGAAACGCTTTCATTAAGGCGACGGTGGTCGAATCGAGTATATATAGTATTTAGTATTTAGTAAGCAAATATATTTTTGCCATATGACATATTAGCACACGCCTACAAAATTGTCATACCAAATAATATGTGAACGCCTCTCAGTGAGTAGTGGTTATACAGTGTAGAATAAATTTAAATGATTTTTTTAAACTAAACAAGACAATAATAACAACAATAAGAACAACATAATAAAAAAAAAAAAACCGAACAGAACAGAACAGAAATAAAAACAAAAATAAAAAAGAATATTGTGTGCCTCTTGCCAAATAGAATTTCAATTTGAACAAGTGTGAGTATATCCATATATTTATGTATGCGTGTGTGTGTGTGTGTATATATGCGTAAAATTGTATTAAGTAAAATTTTGTATATGTATCTGATACAATATGTTTTTGTTTAAACATAAAATTCTATGGCTCCGCCCTCTTTTTCATTTTTCACTTTTTTGTTTTTTTTAATATTGTAGTATTTAACACATTAATGCATAGAATATGAATAAATACGAGTACATGCGTGAAACATGTGGTATACGCATCGATGGGATATGAGCATTTATAATTGTTTACATTTGTGTTATTGTTCTGACTGTTATTGTTACATTAATATGGCCAATAATAATCGTTGCGGTTTATTATGGTAACAAATTAATTGATTTATAAATAATTTTCTGAATTAATTTCGTATAAGTACACCAACATCATACCAATGGCAGAGTAAATGCACAACACAAATACATAGTTGTATTAGTTGTTGTTCATATATTATATATGTACGCAAATGTATTGATTTGTTAATTAGTCACTATATGAAAAACATTGTAAAAGTTCTTAAATGTAATAATATTGCTCAAATTAATAGTTAGTTTTAATTTGGTACTTGTAATAATACAATATGTTTATTGTTGTTGTTATCGTTGCATAATTTTTGTCCTAAAAATGTTCATATATTGGGAAGTGTTTTGTTTATAGGACATTCAGTTGCTATGGGGTAATAATATTGATGACGTGAAGCATAATCAGAAAAAATGGAAAACTTTTGCAAATAATTATTTTTGGTTGCGTACAAAACTACAACGAGCAAATATATTTGAAATTTATCAAATTGAATTAATTTAATGATTTTATTTTGAAATAAATTTTGTAAAAATCGGCCTTATCTATAAAATTTTATATAACTTTAATTTTTTACATCTTAGAACACGCTTTGTAAACCATGGAACTCAAGTCTATTGCAATGACAATTCAACTACTGTCGAAATATAATATAAATTAGCAAACTATATTATGACAAAAAGTTGGATTACATAGCGAAAACTATCAGGACTATATGATGTAGTCTATTTCGGACTCCTAACCATATGATTTCTTGAAAGCAATTGGCAATTTTCGCACATGAATTTTTTGTTATTATTTATTATCTAGAAAACTATTTGCTATAATTATTGAAAGATTGAGATATATCATTTTCAAAATTTTCGTTAAACCATCTACGATTAATGGTAGATATACTTTTTTTGGTCGAAAAATAAATCCTCTTCTTTTAATGTGACCCACAGAAACTCAGCAGTTGGGTAGCTCTACTTTAGAAACACTACTTTTACTTTCAAAATATAATCAAATATCTACAAATTATGATATGAGGTAGTAGCATATCAACGTACGACCATTGTTTGATTGTCATAACCTATAAATTTCAATTTTCGAATTGGTTTAAAATGTTGACCTTTTCCAAATATTTCCGAAAATGCTTTCGTATTATTAAATAGAAAAAACAATAAATAATTTCAATGAATTTATATTTACATTTGACGTGAATATTAGCATTTAATAAATTTTGAATTTTTTATGTAACTGAAATTTTAGCGATGTGTTTTTTGGTTGAGAAAAGTGAGAGTAAATGTGAACATTATAGATTTAAATGTAGATCATTGTTAATAACGGATAATGCACTTCTATAGGTTGGCTAATCAGATGAACTATATTAAACTATTCTCTATTATGTTTTATTATATTCTCTATTACATTCTCTATTATATTTTATTTTATATTTTATATTTTTCTGTTATTTCTATCGTAATATTTGTTGTCATTATTATTATGATTAATTATTATTATTAATAATAAAATTATTATCATTATGTATTATTGTTATTATTATTATTAATATTATTATTATTGTTCGTATTAATATTTTGGTTTTTAAACATTTTTTTTGGGGTGTTAAAACAATATTTTTATACCTTGAGCAGTGCATGCATTTTGTATTCATTTAGGTATTATTTCTGTAAGCGCTTATGATAATAATTTTCAATGAAATGAATTTCATATTAATTAAGTTGTGGTTACAAATGTATTTATTGGCTTAATTATTTATATGAAATTTATTTATTTACGTTTTTTGCTGGTAAGCATACAGCACCAAATTTAAGTGGATAAAAATAATTGGGAGGGAAATTACAGGAAAATGCCTTTAATGGTTTGTTAATGGATTGGATTTTTTATGTTTTAATTTTATGTGGTTGAATATATTAAAATTTTATTGTTGTCAAAGAATCACATTCATTTATTTTATTATTGATATAGTTGTTGTACATGGTGCAGTATATGTATGTAACGCATATATTCTACTCTTTCATTTATTATTGAATTTCACATTTAAGAGTAAAACAATTCATTAATTAATTGTTAATATTTCAATATTTATTGTTTGACTAACAACGAACATAGAAATGGATTCACATACACATTTGTATTTAGTAACTTAATATTAAATATGTATGTGAATGTAATTATTGAATAATATTTGAATTTATTATGTAAATATATTATGTATATATTTTTTTCGCTACATTGTTGTGAAATTGGCTAAGAATTATATTAAATTGTATGCAAATATAAGTGCTGTATATATTGTATGTGATACTTGAGTATGAATTATTTCAAAATGACCAATAGTACCTACACTTTTAGAGTTTATTCTTATATAAAATATTTATATTATATTATATTTGTGTGGTTAATTACAAAAGTGCGCAAAAATGCCAGATTTTAATAATCAAAAAATACACGAGTTGCACTGGCGTTGCTATTGGAGAGGATCGGAGGATAGATCCCCACCTTGGCCGATGGACTTGTTAAAAAATGAAAATTAAAATATATAGATATTTAAAAATTATTCACTAAAATTTTTTTCTTATACAGGGTTTTCATCTTAACCATCCTCTTTGTCAAAATCCTGGCCAAGTCACTTAAGCAATTATTGCTAATTGGAATGAATACATACAGCTTTTGATGTAATGCTAATTGGTGATGGAAAATGGGCAACATTTGATCATGTGATTTGAAAAAGATTGCGAACAAGGGAATATGAAGTGAGCCAAACGGTTTGATTGGGATAATGGACTCGTTTCGTTCACTCAACATGAGCTATCCAGTGCAGCCGCTGAATTTTGTAGTGATTTGCTATGTCCGTGAGGGAATACAGATCATACAGCTTACAGTTGTACTTTATTTGATACTCGTCACCAATGCCAATAGGTCCAAAGATCTTACGTAGCACTTTTTTCTCGAAAACTCCAAGTATTCTTTTATCTGAGGTGGAAATTGTGCAAGCTTCGGGGTCATATGTAAGGACAAGCATGACGAGAGACTTATAGAGTGTGATTTTCATTTCTCCAGAGAGGTCTCGATTTCTCAATTGCTTACTTAGATCAAAGTAGCCTCTGTTAGCAAGAGTGATCCTTCGCTATATCTCCACGCTAACGTTGTTAGTGGTGTTAATGCTGGTTCCAAGATAGACAAAGTCCTTTACTATTTCAAAAGCGTCGTTGTCAACAGTGACGTGCTGTCCAAGATGCCGGAACTCTTTGTTTTTAGACACTAGTTACTTTGTCTTGACCTCATTCACCGTAAGACCCCTTCGACCCCTGGGTGTAAATGTCGGTCATGTCAATGTCATCGGCATACGCCAACAGCATGAGATTTTTACCGAAGATAGTTCCATTATGTCGTAGATCAGCAGCTCGTGTTATTTTATATATAATAAAATTGAAGAAGTTGCACGATAACGAATCACTTTGTCTTAAATCCCGTTTGATATCAAACGCCGGGTAGAGATCCTTCCCAACTTTCACTGCACAACAAAAAGATGGTGTGTGTCGATTTGCTTTTGTTGAGTCTTCTTTAGTAATTGGAGCAGTATGAAAATCTGGTCGATGGTAGATTTACCAGGTCTGAGGCCACACTGTTGAGGTCCAATAGGCTTCAATATTTCATAATCTACGATCATTAGGAATTTGTATGCGAAGAAGATTTATATCACGATAGTTGTTGCAAATTATGGGGAGTCTCGTTTATTATATGGGAGACAGAGGGCACTGACTCTCCAAGCATGCTTTCATTCAAATATATTCTGCTTATGAGCTGGTGCAAGCTGCTGAGCAGCTCATCGTCTCCGGTCTTAAACAACTCGGCAGGCAGACCGCATCACCTGCAGTTTTGTTATTTTTTGGCCTAGAATTTACCTCTCCGATCTCGTCGTGGTCAGTTTTCTAAGCAAAAAGGTAACTATTTGTACCAATTTCGTTGACACTAACTGTAGTGAAATTGGTAATTTAAGATATTAAGCCTAGGACTGGCTGCGAAAAAGCCAAAATTTAAACCATTAATTTACATAGGTTACTTATTAAAAAGATTTTAATGTATTTTGGTATAATTTTTGTGTCTAGTCTATTGAATTAAATGCTTTCACATTTCTGAATATTAGAAATTGAATGTGTAACCCAAGTGAGTTAAAATAAAAGTAAGAGCAAAATATCCAAAACAAGATGACACTAACTACATATACTATACATAACAACAAAGCTTGTCAACATACAATAAAATACATAAAATAATATTGTTACTTGAAGAGACAATAAATACATACATACGTTTATGTATAAACACTAAAATATCTGAAATTTGTTGATTTATGATTGCTTCAATGTACCTACATAAATATGTACGAAATATGTATGCGTATATATTTATTATATTTGTGTTGCATATTGTGTGTATGTGTATATATAAGTTTTGTCCCATCTGCATATTTAGAGATGAATTGTCATTTTATATATGAATGCATGTATACTGTTGCCAGCTAGTATATTTTGCCTCTTGTGGTAGTAATATAATTTAATTATTTGTAATTTGGCTAAATGCCAAAATTTCGTTTGATATTATTTGCTTCAAACAACAACTGTTTAAGTTGATTGGTTGATTGGTTCGTTGGTTGGTTGGTTGGTTGGTGCTCTAAAATGAAACCTCTAAATATCACTTGACGTTATAGTCTGCTCGTCTGTGAGTGTATACCGATAAATTTTTCCACTTATATACTACAATATGATACTAACTGAATGCTTCTTCTCTCTCTCTCTCTGTGTATGTGTGTTGTTATGTGTTTATTGTCATCGTTTGCACTATGTCTAATATATAGTCTACTTATAATCATTTGAGTATGCTATTGTTGGTGTCACTCTAAATTTTGTAGACCCAATAATACATTGTACTAAATATATTGAAATGGATATTTGTTGTTGTTGTTATGGTCATTGTTGCCATTGTGGACAATATTTAAAATAAAATAGTTTTCGTTTGTTTTTTTTTCTCATGTCAGAAGCGGCAATTCATAGAATACAACATACTCACATTACTTTCTCTACGTACATATATATTTTATAGGACTACGGCTAATATGTAAATGGCATTTGCCTCGACGTGTGACATACGTAATCGCTTTGCAATTACAATGTCTAGTTGTGCTCGCATGTATTCGTACATGTGTATGTACACACAAAACAGCACTTAGGCGGCAATGGAGTGCTGTTATTGGGTGGAGTTGGCAATGCCAGTAAACCGCCCAATAGCAGGAGCAGCAGCAGCAATATTATATGCATGGCAGAATATTCTCGTAATTAATTGATTTTTATCTGGCTTAAGGCTATTTTACAGTTTGCTGGTGACAGTTTATTTAAAGTGATTTCTCTGCATTGTGATGATGTGGTGGATGGTGTGGTATTGGCTGATCGCTGTACGATGTTTATGGTGCGTTGATAATAGTGATATTTGGTTTTTTCTCTTTGTTATTTATTCTGATGGCATTGTATGCATGTATATGCAATTGACTTAGAGATTTGTTGCATTTTATTTGCTGCGTTGAGGTTAATGAGGCGTACTAGTTATAGTGGCTATTCGAAATACTATCCTGCCATACATGTGGATGATAGAAATTATATTGAAATTGAAAAAAATTCACAGAAATTTTACAATTTATGTAAAATTATTGCATTCATAGATAGAGTATATTCTTTTAATGCTACTGACACTTAAGTGGATTATGAGATTTAATAAGTAAATGCATATTTCCAGTGTCGCACAAAATTCCGAGTATACATTGAGTTATTAATTTCTTCAAAATTGCAATCTACAATGTAAATCTCTTACGTAGTGAGCATAACATTTCCATGAATTAGTATGTATTTTCGAACGCTTGAATAAGCTTGAATATTTGTAGTCCAATAAACTTGTGTGCATGGCACAACTTGCGCCCTAATCCACTTCAAAATTATATAGTCGAGTATAATTATTTATTACTTGTGTTATACGAGTAATTGCCAGTTGTTCAATTGTTGTTGCATTGCCAAAATGTATTTATTCGCATACCAATGAGTGCATGTGTATGAGTGTATATGTCATATTATTTTAATAGTAGCATCGTAGTATAATGCTATACGCACATATGAATTCATATGTAAGCAAATACAATAACAATTTTCATAACATTGGTTTAAGCACATATGATATTAATTGAGATTTATTGACTAATTAGAATAAATTAACATTGCAACAAGGACATACACACACACTTACACACACTCATACTCATTATATCGTATATGAGTATGTATTATGCATATTGTGCCTTTATTTGAACGGATGAGTATGAGTCAACATAAATAACATGTGCAAATATATTGCTTATATACAAGTATGGCTATGGGTAATACAAATATATTTAATTTATTGAGTTTAATGCATTAAAATGCAGTCATTTCGGATTATATGGAATAAAAGAGATAACAAGATACTGTGAGCTAGTATATGCACAGATTGAGAAATATAAATTCATTTAAATATGGAAAATGTGCAAATAAATTATTAATTGATTATTGATTTCTTCGGATTTTGTCAATATAAATTCGAATTGAATAAGTAGTTATATATTCGTCGAATTAATATATCTATCGAATCAATCGTAAACCTCAAACTTTGATGAGGAACAAAATAATTCTTATTTTTCTAGTTCAATAATCGATATATTAATGATATCCGCTAACAACCGCCTATTAAAATATATACCACATTGATCAAAAAGTACCCGGAATAAGCACCGTGCAGCGCTCCCATCGTTCCAATTTGAATTTCTGTTTTTTTTTGTTAAGTTGGTACGTCTGTTGTTGATATGCCTTCTAAATCTTAGCATCTTAGCTTGACATTTGCAAAAGTTACGTAGCCAAAAGTACATCTATCTCTGTGTGTGTTGGCGATATTTACAATTTTCAATCAATTTCATGCTTTTGCATGAGACCTTGTTGACATCGAAAAAGACATGATTTGCGAGGCTGAATCCGATCCCACATTCATCAAAAGGATCATTACTGGACGCTGAGACGTGGTTTATGAGTACGACGGAAAGAGACCGGAATTGTGGGCAGAAAACTCATGGATTTTGCACCATGATAACGCACCGTCGCACAGTGCCATCATTATTCGTAATTTTTTGACGAAAAATGCAACAAATACCATCCAAAAGCCATCAAATTCACCTGATTTGACTCCCTGTGACTTCTTTTTGTTCAATCGAGTTAAAAAACCATTAAGGGGAACGCGTTTCAGCAGCCGAGAGGAAGTAATGGAAAAATCGCAGGAAGTACTGAGATAGATGTACTCTTGGTTACGTAACTTTTGCAAATGTCAAGCTATGACGCTAAGGTTTAGAGGGAATATCTATAACAAATGTACCAACAACAGATGCGCCACACGGTGGTTATTCCGGGAACTTTTTGATCAAGGTGGTATTCCATCAATTTAATCCGTTAAAAATTTCTGTAATTGTTAATAATATATATTAAAATGAACATTTATTAAAATAGAATTTGAAAAGGCTACAGTTTTACTTCAGACAAATATTTAATTCATATTCAATCCAGTATACACAAAAGGATGACTGTTATTCTAGCTATTCATAGGCTTTTTTAAATTACCAGTAATGGTAATTTTTTGCCAAATCATATTTAACAGTTGCAAAAATATAATTTTGAAATAAGTACTTTCGAAGTTGCAAGTAAAATTCGCTATGTATTCACCATGTAAATATTAAAGCTCTCAACCTAAAGAATGTGTGCTCAATAATAAAGGGTTATCCATTTCGCGGTTTCAAAAGTATAGGGCTAGAATTCGACATCTGTCAAACTGAGTTGTTAAAACAATTTCTTTCTTTTTCAGTTCAAAGTCTGACATTTGCGAAAATGGATCGCTTAACTATCGCACAACGCATTAAAATTGTAAAAACCTACTACAAAAATGGTGATTCTGCCACAGCCACATATCGTGCTTTAAGAGGAGATTATGGTTTACATAATCGTCCAACTACGCAAGCAATTGTCAAAATTGTGAAGAAATATGAAGAGACTGGATCGGTTAAAGATATTGTAAGGCCTGTGCATCATCGTTTCGCTCGTACCACCGAAAATATCGCTGCTGTAAGTGAAAGTGTTGCCGAAGACCCGAATGTGTCGATTCCTCGTCGTTCTAAGGAATTAGGACTGTCTTACGGCACATTATGGCGTATTTTGCATTTGGATCTACACCTACATCCATATAAAATCCAGCTCACACAACAAATGAAGCCAGCTGACCATTCACAAGGTCGTAGATACGTCGAATGGGTGCTTGAACAACAGGCGGTGGACGGCGATTTTTCGAACAAAATTTTCTTCAGCGACGAAGCACATTTCTCACTCGGTGGGTATGTTAACAAACAAAATTGTCGTATTTGGGGTTCTGAGAATCCTCAAGTAATTGAAGAGAGGCCACTACATCCACAAAAAGTCACTGCTTGTTGCGCTCTTTGGTCCGGAGGTGTGATTGGACCTTACTTCTTCGAAAACGACGATGGAACGACTGTCACCGTCAATTCGGAGCGTTATGGTCATATGATAACCGACTTTTTTTTGCCTGCTATTGAAGAATACGACTTAGAGAATATGTGGTTTCAACAAGACGGTGCCACATGCCACACAACTCGAGCGAATATGGCTTTATTGCAAGAGAAATTTTCTGGCCGCGTAATTTCTCGTCGTGGCGATATCAAGTGGCCACCAAGATCATGCGATTTGACACCGCTTGACTTTTTTTTTGTGGGGCTACGCGAAAGACCGTGTTTATGCATATAAACCTTTAACTCTTGAGCACCTAAAAATCAACATTCGTCACGTTATGGCTGAGATACCGCCCAATATGTGTCAAAAAGTGGTCGAAAATTACCTCAAAAGAATCGATGCTTGCAACAATTCGCGTGGTGGTCATTTCAATGATGTAGTATTTCACACATAATGTCAACGTTCAAACTTTATAATAAAAAAGAAATATCATGATAAAAAATATTTTATATGTGTTTTATTTACATTTACTTTTGAAACCGCAAAATGGATAACCCTTTACATATTATAAAAATTTACAACAAAAATCTCATACCCGCTTAATATTAATTAATATTAAACATAACTCATACGCACTGCTTACCACAATATGTATAACTGAAGGTATATCGTATGTTTGTACTACATACAACACATATTGCGGGTGCCACATTCTGCCATGCATACAATACGTACATATGCAACAATGTTAATCTTATTACTTAATTCAATTACATTTTGCATCAAGTCAATTAATAATAGATACTTGAATCAATAAATATGGGTATGTGCGTGTGTGTGTGTGTGTGTGTGTGTGCATTTCTATTGTGTATACAAAGATTTGTATGCATTTATATTGTAAATTAACAACATAATGTACCAACATATGTATGTACATGTAAATAAGATTAAATGTAATTTATCATTGAAATGCATACAAATGTGTTGCATTGCTCGCAAGGATGTGGTAGCAATATCTATCTATTATGTGAGTGCAAATGCATGAAGGCATCAACACACGGACATTTGCCTACATCGATAAGCATAATTATAGTTGCATAGCAATTTATATACACTCGTATACATATATGTATATACTCGTATACCATCGCACCAATGTGCTTGTGTGTTTGTATTTACATTCATTGCATTTAAATGCATGCTTGCAGTAGCATTTTAACGTCAACGTAAACTTTACATGGCTACTATATATTGTATATATATGAAATTTTTAGAGCAAAAAAAATATGATATTACTAAGGGATATTTCCACTTTGCTATAGTATTTATGAATTATGGAGTTACTTTATGTACAAAACAATTCAATTAAAATATACGTAGAACATTTTTTATTGAGTTTTAATAAAAATATAAATAAAATTGGAAATATCTTATAAACAAAAATAAACACAAATTGTTTCATTGAAATATACTACAATTTTGAACTATTTCTTAAGCGTACTACAAAGTATGTAGCATGATAATTGGAATCATAATTATATATTTTATGAAATGAACAACATTTGAATTGAGATTAATTATAATCCACAAAATTTAATATTAAGAGTTTGAAATAATTATTTAATGTGTTGATTATGTAACTAATAATCTAAATCATCTCACATAATATGTTGTAGATAGTTAGTCAGGTAAATGAACAAATAATGAAATGCACACACACACAGCATCTATGTATACATAAAACGTACGTAAATATTTAATTTGCATATTGTATTGTATATCAAAACACACATATAATATATGTGAAATTTGTATATGCATATGTGGACGAATCAATACACAAAGAGCCTACTGAAATAATTATAATAACAAATAATATCACTATACAAAGCATATGCATATGGTCAACTTATGTGTATATAATATTTAAGCTGCATATGTAAAGTGTAAAGTGTAGTTACATAGATGTAACATATTAAGTTATGCCAAAATTTCATTGAGCTTGAGTTAGTGTAAAAAATAATAATTTGATCATTTCAATCAAAATATGTTTTGAAAATAGGGTTTTTTGGAACAACAGCTCAAGAGTGCACCTTGAGGAAAACAAAATAATAATTGCTTTGTGTAAATCATATTTTTGTGAGGAGTTGAAATTAAAAAGTTTTTTTCCAATAGAATTAATTGCCCAGAAAATATCTGGCTGATCTTCATTTAGTTTTTATTATACCTGTTACTGGGGATCCTCTGCAAAATGCATATGAAAATATCAGAAAATCGATAAGTTACCCCACAACTCTCAAAGAATCGCTGCTACAGTGGTGAAATTTATATTCAATTTATTTGTAATTGCCAATATATTCGACGAATATACTTACCCCCTATCTCTACCATCTATGGCAGCTGCTCTAGAAAATAAACGCAAATCTTCAGAAAGATTCAGAAATCGTCCCTACAGTGGGGAAATGATCAATTAAGCCCTATTAATTTTCCCTTATCACCATTTTTCTCCACTTAAGGGAACGCCAATAAAAATGATCACAAAATACCCGAAAGTCGGCAAATAACCTCATATTTGCTTTAATACCGCCCTTAGAGCAATAAAATTTATTACAGACTTCCATTAATTTTTCCTCGTCAATATTTTTTTTCAACACACTTACCCCCTATGTCGACCCTTTCAGAGGACTTCTATGTAAAATGAACACAAAAACACTTGAAAATGAGCAAATAACTCCATATCCGCTTTGGTATAGCTTTTAGAGCAATGAAATGTATTACATACAATCAATATATTTTAATCATCAATATTTTCTCCAAACATAGCATTTTTTATACTCCTTATTGCAGCTACCATACAAAATGAACATACACAGCATTAAAATCGACAAATACCCGCTTAGCTGATCAGATATTGAGCATAAAGAAGTGAAGTATATTACAGACCCTCCCCATTTTTGTGTTAACATTTTTTTGGAACATACTCTCCTATAAAATTGTGGATTTTTAATGACTAAAAATTAAAAACTGCGGTCGAGTTGAAATCTGAAAACTTCATTTTACTTCATTGAAGGGGAAAAATGAATCCAATGATCCAAAATTTTACTCTCTAAAATTTGATCCACCTTAATATAGAATCATTGCACTATTTTCATATGATATATGTATGCAAGTAAGTGTATATTTTGGTGTGTATTTTGTGTACTATAAATATTCAATTATGACTCAATTAATATATTTGCTTAAGCTTGCGGTTAAATCTTAATTGCGTATATTAAATCACTATAACAAAAACTATAAACAAAATGGTACATGAGAATAGAATAGAATTTAATGGTGGTAAAGGGAGCTGAAACATCATTTAATTTCATATTTTTTTTATTCCCTATACACGTCTCTGCTTTATGAGTCAAGTCATATGCAAAATCACTTCTCTTGTTTTGGTGTTAATGAAAAAAAAAAATGCATACGCCCACGTGTAATTTAATAAATAATAAGTATACATTTTGATTCTTTATATACCTGAGTTTCGGTGACATTTAGTAGCTTTGCCATTTCAGTTCTCTCACTAGAGCTTAGATATTTTTTAATTTCAAATTGTTTCTCCAATTCGAATATCTGACGACCGGTGAATGTGGTACGTGCTTTCTTCTTACGGCGAGCATCATTTGAACCTGAATCTGAATCATCTTCGGTTGTTTCCATTGTGGTTGCTGTTGTCATCGCTGCTGCTGCTGTTGCTGATGGTGGTGTTGCCACAGTAGCTAACAATTTTTCTCGCATTGAACTATCACTGCTACCGGTAGGGCTAACATCAGGTGGTATTGTAATTGTAGCTGCATTAGCTGCGACAATACTAGTATTATTAATGCCACCATTGATTGCATTTAATTTTTTCTTTTTCACACTTGGCTTGCCGACAATATGATTATGAGAATCTGCAATGAAACGAGACGGGAAGAAAATTACAATAAATAGTAATCATTTCAAGTAGATTTATAAACGAAAGAAATGCAAAAAAACATAACAAAATAATTGAAAGTAGTTATGTCAGATTAAGTTGCCAATTAAAGTTTACAAATGTAATGGTCGACAGTGATAACTAATATTATTATTATTATATATTTTTTTTCCAATAACAAAATGACCTCATTAGTGTATTGTCTGGTTTCCATATAATGTAGTTATTTATTCATTTATATATTTTTTTAAATTTAATTATTTTTATTATATTCATTATTGTCATCGTCAATTCTAATCCATTAACATGATTAATATTCACATATTTATGCCATAATTACATTCACATTGCCGTCGTCGTCGTCGTCGTCGTAGTCGTAGTTGTTGGTTGTTATTATTATCTATTATTTTCCATTTCTATTATAAGTCTCTATATTTGTTCAATGCTACTATTACTACTCATTAAAGTTATTTGTTTTCATTTTCGTCTTTTTCTTTCCTGTCTTCCATTTACGTTGCTGCTTAACAGCTTGTTAATGTGTTGTCATCGTAATTGGTAATGTGTTGTTGTTGTTTTCGTTCAATTATTCAAATCATTCGATCGTTTGCGTTATCGTACCGTAATAGTATTATACATTTGTATGTATAACAAATATGGGAAAATTGCAATTATCAAATTTATGCATAAAGTATGATATTTAAGTGCCAAGTAATATGTCAAGAATTATGGTTGTTGCTGTAACTTTTAATTGGTTGCTATTTTTTTTATGTCATAACTTCTATGACAACTCATAAATATATCATACGTGAGAAACGCATGCTTTTATGCATATGCAATTGCATTGGCAAATTGTAATAATGGTAATTAGTTATTGGTAAAATTTTGTAAGCATCTGACTAATTTTAATGAAAGTTTGGAGATATGGAATAACAGAAATCTATATGATTTTAGTAATGTACTTAAAATGATTTTATAATAGTTTTATAAAAGAAATTGCAGTCAATTGCAATACGTGACAAAAAATGATCAAAAATTGATTGCGGAATAAAAATTTCGCCTTAGAAACTATGAACCAATATTTTGTGAATGATTCTTTATTATTTAAATGCTTATTTATTACTATGATATAAATCAAGTATGTCACACAATCGACAAAAGTAATATTTTGTAAGTAGTTTTAATGAGCTATAATTAGTCAACATTTTACGAATCAGTGTTGCCAACCATGTGATAGTATTATATGCAATTTAAATTCAATTTTCATAACTTTACTGGCATTCACATTTATCATATAAATATTTATTTATGCATTTCTGATGAAATCGTATAAAAGCAATTAATTAATTATTACAAAGTATTTTATAACTTCCATTGCATATGTCAATTTAATATGTGTCTACTATACGTAAATAACAAATGCACTTTAATATAAAATGTAATTGTGAATGTAAATGATTTTTTATTGTCATCGTCTTGAATTAAATCACATTGCTGTAATTGCTGATTTCTGTGTGGTATTCATTGCTAAATGAGTTAATGAGTTAAGTAGACGGCCTATAGAGAAATGTAAATATTGTTTATTACAACGATAACAAGTATTAATAATGTATTAGTATACAAATAGATTGCATATAGCAATTGGTTGCAGTCAAAATAGTCAAAATACATAAATTGTAATTGTACATATTTTTTTACTTCTACTTAAAGTATAAATAATTTCAATTAAATTTGAATTGCAATGAAGTTACGGACATGTCGCATTTCAATATAATATATATTATTTATATAAGGTTTTTGTAACCATAACTATTAATAGAAATTGTATTGTTTTTGTTTTAAATACAATAATAATAGACGTAAGTAAGTAACCTCATGTAAAATAATCTAATATTAATTTCAGATTATTATTGCTTATTTTATTATATGTACATATTAACATATGTCTACGTATATTTGTGATTTATTTATTTGCAATTTGCATATTTCAAATCGTTTAAAGTTACTAATTAAAAACAGCAAAACGGAGAACGGAAATACACTCATTTATAAAATATATACAAACGTGAACATTTGTTTACTACACTCTATACTCTAGAAGAAATTATATGGAAATGTTTATTTATTTAGTAACTCAGTAAGTATCTACGTACTAATACGAATGAGTGTACAGTATGTACATACATACGTATGTGTTTATTTGCTTAAAGTTGCAAGTCTGTTTTTTTGTTGAGATTTATTAAAATACTCACATCAATTAAAATATTTGAAGTGTAAAACAGTTGGAATTGTGTAATACATATAAGTGTAAATGTGTACGCTAATTATCGGCATTGATATATACGTATGGTGGTGTTTGCATGTAAGTATTTCGAATTGTGTGGTGAATTGATTAGTTAATTTTAGATTGCATATATATATATATACATACTACAAATGAAGGTGGGTCTATTAAGTATGCCATTCCTATGGTATCTAACATATTTGAACATTATCTAAATTAGACTGTTATATTGATGTGGTGGTACTCGTTATCGTTCATTTATAAATGAATCATAGTTATGTTTAAATCGATTAGAAAACTGAAGTATCATATAGTATTATAGTAGTATTATAGTGCGGACGTATAGTAGTACTCGTATATGTGTTTATTAATAAATAGAATGTTAGATTAGATTTTCTTGCAATTATCTCCCAATGTTGTCATTTTTTAAATATATTTGCAGAGGCCGGTAAAGTCCAGTCTTCTAAGCCAAAAGTCCAAAAGATTAAAAAGGTACAAATTAATAACATAATATAGATTTTGTGTAAATTATTTTTATTTATGGATTATTAAAAGCTCCTCCACATCTTATGCTACTTTTTTGACTAGAAGTAGTAAATTCAATAACAACCAAAACGTTGCGTATGTCGTCACTATTGGAAATTGTCACAATTACTTGCAGAATTGAACCAATTATTCATTTCTGTAATATTAGTAACAGTATTTAAAATTATTATTAGTACATTAAAAAAAGGGGGGAAAAAATACAATATATGAAAACATCACGATCACTCTCGTGAGTGCTTTTTCCATAAAATCATGCAACGGAAATGGAATGAAATCAGAGTTGATTCAGTAGGAGTCATTTGAGACGAAGTGTGGATTTTGTTTAATGATAAGTAAAAAATTGTACACCATTTTTGTGAGTCAATTACATGTATTCCAAATATTACTCATTTCACAATGAAGAAAGGTAGATCACTTCATGAGTAATTTAGAAAAGAGTAGTTGCTGCAAGATAATTGAATGGTGAACCCTAATTCGTACATATGTACATTTCACCGCTACGGTTTATCTCGGTGTCAAAAAAATGTTTCTTTGGAAAAAATCGAACTGCTTTTTAATAAAAAATTTCTATGAATTGAAAAATTTCAAGTCATATTAAACAAATATTTCTGTTTATCATTTTATCAAATTTATTTTTTTTAACATTGGATAAATTTAATGCAGATTTTGATATCTCTTACCGCCACCAAAGAACTTAAATTATGTCAAAAGCAAAAAATATAAGTCAGTTTGATGGCTTCCTATATAAATTTTGTTTTTATAGTCAAAACATAATCAGTAATGGGTATATTGAGTTCATAGAATCCGTAAAGAGAGGCAACAGATTTGGAAAAGTTTTATTCTCGATCAGTCTGTCAGTCGATTTACCCAAGTTCGTCTGCCTATCTATCTATATACTTCCACGATAACTGCCATAGTTGAGTATCAATCGATCTGAAAATTGTTAATTATGATTCTTTTCATCAACAAATGGCTGAATTTATTAACTGGCGAAATCTAACGTAAACGACACTTATCTTCCATATAAACGTATATTGTTGGATATACTATTTTAGACTTTACACTTGAAAATATGAACCTATATTAAGCTGAAATTTTGTATATAAAGTGTGTGTAATGACAGAATAGATATATATTTGAAAATGTACGTCCATCGGATGATGTGCACGATTACCTCCCATATAAAAGTATGATGTTGAATGAGTGTTTTCGTACTTTGGCAGCGAAAATACCAAGTTATTAAGCTGAAACGCTGTGTTTACTATTATTTTTAGTAATTAATAAACTTATTCGAAAATGAGCTGAATTGCATTAAAGCCAGGTATACCTCCCATACAAACTTATGCATGCTTTCCCACGATGTATGCAAAAATGTAAAGTTATCAAACTGAAACTTGGTAGGATAGTGTGCGAAATTTTATTTTGTGATATTTCTGAAATATAGTGAAAACTTATTCGAAAATATTTCGTTTATACAGCCCGACAAAAAATGTATCCACTGACTATGACTTCCTAGTCTTCTTAAACTATTAACAATGTTGATTGAATTTCGAAAAATCACAATAATAAAAGTAATATTTACATATTGTATATATGTATGCATTTGTATGTATATTTATACGTGTAGTATAAATATAATAAATATACAATATTAATTATAATAATCAACTGATTATCATAAACATTAAGAGGATTATTGCAATTATAATTGAAAATCATTAACAATGGTAATGATTAATAATAAATATTACCATTATTAGCATAATCAGGAGGATGATATTAAAATAATGTAACTAATCGCTTTAAAGAATCTTGGTCCAATTTTTATTCTAATCTTTCTATCAGTGTTTGGATTATTGGATTTGAATAGAAAAAATCAGAATTGAAGGGTTACCAAATTTTTAAATTCATACTATCATACAGTTGAGTAACCCGTTTTATGAATTAAAGTGATAATCAGATTCAGACCAAGATTCAGACTCCCAAACGTTAGATGTATGAAAATTGTTTTTCTAGAAAAATTGTAAAGTAATATGAATTACCTCATTGATGGCAATACTTACTACACAGGTATGTATGCAATTTATCATTATTCTCAACATCTATCTAAACTAATACACTGGCAAATCCAAACCATACGAATGAATAGTGTTTTTATTAAGCATTGCTCATTTCACATGGCAAATGTTTATCGCGTGCAAACGATATGTATTTAATAGGTATACAAATGTAAAAACAAACAGAATAATTAAAACTATAAAAATAATTGATGAATTGATTAACTAACTGACTGGCTGACCATTAAATTGAAAAATGTATTTATACTCGTATGCATACACATAAAAGATATATGTACATACTTATATACATATATACACATGTTTGATTTTATTAATAATAACAAAAACAATGTAACTAACCATAATAACAATGAGAGTATTTAAGTAATACATTTTGTGTGACATTCCACATTGCACTTTTATTTAATTGATAGTAAAAGAGTGGGGTAAGTACTTATATGGAATATATGCTTGATGATTTAATTGCGCTGCAAATGAAATACAGTTTTTATTTATTTCTACATATGCACATTTAACGTGTATAAATATATATAATATATATATATATATATATATATATATATATATATATATATATATATATATATATATATATATATATATATATATATATATTTATATAGCATATATATTCATTTCAAGTCCAGTCATTGCCAGCATTTGTCATGCAACAATGCATACGTTTACTCATTCACTCACTAGAGCTATATTTACATTATTTGTAATATTCTACTATCGTACTTTATTATATAGTTCTCCTTGATTATATTTTATTCCACAATTTCTGTGTGTGTGTTTGTGTGTGTGCAACTTTATCGTCATCATCTCTCGTATTCATAACATTTGAAGACTATTAAGGCACTTAAGTGCCAAATGCTTTTTATTGTCATAAAATTAATTGATTTTACAAATTTCTTTGTTATTGTACCTTCAATATATTATTGTTTTTGGCGCTACTATACATATTACTAAATACAATGTACCTATTACTATTATTACATTAAGCTCTCTACATGTTTATTATTTGTTGATTTTATTGAGTTACTACATTTTTGGAATTATGGTCGAATGCATTTTATATAAATTTATATCGATTATCGTCATCGATTCATTTCATTTCATTTAATATAGCTTCATTTTTATTTCCAATACAATTCATAATGGATTTTCATATCGTGCACTCATTTATATGATACGAATGAGTGTATATTTGCTTATTGCATTGTTTATTGTTGACCTATTTATTGCTTTTTTTTTTGTTGCATTTCTACTATAATATGTATATATGTAGTTGCGAATATAAGCAGAAGTACATACATATGCATGAAAGTGTGTGTATGAGTATATTCTTTTATTGAAAATTTATTATTGCAAATTGATAGTGGCGGCAATTTATATCGATTTACAGTGGGTCGATAAAAAATCATTTGAAATATTCTCTACTTAGCACTAATATATTTCTTTTTTTCATTCACCTTAAAAAAATCCTAATTTTTTAAATACCTAAAGTAAGAAATTTTCAGATTGTTTTATTTTTAAATAGTTTCTATACAAAACATTTAGCACACATTTGAATTAATTATTTTTAGCACTTTTTCCATGAGCGATTGACATGCCTTCAACAATTTTAAACTATTTTATATTTTTTTATTTGAGAACCGACCCATTTTAATATAGACGCAGTTGTGTGTGTATAATGACTTTTGCATTTATTAATTGTCGAAATTGAATTGAATATACATGTATATGTATAAATAGTATTTAGAGTATATATGATTCCACTAATACAATACATATTTATGTGTAGTACAACACGTATGTGTATCAAATTGAAATACTTGTCTATATATGTCATTTCATTTCAATTTCAAATGACACTATGATCAATAAAAGTTTTACATGTTTTACTTTAAAGCGAAACATTCATAATAATTTCAAAATGAAATAACAATGAAAATAGAATGAAATATTGTAAAATTGAATCATTATACTTCAATTGGTGTATATGTAAAAATTTATTTATTTATGATATTCTATGGCAATTTTACATAATTTAGACAGTTTTATGCCTGCATAATTACAGAAGTGCAGGTTCGTCATTTTATCATGGTTTATAATTATTCACATAATTAGGTGTGTTTCAAAATTTCAAAAATAGTGTTCAATTTCAATTTTGTGAATTGAAATTGAAATTTTGTGAATTGAAATTGTGAATCAGGCATTGCTGGGAGGTTCTAAATTTTCATTTATAAACTGTATTTAGAAGGAGAAACAAATCAAAACTAGAACTATTAATTATACAGTATCCAGTCTGTTTTAAAAATGAATTAAAAATAATTTTTCTTTGATGTGGTAAAATGAAAAAAAAAAGTTGATTGAAGTATGTGCGATGGAGCTGCTAATTACGCTATGTAGCGCAAGTGTGAAAACACGACAGCTATTATTGCGAACATGTGAAAACACGAACAACTATTTTTAGTTCGCGTGCTTATAAAGTGTTTTACATTGCTAAATATAAACACAGAATTTTAAAAACTGGCATAATCATACGTCTGGAAAAAGTTCAGAAATGATAATATCAAAGGTCAATGATGACAAATAATTTTATCGATTTCTTGACCACAAAAAAAAAAAAAATAATAATAATTTGAAGAAAAATCAATATTTTTTTTTGTGACTTCACACCAAGCTCGTTACTTCGTTAGTTCGATACTTGGTAGTTTTTTATGTGTACATATTTTCGAAAATTCGAATACACACAAAAAACTACCAAGGAACGGAGTAACGATGTAACGAGCTTTGTGTGAAGTCACCTATTTTTAGATTGAACATATTTGTACACATGAAATCTAATTCTACTATATTTCTGTCAATTTAAACACCGTCTGCTGTAGCTCAGTGGTTAGTGCGTTGGCCTACTGATCTGTGGGTCATGGGTTCAATCCCTGGCTGAAGCATAACAAAATTTAATATCGAAAAGATCTTTCTTTTGAACGTTACCCACCTGACGGCAAGAATTGGCAACTTTTCCGGCAGTAACAATTTGCCAAAAATGCTTCTTAAAAGAGTTCTGTCACAAAACTAAGTTAAAGTGATGTCACAAGGGTTCTGCCTTTCGGAATCGGCTAATATAAGTAAGTCTGTTGTAATTCTGTCAAAATTTAACAAGCTCAACAGTTTTGAAGAGAAGCTCAGTGGTATCACAATGGGCCTTTCTGGCCTAAGTGTGTCCTCTCAGAGAGAGGGCAGTATCATAACCTAATCTAACCCTAAACACCGTCATGATTATTCATATATCGTAGTCCTACCTTTAAAAGAGTTTCAAACTAAACTCGTTTTGTTTCGAGATATTTGCGGAATTGAACCTATTGAACTGGTAATATTGTAATTATTGATTTTTTTGGAAATCTTATAAGGTGGAATTTTCAAAATATTTTATTGATAGTGAGATCTTAATTGAAATAATTCTCAGCTCTTCAAATTGGTGCAATACAATCAAAAGATCGTCAAAAGTTTTCATTAAGTATTAATATATTATAGAAAAATTCCTTTAAGTTCTTTTTAATGAACGGAACTATGATGTTGTAATTCGGTACTTGTTGTGGTTGTACCAGGAATTTATATTATAATTGCTCATCATTTGAGTTCATTTATTGACAAGTAAAATTTGGAGAAGTCTTTTTTTATAGAAAATTCGATTTTAGAGGTTTTTGCAAAAGTTCAGGAATGTTTTACTTATAAAAATTTCAACAAGTTTTTTTTTGGTACTGACGTTAAAGCGTCTTTTTGCATATATTTAACATCAAGTTTGAACTCACCTTTCTTTGTAGTTTTACCAAGCATTTTAACATCACTGCTGTTGATGGCTGCTGCAGTTACTCCCAAAATTTGATTCTTTTTATTAGCAACAACTGGTGGAGGTGAAAGAGAATCGCGTGATTTCTTTGCAACACACAAATTCAATGGTTGATCCATTATGACGTCCTCCTCGCTGGCCTCACTCATTGAGGTGCTACATAAATGACTACTGGCAGCATCATAATGGGACAATTGTTGTGAGTACTGTTGCTGAAAATTTCGTAATATAGTTTTTGGTGATTTAGCTGGTGCAGGTGGTAATGTGACAGCTGAATGATTTGATGTTTCATCAATAATGGTGGCTGAGGTGGGTGCATTATTGGCAACAATGGAACAGCCATCACGTAAATTTGCTGTTGTTGTTTCTGAAGGGTGTAGTAGTTGTTGTTGTTGTTGCTGTTGCTGTTGCTGCTGTTGCTGCTGATGATCACCGACTGCTTTATGCCAACCCAAAATGTCAGCTATTGCATGTGGGGTAGGACAATTGGGCGGTCTCGCATAGATATGTGGATGCCAAGTAAGTTGATGTGTCATATCTGAAGCTATATTAGGCGAAGACACTTTTTGTTCGTGACAACGTATGTATGGTGTTTTTGAATGTGGCGTCATCGATGGTGATTGTGCTGCTGCTGCTGGTGGTGGTGGTGGTGCTGCTGCTGCTGCTACTGCTGGTGGCGATAATGTTATATTGTGTGGTGGTAACGATGGTGGGGCAGACATTCGTGCTGTAGCTATTATGCTGGATTGAGCATCTAATGGCAATAACACAGAGTTGTTGCTGTTGTTGTTGGTGTTATTACTGGTTGTAGTATTGGCTACGAAGCCATTTGTATAATTGTTGCCGACGCCCGTCGTTGCGTTGATGTATGATGAGGAACTTCGTGGTGACTCGAGAGTTTTTTGTAGAAATGTTGTTGTTGTTGTTGCCACAGAATCAGGCGTCTGTGTTGGTGTTGGCGCTGAGACTGGTCTTTGTGCGATGTTATTGTCGCGCAATTTCAGCAAATTTGCTAATTTCTCTTTACTACTTGGACTAATGCATGCTTGCTGCTGCTGGTGTTGCAGCTGTTGTTGCTGTTGTTGCTGTTGCTGTTGTTGTTGTTGTTGTGCTTGTAATTGACTAGATGTACTATTATTATTATTATTATGACTAATCATATGATTCCATGCTACTAAGCTGTTGTTATTGTGATTTCCATTACCATATACATGTCCAACACCGACTGATGGTATTGTCAATGGACTACAGTAGACATATGAACTTGTCGCCATTAATGCAATATCACTATCGGCAAGTGTTGTTTGTAATTTGTTGTTGATAAAGTTGTGTTGTTGTTGTTGCTGATGTTCTTGTTGTTGTTGTTCCTTAACATATAGCGCTTGTGTATCAAAGAAGGGCGCATGTGCTTCGCTTACCATTTCTGTCACTGTGTCGCGATCAATTTCGGGCATCATTTATGACGTCAAAACTAGAGAATCAGTCACCAGCCGCCGATTATCGTTTATTCAGAACACAGAGACCAATGCGTAATTGACGATGTGCGTATGCTGAAAATGTAACAGAGAATACATTACTTCGATTATTATTAGAATGTAAAAATGTTGGGAAATTATTACTAGATGTGCGCGTGTGCGTATATTTCTATATTAATTAGCCTGACTTTTTCGTTGTTTATTATTTCATTTACGTCATAATTCCCCGCTAATTGGCACACACATGTGTATATACATTCAATTTCAATTTTCATTTAATATTCACGTACAGTTCATGCACATACTCGTAGACGAGTATGTACATATACTTGCATTGACATACAAACACACTCACACATATGCATAGACACACTTGTATTTTAAACTTATTCATATCCAACATTTCAATTTAATTAAAGCAATTATTTAAAATACACATGCAAGCACACTTAAAGCATTATACTATTGTTGGTATATATATATATATATATATATATTTATCTACTCCTACGTATAATTTGTAGACACGGCTATACATACCCACATACACATGCATATATGTGAAAGTTTAATTTGACACAACCCATTTACAGCAAGCATTTTGGCCTCTGAGTGCGCCTGATAACATTATACATAGTTTGCTCTCCATGATGAAGCAAGCTATGCAGATATACGAGTACGTACATGCAATTATTGTAATTTTTGTTTTTGCAGTAGATGCACATACGCCGTATGTAATTGGCCAACCTTCAACTTTAAAAGCAGCACATTTATGTATTAAAATTTTATACGTACAAGTGTAAACATATGCACGTTGGTATACATATGCATTCTTGCATATTTATACAGATGCAATAGTTATAGGCATGGGTTATACACGAACATATGTATGTACGTTCGTACGTTTTTAGTTTTCCTTTACGCTTAGTTTTGCATTGAAAATATTATGCAAGAGAAAGCATCAACAAGGATTGTCTTACTATTCGGTATTTTAATTTCGTTTGTTCATTGTTGTTAGTAGTATCATACTATACTTTACTTTTATATATAGTACTTTATATGTATATAACAATGTATGTGTGAATAGCACTGACATAATTTAAGTTAATTCTAGTAGTCGGTTTTTCAAGAGTTTTTTTCTTCTCCATCTGTTGTTGTTGTGGTGGTAGGTATTTTAAATAAACCATAGAATAAATTCTATTTTAGTATTTCATTAACCTATACTCGCAGTAGTCCTCATACATTTATAGAATTCACCTACACGTGACGAACATTTATATTTCTGATCCCATTCAAATTGAGGAAATGCATTTATTTGTATGGCTACAATAACGTATTTACATAGAAAAGCATATAATAGGAATATATGTATAAAAAAATTATAAGGATACTTGTTTATAATTGATGGAATAGTGGTGTGGGTGCGTATATATTAAGATGAAAATAAAATATGAGAAAAAAAAAATTAGGAACATAATATAGGAAGAAAAAATAAATTAAAAATAGAAGAAAAATCGACAAATAATCATATAATTATCCTAGATATAGAAAGGAGTTATCCCTAGAGGGCTTAAGATTTGAAGTCATTGTGTTCTGAGAAAATGCTTGGTAGAAATCTTGAAAGGTAGCTGCTCTTTCTAGAGGAATCCAGAGTGCGTTGGCAGCTGCCAGCGAAATTTATCAAATTCGTAAAAATAGGGTAAGTATATATTGGCAAAATATTTGGGTAAAATATAAATGAAAGTCGGCTAATACATTTTACCTTTTAAGGCGCGCTTTAGGAGCTGCGGAAGCGAATTTTATAAATTCGACAATTTTGTATGAAATCCTTTCCGAGAGGTTAAGATAGGGTGTCAGTATGTTCACGAAAAATATTGAGTTTGAAATATTAATTGAGGTCGGTTATATATTTTACCTCTCTACGACTGAAGCTTTGAGTAGCTATGCGGGTTTTAAACAGATATTAGCAAAAAAATATAAATTGGGGTCTGTTATATGCATTAGCCCTCTACGGTGATAGCAAATTTTATAAAAGCCACCATTTTGTATGAGAGCTCCCTTAAAATGTGCAAAAAGGAGGTAAGTGGGTTTGGTTAGGTTATGTGGCTGACCTCTCTCTGAGAGGACACACTTAGGCCAGAAAAGCCCATTGTGATACCACCGAGCTTCTCTTCTAATACTGTTGTGCTTGTGCAATTTGCACAGCATTAGAAGGGACCTACTTATATTAGCCGGTTCCAAACGGGCGAACCCTTATGACATCACTTTAACTTAGTTTTGTTAGAGAGCTCCTTCTAAGAAGCATTTTTGGTAAATCGTTACTGCTGGAAAAATTGCCAATTCTTGCCGGCAGGTGGATACTGTTCGAAACAAAAATCTTTTCGATATTAAATTTTCTTAAGCTTCAGCCGGGGATTGAACCTACGACCTACAGATCAGTAGGCCAACGCGCTAACCACTGAGCTACGGCACCCACAAGGAGGTAAGTAAAGAGTTATCCAATAGGAGGTACTTTTGAGGATTCTCAGACATCTCCTGCCTAACAACTGTCATGTTCATATCACATTTGTGTTCATTATTCATTGACATTTTACCATGATTAGACTTACGCCAAAACGTTTACAAATTATGGAAATTTATTTCCAAAACCAGTATTCAGTGAGAAATGTTTTTCGTGCTCTTTACCACTTTATGGTGTTCATATGGCGTTGTGGTAGGTTTATGGTATTCAGGTCTTGTGATCTGATGCCGTTGGATTACTTTTCATTGGGTATGTGAAATCACTTGTTTATGTCGACAATAAACCACAATTGATTCCTGCATTAGAAGCGAACATAACGCTCCTAATTAACGAAATATCGGCCGAAATGCTCGTAAATAAGACCCATAGTATGGATTATGTAAGAGCAAGTTGCAGACAACATTTAAAGAAATTATTTTCAAACATTAAATTTCGTAAATCGAACTTACGTCTCAAATACAATTTTTGATGATTACATTGTTTTTAAAGCGTTTTATTAAAAAAACAAATCCGGAAGCTCTTATTGGATCACCCTTTATACTCTGCGAAAATATTTGGAAAAAAATATAAGTAATAGTATGTTATATATTTTATTCCTCAAGGAGAATCCTGTGTGCTGTGGGAGTGAATTTAGTAAAATCTTAAAATTCGTAGGGGAGCCTTCTTAAGAAGTCAAAAGAGGGGGTTAGCGGGTTCAGAGAAAATGTTACAGAGGAAATACGTATATTTTAGAGCTTTAGGGGCGATTTCTAGTTAGTTGCTACAGTATTTGTAGATTTTTAACCTCTTTTTGATGCCGTTTACCCTCGTCCCACCCTACTCGTTTTTGCTTGACGAATTTGTTTCGGTATCTCACAAAATGAAGGGGAGTCACATATTGAAACCGAAATATCGTGCCCTATTATACGGCAATTGATTCACCAAAAATTTCAAATTGAATAGAAACATTTCACCAAAAGCTTATATATTATTCAAAAAGAATATTTAATCAATACACTTTAGTGCAGACTTCATTTCAAGTGGCTGTTCAAGCTAAAATTACACTTCAATTTGGATTAATTTCTGAAAGGTGATTCATTAAAGAATTCTTATTTAGTTTTTAATATTCAAAATTAACTACAGATGAATTTCTCATATTGCTATAGTAACGTAGCCATTTAATTATGCTTTCGATGTATTTTTTTTTTCTTTAATACGTTGTGTTGCGTAGTCTAATTCTGATTTTTTCTATTAGAAGAGCACAACAAAATGTCTTTGAGTTGAACAGGTATAATGATTGACATGCATTTTGGGGATGAATCTTTGTGACTTCTTGTTTGCTCAGTGAACTGAACAAATATTTTAAACACATCAAATCTAAAATTATATAATATCTAAACTATGCCAAGGAGTGTATTATGCTCAATTTATTCTACATGATTGCTTCAATGATTTGAAGGAAGGAATATATTAAAATATCATTATCTTTTGCCCTTAATGAGATTCAAATCATATATGTAACTAAGGTCACATAGTATACTTACATATATGTATATGGTAGTAGAGATATAGTTAGTGCCAAATTATACTTTTAATTTATTTTGATACTTTCAAACTTTTCCTTATGTGCACTTGTAATCGTTAAAATTAATTTGAAAAGCTTCTACGATTAAAATATATCCACATACCATACATTCGAATGCATGTTTTTACACTCATAGGTTTGTACATATATATGTATGTATGTATGGTACCTTATATCCATTAAAGAATGATCTAAGTACTAACGAGTATAAAACAAAGAACCAAATTATACATTTACATATTTGCATATATATATTTGAGTATATACATATTGTACGTACATACATTCAAGTATGTACCTATATATGATATAAAAGTTAACATGGTAACTCTATTATTATATGTATTTGTGCATACATACAAACACATGAGTATTACAAAGTGCAAACTCATTTAAAAACTTTTGCTACAGTTGACATGTCATTTGAACTTAATAATGTAATATATCCTTAAACGTTTTTTACAACAACAATAATAACGACAATGATGGCATACTGCACGAAATAGGCTATGAACAACACACACACACATACACTCACACACACCGTAAAGCAGATATATCAAATAAATGAGTGAATAAATGAGTCAGTGATTATGAGAGTAAATACAACTCGGGTTGGTGTAAATGGGTAAATAAGAGTACGAAATATTTGTAACATTGATGGCGTCATTATTGGTATGGCTACGCTGAGATGGTTTTGATGATGTGTTGTGTATGTGTGCACGAGTAATGAATGAGCGGAAACGGAAAATAGTTCACTGATTTACAGTGGCATTCATTTACGATTATAAACGAGTTGTTACGACATGATGCAAAGAGAGTAAATAAGAGTGTATTCGTAAGGCATATGACTATGTATATAACTGTAAATTGCTGTAAGTTACAATGGGAAAGAGAGAATGCGATAGAGTAGAGTAATAGAGTAAAATGAGAGCAAATAAATTGGATAATAAGAACAGAAAAAAAAAAGAAAGAGAGAGAGATAGAGTGAGAGATAAAGAGAGAATTGTATAGCATGTATTATTGAATCATTCAACATGTTTCTGCAATATGTTTCTAAGCAAATAATATGTACGTGATGAAACAAGGACATTGTTTCATTATTATAAATTTGTTGCTTCTCTTTATTTACATAAATGTATATACATACGTACATATATATATATATATATATATATATATATATATATATAGATATATATATATATATATATATATATATATACATATATATATATATATATATATATATATATATATATATATATATATATATATTTATATGAACTACATCTATTTAAGTACATTTTCTTTAGGTTAATATTATTAAAATTTATTCACTTTGAATCGTGCGTCAATTATAATAGGAGTGGTTTGTATGTATTTACAATTGACATGTTACGAACACGTATTTATTTGAATTTTCTTTATATATATTCTATTCTATTTACATGTATTTATTTATTATACATGGTTCTATTTAATTTATAATTTATATTTGTCCCACATTGTACTCGACCCATCATCTTATTGATATCAAATTTTTCCATATTACATATTTACATAATACATTTGCAGTTGTTTATGGGCTTTTGATGTGTGTGTGTGTGTATATGCTTGAATGTAAGGGAGAATAAACAGCAGGACGACAGCATAAGCAGGATTTGAACGAAACGAATTTGCTGTCGAACAAACGAACAAAAGTAATAAAAAGTGCTTATTTTGGGCCAGCAGCAGTGCGGTATGTTGACTACTTATAAGTGTACGAGTGTATGTATTATATGTGCCTTACTGAGTGAAATTGTAAGTTCAAGAAATGAAAACGAATGGAAGCAAAAATTGCTTTGTAAGATTGTCGTAATCGTCGACGTTGTCGTTATGAGATTGGACTTGAGTAATTTCTTCCATCAGCATAATTTAATGTCAGTCGTCGTCGTTGAGATGTTTTTGTTGTTGTTGTTGTTGTTGTTGCTTTTGTCAATACATACTCTATGCTTTGTGTGACAGCATGCCTCGCGGGTGGTTCTTACCATTGTTAGCGTCGGCTTGCTGTTGTTCTTGTTGTTGTTTTGTTGGTACTACTGCTACTACTGCTACTAATGTTACATTTTAAATGTCTCGATGTAGGAATATGTAGATTAGAGTGGTTATTAGCACCATTGGAGAATAGTGAAGGATTGTTTGAAACGATATTCAATTTATTTTTGCTGGGGTATGTACTTGAAAAAAAATGGAAAAATTTAAGTTTTTTAAATTTTTGCGTTTAGTAATTTAATAAACATTAATTAAATTTTTGTTATCGCGATAATCGTTTGTCACATAAATTTCTGGAATCAAATAAGAAATCACCTTGACGAGTTTAATAAAAAATAAGCTCTTTTTACATTTAAAAAAATTTATATTTTTACACATAGTGAAACTAGACAACAACTAGCATAATTTTGGTAATATCGAAGCTTAGAGATAGACATATTTTCGAATAATATACTATGTAAGGAAGGTAGACCCGATAAAAATTGGTCAAAGTAAACATGTGAGGCCAAATTTAGTCCTATGATTTTACATATTCGGACGTCAAGGACATATTTTTGTATGAGAGGTAGACGTAAAGTTTATCCTATTCCATTTATTTTCAAATTCACTCTTTTGTTAGAACTCCGAATAGTATTTACCATATTTCAGACTGATAATTTTATATTTTTATACAAAAAATGTGAAGACATTAATTCGAAAGCATAATTTTGTATGAGTGGTACGCGTTGATTTTATCCAATTTAGCCCATTTTTGAATATCTCTATGAGTGAGTAAATAGAAGTAATATATATTGTGTTTCAGCTTTATAACTTTATATTTTCACACCTAAAGTGTGAAAATATTCATGCGGAAGCATTTTTTTGTATGGGAGCTAGGCATGATTTCCATTTGATTATGTTCATTTCCATATATATCTATTATGGTATCAGAATAACTTCACACATTAAGTTTCACCTAAATATCTTAATATTTTCGGGCAAAAAGTGTGCAAATAATCATTTAAAATGAAGTTTTGTAAGGGAGATATGCGTGATTTTGATCTGATTTTTCTTATTAGCACATTAATTTGTTCATTAGTAAAATGAACTACATCTGCTAAATTTCAAGTCTGTCGCTCTATATTTACGGCAGTTGTTGTGCGAAAAGGCAGATCGACATCGCTAAATCAATACAAATCGTATTGAAATATCCTTTGAAATATGTTGGAAAAAATTGGGTGCTGGTACTTAAGTGAATTCGAAAATGGGTAGATAAGGATCACTCTAGTATAGGCATTGTTGTCGTCGTGGAGATGAAGTAGAATTCGTCATTTTTATTTTTAAATATATGAGAATCATATATATATATATATATACCTTGTGTGTGTGTGCATATGTAATATATGTGTTTGGTTTATGTCGCATTACTTGATTCATGCCTTCGCTTGTATATCTACTACTCTCATGTATATATTAACATTTTGCTATGACAGCAAATAAAAGCGTTGTAACATCGCAAAAAAAAAAACAACTACAACAACAAACGAAACAACGTGTCTTCTATTTTTTCTATTCTTTTCTCTACATAGTACACTTCTTATTGCAATGCATACAATACATACTTATGACTCTTTGAGGGAGGTTATATGTATGTACATACAAACATACATATCTTCTCTTTTACAAAAATATTGGCAAATTTAAGCTATTTCTATGTCGTATCATATGTGTACGTATGTATTCATTTTGGCCATATTGAATTTTGCAATGTCAGTTGTTATGTGATTAGGGTTTGTTATTTAATACATACACAGGCGGCTGCTTGATAATTTTATTATGGATTTATTATGGATTTAAACTGAAGAGCAAACGTGTGCTGGGGTGCGCGTGATGCTATGCTGTGTGATGTGATGAGATATTTAATTGTTTAGAAGCAATCAAATTTTATAAGAGTCTTATATTCATTATTTAACGATTTAATGATTAAATAAAATCACAATTAAATATTTGATCAAAAATATTTGTAATGTAAGAAAATTAGGTCAAAAATATAAACAACCACTATTTGTATGACCTTTTACTGGTAGAGTTGAGAAGAAAGATGGGGTAAAATGACATTTGGTAGTATGTAATCAAAGTGATTGTCATTAGGCTAATGCTGTTCGAATATAAATGTACACTTATATAAATAGATTCCTTTAACAGAAGCAAAAAGTTATGTGAAACAAAAAAACAAAAAACGCTCAGTCAGCAACGAAGCCAACTAAAACGAGTAAATCAACCAACCAGCCACCCATTGTGAACAGGAAGAAAAGTATATAAATATATATAAATTCTCGTATAATAACAGCGTAACGAACAAATGATGATGGGGAACCTGTCGCACCTCATAACGATGGTATAAAATTGACGTTGACATGGATACGTATCCTCTCGATGAAGGGTGGTTTGTAAGTAAAGGTGGATACGCTCATCGCCAACATCATCATCATCATCATCATCATCATCATCATCGTCAATGTTATTCGTTTCTAAAATATAAACATACATCTATATATACGAGTATAAGATATTCAGTGTTACTATACATAAATTGTAAATGGTTAAGTCACCAGTCAGAGCAAAAGAAAAAATTGGTAGTGAGATAGATAGAGAGAGAGAGAGAGAGAGAGAGGGAGAGAGGGAGAGAGTTAATTTGTAATACCACCACATACTACATAACTCCTATAAGCAGCATATTTTCCAACAAGCAACAATCATATCCATTGAGTATAAACTTGTGTTAGTTTATGGAGCGTGCCATGAGAAGAGCTTTCTGTGCTACTCTGCTGTAGTGTGTGAGGGGAGAAACGATGCATTACCGTAGCGCGTATTGCCAAACGGATGAACAAATTAAAATTAAAGTGCCATTTCATTTCCCGATGGGATTTGTTAGTGTACGTTGTATGCATCAGTCCATGAAGTTTGTACGGACGATTATGTGTGGACTCATATGGCCATTATGCTAAAAAAGTATTCGGATATTGTTATCAAATATGTACTTAAGATATTTCAATACCTTTTTGTATTCCTAATTTGATGCTATTGTTATGTATTCTATCAAATAGCTTGATTACAAAAGCTAGAAGCAGTGGTTTATTTTAAGAGAGGGTTTACTTAACGGAATTTGGACCGGTTATATATTTTATCATTGCAGCAGCATCCTGGGAGCTATGGGAGCCAATTCTTAAAAAACAGATGATCAACTTTGGAGTGGAGCCTCTCTAAGGACTGAAGATAGGGGCTAAGTATATAATTAATAGGAGTCGGTCATACATTTCACCGCTCTGGAGACGGAGAAAAATTTAAATTTTGGTATTTTGACATGTTTCCTAATAATATGGGTAATTATTTATCAATTTTGTTCAGCGATACTTTATTTTCATTGTAAAAGAACGGACTCTATTGCACCTAAGCTAATTAAAATATAAGCACAATCATTACTTTCACTCATTCTTGGTGATAATTTAAATATACTTGTACAATGCAATACTTATGATGAAATTTCTCCTCTTAACATGTCGATAGCAGTGCTTTTTTTTTCAGATTTTAAAACGACCTTATTCATTTAGGTATATGAAAGGTAATTGGATGTTCACGTTCATTTACAAAACATTTCTTATTCTCGCTACATAAGTGGGTCGTATCAAATTGCTTTTTGTTCTCTGATGATTCCTTCAATTTATTTTTCGAACACTTTATTCCTATTCATAGTCAATCACAACATTTTCCGGATACTTTTATAATAAAATCAATATATAGAAATATATATATGTATTGTATATTTTTTTTTGTTCACTTTTGGCTTTTGTTTGAAATTCGAAAATCTTCCAACCTTTTGCCTTATTCATTTTGTTGAAGCTATTTGCCACCCTTGAAATGCTTGGTTTGCTGTGTGCCATTGTAACATTTTTAAGGATAACAACGTGTACATTTTATGCTCGTTACTTAAAATACTAAATTGGAAGACAACATTGTAGTAGAGGTAGTTTGTAGCTGATGCTGCTGATGCCTCATGATTGCGTCGTCTGCCGCCTGAAGCATATTATGTAGTCATAGTATGTGTGTGTGAGTGTGAGTGTATACGTATGAAAAGCGTGTGGTGGATGCTGTGTAAAAATCAAGCACATCGATGTATGCTTATGCTCTTGCGGAAGTGAGGCATTTATACCTTAATTTCATTGTAACTGCGTGTGTGTGTGGCACGCATGCCGCCTGCTAGTAAGCTTGCCATTGAATGGTGTTAATTGATTTTTATGAAGCGCAAATGAATTTGTGAAAAAGTTTTTCCCGTTTTATTACTTTAGCATACATACCAACGAATGTGTGTTGGGTGTTTGTAAAATGTATGTAAGTAAGTAAGTGGAAGTCCTGTGCAGGGTATGCGCAATGCATTGCAATCGTGCTGTATCATGGCATCTGTAGTGTGGCATCATCATCATCATCATCATCATCATTTGCATATATGTGTGTTTATATATTGTACATATTTCATTGAAAATTATTTAAATATTTTATAAAGGCATCCTGGCTAATTAAATTGACAGAGAGGAGTATGTTCCAACGTACATTACATGATAGTGTCGAATTTTACGTGCATGTCGACTTATATATTTTACATACATGTATGCAAATATGTACCTATATATCGTACCTATGTTATGTGCGTAATAGTATGAGTACTGTGGAAATTTTAATGAATCTACTTTAGCATAGTTTAATTAATATATGATGTATATGAGCTATACACAGGTACAATTATGTAGGAATGAAGTTTGTGGCTTATGTTTGAGTTGATAATTATTACATTTTAGTTTGGTTTTCTTCTACTTTTTTTTTATATAATTTTTTTGTACAAAATATATGTAAATATATTCCAGGTACCTATATATGTGTAAGTAATGCAAAAGATGTCAGTATATATTTCACTATATGGGTGTGTGTAATTATGTAATTATGTTTTGAAAGGAATTTAAGTTTTTGCTACACTATTTCAGCTTGTAAGTAAGTAAGTATTTCAGCTTGTGTACATGGAAAGCGTGTAGAATTTATTTTAACCACCACTTAATTTATGTATGTACTAAATAAAGGGTTATCCATTTCGCGGTTTCAAAAGTATAGGGCTAGAATTCGACATTTGTCAAACTGAGTTGTTAAAACAATTTCTTTCTTTTTCAGTTCAAAGTCTAACATTTGCGAAAATGGATCGCTTAACTATCGCACAACGCATTAAAATTGTAAAAACCTACTACAAAAATGGTGATTCTGCCACAGCCACATATCGTTCTTTAAGAGGAGATTATGGTTTACATAATCGTCCAACTACGCAAGCAATTGGCAAAATTGTGAAGAAATATGAAGAGACTGGATCGGTTAAAGATATTGTAAGGCCTGTGCATCATCGTTTCACCGTACCACCGAAAATATCACTGCTGTAAGTGAAAGTGTTGCCGAAGACCCGAATGTGTCGATTCCTCGTCGTTCTCAGGAATTAGGACTGTCTTACGGCACATTATGACCTATTTTGCATTTGGATCTACACCTACATCCATATAAAATCCAGCTCACACAACAACTGAAGCCAGCTGACCATTCACAACGTCGTAGATACGTCGAATGGGTGCTTGAACACCAGGCGGTGGACGGCGATTTTTCGAACAAAATTTTCTTCAGCGACGAAGCACATTTCTCACTCGGTGAGTATGTTAACAAACAAAATTGTCGTATTTGGGATTCTGAGAATCCTCAAGTAATTGAAGAGAGGCCATTACATCCACAAAAAGTCACTGCTTGGTGCGCTCTTTGGTCCGGAGGTGTGATTGGACCTTACTTCTTCGAAAACGACGATGGAACGACTGTCACCGTCGATTCGGAGAGTTATGGTCATATGATAACCGACTTTTTGTCAACGTTCAAACTTTATAATAAAAAAGAAATATCATGATAAAAAGTATTTTATATGTGTTTTATTTACATTTACTTTTGAAACCGCAAAATGGATAACCCTTTATATATAGCTCTGAAATAGAAATATTGGGTGAATGTTTTAATTAATTATGATTATGGTTTGCGTTTTTTTTTTGTTTCTTTCATATATGAGAATTTCTTCATTTACAATATCGCCAAGAAGGATTATGACATAATTCATTAAATTAAAAAAATTGTTTTTTTTCTCTTGTAATTAACTAATTACATACAGTAATATATGTAGCTTGAGGTCTTTTATAATTAATGAGTTAATCATTGATATTTGTTAATTGACTTTTGAGCTTTGAGTTCTTTATAAAATTGTATGGCAGAGAGGTAAACGGGGTCTATCTGTCATCTGACACATTTCGAGTTGTATTCATACGTAAGTATTTATGAGATAAGGAAAATGAAGTTGAGCAATTTTGTATTTTAATTTGTTTTATTTAACTATTGCTATAAATACATGATGAGACAACATTTTGCCGAACTCCGGGATTCGAAAGGCTACACATAATGTCAAAATACTTTAGAATCTAATATATCCGTTCGCGGGATATGGCGGGGTATGTTTTTAAGATTTTCTTCACATGGTGTAGACTTGTTCACATATTTCTTCAATAAAATGCAATTTAAATTCAAGGCAAAGATTTTACTGCTATAAAAATAATATAATTAAGAGCAATTCATCTGAAAACTGGAACATATTGTTATTTTCGTAAATGAACGCATGAGATGTCATCCATACAAGCGTATGTTGTGGTACAGGGTGATTTTTTAGCAACTTTCTTTTTGACAACACTGTTTTTTGGCAGCTCAGCTGTTTTCGTGCAACTATAATTTAACCATTGAATCGACTTACAAACGAACAAAGCTTGCAGATTATTGAATTTTATTATCAAAATTCATGCTCGGTTAGGTTGGATGAAGATCCACTTTTTTACAGGAAAATTGTGTTCAGCGACGAAGCTCATTTCTAGTTGAATGGATACATGAACAATCAAAATTGCCATATTTGGTGTGAAGAGCAGCCAGAAGCATTGCAAGAGCTGCCAATGAATCCCAAAAAATGTTCTGTTTGGTGTGGATTATGGGTAGGTGGCATCATTGGATCGTACTTTTTCAAAACGACTAAGGCAGGAACGTTGTTGTGAATGGCGAGAGGTATCGTACGATGATTACAAACTTTTTTTTTGCCCAAAATGGAAGAGCTTGGTTGACATGTGGTTTCAACAATAAAGGTTTCACACATTTCTCAAAATTTTATGTGTATTTTTTTAATCAAATTCCAAGGCTCTTAAAAAATCAACCTGTATGTGCATTTAAATACGTGGCTCGACTCAAAATTCAAAGCTTTCGAACTAAAATTTGGTAGATAAAGTAAATCTAACCACATAATGAATATGCTAAAAAATAACCGCAATCATATGAAAACCCCGCCTAACTTCCATACAAAAATATGTCTTCAAAAGTATGTTTGCAAATTTTCTGCACGAAAGTATGATTATATTTACTAACTAAGAGATATATTCGAAAATACGCCGAATCCGATACAAAGCACGCCTTTTTTCCATACAAAATTATGGTTCCATGTGTATGTGTTCAAATCTTGCGTACAAAAATACAAAGTTATTAAGCTAAAGCTCTTGAATGGATCGCAAATAATCTGAGGTTTAGTTAATTCAACATAACTCAACAAATATTTATTACATCAAACACGGTCCATCTGCCGGCAAGCAGATGGACGAAATATGAAATTGTATTAAAAATAAACATTTTCGAAATAACTTCATTTGCGAAACATTATATGAAAATAATCATAATTTCAGCTGCTTACAGCTGCTAAATGAACATTATAAAATTAAGCTCTAATAAAACAATTGATGGCTTTAAGAGAATATACCTTTCATTTTATTTGTATCAAAATACTATCTTATTTTCTGCTCTAAATATAAGCTTCTAAATAAGCTGTTTAACTACTGTTGCGTCATAACTAATTGCCTGAATGAAGTCATAGCATATTTTCCACGTATTTTACTACATTGAGAAACATACATATATTTATCTACTTGTATATATATATAATAATATAATGTCAAAACCAACAATGAGATGAAAATTGGCATTTCTTTTCAAAGAAATGTTATTTATTTAACGATTTCCGTTTAAATCTATATATACTTATACGTAAATATACATATATAAAGTTGTGTTATGAATGTATGTATATTATTGCTTTATGCTATTATGAAGGATAATAATTTTCTTTGTTCCATAACGTTGGTATTGTTATGTTCTTACTGCTACTTGGATTCTTATATTTTTGCTACTTATATCTTCAAATGTGTCTATACACATGTATATATGTATATATACATAAATACTTACTCAAATGCTTTTATTACATAAATATAACTACTACTCCATGCTCATACGTAAATTGACATACAGTATTGAATAATGAAATATATAATTCTGTCAATAAAAGACGAAAGACATAAGAAATAAGAGAAATAAAAATACAATAATGAGAAAATAAAATAAACGAAAACAAATCGTAACAAAATAGCTTCATATGAGTATACATGAAAAAGTATGAACATAAGTAAGTGTGTGCAAGCATTTAAATACATATGTATAAATATATAGAAATGTAATATTTTCTTGTCAATATATGTATGTGCCCATATGTAAGAGTTTGAATAAGTATGCATGCAATTGACAGCAGGTGAAGCCAACAATAAGAACAAGAGGAAGAAGAATTGTGTAGAAAAAGATGAGACAAGAAGTAATGAGAACCCTAACTTACAAAGCAACTCAGTTGGGTGGTGGTAGTGGTGTCTTGTATACACATCCATTCATATATGTACTAGAATATTTTGTAAGAAATTGTTTGAACGTGTTTTACTATCCTTGTAATCGTCGACATATGTATATATTGTACACAATGCTGCACATTGCAAAACGTACAGCCGATGACGACGATGTCTACGACAATCTAATGGAGAATTTTGTAAAATATTTAGTACTCATAAAATTGAAATTCTAACAAATATTTTTGATGTCTCTTATGAAGACGGGCACACATGCACGTACACACATGTATATGTAGAAGATACATATCCATAAGTATGTTACATATTTGTTAAAGGTGAACCTGCTGCCTGCTGTTTTGCACAACATAACGAGTGGTGTGACGAGTACATATACGAGTATGATTTGCTGTTGTATAAGGCGCACATAATACAGTAATAGGGAGGAAAAAATACAAAACACAGTGTGCTCATATAACACACTCGTAAGTGTTTTAAACATAGTACGAATACGAAGAGTAAGTATGAGGATATCTATACGTGTATGTAGGTATGAATGTGTTTTGACTATAAAGACAATATTTGTAGTAACAAGTCGTTGTAGTTTGTTGTCAGACGCAGTTAGAAATTCCTTTGCAGCAATTGTTGCGATTTCCAAGGATTATTTACTTATACTACCTATATGTATGAATATGTGTGTATATTGATGACGACGGTGATGATGATCATGATGACGATGATTGCAAAACGATGTTCAAGGCACGTTTATTGGGATTATACTTGTTGTTGTTGTTTTCGTTGAAATGGCACATGAATGATGCAAGTAAAACTACAGAGTACATACATGCATATGTATGTAAGAGAATATTGTATAGGATGTTGGCAGAAAGTACTGCAAGTATATTGTAAATGAAAATATTAAGTTCACTATTGGTCCGATGTGTGATTCTCCATTTAGATGAGAGATGCAGTAAAGTCTGCAGCTGTAAGTAACTTATTTATGTATATAGGCGCCAGTAATATGTTGATATGTATTTGTGTGAATGTGTTTGTGCAAAAGCAAAAGTTCAAGTATTTTATAGATAATATGTGTCGCTATATACTTCAAACACTCTGAATGAGGTGGTTACAATATTGGGTCGTACGGTAAATATAACAAATTTGTTACTATTGCACTTTGTAGCACAAAAAAAAAAAGAAAAAAAGTAAGTACTTCCATTGAATGTAATTATTGTGTAGCCTAGCCAACCATACTGAATGTGTGCTATATTTTGAATTTTAAATGATTCATTCTCACGGATCAAAATCCATAATGAGTTTATTATAAATAAAGAAATAATCTAAAAATATAAATTCAATATGAATGTTTTAACGAATTTGGTTTAATTAAGTTGAAGAAGAAATATATATCCATACAACAGTGGTTTATGAAAATCTAAGGAAATACATTCTACATACAATTTTTTTTCCTGAAAAAGAGAATTGCTTTTGGTTTTGCCCTCGAATTTAATTATTTTCAAAATTGAATTACAAAAATTTGGTTTTAACTTTGTTGTTTGAAAATAAAAGAAGTAAGAAAGTACTAAAAGATTACTTCATCTTATCTATTGCAAAAATATCATTCAAAATTTGTAAGATGTATAAATTATAAAATTTTAAATGAAAATTGTAAAAAATAAAACATTTTGAAAAACTTAAATTTTTAGTATATTCCTTATATGTAAAAGTGTACTGTACGCATTATGATTTTCCATAGTTTTGAATAGAAAAATCGTAGACCGCTAGCACTTTGTACACAAATGCAGTAATTCGACATAAATATAACTTAAACTTTTCAAAATAGTTTTTCGACACTATCTTCAAGTGTTCCCACTGCCCACTATTTGGCTTTGCGTAAGGAAGTCATAAATCATTAATACTTTGTCCGTATATGCCTTAATGTGTCATAAAAAAAACGTTGCTTAATTCTTCAAAATATCAAATTTCGAAAAATTGATTTTTAAGCATTATCACCTCTGTGCGCCGTTTGGTTTCCCATATCAGTGCGGACCAAAATTTTAGATTGGTACAATTTTGCAACCACTAATTTCACTTTTATTAAAAATCTGATTTCTCAAAACTTAATTTTGTGCTTATTACCAGTATTTCTTCGTACGTTGTGCTTCGTTCCAAATGCCGGATCAACCAAACTCAGCATTATTTTACAAAAAGACACAAATTTATATTTTTTAATTGAAAATTATTTGTGATAAAAGTTGAAAAAAAGTGATGAAAAGTGATGCTACAAAAGTTCTTATCAGCGAAAGCGGCTACTGGTAAAAGTTGCCTTCTAAAAGTTGGCACTTAGTGATATTATCGAAAGTATTGAGATAAATACGTTTTAATTTATATAAGTATATTAAAGTGGATAGAAAGCAACATTTTTTAAATATTCATACCTTAACTGCAAATTTACCTTGAGAGCATCTCGTCAACATTTAAATTAAATTTTTGGAACTCATCAAAAACATCCAAAACACTGTAACATTGTAACACTGTTGTAACGTTGTTATTTGATGACCGATTTAAAAATGTCTCGATGAACACTTAACACTCTCGATGGATATTTACTTCATAGACATCATCAACTTCCAAAGTCAGATTCGGTTAATAGACTCAGAGTTGCATCCGCCTAACTTTGATGTTTTTACTCATAGAATTAAAACCGCTCAAAATGCTTGAAGCTTTCGCATTTGAAGTGTTTTATTAAACTCATAAACAAAAATTTTATAGCAATTTAAAATTATAGTCTAAATTATATTGAATCATATTATTATACTATGGCAGCAATCCAAGTTTACACATATTTAACAGAAATAAGTTATGTGAATAAGCATTCAAGATATTTCAATATTGGTGCTCATCTCATACTGTTGGTAGGGATGTTGGTATTTGCTTGTGAATGTAGCTGTATTTGTGCAATTGTACTATAAATTAAATTTTAGTTATAATGTACTTGCATTTATTTATTTCTTTTTCTTTTTTCTTTTCTTTTTGGTAGAATTTGCTCAAGTCAATTTTTTTCCTTTTACTCAACTTGATTCAACTCTTTCAGCAAAGCATGTCCTACATAAATTATTATGTATGGGTGGTGTGCTCTAATGTGTGTGTGGGCATAATTTCACAAATCATTTTCTGAACATTTTTAGTATTTCTTCATCATCGTTGTGTCGTTGTCGTCGCAATGTTTTCGTTGGCTATGGTAATAATTTGTATAACAAGCGAATTTTTACAGAGCAGAGGGTTAGAAATACAATAACTTTTTGCGAAAATTTCCACAAACTAACACACATACATACACACAAAGAGTCATATATACATATAAAGTAGGTCAAAGTTGTTTATGCATTTTGCTTTGCTTTTTCTTTACTTGGGATACCCTATTTTGGTCGTTTAACATTCTTACTACTATATAATCACTGCATCCCATCATCATATTTTTATAAAAATAAAAAAAAAAAAAAAAAATTTATTTATACTTACATGTGTAAATATGTATCTATATATACAGTGATTTAATATATGTATTATACAATACTTGTACATATTCTCTCACAATTGTTTACAGGAAGCACCGACGGAGATGAATAGGAAAAATAGCAAAATTTTGCAAATGTGAATTCAATTTTGTGGCAAACAACCACTTGAATTTACTTTCTTAAATTGTATTTGATTATTTGCTGGCTGGCATACGATATGCGATCCCATTTATGCATGTCGTCTACCCAATCCACTTGTGGAAAACAACGATAATTTGGTAATCCCTGGCATTATTTGTTATCTAATAGAGTAAATTTATGTGTGTTTCGGTGTGTGAGGGAGTGTGCTTGTGGATGGCCATGTCTAGCGGAAGCATTTTCCATTTTCTTTTCCCTTAAAGCGTCAAGCGTTATTATTGTTGTTATGTATATTAACTTAAATATACATATTTCATTTTAGGTTGGTATATTCTAGTATTTTGTTAAGTCACACTACACTACATAGTCTATGCATTGCAACATTTTGCCGCAAATCAATTTAAAAGCATTGCTCTTTTTTCTCTAGGACGTCTTTTCTTTTTTTTTTTTTTGCTTCTGTGTCACATCTGTGCTGTCTTGTGCTATGCTTTTCTTCAATTTAAGTATTATCTTACGTCTGTGTAATCGTATTCGTGGCATTGTATTACATAGGCACATATACATAAATTCAAATATATATATTTATATACTTGAGTGCTCACGATACACACATATATATATATATGTATATATATATATATATATATATATATATATATATATATATATATATATATATATATATATATATATATATATATATATATATATATATATATATATATATATATATATATATATATATCTATATACCGTCCTTATTTAGAGTGCTGGAGAGAGTCTTTTATTTTATTACTTCAACTTACTTGTATCCTTCGAAGCCAGTATATTGTATGTATATGAGTATGTGTGTGACAATGTGTATGCTCTTATGCTTTCCATCTATCATTCGTTAGTTCGTTCATTCGTTTGTTTGTTCTCCTTTTTTGTGGCTTTAGTATTTCCGTCGGGATTTAAATATACAATAATTCGACGCGTATTCTATTCTATTCTTTATCGTCTGCTTGATATTAGTTGTTTGTTACGATATTTAATTTTTGTTCTTCGCTTTATTATTTAGCATCTGTAGGTAAAATACATTTGTATTTATAAACGTACATATACATATTTCTCATTTCTTCCTTGATCGTATATTCTTTAACGTACTCACTTTCATATTTTCATCCGTTTGTCTGTGTGTGTGTAAATGTTTTGGCCATTAGTCTGGCATTTTTTTCTTTTGTTTGCATTTAAATGCCGATTTGATTTGGTATTCTTTTGGTTCTTTCGTACCACACTCTACAGCATATTTGTGCTTACTCATCCTCATACTTGTTCACTTAGTACCTAGCACATATTCACACAATTAGGTACACACAAAAGCAATTAACAAATACGGTGATTGATGATTTTTTAAAAGCTTGTATGAACGAGTCATACCATCGCACACCATGACAACCATTATTTGCACTGATTTTGTGTACAAGAATTCGTCGAGTATTTCTCTCGATTTCAAAAACATCGTTACGTGTACTTATGTACTTACTGCATACACACATATCTACAGCACAGTGAAGAGTAAAATTATTGCATAAAATATTTAATTGGAATTGGTATCAGTTTCAAGTATTTATAATGTATAGAATGGAACGTATATGGGTTGAAATTAGCTAAATTTTTTTCAATTCAGACTTAAGTAAGTTTTTTGCACTAATCAAATGTATAATATCAATGTTGGAAAATGTTTGGAATAATGTTGAAATTGAGTTTTATAAGAAGCAATTTTTGGAATAATATTGTAAATAAAACATATTTCAACAAAATAAAATGAAATGAAATATTTTAGGCATATTTTTCCAAAGGATACAAAAAGGATACCCCCTGATTTTGAAACCATTACTTTCGTAAATAGGTCTATGGTTTACGTGTGTAGGTCTATGGTGGCGCCCATATCATGAATCTTTTATATCACATTGAAATAGCTACCTAGAAATCAAAACTAGGGTGGTGAAATGTATGACTAGCCATCATTATTTTTTTCTTCCCAATATTTCCTCCGAACACTCCAAAAATCGACAAAACTCTCCATGAAATATCCCTAGAGCAGTGAACTGTATGACCGGCTACCATTATTTTTTCTGAGTAAAATTCTTCCGAACATTCTTATTCCCTATCTCAACTACTTAAGGATGTTCTCATAGAAGACTATAAATTGGCAAATAATTCTAGAGTTGACGAGGAATCGCACCTAAAGCAGCAGAAATATATGACCGGGTCCAATTAGTTTTGTCTTGCCAATATTTCATGCGAACATCATACTCCCTATCTTCCCCTTTCATTGGAGCTCCACTAAGAAATTCAGTAATTTATCTTAACTTTTGATCTAAAATACATTAACCGATTTCGAATGGTGGAACACTGTGGAACCACTTTTTCCAAATTTGGTAAAAAGCAATTTCGAGAGTCTTTTCAGGGCAATATTGTTCCACTACAGAATTGATAATTATTTGTTGAGACGTAGGTAGCGTGTTAAGGAATAAATATGAATCAGTATGAATGCTGTGGATTGAAATATTACGTTTTTCTTAGAAGTGAAAAAATTGTTATAAATTCTTGGTTGTAATGGCCACATAAGTAAGTAAGAAAAAATTATTAATTTCAAAAAACAAAAAAACAAAATTAAAAAATTTCCAGTCTAATACCTTTGTCAAATTTCCTAGAAATCGATCAAACTGAAAGAATAAATATTTTTTTCTCAAAGTAAAAGATTTTTTATTTCAATCATTTTACTCTTCACTGTCTATATTCATATATCTGCGGTGAGCTACATACGAACATATTTATAGAAGTATGTATTTAATGTATTATTTTATGTTATTTTGATGTTTTATATTTAGTTGTATTTAATATTTTTCTTGCTTGTACATATTGTATGTATCTGATGGGCGATAAATTTATTATCTACATAATTTTGGAAAATATTTTTTGTCAGTTGTTTGTGAGCAAAATTATTGTGGGTAGATGATTGGATGATTAACGAAAAGATTTGTATGCAAAATATGAAAAAACTTATTATATAACAATCAAGGAGAATAGAAAAAGTAACTAAATGGACAAGATACTTTGAAATTATGTATATAATTTTGCAGCATTAATTTCATTTTCGCAAATTATTTAACATTTTACTGAAGGAAACCATAGCATTATGCTTAGGAACTTATGAGCATCTTTTCAAAAATCTTACAGAAGGAGAAATTATTAAGTATGTCCTTCCATTTGATGTTAGTACTGTGGCACAAACTCCATTCGAAATCACAAATTTTGTAAATATTTCTGTTCAATCATATCAGTATTTGCTTAAGAGACACTGAAGTAATTGTTTGGGCATACTTTCATTCGTAAAATCTTTATTTGTATTGCTTTCGTCTTATATTGCGTAATCCTAGCAAACTAATTTACAGGATCTCAAGTAGACGCTGTGGTCCATAAGATTAAAATTAAAATATAAGGGTGCAAAAAATGGCTTTGTTAGAAAGTTTCATTGCCACTAGAGGCATTCCGTTTGCTTTGCTTTAATAAAATAGTAAACAAATCGTAGAAATACTCATATAATGACTTCTCATTTATATGAGGAAAGCACCCTTAATTAGCTATGAGATTATATATGCATGTTTTATTTCTTATTTGTTAATGGCATATAGTTATTAAATGTTGCTATTGATGATGATTATTATATAAGTAAGATTGAAATTCATAAAAACGCAAAATAATTATATAAACACACACACAGACATCTACATATATAAAGATGTAATAAAATATGGCGAATACATCCGCTTATTTAATGATAAATTGCGAAATAAATTGACTTGCTACACTTAATTACGTCGAAAATGTCAACGATGTCTGTTGCTATTGCTGCTGCTGCTATTGCTACTACTCATACTATCACCGATATGGTTGCTATGTATGTATGTATGATGGGTATACATATACGTGCGTTACTTTTGTTGTTTTTGTTGTTGTAATCTCTTAGAGTGCTGTGTGCTCTGATGGCTGGTTCTGTACTGTTGACACTCATACTTAAGACATGTTTAATTAATACAGCAACAGCAGTAACGGAACGGCGGCAACAACAATGGGAACAGTAACATTGTTGTTGATGGCAGGAGCCAAAAATAAACACACTTCATGGCATACAACATGGCATTAAGCAATTCGATGCAGTAGCATACTCGTACCATATGATGGCAGCTGACTATTGTCTGTCTGCCTGCCTCCATCTTCTTATAACTTCCGTTTTGTTTCCTTTTTATAACTAAGTAAATGCACATACAGGCGCACACATACAGGCAGGCATACTTCTTATACCATAGACTTATAAAATTGTATACACACACACAGGCCACGTTAAACAGCCCCATTAAAAGGCTGAATCAATAAAATGGTTAAAATGCTCAGTAGTATACTCGTACGTAGTATAGTTGCTGTCATCATCGTCGTCAAATTGCTGTCGTACGCATTTTCGTATTCCATTTTCGGTTGTTGCCCAAAAATGGAAAGGGATCGCATTTTATATGCTTTATTCTAGTTTTTCTTATTTCCTTTCATAGCTTTTCCATCAATTTTGATTTCGTCTATATATTTATTGTCGCTGTCTTCCTTTACTCTACACGCGTCGCCATCGTTGTCGTCATCATTATCACCATCATCATCATCATCGTCATCGTCATCGTCATTGTCACCGACATCATTAATATTATTCTCCTCGTCTTTTGCTCTAAGTAGTAGTATGCAGTTAATGTTGCTGTATTTTATCGTATATGGAATTGCTCTTACAGAAGCAAGCAAGCAAAAAGGTAGTAAGCGAACAAGTAAACAAGTTAGCGCGTTGCTGCATTGCTATGAAAAGCAATTAACGATGAATTGATATATACATACAAATGCATAAATATATATATTCGTATATACTTACGATAAGTAAGTAGCATAAGTTTCTTTCTGTATGTGTGTGTGTGTGTGTTACGTACGAGTAAGTAAGCGAATAAGCACATTGAACCCGTATTTGCAAATAAATTTCCAACTTAAACGAATTTAATCCGTAATTAAAACAGCATTTTTTTTGTTCATTCTTTTCTTAGTTGTTGTGATCCCTTTTAACATTTTTCTTTTTTTTTCCATAGATGTGTATTTATTTCCTTTACTTTTCATTTTCTTGAGTAGTAAATATCTCACGTATAGCATTTTGCGTGTGCCATTGATAAGACACGCGCAAGCAATAGGCAAACGGATATGGTTGTTGTTGTTGTTGTTCTTGTTAATGGTTGTAGGTATTTTTCTGCCTCCCACCGCTCCCTGCTAGAACGAAACCTTAAACGATTTTATTACATCGCATCATTATGATCATTGATGATAATTATCATTATAAGCATCAAAATGAATTTGCTGTTTGCTACAAATGTTGCCATTTCATTTTATACATACATATCATGATAGAAGAAAATGAAGAGCGATGGTAGCTTTTGTCAATGAAGAAATTTCTCCCTAAGGTTTGATTGTATCATTGCTGTTGCTGTTGTTATTGTTGTTGTTGTTATTGTTGTTGCCTGAACTTAATTACAATTAAAATTATTTAAGTGGAAAAATGGCGCAGCGCATAAATGATGAAGCAACGAAACATTTATTGTTTTTATTGTGTTTATTGTGCATAATACGAATGTATGAGAAATTACATATATATTGATGAACTTTGTGAGAGCAATAGTGGATGCTAAATTGTTACGTACATTTTAATGGTAAATTTGTAAAATATTAATGACGATTAGAAATAGTCGTTTGATATATAAAAATATGGAACTGATGTTCTCCTATTTTGGGAGTCTTAATATTTATATTTTACATGGCCTTGTTAATCAATGTGTTGATGCCTATAATTCTCTATTATTAGACATTTAATTGAACTTAATCACATTTGCAAATAAGAATAATATAATTATTTATTAACGTTTAATTAGAATTGCATTAAAGAGAATTTAATTTGTTTACAGGAACTTTTGCGTCCATTTTATATAGGAGCCCCATTAGAGCGTTACTGTCTTCAGGAAAAATGCTGGATAGGAAAATTAAAAGAGGGTCTGTGATATATTTGTATTGGTGCATTCGGGAAATGGTGTGTGTAGTGGTGCTGTAGTCTTTCTATTTTAGCGAAGCCCCTTAAAGGTTGAAGGTACGAGGTAGGCAAGTTCACAACAAGTATACAACCCTTCGATAAAAATAAAGTGTGATGTGTGACGGACCAGAGTGGTCATATTATAATATATGGGCCACTGATTCTGAGTTCATGGTAAAATTTCCGCCATCGCTCCTGAATTTTTTTCTAAAAGACTGCAAAAATATCCAAAGACAGTTGTACATTTAGATTGAAAAGAAAATTGAAGGTTACGTCGAAATTTCGATCACGGATTTGGATTCAGTTATCCAAAATCCACGGAATGCGATTACTCTGATCCGTTGGATATCCTATATTTTTTGTGGGGCCAGCCAAATAAAATAAAAAACGTAAAATGCCCGACGGATCAGATTCATGACATTATATGGATTTTGGGTAAGCTTTTTGCCGTCGCACTAATAAAAATAACTGAATAATTTGTTTGAGGTTAGACAGAAAACTGAAGATGATCTCGGAAATCCGAGTACGGATTCAGATTACTCTGGTCTTTCAGTATAATGCATTTTCCCTATTGTGGTTTCGTGGGGAAGTATGTTTAGACACATCGGTAGTATCTTGTTTTCCTATATGATTTGTCACAAGGAAAAAAATTTCATATTTTTATATTGAAAAACTGTTGCCCTAGATACTAAATCTCCATCGCTTGTAGTTGTATAAATCTTCTTCATAATCGCTCTGATATTCAAACAGGAATAGAGAAAATTTAGGATGCTCTGGGTAAAACTTTACGCCTTCGTTTTCAGGTTTTTTTTCCTGGTTACTCTGTTGACAAAACGCTGTTGAATTATGTTATTTCAATGCCTTTGTGTACTTTTATTGAATTTATGTGAATACATAATTAAAATTGATTGTATTTCTAAAACACAACATAGTGACGAGGAACTCGCTGTGGTATGGATATTCGTCAAAATAATGCCCTTAGTCATATTGAAATGTATGCAATTCAAATAATATATACCCAATGAGTTTTGGCACTTTTTGACTTGTGTTGTGTTATTCCAACTTGACATTTTTCATTGTACACACACACACGTATTACAATACTATACATATTTTATTCAACATCAAATGTCATTGTAAACTTTTGGTGGTGGTTATGCACACTAATAGAGTACTCAAATCGGTTTTGTTCACTAACAAGCCATTCATTCATCATCATGCAAAACAAAAGGTGACTCAATTAATTAAAACGATTGTGATAATGATGACGGCAATGATTAAAGCGATAATGATAATATGAGGGCACATGGAGTATATAAGTATTTAAAATGATAATACAACAAACAGATATTCTTCTGATGATTATGATGTTACTGATGATGATAATGATGACAATGATGATGCTGATGATGATAATGATGAGGATGATAATGATGTGTAATGGTAGAGAATGACTTTTGATGTTTTGCTTGAACTTTTGATGATTTTATTATTCTTTACTTTCTAAAGCACAACAATAAATACTGAACATAACAACAGCAGCATTTACTTATTCATATACTCGTACCTATTATATACGAATATACATATATATACGAGTATATATACAAATAAATAAATAATAAAAACCAAAAAGCTTAAGCCAAATTAAAAGTAAAATAACTTGTTCTCTTTGGCTATATTGTCTGTTGTTGTCTGAAGTTGTTTTCTCATCTCATAGATATGTTGTTGTTGTTATTGTTGTTGTTGTTATAAAATTTTAATGACTTTTTAAATGTAATGAAAGTAATTTTCAAATGAACACATACACACACACACACACACATAAAGAGATAAATATTATATGTATGCATGAGTACATACCAGCAATACATTTAAATGTAATAAATGATAAAATAAAATATATATCTTTTTATATGTCTGTATATTGCACGTAATAAAATTTATTGTTGTTCTTGTTGATATTTTTGTTGTTGTATCATTTCTTCCTAATTACGAATAAAGTAGATTGTGGATAAAAGAATTGCAAAGGTAACAAGGGGAGAAAGTACCTTATAAATATAAAGTATTAAAGTATTACATAAATTGCAGAATAGTACTGTGAATTGTGTAACAGTGGGTGATAGAGCATAATAGTAAGTGTGTATATATATGTATGAATGACAGAGAGAAATAAAAAGAGAGACAGATGGAGAGAAGGAAAGGGAGAAATATGAAAAAAGAAAGAAAACTCAGTACACAAATAAAAAGGAAATGAAACTTGATTTCGTAAGAGTGTTCCATTTATTCTACACTAATACATACAGTAAATGTATTCCATCTGAGAACGTACATAGATATAACTGTAGTTTTTGTTGCTGTTGTTGCACTAGGAAAAGGATTAATTAAAGTGGGGAGGCCAGTTTGTTTGAAATGTTCAACTAACTGAAGCTATGGGTATTTATATTTTCTTAATTAGTTTAATGAAGTTGGTAAATACACTGTAAGCAAAATTATGTTGACAATATTTAATATTTAGTATTGTAATTTAATGTTTAACTGTTTAACTAGCTATTCAACACACATGATGCACATTTTGTATGGAGTATCTTAGATAGAAATTCACAAGCCTCTACATGATAGATAATTATTGTTGCGAAATCTGAATTAGGATATAGCATATACTTTTAACGTATATTATATCGAATTCCTTCTAATTATTATTATTTCAAATTTTTTTTGCAGTAATGTTGAAAATGTTTGTTACTTGCAAAAAATTTTCAGCAATAATTTATTCGATTTTAGTTCATGTAGCCTTATATTTTTGTGAATTTATTTTAGAGCGTAGGTGTAGTAAAATTTGCTGTACAGTGTAAATTGAAATTTTATTCAGCTTAATAGTTTTAAATATTCAAATGATTGGTTTCTCCTCCCTTATCAAAATGATTTTATTCAAAAATATCTTTCACCAAACAATTGTGATGAACTTTGTTACTTTTTAAGACTCTTAAGTGTCTATTGTTCTGAGAAATAGTAAGTATGTCCCACATTACATAGTAAAATTGTCAATACAATGTTATGATTATTGTAAAATAATAAATTTTAAGTTGACTAGACTCGTATTATGGTCTGTCTTTTCATTTTGTTAGAAATGATTGTCTTCCTGCCTGTCTTCGCATGCCTGTCTGCTTGTCTGCCTGCTCTTACCTTAGACAATAAGCCCTTACGTGTGTATTGCTTCATTTAGCATATAATTATAATTATTTACATTATTAGTATGTAGGTTGTATCCTTATTAATAATATAATAGTATATGTATATATAGAAATATTTATAAATACAATCGAAAGAGAGAGAGAGAGAGAGAGAGATGGAGAAAGAGAAAATTAGAGATGTAGAGAGAAAGAGAGAAAGAAATGTAAATCCAGCAACAACAAAAGGCAAAATATTATATATATGAGTGTCTGTATAATGATAATGATTCATTATAAATACGCTCGCAGAGTGTCGGTATGAGTATATCCTCGTGTGAGCTTTTGATAATTATAAATAGTTATATGCTACGATACAAACAGATACGTACCGTATACCTGTCCTTTCACATAGTTAGTATAGAAAATTGTATGCGCATTTACCATCAATTAAATGTATGTATAAATATGAATGTATATACTATTGTAGGTACGAGACCTATAATATTGTATATGAAATTGTTTCAATTTTGTTTTGTTTATGCAACTCGTATATAGCTGCGAGTGGATGAGTGTGTGCACGTATGGGTGTGTGTATCTGTACATTTTGACTTAATTAAAAACTTGTTCATTGTTTTAATTAGAATTTTGAAAATTGTTTTATTATTACTTACTTATACAATGTATATATATATGAGCTTATACAATTTATTACTATAGAAATGATTATTTGGTATTTATTATTATTATTACTATTTAAAATTTACGCCTAGTCACCATAATGTCGTATTACGTAGAACAATTTATACACACTTGTAATCAAATGTAATCGAATATACGAATGTACTTGTCTCCATAAAAACTTCAATATTACATTAATTAGTTTTAAGAAAAAATTATATACGATATTTGATACAATTTCGAGCGAGGAAATGTACCGAATAATGGTACATGATTTAGGTGAGGAGTATATGTGCAAATGAATATCTTAAAAATAAAATTATGGACGGCCATAGACAACATTGAATTGAGAATCATGTTAAAAGATTTGAAAAATTAGTTCTAATTATTCAGCAGTTAACAATTAGACACCTTTTCGACATCTCCGAATCATTGTTTGTTAACTCTGTATTTAAAAATTGGGACTTACTTTTTATGCATATACATTCGTTTTTCTCTTAAAATAATGCAATATAGAATTTTTCTTCATTTCATACAAAATTTTCAAAAATGTTTTTTCAAAAAAATTGAATTTTTATTTATGAACCATTTTATTGGAAATTTTTTGAAAAAAAAAAATTATTCTTCCAATGTTTCCTTCAATTTTAAAAAATATTTTATTCATACAAAATGTTTCAATACCTTTTTTAAAAAAGTTGTATTAAAACTCAATAACTAAAATTACAACTGAAGTAAAAATACATTGGTTTTCTTTTTTAATTTAACATAATTTTCGTATTTATTTTTTCGAAATTCTTTTTTTGCGAAATTTTGAATTGAGAGACTTTAAAAAAAAAGTACTGTACAATTTCCTTGTCAGCAGATAATTTTTACAATTTTTTAGGATATTTTGGTCATATAGTAATTTTAAATACCCTATTTCTGCCCGTTTAAATTAAAATCTAATCAATATGAAAATTGAACATTTTCGTATAGAAACTTCTATATCAGCTTTAATTTGAAACTTAATTTTGACTATGAAAACGTGCGAACATCAAACAAAAACAAAAAAAAAAGATAAAAAAAAGAAACAGGTTTTAATTAAAAAATTTATAGATAGGAGTGATTGGGAAGAAATTAGTCATCATATTATCGGGATATTAGATGGGAAGAGTTGTTGAAAATTGAGCTTGAGTATTTTTCGAAAACATGATTTACAAAGCTGCTCGAAATCGAATAAAGAAATCGTCACCAATATGAAAAAAGTTTCTAAACGAAATACATACGGCATAAATCGAATTTTGGTTGTAATGGTCACCTAAGTTAGCAAGTAATGCTTTGAGGATGAACTTAGGGACATTTTTTCAAACAGGCTTTTTGTGTATGCTTTTCCTGTGTGTGTTAGAAGAGACCTATTAATATCTTTAGTCGATTTTAAATTACAATAGACCTGTAATATCATTAGTTTAGGGGTTTCTTGCACAGCGCGTTTTGAAGCATTTATATGGCAAATTTTTACTCTCCGAAAAATTATCAATTGCTTGTTCACAGATGGTGGGCACAGAATAAAACAAATTTTAGTCTTTCTGAAAAATTCTTATTAACTTAATCGAGGTGAAACCACTATCCTTTGACATTCTGCAATTTTTTACAATCGTTTCAAATATAAAAATTAAATTTATATCAAAAATATGCTCCATTCTTATAGCAGCTGTTCTTAATTTCAGCATTTACTTTTGCTTCGTTGATATTGTTGTTGCTCATAGGAGTTTTTGTTGCCACGTTTTTTAAGTGCAAAACAACTTTATACAAAAGTAAATTATGCATAACATTTAATGTGCTACATTATATGTATACGGATATGTACATATGTATGTACATATATACTCGTATTAAGTATGTGTTGAGTATACGTATAATATTTATTTATGTACAAATATGTACGAGTTCATTTTCATTATTTTATTTTTCATTTATTTTGTACATTTCGTAATGTAATTTTAATTGAATACATGCGAGTGTAAGTTGAAATTGCATTTTTTAATTAAAAAAAAAAAAATAAAAAATAAAGAAACCAAAATAACATAACAGAAAAATTCAAACGAAAATTATATTTTACGATTTAATAGCGAAGTGTATAATACGAATAAAAATAGTGAACGATTTAAAAAGTCAATGAAAATGAAATGTGTGCTCGCTCATATACTGAATGTTGAGTGCGAGGTATACATGTTTTTGTTGCGCACAAGTATTTCTGTATGTTTGTATACATATGCGTGGATGTTTATATGCACATATATGCATATAAATATCTGTTAGCTGGGTAATGCGATTAAATTTATTTATTTATAACTACTTAACGACAACATTGTATCTACTTGTACATAATACATATACATATTATAATCTTCATATATATAACGGCAAAAGGTAATATGTACAATCATGCTACCATTTACATGCTACACATATACATACATATACATAGTAAATCCATATGAAGCAATTCATACTGGGTGTAATACACAATCAACAAAAATAGCATATGGGACCATAATGCAAATGCAATTGCCACTTGAAATATTGATTTTATGAGTGAATGAGCTTGCATTAAAAATTATATTATACGATCATTATGATGAATTGTGTATTTATGAAAATATGTAAAATATTCGAGAAATGATTGCAATCATTTCGATGCTGTTGTTGTTGTTGGTGCTGTTGCTGTTGCTATTGCTGTTACTGTCGATGTTAAAATGGCATGGCGTGCGTACGGTTGCTGTTTTTGTTGCAGCTTTTAAAAAAGCATTTACAGTTCATTGCAGTTGAATTGTTTAATACAAATGCTTATTTAATGAGCGTACTTTTGTTGTGCTGCAAATCAAATAGCATATATACGCACATTCTATGTATATATACGTGGGAGGTTGTACGAATATTTTGCAAGTTCAATACGCCTTGCCTATTTATTGCATATTATAGCAGGAGTATATATATATATATATATATATATATATATATATATATATATATATATATATATATACATGCACATGCAGATGTATGCATATTCATGCATATATGAAGAGTATAAGCGCGTCCAATAAACAATTTAATATTTTTGGCAAATTTGTTGTCGCTTAATGCATTCGTGCGTGCTGTGATTAGCATTTTCATGATGTACATTGTTGCTGATGTTGTACGTATGGCATAGCGGAAGCATCGATATAACAATATGCAATTGCAAATGTTTGCATACGTACAACACAACGATTTTGCAACAATTACAACTTGTTGTATACGTAGCATTTTTTCTTTGAATTTGCTGCCAATATTCACTGGCTACAATTGAATATATGCGTTTGAGTGTTTGAGTGTGTTTGAATACAAATTGTGCAAAATTGATTTTGAATTTGTTCAGTTGTTGTTGTTGTTTTATATTACTTTCATTTCCATTTATTACCAATAAAATTGCAGCAGCATTTACAGTTGAAATGCTCACGGGTGGTTGTATATACAATATATGTATATTGTGAATGAATGTACATATTGAATTGGGGAAAAAGTATGGATAAAAGTGTTTTTAACCATTTGAAGCGAGATGAATGAAGTTCAATTGAAGTTTGAACATTTTATGCTTCAATTTTTCAAATAAAAACGCTGAAAGTTTTATATCGATTGAACAATTATTATGCCACAAAAATTGATTGACGAAAAAAGAGCTTGTTGGCGCTTTTTAACCGAAAATAGTCCTAACTATTTACTCAACTCAATGAATATGGTTGGATGTATATGTACATATATTATTGTTTGCATATGCATATGCATATGTATATACTTATACATATGTACTTTAGATGATTATAATTTTATGAATTGGCAACAATTTAATATTGTGCACGTTACAGTTTATTAAGTTCATTGAGTGAATTATTAAAATTATGATTAATGTAGACATGCAAAACGGTTTTGTCAAAATAAACAAAGAAGAAGAAGAATAATAAAAATATAACAGTATAACATATACAAATAATATGTGGAATGTTGCTTTTACTTTAATTGCATCTAACATATTTTCCTTATAACCTTATCAAATTTCGATCATAATTTGCATACGTGTTTTGAGTACGCAACATATATAAAATACTGTTGTGGCGTATTTATTGTTGCATCTCAACTTTTCAATTTAGTTATTACTATTTGTAAAAAGAGATATAAGCTCATACTAGTTGCAAGAGTGACACTAACAGATTGTTTGTTTATATGTACCTACATATAAGGTAGTATATTAATCAGTACCTGTTTGCATTTTTACTTGATTGATGCAGTGTCATTTTACATTTATACACATGCATATGTACATATATCTGTGGATATAAATATTTCAATGCAATATCTATAAAAATTTTACATTTTTGTAACCTCTACAATATGCTGCAGCATGCATCTTTCATTCATTTGCATATTAACGAAAAATGCATGATAGTCACGTCGTTGTACAGTGGAGCATTTCATATATGGTAAATTTTCTTAATTCAAATTACTATTTTTTAGCATTTAAAATTTGATTGAAATATTGATTTGATTGAAATATTGATTTGATTGAAATATGAATTAGATTTTACTAAATCAGGAATTTATTTTCATTTGATTAAAAATATAGCTATGAGCTATAGCATTTTTATTATGTATTGTATTTTACGAAATGAGCAATATAGTTACTGAGCAAAACTTTTAGCATGCAATCATTAGTCAATATGTAGACAAAATTTATCACGACCAAAAAATCTGATAGAAATGGACCATGTTCAAAGAAATTTTAAAGTTCATCATGTATTCGGTTATATTTTCAAAGTTTTTTTTTGGTTTTTAAAAGATTTATATACACATTTTAGGTCTCAAAGTAATTTTTAAATGAAACTTTTCTAAATAAGCCTTATTTGCTTAAATTTGCCGGTTAGATACATAATTAGGACAATTTCACCAACCTTTTTGATATTGAGAGTTTTCCGTAAAAAAAACGTTTTAAAAGAGCTCTATAAAAACGGCTTAGAAAAATGTAATGAAAGTACTGCCCTTCGGAAGGGGTTAGCAGCTACACCATTGCTCAAATTTAACACTAGAGACGATTATTGGGTAGTTTTGAGTCGATTTGACGATTTTCAGGTAATTTCCTGTTCATTTTGTAGGGCAGCCTTCTTGGGAGGAAATATAGAGATTAAATATGTTCAAAAAGGATGCTAGATCATAAAAATAAATAGAGATAAATAGGCTTAGGACAATTTTGTAGCGTATTTTAATGAATATTTCAACTTTAATCAGTTTGTTGAGGTTAGGGACGTAAAATGATCTAACCGAGTAAAGCCAACACCGGATTTGAATTTTATAACTCTAACTACCTTCAGAAATTTTTATTTCGTTTGCTGGATAATACATTTTTCTTCTTTCGTTGGCTGTGTTATTAACAAAATTATGGAATTGTCGGTAAAAATATCTTGTCTTTTATATTTTAACTCTAGCACAATGATACATATTTGTTGAAGCAAACAAAAATATTTTGAGACATAAGTGATACAATAATACCAAAAGATATAATGTAGAATATCTTTATGACATCTAAAATGCTCCACTGTGCTTGGTATTTATTTGTGTACAACGAAATCTGGTTTCATATTGATTTTAATAAAATTATAAATTAAAAAAATTCAATCATATAAAATAAGCAAAACTATGAAAAGTTTGTTATTTAATCGATTGTATTATTGTTGTTGGTGTTATTGTTAATAAAATGTTTTTCTCATTCAATATCCACACTTGAAACATTTATTATCCACTTTAGTTTTTTTTTCTTTTACTAAGTGTGATTATTGCGATTCTTTTTTATTCAATTAATAAACCATTTTTAAAAATGAACACCATGTCTTTTACTAAATACATTCTTATAAATGCTATTAAGATATTGTTTTGTCTTAAATCGAGTATATACATAGATAGAGTTGAAGTTCTATGGTGTGGCTGACTTGAATATGTTTTCTTTTTTTCATTAAATTAATGAATCAGTTAATGTTATTAATTGGTTTTATGACAAATAAACGGTATCCGCTTCAAAAGATAGAGTAAAACATTATAAATTAATGTGTATTATATGACATTAAACTGGTTCTTTTTCCGGCGCTTGTATACAAATACAAATGCATATATGCATGTGCCTGAATGTATATATACATACACATATATTCATTTACATACAACAAAAAGAGGGTGTAGATTCAGAAAAAAAAAAATAAATCAAAAACAAAGTAATTCATTTAAATTGTATTAAATTGTTTTGAGGTGTTCCACAGACTTAAATCATTAAAATAGTTTTTAATCATTTTTGATTTATGCTTTTGTGTTATTAATTCTGTATTAGTCATTTATATGAAATTATTGAAACAAATATTTCATTTGGATTTTAAATTAATTATTTTGGAGCAAAAAATTAACATGAAAATATATTAATTTCAAGATCATTATATATTTTTGAGAATATCTTGAGATTTACGTTGGCTGCTCATATAAAAAAAATCTCTTAATAATATCAATGCTATTAAAAAACCACGCATACATAACACGTAAACACACACACACACACAGCTAGGTATATCTAATTAATATTATTTGAAATTTGTTTGATTTTGGTTTCTTCTTCTTGAATTTATTGATGCTTCTGTGAAACCAATTAATTTGAACTTTTAATATTTTTGTTGCTTTCTAATTAAATTCATTAGGAATTTAAATTTAACACCATCTCACTTTGGAAATCACAAAGTAAAAACCACATGAGCAGTTGAAACACAAAGCAACAACAATACTAATATGTTAATAGTTAATTACTTTTTTAAAAAGTTGATTAAGTGCGGAAGCTGTTTTACAACTTTTTGTGTCACCCCACACATACATACACATACACATTTACATTATGTACTTATTGCCGGTGTCAACGTTGTCGTTGCCGTCAATGCTTCAGATTCTTCCACTCCATCACACTTTAATTTAGCAAAAAAGAAGTAGAAGAAGGAAAGAAGGAGGGTGCAAAGCTAATGAAACGATTTTCAGCTAGAGACTTGTTTAATGTAGCTAAATGTAAATGAAAATACAATACAGGTACATACACATATTAAACAACACACGCAATTGCATGATATACACTTACGCATGCATAACTATTAACATTTGTATGTAAATACATACATATACGTATATTCATATGCGTATAACAACAGTTCACTCTTAAGTCACACGGTAGACAAATATTTAAATACACATAATAATAAACGATGGCAGCAAATGACGATGACGATGTGGATGAACATGAAATGAGGTTGACTGGATTGATGCTTGATTAAATTGAATAATTATGATGATAAAGATGATGATAATGATGATGATGAGTAAAAGAAATAATAATTAATAATAATTACACGCAATGCAAACGAATGTGAATGTACTGTGTATTGAGGAGACGACGATAAGGTGAATGACCAAATGGCCAAATGTCTAATTGACTGGAAATATTGTATGTAAATTGAAAAACGAAAAGAAAAGAAAATGAAAATATCGTTAAAATCTTGTAATTTATTGTAACGAGCGTAGGAAGTATGATGAAGAGGAGTTAATAGACTTTTACAATAATATACCTACGACAATTGAGTTTGATCGAAATTATTACTGAGAAAATTTCTAGCATGAATATAGCCAGTATGTTTCAAAAGTTTCCAAACTCATGCATATTAGTTTTATATAATATATAAATTCGAGCAACGAGCCAATTTCAACCTTTTATATAGCACTTTGTCGTTTCCACTACAATATTTTAGGCATTATCTTTGTTGATTTTTAATGAAATGAGATTGCATAGAGTCGATAATATTCGAGCAGACACATGTTTCATTCATATGCCAATATATCGTAGGATGCCATGTATGAAAACTTTTGAAACACGCTGTACAAAAGCATACAATAATTAATAAAAATATAACCAACAACAACTTCTCAATTTTCTTTGCGGTTAATAATGAAATGAGACATTTTCAATAAATATTTATACTGGTTAACGATATCGAGATTAATTGCTATTTAAACTCGTTGGTGCATATGCAAGTACAAATTTATATAGCGGTTTCGAACAAGTGCAGCAGTAATTTGCACATATTGAAATAAAAGATATTCATTGTCAATTAATGCATTAACAGTTGTTAGTCAATAACAATTTACTACGATAAAATGAGAAAATTTGATTAACATTGATTTGACCGATTTTTGTAAATAGAAATTTAATAGAAAAAATAAAAATTTAACTCGAAGTTGTGGAATATTTGATGCCATCAAATATTGTAATATTTTAAATAGGTAGTTTTATAATATAGCACTTATGTAAAGATTTTACATAGATAAAAATAGAGAAAGTATTTGGGATCTTTAAACTCTAAAAATTATACTGAAATACTCACTATTATACCTAGAAGTGCTCCCGGTGAGATTTCCCTACAAATTACCCTAAAAGCATTTGAAAGAAGACAAATATCACAATAATTTTCTAGTGATCACTCCTAGATGTGTAAAATGTATAATTAAAAAAAAAATAAATATGTGGCACTTAAAGCACCGAAGGGCTCATTGGCCGAGCTTCTCTTCAATTACTGTTGTGCGTGTTAAATTTTAGACAGTATTAGAAGGGACCTACTTATTTTAGCCGGTTCCGAACGGTAGAACCCTTGCGACATCACTTTTTCTGAGCTTTGTCACAGAGTTTTTTAGAAGCTTTTCATGGCAAGTTGTTACTGTCGGAAGAATTGCCAATTGCTTTCCGACAGGTGGGAAAGAAAAATCTTTTCGATATTAAATTTATTATGCATGAGCCGGGGATTGAACTATATTGATTGTAAAATCTATGCTCAACCGTAATTAAGATTTCTTCATTAACGTTTCTCCCCAAATGTACTCAACCTCTACCTTTATCTTTAACCCTTGAGTGGGCCTCCTACAAAATTGTCGATTTCAAATATTATATTATATACGGTTAATATATTAAAATATACAAAATTCAGAGAAATAAAATCGCAAACATTAATTTACACATTTAATGATCAAGAAAGATTGACAGAAGAATCCTGCTCGTTAAATTTGAACAGCATTGAAAGGGACTTACTAGTTACACATCACTTTTCAAGACAACTTGTTGCTGTAGGATATAATTGTCAATTATGTGTGGAGACCTGTCCTTAGTTTGAATAATATCTTTATTATATTGTAAAGGATGCGGTATGGGTTCGAACTCACCTTTTCATACACAGAAGTCCAAAGCATTATTCAATTGAATTATCGCATTCATTTTAAAAAATGATCGACATACGTTCATTAGCTAATTTGAAGCCGCAGAGGAACTGCCAATAAACCACTAGTAGGTCAATAGCTTGAGAAGCTATTACCAAACAGGAAAAGGCAATAGAAACACATTGATTTGCAAGCAATGCTTAAGTTTCAATTTGTTTATATAATTACTGGTTTAACTGAATTCATCATAATCATAATCTTGATCAAAGTCTATGAGCATAAATATGAAATGGTTTTACCCTTTTAAGTCATATTTAAATTGTGCTTGTGGTTGCGATTCATCCATTGGTAGTCTTATACCGAATTACGCATATTAAATCAGTGGTTTTTTTTTGCAATCAATATTTGATTAAATTATTCAATTTTGTTTCAATTAAGCATACACATTTTCATAAATCATTCGTCACTTGGTTTTTTGATATTGGAAACCCACATTGTGTAACAACGTATTTAATCGATGTCTTAATGTTCTCATTAATTTGTTAGCTGTAATTGTAATTTTCCATATAATGTATCTTATATGGAAAATTACTGCATTTATATCATACATACATATGTATGTATGTACATATATACCCGTGCTTATATTCAAATGTTCAATTGCTACGGCATGTGGTATAAGTAATTGAGGTAAAGTGGGATTTATATAAAATTACGCACTCACAATTAACAAGTTATTCTTGTAGACTATGTAGCTACATAGTATGTAGATATTTATAGTATGTACTGTATGTGTACGTGCGTATACTATGCATCATGTAAATGGCCATAAATGATTAAAAGACAACTTGTTTTTACTCGTTTTGATATGATGCCGTTCTTCTTGTTTGTTGTTATTAGCAGTAATGCGAATTATTATATATTTTTTTTTTTTTTGATTAAATACGCAACATATTATTGCATACCATAAATATAAGATACATGTATCTAGATATATACACATAAGTATGTAAGCATGTCTATAAGATACGGCGTGTTTTTATGCAATTTGTGTGTTACTAATTAGTTTGCAATTTATTCCAATTCACATATCATACAATGTGTATATATATTTTTTGATTTGTTTCTTTTTTTTATATGTGACAAGAGTAAACAAGTTTTCTTAGAAATCATTTGATTAAAAAATAATCCAAATCATATCATATTAATGAACAAACAAACCAACGAACAAACGAACGAACGAAGGAACGTATGAACAAATGACTGAACGATGAAACGATTGAACGAAAACCATCGCACATTAAGCGATTAAGTTGTTAATAGAACCACTTGCAACTTTCCAGCTTAATTGAGTGATTCATCCTCGATTGGCAAACAAAATATAAGTATAAGTATAATAGAATAAACAAGCAAACAGCCAGCCAACCAACCTGCTATACATTAATTTGTTGCTGTAGCCGCTGTAGTCGCTGCTATTACGGTTGTTATAGCTTGATTGTTGGCGCTAAATTAGTGAACATTTGAGTCATTTTATTGATGTCGCAGTTGCTGTTGTTGTTGTTGTTGTTGTTATATTCTTATTATAGTATTATCAAACGATTATTGTTGTTGGTGCTGTTTATACTTTTGAAATCTTAATATGTATAAAATGTGTCTTCATCAACAACATCATCATCATTATCATCATCATCATTATGATCATCATCATCGTCGTCGTCATCGTCATTTGCGTAATTGTCAACAATCAACGAATGGAATGCTTTTACGTTTTTTATTTATAGCAGCCACTTTCACGACCACTACCATTAATATTGCCACTGCTATTAGTCTAATATATTTATTATACATATATTTATAAAGTACTATGACTACGAACAACAAACGATTACTACTACTACTACTACCACTACTACTGCTTAGGCTTAGCTTGTTGTTGTTGCTGTTTATTATTATAGGTATTATTATTAATATGCTTGTTGTTATTGTTGCTCATCGTTTATACCACATACGTATACGAATATAGTTATGAACATTTCATAATTTGTTTATTATTTTCATATTAATATAGTTCACATTTAAAAATATCTATGTATGTATGCAAGCGTATGTACATATATATTTTTTATTCTCGACATTTTATAGCACAAATAAAAATACTACTATAACTTATTCAATTAATTACAATAATAAATAGCTAACAATAACAAGTTGTAACAATTGTAGTCGATTTAGTAATATGACACGTAATTTGAACCAGTTTATTCAATTCGATTCGTTTCGATTCGAATTGTTTTTCTTTTGTTTTTGTGTGTGCCATAATGGTGAGAGCGATTAATAATGATGTTATAGTAGCTAAATTTATTTATAAATTGTTTACGATACCATATATTGTTTATAAAATTTTTAATATATACATACATATAAAGTGTAAAATTGACTGATTAATCAGTTTTAAATATTTCATGAGATTATTTCATATCTTTACACATTTATTTACATATTTTTGAATATATGTATAGACAACTATTAAATAAAAAATTGAAAATAAATAATTTTTAATTTTTTTTTAATATTTATGAAATGATGATCTTTGTACTGGGCTATTTTTGAAATATTTTATATTTTATTTCTTCAATCAATATCATTCAATATCGTCACCATGAGTAGTATATTCGTATGTTATTCAGTGCTTTCGTAGCAGACTTGCGCAGTTTTGAGTGTTCAATACTCGGATTTGTTATCAACAATATGCAAAAAATCGGATTCTGAGCGCCCTGCAAGATGAATCCAAATAAAATGATATTTGTATGAATTCAGAGGTATTACGAAGTACTTTTAAGTTTTTTTGAGACTTTTCATTAACACTCTTAATGAGATCATATTTTTGAACATGTTCACTCGAAAATTTTGTGTTTTTTTGTGATTTAGTTTGCATATAGGATTTTTTGAAAAATATGTAAAATATAAAATATAAAAAAATAGTCAAAATTTAATTCATTGATATACTAAGTAGTCAATTGGAGATATATATAGGTGAATATTAAAGCTAGCAATTTTAATTCAATAAGCATTTGTTTTCCTAAACTGAAAATTTATGTAAATTTTGATTCATGGAAACCAGAGGTGTATTTTGAAACTAACATGTTTAATGTGAGTAAGTTAACAGAGTTTACAGAGATATCATATCGTCAGATAGTTTCTATGTGATATTATTATTATTATTAATTTCAATTCGAAGAATTTCTTGCATTGGATAATGGCTTCTAATGAAATGTGGATACACCAGTGTATATCATAATCGAAAGAACAAACAAGAAAATTGGTGGAAGTAAATGATCGAAGACGCAAGAGTCACTCAGGAGAGTTTTGGCATCAGTTGACAAAATTCTTAAAAATTTAAAAATTGAAATTAAGGAAAAAAAAAAATTGGAGCTCAATAATATACATCATTATTATTAGTTCAAATGAAGAAATTAATGAAAAAGGCCACATTTGGTGGGAAAATACGAGACAATTAGTAGCAAAATCTGTAAAATAGGCTACGAATTGGTTCCTCCTCCAGTTTGTTTGGCTAACAGCGATTATTATCAGTCTCCAAATATGATATTTTCTATAAAAAAAATCACATTAAGAAGTCGTCATCGAAATAAACACATATTTTAAGAGGTTGGTGTCGTAGCAGAGGATAGGTAACAAAATCTCTAGACGCTTAGTATTGAGTAAAAAGGAATATTTGTTGTGAAATAAACAATTTGATAAAAAATAAACACTGTCTTCATTTGCCTATGCCGAGCTTATTAAAAAGATGAATTATAACTCCGTTCAAAACTCGGATATGTTAAATTATTAATGCTAAATATTTAGATCTTCTGATTAATTTTTATATATTTTTATCAAATTTATGCAATAGTACTTGCTTATCAGAAATATGTAATATTTTTCTATCTCTTTCCACTCTAGCGGTTCATATTATAAGAAGAGTATGCATTAAATATCCCAAGTGGTAGTAGTTACACTGCATAGTATAATTGATATTTTGAAAAATTTCCGCCAAATTGGCGTTTTTTTTTATTTGTATATTTTTTTTTATTTATATATTTTTTTTTGATATTCACACTTAGGGTTATTTTATTTTGTTTATTTACCATTAACGTATCAAATTAAAATGTTTATACAAATTGACGCTGTTGTTGTTATTGTTGTTGTTGTTGTGACGGCAATAACAACCATCACTCTTTTACCCATATTAATATAATTGTAAAGTAAGTAAACACCAGGTGCTCTTTTAAATGAATATGTCTTGTTTGCATATATGAATATGTCGGAGCGTATGTATATAGGTACATATTTGTCTATTTGTATGTTTGTATCAGTCAATATATTGTATAATGTATATGGTAATATAATTTATTTGCCTTGTAAATTGATATAATTTTGTTATCACATACGTTCAATATGTCGCGTCTATACTTAATAAGTTTTTCGTTATTTTTCGGTGCGATTTCATTTCTTTCTATGTACATATACAAAAAGAAATTTTTTTTTATATTTTGTTATTACTTCATATTCAAATGAATACATACCAACTTTCACACACTCACTGGTCATTCAATCATATTTGTATATTGTTTCTCATTCATTCGCATAATTTCTTTCTGTTTATTCCCATTATATTCATATTATGTACGTATGGATGTATGTGTATAATGATTGAGTAGTATTAAGTATCGTATTGTTTTTGTTTTTTTTTTATTATTTTAATTTGATCGATTTGTATATATGAATTTTATATGTAAATTGCGTGTTATCTTCCACAAACCAATTTGTATATTACTATCTTTATTTCTGTGATGGTTAATATTTCATTTGCATATTAAGTTTTGAATGTGCTTGTTAGTTATGGGAGAGTGTCATTTGGATTTTCTAAAAACTAGGAGAAAAATTGACAAATAGCACCACATCTATCAAGAAGTCGACTCTGGGAGTGTAAAATATATGTTCGATTAGCATTCATTATTATCCAAAAATTTTTTTAAAACTTTAAATGGGGGCGTACATTCAAATTTAACGTAGAAATGCCTGAAATGTAACAAATATCCTCATAGGAATCTATTCTATTATCATATCCATTAATTTTTCCTGTCCGATATCTTTATTCCTAGGGGGATTCTTTCAAAAAGTGTACGTAAAAATAACTGAAAATGAAATAATTTATTTTCAATGCAATTGTAAGTCGAATTAAGCGTAAACAAGTAACGATTTTAAAACACTGAACCACGAAATAAAATAAAAGTAGAATGCCCGAAAGGACCATAGTTGTTATATTCTACAGATTTTTGGTCGCTAAGTCCATCACCATCATGTTTCATACTAACAGTAAAATTCATAGTGTTTTTGTTACTTTTTCAGGTTTTTTTTTCAAATTGTAGAGAAAGCTGACGCTGTGATAACTAGATAGTTACATGTCCGATGGACCAGAATAGTAATCTCCTATGGATTTTCGGTCGCTGAATTTGAATACTTGACTAGATCGGGCATCAACCTCAGAGTTCTTTCTAATATTTTTTTTTGCTATGGATATTCCTTACGATTTGTGTTGTGAACATTTTTTCTACACGTTATTATAGCGTTTCTTGAGAATTTTGTTTTCTATTTCCAACTCCTGACCCTCATCAGAGCCTTACAAATTTTCTATCATTTTGAATCTTCACAAAATCGATATTGATGCGTATTGAAATCGAAAAGTGATACACTATCCAATATCTAATGTTCATATTTAGAATGCTAGTAAGCAAATGGTCATAAGTAGCACAAATATATAGACAAGCAAGCATTGGTAGAAAGGAAGTGATAATAAATTTTTGCTCAAATTAATAATTAAAATGCTCATGCCAATTATATGTATTATATTTTGGGACCAAATGCCCAATTGGTAGAAATTTAATGTCAATAAAATATATCTATCATAGTTCGGATATGATAGTAACCTTTAAAGAAAATGTAATAGACATGTAAATAAAGTAAATAAGTACACGAGTATGTGGATTCACGAGTTTTCTTAAATATATGGAATAAACGTTTCGACAATATTGCAAAAATTTGACATATTAACTCTTACATTTATTGCAAAAAAAAAAACAAAAAATAAATCAATAATTATAAAATTAAAATAAAATAATATTGAAAAAAATCTATGGATTTAGATTTTCGATATTGTTGCAAACGTATTTGGAATAACATCGAAATTAAATTTTGTAGAAATGGCTATTGTAACATTATTGCAGCAACTTTTTCACAAATCTCAAAAATGTTTATCCATAGAAAAAAATGTCGACATTGTTGCAGATATTTTTGAAATTAATGTAAATGTGATGTAATAAACGCACTCTGAAAGTAGGCATTTGTTCTATTCATATAAAACATTACAAAAATGCCGTCGGCACGGCTAAAATACAAAATTAAGTCGAACAAAGTGTATATAAATTATCATATTAATGTATTAGCAAGAAGCAAATGTTATTTTTTTTTGTCAAACTTACCTAAATTTCAATATTTATCCAATTATATCCTTTTTAAATGATGTATGTATGGTGTATGGGTGCGTTTGTCTTAAGGGCGAATATTATTCAAAGCAGTTGAAAATGTTGAATTTCTAATGACGTTGTAATTGAATTAGTTGACGTATTTGGTGCCGTTTAAAAGTCTCTTCCAATGTTAAGTATATATTCGACACAACATTCGTTGACATCCGTTTACTTATTACGCGTTAATGCGAAAGTGATAGCACACACACTCATTGAGGAATACGCAAATATTGTACATAGTATAACGCAAATTGTAAACGTTTCCATATGCGTGAGAATATATTTTTAGATTGTTTATTAGTTTGTTTTGTTATTATTTCTTTTCTTTTTATTTCTTTTGTCATTCAATTTAATATTGGATGAAATTAACCAATATGAGTTAATTAGAATTGCAGATTAATTTGTAATTGGCAACTGTTTTTTTTATACAATATTCATATCGGTAGGTATCTTCTACTTGTATGTAGTATCTGTTGTTAATAATTAATTAATTATTTCGTTAAAATTGTGTCTTTATTGTTGTAGTTTTTTTTTTTTTTTGCTTTAAATGTTTTTTTTTTTTTGGGGGGATTTTAATTTAATTATTTTCTATATATTTGTTTTTTTTTTTTTCAATTTTTTTTTGCTTTTTTGTGAACTTTGTCATTTCTTGTTAAAATTATTCATCTTATATAAGCACATGCTCACTTTTAATTAATTGATTTATTCATATATACATTGTTCACTAATTTTGTGTTAATTGTTTTTTACAATTGTTTTTTTTCGTATTTTTTCTTTTTTCTTATCACTTTCTAATGTGTGGCATGTTGCAGTAATTATGAAATTCAATATTTGACATATACACGCTTTTTGTTTTCTTGCTTGCTCTACATTATTTCTTCACTGTAAATAAACAGAAAATACATACTGAAATGAACAATTAATGGTATATTTGTGTGTGTGTGTGTTTTTTTCTTTTTATGCAAATCTTATAATATTATTTTCTCTAGGTACTTTGTATTATTGTTATTATTTGAAAATTCATTTTTTTCTGTTATAAATTTCATTTTTCATTGCCTTAGAATGAGCTGTCAACACGTTAAGTGACAAATTGATAAAGCGCGTTTGTTGTGCGACGTGATGCGATTCGATGCGATGCGCGAAATTCCAATTCAATCAACGAATAAACGAATGAACAAATGAACAAACGAGTGTTAGCCGCATCATAAAATTCACAATTCAACGTAAAATGGCACATAAAATATCATATCAACTATGTATATATGAACAACAATAATAAAAAAAAAAAAAAAATAAAAATAAACGCGTTATTTAGGCGATATAATAATTGATATACAAAAGTAATGGACGTACGTACGAGTATGTTCATATGCGCACTACAAAACAAAGTCTGATTAAATTAATGACAATTGAGCGCCATTCAAAACATTCACATATGTAGACATGACAGCGATACTAATACACATGAACAATTAGGCAACAAATAAAATAAAAAGTAGGCGTTATTCGCACACATTGTATATATATATATATATACATTATATGTAGTTGTATATCGCCTTTCTATCATTTATCTATGTAATACAATTTTTTTTTTAAAACCACTTTAAGCAACAAACAATTCAAATGAAATACAATCGTTGCGCATGCAATTAGCGACGGTGGCACACAACACAATACAATACAATAGAAAACATAATTTAACAACATGAATATGTGTATGTGGCAAGTATGTAGGTCCATATAAATAACTAAAAAATGTAGAAATGTATGTATTGCTAATACAATAAATGTATGTATGTATGTATGTATGTATGTATACAATCACAGGGAGAAATGTGAACGCTACAAATTGACACCCAGGGAGACAAAAAGATATACAGACAGACAGACAGCCGTTGATATTGTTGATGTTGTTGATAACCATTGATGATGATGAAGATGATGGTAGTGGTAATAGTGTTCTTGCCGTTATTTACGTAGATAAAATAATAGAGTCTACATGAGCAAATGAACTCAACAACAATAATAAGTAAATGTATTCAAAAGTGTATATTATGAATGAAGAGCACCGCCTATGGTTACGTGTTGGAAGATTTCCTTTACAAAAATATACACACATGCGCATAATGTAATTAACAAAGTGATAGCGTTTGATGTTTGATGTTTACACTTAGAAATGTCAGAATTTTATTATGACCATTGAATACATATTATAAGATTATACACATTTATGATTTTAATAGTACAATAGTAGACAATATAAATTATTTGTTTCAATGACATTTGCTGGTAGAACTGTCAGAAGAACTATGTTAAATAGTAAGTCATAGAAATTATTTTGTTTTTCTCTTGAAAATGTATGGAATAAATGTGTGAAAAGCTTCACTCAGGTAATACCGAAAGCTTTGAGACCTTCAGGTATTGATAAAAATATTCGTATGTGCCCAGCTTCAGTGCTACAGTTTTATAAGCTATGTTAGCGCGTAGAGTACATTGGAGGACAAACTTTTGTATGAGAGGTAGGAGTGGTTTTCATCCAATTTTGACCATTTTCAAGCTGATGCATTCGTCAACAAATATAATCGTATGTATCAACTTTCAGCTTGATAACTTTATGTTTTCGTGCTTAAATATAAATTGTGAAAACATTCATACGAAAGCAAAAGTTCGAATGTGACTATTGGTTAGTCAAGATAATGATTTAAGCTAAGTTTCAGCTTCATAAGTTTATATTTTCGCGCTAAAGTTGCTTAAACTCACATTCAATGGCATAATTTTGTATGAGAGGTAGGTGTGAATATTATCCGAACATGCTCATTTTTTAATATATAAATTCTACGGGCAGAATATTTTTATGTACTAAGTTTTAGATTGATAGTTTAATAATTTAGTGAAAAAAGTGTCAAAACATGCTTTTAATTACATACTTTTGTATGGAAGGTAAGCTCGATTTTCATTAGATTTTGCACATTCACGAACTAATGAGTTTGTTAATGATACTAATTTGATGTACCAATTTTCAACTAGATTGCTCTATAATTACGGCAGTTATCTGGCGAACATCAGATTTATATGGTTAGGTCGACTCAGCTTTTGATGCCTCTCCTCTCACCATTCTTCATGAGTATTTTAACGGAAGCAAAAAATCAATATGCACTTGGTAGTGTGTCAATGACGTTTGTTACGTCGATGAGAAATGTCAATCTGCCTATCACTTTGTTAATTTAACTATGCATATACATGTATGCATACAACTATAATTTTAATGGGACAACAATAACAATAGCCACATAGCATTAGCAACAATTAAAACAATCCATAATTCACCAAAACAAAGTAAAGCAAAAATATGCTAATGAGCTTTATTCAATATTACATACATACATACATGCAAGCAGCACAATATTGCCCCCAATAAGATTAATGGTCATATAAATATGTATGTTCCTATGTATGTATGTATAGCAATAATAACAATAAGAACAACAACAACAACAACAACAACAACAACAACAACAACAACAACAACAATTATTGAAAAGCCAAGAAAGATAATATTTTACACAAACACACACACACACACACGTAACACAAAGACAACCATTAACAATCACATTGCTCATTTGCACAACACAACGCAGCACTTAATTAAAATAGTTCGGCATTTTATTGTTTTTCCGTTTTGGCGCTTGCTTTACGTTGCTCACTTTGCAAAAAAAAAAACAAAAAAAAAAACAAAAGGGAAAATATCATAATAACAACAATAATACCAATAAACACCAACATACATACAAATACACACACGCACACACTTATACATATATATATCAGTGAACTTACACCATTATATCTCGCATTAAGCGAAGAATGAGCAAACGATTGAAATGAAATGAAATGAATCTCTATTATTTACGCGCGCGCCGTTCCGTATATGAAAATGTGAATGTGTGTGTGTGTGTGTGAATATGTATGTATATAAACGAGCGAACATACGAACGAACGAACAAATAAACGAATAAACAAATCAATGTGCGAGATATATTTATTATTGTATGTAATACGTACAATAACGACTACCGATGATGACGACGACGACAACGACAATAAATGTGGTTGTTTGGTGGCATCAGAATAAGAACCGTACTGCGCCGTGCAACTATTTAACGACGACTGAATGTGGCAATTATGTATCTAGATACATTTTACCCAAACTGTTGTCGTAGTCTCATTGTTAGTCGTCTCCGTTTCTGTCGTTGACGTTTGTATAGCTGTGCATATGCACATACATATGTAGTAGTATTTATATGTATGTATTTGTAGTCTCAATAGTCATCATCATCATTATCGTAGTGATTGTTGTTGTTGTTGTTGTGTTGTGTTATTGGCGTTGGCGCGTCTGTTTTCCCCCTTCATAATCATTCACATACGTATACTCTCTCTTTCTCTCTCTCTCTCTCTCTCTCTCGTTCTCACTCTCATGCTTTGAATGTTTGTATGTTCAACTTGACTCACTAGTTAGTTACTCGCAATATCATATATGTGCCCCCATAAAAATATAATTATAATTACAATTATGCTCTCAGTTGCTTGCTGTTGTCGGTAAATATGAGCATTTGTCGCATCGTACAGCATATACATAAATAACACGCTAAAGTACTAATGGCATCAACACATAAACACACCCTCCAATACCGACATTAATAAGCACAAGTATTTATGTACATACAGCGAGAATGTTGACGATTTATTGCAATAGCAGTAGATGGTAAAGAAGGAAGATTGGCATTGGTGAATAAACAAAGAAAATTTTAAAAGTTGCCAACGGCAGTATAATCAGAATAATAAGCTAATCTATATAAATGAAATGGAAATTAGAATTCAATTTTTTCTATTTCCTTTTCTTCTTCCTCTTCATTGAATGCTACGGAAATGCATCAAAATGGAAATAAATAATAAAACATAGGTGTATATCCAATGTGTGTATGTTTTATTGTTCTTTTTTCAATTATTATAATTGATTGACTGAATGTTGCGCAACATTGTTGCTGACCGTAGATTGTGAGTAACTATATCCACAAATGTTTACATACACATAATATTATTGTTGCTGTTGCTGGTATGCAATTTCATTCAACTTTTCAATTTCTATTTCATTTTCGTAACGATTATTATGTGTAAAGCGAACGTAATTCTCCCTCAATGAGCTCACTTTTGACATTTTATGATATATTAGTGAGTCAAAGAGAGCGTGAGCGCGCAAGAGAGTACACAAAAATGGTTTAAAATTATATGATTGTATGTATGTAGCAAATAAGTAAATCAACGAATTTATAGAGTGAGATTGTGTGCTCGTTTATTCATTTTATATTGCTGCTATCTATTTGTGTACGTGTGTGTGTGTGAGTGTATTTATACGTATATTTTACTTAATGTTTCGCTTTATTAATACATTACTCACATTATTATTAATGGTATCGTTCACAATGTTTGTCGATGTTGCTGCTGCTGCTGCTGCTTCTGCTGATGTTTTTGTTGGTGCTTTTGATTTATTCCGTTGAATGAAATTAAAATGAAACTTATGAGTGTATGGTATGTGAGTAAGCAGCACTAGAAGATGTTGAAAGAAAAAATAAAATTTATCAATTATATGTGTATGCATGTATGTGTGTGTATATATAATTATATTTGTGTAAGTATATATGTTTTGTTGGGTTAATTCGTGATAATTGCTTTTATTCGTAGCTGAGTAATGTTTGCGTTTATTTCTTGCCTTTTCTGCCGACGCTACTTCCACACAAACACACTTAAATGCATTAATATATACAAATTTATGTACATATTTTCCAATTATACACATTAGTATTGTTATTATTATACAATATTTCTTCTTTCATATTTGTTATTCTTGATTTTGTTTTTTTTTGTTGTTTTTTTTTTACTTTTTTGCTTTCTCCTCTTTTTGTTGGATATTGTTGCGTTGATGTTGTATCGGTTGCTATTAGTGATGATTATAAAGAGCGGGCGGACATTGTAATTCATGATGAGGAGCTTGATTATTATAAAAACAACATACATATCATAGCAAAAGTAAAGACAAGAAGAAAAAAAAACATTAACATTAACATGAGGGTTGTTGTATGATATTTCATTTGAAATTGTATGTAATTAATTGTGCCTTCTTTTTGAAGCTATTTTTCGTTGTATCTACTTAATAGTTTTTGTTTTTGTATGCCTCAGTGTTCTATGTACTAGTATCATTTTCGTATTAATTAATTAAAATATATCTACATATTATTACGTGTTATTCATGTTGTAGATAGCGATGATGACGATAATGATGATGATGATGATGGTGCTTATTTTAGCATAGCATTTTCGAAAATATGTGATTGTGTAAATTGTTGATATTGAATTAATTACATATGTATACATAAGTATTGTAAATGTAATTAAATATTGAATATTTCAAGTACATATCATATATTAGAACATTAGTAGCACTTGTTAACACAATTAAAATGAAGGTACCTACTTTTTAAATTGATTATATGTAGCTGCAAATTTGAATTATTTCATAAATAGCCTAGTTGAAAAGCTGATTGAATGTGAGTAATTATGGAAATTAATAGCCAAAATGAAAACAAAAACAAAAATAAAAATAAAATAAAATAATTGAATTGCAGGCATGAATATGGTAAATATGACGAAGTAGTGTATTACATTTAGTATAGACTCAAATGTTACTTAAAATTCAATAAAATTAGCATGAGTATGTCTTTAAAAAGGTGAATCAAAATTGAGAAAAATTTGAAACGTTTGAAATTTTTATATATAAAAATAATTAAATTACCAATATTTATGATGACAAAACAATTTAAAATTGAAAACGTCCAAAAATTAATTTTAATAAAAGTTAAATTACGAATATCAACATTTTGACATGTGTTCTTGATACCATCTCTGCATCATTTAATTCTTTTTTTTTTTTTGGATCTTGCAAAAAGTTGTTAAAACCAATATTTTTATTACCACTTTGCCATTCGATGATTGATTTGGACAAATCTTGTATAACGTTGCAAATGTTTTGATGGCCGCTATAATTGCTTCTTATGTATTATTTCTAAGGTTAGATTTAGCTAGTGAATCAGTAATTTAGAGTTTTAGCCCAAAAACTAAAATTTTTTTTTATAGAATTGATAAACCAAATTTGTTGAAACTACTGTCTTCAAAGTTGTTTACTAAATTCTTAAAAAACGATTCTATAGCAGTTTAAAGTTATAGTTCAAATTATATGGAAATAAATATTATCTCATGATATAATAATACAATTTGAAAAGTGTCATGAGAAAGTGACCATTTCCATATCGAATTCTATTTCCATTGTCAACTCTTACATATTTTTTTACATTCAGCATAATATCCATAGCGTAATATAAATAGTCAGTTCTCGTGAATATTATTCTAATTTAATTTGTGTATTTATAGAAAATAAAAATCCACAAATATTTCTCAAATTAAAAAAATATTTTTTTTGAGCATCTCAAAAATTTAAAAATTTTTTTGTCACGTTCGTAGCGCTTTGTGCTAGTTGCTTTTTCTATTTAGAAATCATACAGTCAGTGGTCTTCATTTTTTCGCTTAAATATAATACTCTCCTGCTGCTATAAAAAAAAAAAAACAAAATTTCTATCACACCTTAACTTTTTATATTCCTACAAACTTTGACCGATTTCTGGTGTCAGCTTATGGGTATATTATATATATTAAATATATTTTATTTTAAAAAAATTTGATTGAATTATTATTTTATATTACTTACAGAGACGCTAAAAGGTCCCACATTACTTGGCTACTTTGCCTGGTTACAAATTATGCAAACAATTTACTATCAAAAAACTTTAATATAATAATATCAAGCACAATAAAATAAAATACATACAATTAAAATCCATTATATACTATTTCAAATGAAATAAGCAATCAAATAGAACTATTAATAAATTAATTAAAGTGTGTCATTATGATTATAACATAATTAACAATGGTGAAACGATCAAGTCACCAAACTTTTGTAAATACATACATCAACTCAACGCAAAATTAACACAATTTAAAAAGTCATTAAAAATATCTCTCTATGTGCTATGTATGTGTGTATTAAGATTTCAAACATATACTACTACACAATACAATACACAATGACTATAACCAGTAATAACGGCATTCATTGTTTGTTCGTTTATTCGTTCGTTCGTTGTTCTCTTTTTTGTATTTTTTTTTTGTAGTATATATATTTTGTTGTTTTCAATTTTTATAACAACATTATAATTGATGATGTTAAATGTTGAACTCGTTGCCCTTTTAAAAATATCATCACCAACAACTACTATTACTACTACTACTACTACTACTACTAATACTACTATAAAAAGAACATATTGCCATAACAGCAACAATGATGGGATCCAAATCATTAGCAGTCATCATCATCGTCATCATAATAATCATGTAGTTGTTGTTAATGTATACAATAAACCCACAGAAATTGTTATTTTTCGTTTTTGTTTTTTTGCTGTTTAAAGCGAAAACATCACTAAAAATAAAATTGCAAAAAAACAAAAATGAAACGAAAGAAATGAATGGAATGATACAGAAAATTATATCAGCATGAAATATGCTCGTTAATGAAGTAATTTAGATACATTTAAATGCACAAACACATCTCTTATACATACTCATACTCAGGAGAGCATTCTACGGAAAACAAAGCAGAATAAAAAAAGAACATGAAAAAACCGAAAAAAATTAAATCACACAACATACTCAATCATAATTGATGCAAAATGTGGTTTAAAATGAACACAAATCAACAAGCAACAACAACAACAAACAACAGCAGACAAGAACGCAGCGAAAAGCCAAAAACCAGCAACACAAAGTCACACGCACACAATTCTACTTGCGTACAAGTGATTTAAAACAAGAAATATTCATAAGATATTCACTTTATATCACTTAAATATACTCGTAATTGAGGTATGGTAGCGTATATTCACAATTTAAACGATTTTATACGAAGTCATTCGCAACATTCATTTAATAATACTCCACTTTAGTAGCAGTGCGATACCAAAATAAAAACAAAAAATGAAAAAAAAAACAAAATGTATGTCTCTGTAGTTTTGTTTATTGTAAAAGAACAATTATTCTTATGCTTGTAAATACGACAAAGCAATGAAGAACGCACGTTTCGTACCAATCGACTAAATGGACTGTGAATGGTTCACGTACATATGTTGTTGTTGTTGTTGTACGATATGCTTGTATGTATGTAAGAATAAACGACAATGACGGCGCACGTATTTAACAACGGCATTGTAAATAAATATTTTGTAAGTCAATATGTGTAATATATGCGTGTGTGTGTGTGTACAAATAATATGAACAACAACCACAACAAGAGCGGCAACAACAGCAACCAGTAATCATTATAATGATGTTGACGATTGTATGTTGACTGCATACAATCATTATAATGAGACGAGAAAATTCCGCAAAAAGAAAATCATACTTATGTTATTACGATGGAATAAAATTTAAGCACAAATTTGTGTTACGTTAACGTAAAACGTTAATTTACAACTGTGAAATCCAAACATTGCAACAGACTTAACAACGAGAACGATCAACGGACGACCGACAGCCCGACCCGACCAACCGACCAACTGAATGATGATGATGGTGATGATGACGCTTCTGCTGCTCTCAATTGTGCTAACTATAAACAGCAAAGGCAGAAAGAAGATTAAGAAAGAGCACATCGAACGACGAAACAACCAACATGATGAGAATGAAGCTGACGAGGACGACGGCAACGACGATACATTACGATGATTATTTATTATTACCTTAATAGCATTAAGAATATAAATATGTATGTACTTCATCCACAAACTTGTATATTTATATGTGATTGTATATACAATACTACTCATAAGTAGCATTCAACCATCAATATCAATATTATGAAGCAACATCAGAATGATGTTGCTGCTGTTGGCACGTAAGTATATCCATCATTTATAAAATTAAATCAAATATGTATTGTAAATTCGCAATCACTTCAATTTAGTGCAATATTAACTGTATTTATCAAATGCTTACACACATATCGTACATATTATATTTTGTTGATTCTTATTTCTTATGTGCTTTCTCATTCAACTCCATGATAATTATGAAGATGATGATGTTGAAAAACCATCATGCCATGAATACTACTCATTTCCTTCATACTTTATACAAATATACTATTTATGTATATAGATATACTCGTACATATGTTTGTATGTGTATTTTGAATTACTTCATTCTCTCGTCCTGTACCATCCTTTGGTGTACTGCGTTGATGTATGTACGATATTTACCCTGTAGTAAAAGCGCTGAACATTTGCTAATCGTAGGTAGTTACAACTCGGAATAATAAGCATTCGAGCTTGGAAAGATTAGGTTAGATTATTGTGGCTGATCGCTCTACATATATTAAGCTAGAAACGACTGATGTGGTATCACCAAATTTATATCCACAATTATATCTATAACTATTGATGGAATTTCTTTAAAGGTTTGACTTCAATTCTTTGGAACTAGTTCAAATCTAGTTACATATAGTGCTGCGGGTGTCATATGAGCGAGTTACTCCAATGTATATTCTTTTATTATTATATTTATTAGTTTTGTTGGGCGTTTAAATAATTCTTAGTACTTCTTCATGAATTAATGGCGAAACATTTTTGAAATTATGTCGAAATTTCGTTTCTGTGTCTATCTCCCTATATCTATCTCTGTATCTCTCTCTTAGCTCTGAAGGGCTATAAACATGTTGCTTTTGACATTATTGCAACAATGTTTTGTAATTTGTTTCGTATTTCAACAATTTTGCACCAATATTGATTTAATTACTTTTCGATACGATCATAAATGTTTTTATATGCCAAAAGCATGTTTATAACCCTTTAGAGCTAAGAGAGAGATAGATATAGGGCTATAGAGAGAGTGATAAATGGAGAGAGGAAGAGAGGAACAAATAGGACAATTGTTCACTTCCAATATTACACTCGAAGAAAAGTAAACAGTCAAACAAATAAAATGACAATCGAAAAGGAAACCAATCAGAGTGCCAAAAGGAACTGATGCAACTACAATTGCTTGACCGGTTCCGTTGCATGGTATATCTAAGATGTAAGAGCAAATAAATTTATTATAAATATTTTCACTTAAAGATGTGCAATGCTGCTGTTGCGTTGAATGTTTGTTACAATGGACAGTCTCATTCGTAAGTTGCTCACTCATTCACTTAAGTATTATATCGTATATCGCAATGTATGCAGCAATAGCAGCAGCAATAGCAACACCAGCACAAACAGCATTTATTCGTTCACCAATTCGTAATTTGTCGTTTTTACATCGTAATGTTGCTGTTATTGCTGTTAATGCATAAAGGTCGAACCTTTGAGTGAGTTAGAGTGAAATAGAGAGCGAGAGAGCGAGAAAGAGAGAATAGTAACTATAAGCATGCTCTGCTTATACACAATATAGCAATAATAATAATAATAAAATATGAATAAAAGAATTAGAGCTGTAGCAGAAGCAACAGCAACAACAACAACAACAACAACAACAACAACAACAACATAATAGCTGCAACATAATCTATTTGAAAATGATGATAGTAGCATGCATTTAATGGAGTTCAACTGAGAAATGCATTAATACACTAACAATGTGTATTTGTACGATATACATCAATGTAGGTATAAATTAGAGTTACCATCTTTTTGATGTAGAACATTTTGAAACTTCCAATTCGAATTGAATCGCCTAACTTTTTGAATTCTGTCTCCAATAATTCTTTCATTTGGTCTTTCAATTCATTAACATTATTGAAATGCTTTACCAGTGGATAAACAATGCCAGTGAAATCCATGTGACTGAGTTCAATTTAATATTTTCTATTCGATAAAAAGGAATTTCCTCCACTTTTGTTGTTGCGGCTGAAGTTCCCGAACGGGTTCTATCTTCTTCACTTTGAGTGCTACACCGAAAATATTCAAAAACCCGCATCTACTAAAAATGGAAATACTTCATATTCAACCTTAATTGCTATTAAATTACCGTACAAAATATTTCGATCCAAAATGATGAATTATGTCCAAATAGCACAGTATGTAATTTCATTCTGATTGATTTGAGTGTAAACATTAATTTAGAAACTATATGCTCAGTTAAAACCATATTTCTGATAGACTTGGTTGTCTCTTTTTCATACTTTCATAAAGCATGAATTGTAGATTTCACAGATAATAAAGAAACTTGTAAAAATAAGTACTTTTATTTTATATATTGCTTATGAAATAGCACTAATATTAAAAGCATTACCATTAGTTGCACGCCAATATTCCTTACGTAACAATAGAAATGCTTTCAAAAGTGAAATAATGCATACGATATGAACTCAATTAATTTTTAAATTCGTTTTGCATAATCTCGGAAGAAAATTCATAGCAGTTGGCAACCCTAATACACACATCCAATAAGATACATTCGCAGATAGAAATCATTTTAATGGGTATCATTTATACTGTATTTTTATTACTTTAGCAACATGTTTCCAGCTGTTGACAAGAGACAAGTGCTTTAGCAACATTGTTGAAAACTGAATAACATGTTGCTAGAGTTATAAGTTTTGCAAGTGTATTCAATTAGCGCACATTTTGTGACTTCAATATTAAATGAGAATTGCTTTGGGATTTTGTGACTCTTGCTTGTTGTTACTTTTTTGTTGTTTTTGTTTTTGTTTTTCCCCATTTATCATTATTTCATTTTGTGTACAAAAGAGTAGATACCAACCATATACCAACTCGTAAATGGGTGAATGTATGTATGTATTATGTGTAACCATTATATAGGGTGCTAATTGCGTTTGTATGCAATTATATACATATTTATGTGCTATTTGGACATAATTTATCATTTTGGATGGAAATATTTTGTACGGTAATTTAATAGCAATTAAGATTGAATTTCAATTTTTAATAGATGCGGGTTTTTGAATATTTTCGGTTTTTCGTATGTGATCAATATAGTATAGTTATATTATTAGTTAAAAATGAAAACGTTTATTTGCGGGCATTTAGGCCTAAGGAGAACACATAAGAAAAATATCTGCTAGCTGCTATCGGCAGCATTTGAATTCAAAATGTAATTCGAGACGACCTATATAAGCAGTCTTGGTGGATCAGATATTAAAAACAATATACCAATTAAATCGGACTTTAAAATACGGATAATTAGAGTTTTTCTACCATTACATTCTGCACTCCCTGTATTACAAAGTGCACTTTATATACGTGCCCACAATTAAAAAGCAATAAGAGTTGAGAACTGTGAATTGAATTTTTATTGTATGTTTGCAAAGTGGGTTCATAAATTACATTTTTATTTGTATGAGTGAATATTGTACATCGGTACATGTAAATGTTTGTAAATATGAGTGTTTGAGTATTTGTAGCTATGGCATGCGCTCTTCTCTACATATTGGTATGTATGTATATTAAATTTATATGTATGCTTGCTTGTGTTTCGATATGAAATTGTAAATATAAAGGCGAATACAACAACATACGTACATACAATAGAATGTAAATGCGAAAAGTTGCAATAGCAAAATGTTGCAAAGAGGATTTGAGAGGAAATTGGGACTGCGGCTGCTGTTGAAAATGGGTTAGCCTTCGGAATGTCATACTGTTGATGGTGCATGGATGGTGCACAGATATACCTACATAGATGAATAGGTTGGTTGGATGATTGCTTGTTACTATGAGTTGGCTGTTAGTGTTAGTTACTTAAGGTTGGTTTGAATTCATAAATGGAATGCATTTCCAATGGAGAGTATGCATTTATAGGTATAAAATATTGTAAGAGTATTATGAATGTAGTTGACAATTCTAACATGAACGAATTATAAAAAAAAAAAAAAGTAAAATGTAGACATGACCGATGATGATACATGGTAGAGGTAAGCTGAATTGAACCTGAATGGAATATGAAAAATGTGAAATAAATATTTTCATACATTTTTAATATGACTTTTTCTATTTTAAATATTTTACAATTGCATTTTAGTTCCGAATGGAATTGAGAAAATGAAAATTAAAAATGTAAATAGTAAATTCATATAAGTATAATGCGCATTACTACGTATGCTTGTGAAAAATATATATTTTAAATGACTTTATCAATATAAATATATAAAAATGAATACACATTTCTCTGTGTGGTGTGTGTGTGTGTGTGTGTGCAAATTGCAAGTAGCATATTTGCATGCCGTCGCATGTCGCATGTATTAAATATGTCATCTTAAATGAAATTAATTGCTTTGAGATACACATATTATGGTGTGTATGTGTGTATGCATATGTCAAATGAATACAATTAAGTGGGCAATAATGTTCTTGTCATCATCATCATCATCATCATCATCATCGTTATCATTGCTGTATTTATTGTTGTTGCTCTTGTGATGTCATAGCTGCAACAATATGCATTTACAAAGGAATACCAACAACAATGACAATAACGGTAGCAACATAGCATCCTAGCTTCCTAGAGCATTGGTAGCAGCTACGTACCACAGTAGAATATGATGAAGCTCTAATTGAATTGAATGTGGCATGAAAGCCATGCGAACATGCAAACGCTACATATAAATCTATATATATGCGTATATATATTTACATACGTGCGACTGTTTTTAGTACTTAAATCTGTTTGCAATAAATACAATATAACCATATGTCTATATGTACACGACTCGGTCATATGAATGGAATAGAAATATAAATACATGTGCAACACACATACACACATAGTACTTAGTACTCATACAGATGCAGGTACTTACTTGTATCTCTTGTTAGCAAATCTATTACATAGTACCTATATCTTGTGTGCAACTCATATTTAAGTGCAACACAGATTGCTGTTGACATGGCAACGTTATGAAGTATGCAGCATCAGCATCAGTAGTACATAGTTAGTAATAACAGTATTATGGGGCAACGGCAGCAACTGTAAGTGGCAATCAAATTGTATTTTATTTTTCATTCTACATATATGTATCTATGTATATTGATAGTGTGTCCTCTTTTATTTCATATTATTTCATTTTGACATTTTTTTTTGCATAAGTAAGCTTTATGTATGCATAAGTCATGTTTATATGAATTGATGTGCATTTAAATGGTTTTATTTATTTAGAATTTGTTTGTTTCTATAAATTTCTTTGAATAAATTATGATTTCATATTATTAGTTTTAAGAGTTTATTGAAATTAAATTGTAAAATGCCAACCAATAATCCGATTTAAGCTTATATGTATATGATCATTTGTAGCTGAAATTTCCATACATTTTTACCCCTCATCTCACGAAAAAGCGTTCTTTTAAATTCAAAATAATAATGAACTGATATGAGTTAATAATGTGACTAAGTGGGTTCAAATGTTTGGCCAACACCCATTATTAGTTTATCCTCAACATTTTTTCTGAACTTATTTGCATTTTGTCTCTACACGGAGAGAATTATTTTTCTATAATTGAGAAAATTACTTTCTCAACAGGAAATTAGAAAAAAATGGCCCATATAGTCAATTTTGACTTGATTTTTTAATTATTTACTAAAGTTATTTACTTGATAATAAGAATACGAGTTTCTTATTTATTTAAAAATTGAAAACAATAACAACCACAAAGAAAAAAAGTTTTTAGAAATCTTCTTCTTAACACTTAATCTATATATTCTTAGCTATCAAAAAATAAAGAAGAAACTGATTTCTTGTGATAATTCAAACATTTCTTATTTGTATGAAATTAAATACAGTAAAAGCAGACAAAGCCAAAAAAGCATGCAAGTAAATAGTTTCTCATTGTTAGAAAAATTTTCTTACCAATCAAAAAAATAAATAAGAAAATAATTTCTAACCCTAAGTAAAAATGTGTGCTTCCCAAATGAATATAATTTACTTATTAACAAGAACTGTTTTCTTGTCAACTTGGAAATAAATAAGAAAGATTTTTCTTAAATTACAAAATATTTTCTTGTCTTACAAAAATATTTTTTTTTTTTTTAAATTAAGAAAAGTTTTACTTGTGAATAAGAAAATGAATTCTTGTTTATTTCAGAGAACTAGGAAAAGTTTTACTTATTGACAAGAAAATGTTTTCTAGGTTTTTGAAAATAAATAAGAAAATACATTTCTTATTTATAAGGAAATATTTTCTAAGTTCAATATTGGACCAACATTTTCTTGATTTCGCTTTGGTCCAAGAAAATAATTCTCTCCGTGTACTCGTTCCAGATGTTACTTTACAAAATTGTCGTTTTTATAAATTTCGATCCCACTGCGCCCAGAGTGCCTTTTAGGGGTTTAAACTACTAACATCCTAATTTCTTTCTAATACTCAACATCTTTATTTCTTTCTGGAAATTTCCCTATAAAATGTACTTTAAAGCATCTGAAAATTAACAAATAACCCCATAACTGCTTGCAAATTGACCCTAAAATAAACGATCGACCGCTTTTAGTTCTTCTGGCTCTATATTCTCCAAGTATATTTTTGCTCTCCACCTCTAGACGGGGATTCGCTATTAAATCATATTTTTTAAATTGAACTAACATCAATATTGTGCATCACAGACCGCATGTCAAGTATATTTTAATAGAAATTTCCATTGTTTCGCGTGCTGTGTGTCATGTGACACCGTCTTGTTGAAACCACATGTCAACCAAGTCTAGCTCTTCCATTTTGGGCAAAAAAAAAGTTTGTAATCATCGCACGGTAGCGCTCGCCATTCACAGTACGGTCTAATGATGCCACCGACCCCGTAATCCACACCAAATAGTTTATTTTGCGTGATGAATTGGCAGTTCTTGCAATGCTTCTGGCTGGTTTTCACACCAAATACGGCAAGTTTGATTATTCACGTATCCCATTCAACCAGAAATGAGCTTCGTCGCTGAACACAATTTTCCTATGAAAGAGTGGATCTTCATCCAACTTAACCGAGCATGAATTTTGATAATGAAGTTAAATAATCTGCAGGCGTTGTTCGTTTGTAAGTCGATTCATGGTTAAATTATAGACCAAACTGAACATGTTTGACAGTAACATGTTACACGAAAACAGCTGAGCTGAAACAAAACAAAAACAGTGTTGCTTGGACTTGGGTCATATATTATTTAAATCGGTATTAATGTAGTTTTGTGGTGGCCAAATATTAATTGTTGTTTCTTTAAAAAAAATTGCTGAAATATTACGATAAAATAAAAAGAATAATTTTTAATTGAAATATCTACATTTACTTTCCCATTTTTTTGGATAATTCACAACAATAGTGGTAGTACGAAATTGAATCATTAAATATAAATATTTTAATATTCATTCGATTTACATCATCATTATTGTTAATTATTATTACAATTGTTATTGCTATCGCAGAAGCCATCATCATCAATTTAAAGTACCAATGCAACGTTACGTAGCAAGCCATACTACGATTACCAATGAAATGTCCATTGAAAACATTGAAAGTATTGCTGCATTGAAGAGTAAATTATATAATAAAGACAAGAGACGTTTAAAAACGAATCATTGTTAACGAAGCTATCATACGTATGTTTGTCTGCACACATACAAGTATGGATGTAATATACATATAAGTTACATATGAGAACAATTTCATACATATTGTAAATGTATATGCAGTAAGTTAAGTAATAAAGTAATAAAGTAGATACGATTCATTCATACAGAAACAACAACAGCAATGATAATAATGACAATGTTGAGCTACAATACAAATGACGTTGTATAAAATGAAGAGGGAATTAATTAATTAAATTAAAAGGAAGTAAATATAATCAAATATTGTGAATGAATAATAGAACAATAATCAAATGATTATAGGTATGGGAGCTGAAGGAGAAATGTGTCAAGTCAATTGGGATTTATAAATGAAGAACATTGAGAAATTAAAAGATGAGCACTTGCCAAAGGCAAGTTGCTCGTAATTATAAAAAAAGACAATTAATACGTTTTAAACAGAAATGTTCTCTACTCTTATAGGAGAAACTTGCTTGCAATCAATTAATAGTAGGAGGTTCTGGTATGAGAATTTGTGTTTATTTGGCTTAGTACTGCAACCAATATTAATCTATTGATTATTAAATACTACTAATATATTTATATTGTACATACATTTATCATAAAGTAATTTACTTACATACTCGTATATAATATATTTGTAAAGATTTATTAGCAAATATTATTATAAAGTCATATTTAAATACATATGAAGGCGCTGCGTTCAAAATGTGGAAACGAACATGTTGATAATTTATACCAAAATAAGTTAAAAAAAAAAAAAATACAAAAATATCAAAATTACTATAAACAAAAAGTTCAATGTTTGAAATTTATGAATTTGAAATAAGAAAATAAAATAAAAATATATTTCAAAAGAATATCACTTATCACTTTTTGACCACATTACGTCCATATCATATATTGACAAAGATTTATTATCAAATATTATTGCAAAGTGATATTTAAATATTGTACATAAGTAAATGGAAATACTCACATATACAATTATACAAATACATTATGCACATGTACATAACATATATTGTATATGAATGTGTATGTTGCATGTAAATGAAATCACTTAACTTGACTAAAAGTAGACAATTCCTTAAGCCATGTTAATATGAAAATTGACTTAATTTAATGCCACATCACAACAACTAGAAAAACAACAACAACAATAACAATAATAAGAAACGATTTCAATTTCAATGTGAATTCCAACAATAACAACAACAACAACAATAACTATACGAAATACCATAACAACATCGAACACATCATCAATTTTTCGAATGCGAATACACATACTCTGAGTACATTGTATACATATAAATATGTGTGTATGAATATACTACTTAGTTGTTGTTGTTGTTGTTGTTGTTGTTGCAAGCACATTCTCATCATGCCCATTTAGAATGCTCATGCCACATGACATGGCATACTTAAGCCAAGTCAAATGAATAAGTTACATAAATGAAATGACTTGAGGATTACATTTCATATGACAGCAGCAAAAACTTTTTGCAGACATATATACACACACATACACACACTTATATTTATGTAGATATACAATTTACACAATACAAAAGCAATGATAAACAGTATATCTACAATGTGAATGGAAGGAAGTAGTATGTATGTAGTAATAGTGGTTGTTGTTGATAGTGGTAGTAAGTAGATATGATAATACGTTTGGCATTGGATTGAGTAGAAAAGGAAATAGTAAAATCAAAAGCATCGAAGAGAAAGAATCAGTTTACTTATGGCTTATAAATATACATATACATATATATACAATAGGTATATACTACATGTGCTCATCTGAATAAATATGTAAGAGTACGAGTTCGATGTTTTGGTATGAGTGTTGTTTAAAGCCCACCCACGCTTACTTTGAAATCATTTAAAAGATTTGCTTGTTTGCTTGCATTTGCTCTTTGCACATTTACTACGAATATATATATACGAGTAGGTATATATTACTCGTACTTAATATTATGCTGGCTCATCATCATTATCTTCTTCGTTGTATTACTTATTGTGTATTATTATTGTTGTTTTTAAAAACACACCTTGTTGCCAATAAATGCACAAGACACAATACTCCTCTTAAGAAAGTTAAGAAAGATTTACATACATATTGTGCATTGTAAGCTATAGTTGAATGTATGCATATGAAATTGTTTTTGTAAGAAATAAATTGTTTAAAGAAAATCCATGCCAACTTGAACAATTTCTTTGAAATTATTTATTATTTACATATAACGTATTATATAGACATTATACATATTTGCATAAGTATAGGTACTAACACACAAATATACTCGTATATAAGCACAACAAAATCAAATATACTATACACTCCCCTATTATTTCAAATGTATATTAGTTGAGATTTTTCGTTTTTATTTTGTTATCCAATTTCATATTTGTTCTGCTTAACTCATCATTGTCAGTATCTATTAAGCGTGCACGATGGTATTGTTGTAGTTTTTTTTTTGCAAAAATTCAATTAATATTATACGTATCGCCAATGATGATTAAGTGAGAATTCTTTGAAATTCTACATTTCTACACGCTGTAGAATGTATAAACATACATGTAAATATGTATAATCTTAATTATAGGTGCTCGCATTCAAAATTATTCATATTCATTCAACAATTAACATCCACATGCGCATTATGGCATATTAACATGTTGAGTGGCGTCAGCTTTAGATTATTTGTAATAGGCAAACAACATTATATGGCATAGGTATAGGTATTTTGTTTTGCATATATCGTATTAATATGAGTCATGTTGTTGTTGTTCTGTTATTTCACATGTAAGCAGAATTATTGTATTATTATTATTTTTTATCAATAGTCATTGGAAATGATCGTATAATTTGGATATATATACTCTCATTGTATGATTAATCGATAGCTTTATGCAATTAATATAATATATAGGTAGTGACATTGTTAAGGTGCTACTACTAATACCTAATGCTAATACTATATACATCTATAAATGTAAATTTTTATAAGTACTTATGTAAAGGGTGATTTTTTATCTATTTGTCATTTTTGTCACTTTTAAAAAAGCAACATTTTGTAAAATTACAACTGTTTATATTAAATTATGGCATTTTAATAATTAGTAGCGTTTAGTGATAATTAGTAAATATGACTTTATATTGAAGGCTATTGAAATTTGTATCGAATAATGCATGCATTCCAGATTTTTCTCATGCCATTTAATCCTAATCTTCACTGCCGCTATTTCAATGAACTAATTAAGCCTTACCTTGTGTTGATGATAGGATAGCAATACTGGTGCCTGCATGCCTTTCTCCTTTTCTTTCATAGCAAAAACTTCCTGCGGTAATTCACTTATTAAACTACGTAGGCTTAGAAAATAGTGCGCTATAAACATCTGGTTGTTGATTTTATATGGTCTTTATATGTATGAATCGATTACTTTTGATAGGTCAGATGTAATTTTTTTTTATCAAAAGTTTTATTACAAAATTGGATGGTTTAAATGTTCATTCATCGGTTACTTATGTCTGGCTCTAACTCTAATAGAATTTTGTCACTTGAATTCTATGTTTCTGAAAAAAAAAATGTTTTTTGTTAAAAACTTTAAATATCTTCTGTCAACCATAAAGCATATCTTATTTTTTTTTTAAATTGAGTGTAATGTAATCTTTGACACAAATTAATGATTTATTTGTATTGATTTAAAAAAAAAAAATTAATTAAACTGTTCCATGTCAAATGTTGATGTATTCCCTCTAGTCGCAGTACTGCACCCAATTTTTTGCTTCTACGACACCAATCAATCAATATTGAAAATTTTTATTAATGATTGCTTAATTCCATTAACCTTTAAAAATACAATTCAACCCAAATTGGTTACTTTTTCGAATTCCTTAAAGATACGGCCGACCTAAGGATTGTTCGAAGATTTCTCAGAAACAGTGCCCCGGAGACGTAATAACATTTGGTATTATTCTGTATTGATTACTTTAGGCGTTGATTTCATGCATAAATCCAAAGAACAGATGGATGATAAATAAAACGCACAGAATTTTGTTCATTTTTTAATGACTGATTTATCCTCAACAATGAATGTGATTTTATACTTGTATAAGTTTATGGATTTTATATATTTTGGCTGGTAATGGAGCCCATAAAATATTCGAAGAGTAAAATCACTCCGGCACTGGCTATATATGGTATTTTAGGGATATCATAGAATTTAAATATTCAGTAAAGTATCACAAAAACAAGGTAGTTCGGTATTTTATATAAAATTTAGTATAAAATCCAATAGCAATAACTTTTTTAAAAACTTGGAAGCAAAAGAAAAATGATATCTTACTGCGTCTTATAATTAAGAGATGTACAAAGAATCATGTCATGATGTCATGAACCTTATAAAATGTTTGTAATAGTGTAATAGTTTTCTTAGCGTCCATACAAAAGCAACTTAATACAATGCAACCCTGTATGCTCTGTTTCTGGCATATGGCATATTAAAATAGCATACAAAATTAAGAGGGTGTGTTCACACATGGTGCAATTTGATATAATAATAAATACATATATGGGCAAGAAGGTCAACAAATCATGTCAACCAAATTTAGGAAAAAGAAAAAATAATAAACTGAAAAAAAATAACCTAAAAATATTTTTTATTTATTTATAATACACTAATTTAAATACATTAAAAATAACATGTAAATGTTTGAATGAGTCGTCTGAATTGATGATTTTATATTCCGCACTTCTATATTTTGTCACGTTCGAATTTCTTTATATTGGTTACAATAATATATTGGTTGCGTCATGATATGTATGACTTGTATCACATTTATCCATTTGTTTTCAGATTTTTCATAATTTAGGCATACGAATGTCTCATCCATAATCCAGAATATGCCCATATGACTTTGTGAATCATGTAAGGTATATCACTGAAATATACAATAGTTTAATAGTGAAAAAGTTCTCACATTGTGGTAATTGATTCAATAGCTATTCGTTTTAATCTTTAAAATTGTAGATGATATAGAACAAAAATCTGCAAAAATGGTTTGTATGGCAAAGAGAAAATATCAACATTTTTTATGGTAAAATCTTGTCATCGATAGTCTACTTTGAACCACTGTTTTACTGTTATTTGCAAAAATTTTATTTAATTATATTCTAATGTTTTTATCTCATTAAGCGTCACGTATATCAAATATGCTAACTTCATTCGAGTGTTAATAAAAATAAGATCTAATCTCATCAAGTCTGACGTGCTTAAAAACACCCTTTTATTTTTATATTTCCTTTTGTGTGTGTGACTTATTGTTGAACATAATATACTAGCAATCATAGTATCAAATAATCAATAAATGTTACTATAGCCGAAAACAGCAATTTAATTAATCAACCCCAAATTGTATTATAATACACTGCAATATTCTATGTGTATGGACATAAAAGCTTGTATGCATGTGACAAATAGTACATATTCCCCACAACAATAAGTATACAAACAAACAACAAATATAATGGGATTGCTGGAAAGAAAGAGAGGGAATGTGAGGCGACAGAGAAAGAAAGGAAAAAAATAAAAAAAGCAAAACAAACAGAGAAATCATGCCTTATCGATTATTTTAATTAAACATCATCACAGTAAATAACCACCCTCATATAATTACTATACATACTATAAGTATATGGTACGATGATATAGAGTGAAATTATAAATATAGCATTGACATTCTCATAAAAAGGGTAACATTTATTTTTTTCATTTTTAGATAGCAATTTGAAGTAATACATTAATATCAATCTCATTGTTACGTGCGTAACGTAGTGGTTAGTTATTTGTTTATCCTGTGCATAATATAGCGGCATAATGGGTACAAGCCTTGGTCGCAGGATTTTCTGAAATTCAGGTTATTTTTTTCAGAAATCGCACCGATTGTCTGACAAGCATTTGACAATTCATCAGAGAGTAATAATTTGTAAACGAATTTTTGTGACAAAGCTTAGAATCGACTGAAACAATAACTCTTACAACAATGGCCATATTTAAAATGCCAAAAAAAATAATGAAAGTGAAGCTGAAGTGTAAAATTTTTTAGTAATTTTTTGCTTGGGTCTTCATCTAATCTAGTATCATTCACTCTATATATAGATATGAGTAATATTACATTTGAAGAAGGGCACAAGAAAATTTGATCAAAGGCTTTTCCAAAAATGAAATCGTTTTTTTTTTTCATAATAATGATAATAATAAATAGAATCTATGATAAGTGATAATCGAAACCAATCGAATCGTGCATATCGAATTGATTCATGGAAAACTGTTTCAAGTCCAATAAAAGCTGTCAGATTGTGTTTCATTGTTGTCTGATAAAGTGGTGCGTGCGTGGTACTTATGCATTGTAATTAATTGTATATCTTTTAACTGAAAGGACGAATAAAAGGTTATATATATGAAAGTACTCTCTCCATGCATTTACATATTAAATATCTAGAATATGATTTTTTCATTGCATAAGATAAGATGAAATATATTCCTACAGCAATGTGTATCTCCCCCACTAGGATAGTGACAAAATATACAAATTGAAAGACAACTATATAGTAACAATAATAACAACCACGATGGCAATTATTTAAAATATAAATCATCTTATACATTATATGTTAGTAAATCAAGTAACTGATTCTACTGATTCAATGTTCATATCATATCGATTTTGTTTGTCTGTCTCTCTCTGTTTGTTACATTCCATCGATTATGTAGAAAAAATTTATTATATTGTTCATAGTATCCTTCTTTGCATTTATATAATTCAAATGCGTGTTGTTTCCATCTGTGCATGCAACATTTTTAAAAATAAATAAAAACACATAGGTACATACATACATACAGTCATATGGTATATGTACCAACTCATATGTATTTAGATGGAAACCCACACTTCATATAACTATGAGAATCACATGTAAAATAGATCTTTTCAGTTGAGTGTGTATACATGAGTAAATAGTTCATATGTGTGTGTGTGTGTGTGCGAGACTACCCTTGAGGCAAGTGAATTAGAATGTACAAGTATGGACTTGTATGTTTATATATGTATATGTATGTGCATATGCGTCTGTGTGTGACATCGTTTATTGACATCGTTTAACATTCATAATGTGACATGCATGTGACGCATGTCGGTATGAAATGGTTAAAATTGTATATTGCTTTTCTTGTGTAATTAGGTTTTAAGTGGTGGCTGACTGGCTGACTTCTCGACGGAATGTGTTTTGGATAGTTAGTGGATGCGGAATTTGATTAAAATCACTTTTTTTTATTACTATTAAATTTTCTCACTTTTGAACTGATTTCTTGTAAATTGATTTAAGGATTTATATGAATATTTTAAAATAAATACATTGATATTCAGAAACTCTTTAAAGGGTATTATGCATAACTAAATGAAAGTTCTGATTTATAAATAGATCTTAATATGGTAATATGGTAATACTAGTTGATAAGTACACAGGGGGATTTACATGTGCGTGCCGTAACTGTGTGCACTACGGTAATACGACTACACCCTCTCCGGTGGGGGCGGCTAGAAATAGGCTTTAGCTTAGAATCGTCTACGCTTGAGTGCTGGCAAATGTTAGTCGGGCGGAGAGATGCAAACTCTCTAAAAAGTATATGCCGATAGATGAATGGTCGTGGGGGTGTACGGTCTTAATATGCGAACTTATAATACCTGCCCGCCTTCTGTTGTAAGCTAGGCTTCCCTTGGCAATCTGGCTCTACCAACGGTGACTTTTACTTCCAGACTACTCAGATAGCCAAGCTGCCACCAAATTTCTCTGCTCATGCGAGTTCTCTTCCAAACTATTCACCGAATGCTTCCTTATCCTACAAAAACTTTCTATGCAAAATAAGGTCACATTATGTTGGGTGCCGGGGCACAACGGAATTCAGGGTAATGAAGTGGCGGACAAATTATCAAGAACTGGCTCGTCTTCTCCACTGACAAGTTCAGAACCTTTCTGCGGTATAAGGTGGGCATCGGCCAAAGCTATAATAGAGAAACAATACTACAATAATTGCCGAATACGATGGACAAATTCGACAGGTCTCCGCCAAGCGAAAACCCTCTTCAGCTTTGATACAGCTTTTGACAGAATTATTCTTAGCAGAACAAATCTACGCCTAGTAGCCTGCTATCTCGCAGGTCATAATTGGTTAAAGTACCACCTCCAAAAAATGGGATTATCCTCTGACACGGAGTGTAGATTCTGTTTGGAGGAGGAAGAAACATCGATACACATCTTTTGCGAATACCCAGCCTTGGCCAGGCTTCGCCTCAAACACCTTAAGCTAAGTTTCCCAACACCAGCGTCAATCATCAAAATTTCGACAAAAAGTAGATGAGATTCTGGTGTCGTACACAGGCTTGGGTATAAAAGACCTCGTATGGTCGCAGTGCCCCTAACACTTGTGGTTGGCCCTTAGAGGTATCAATCGTAGGGCTTATATCCTCTAATAGACTTCAGTCTGGTTTTGCGTGGTCACGCTCTTTTTTGATTGATTGATTGATGGTAATACTACCAAAAACAATATTAATATTTTCCGGAATTACCTTAAAAAATTGCCACAATTTATGATATGATCAAATCGTTTGAATTCATTTAATTCATTTTCCGAGAGCCTCACGTTAACGTATGCAAAAAATTGTGTAAAATGAACTCTGACTAAAGGCTTGAAAATTCCCAAAAAGCACGATCTTAGTTTGTATGTAAGTGGTCAATTAAAAAACATTCTTTTCTGATGGAACAACATTCCAACAAACAAAATTATCGTGACTAACTATGACCAATGTCCACTCATATTTTTTCAGCCGTGCCGTACAGATAAACGCAATTGTTTTTAGTGAATATTTTCTGGATGATATGTTGAAGTCTTGGGCATGCAAAAATATTGAATGCAGATCGCGGATATTTCAGTAAGACTCAGCACCGCCTCATAGAGGCACGTCAAGCAAGACCGGCTAAAAAAAAACAAAGTCAAACATTTCATTTCTTTGTCACAATGACTACCAAATTTTGCAAAAGCAAATCCGATTGACTTGTTGAGGCCTTATGAAAGCAAATATGAAAGTCTTAACGAGTTGAAGGTATCATTTCACCGGGTATGCAAGCGAAATCCGCAACTTTGCATTCATTAAGCATGCGATGTATTTGTTGACAGCATCAAGGCCTTAGTTGGCGCTAAGGTTGGTCATGTCAAAAATGTGAGCTACATTTATAATTTTTGCTTAATTTGCAACATTTTCTTCTTTAGAAGCAAGATATTCGCATCAAGAACAGAAAAAAAAATAACAGTTTGAAATGGTAACACTTCATATATGCACGATAAGTGATGTAATTGTCGAGCGATCGAGCTGAAAATTGGTACATATGATTATTTTCAACAACAAATGGGTGAATTAGTGAATGAGTGAAATTTGAATAAAATCATTCCTACCTCTCATCGAAAAGAATGATATTAAATGTAAGTTTTTAAAGTTGGTACCCGAAAATATAAAGTTACCAAATTGAAAATCAGTTTATTCAATTTCATTTGTCCACTCATACCTCTCATGAAGCTTAGCGCATACGATTATTTTTAATAACCTTAGAGAGCTGAACTTCTGGATTTCTAAAGTAAGGCCTTTATTATTTTTTCTTTAGAAATCCTCATAAATAAAAAAAAAAAAAAAATAAAAATTCTACGAAATTTTACAGTTCCATTCATTGCATAAATATGTTTCACTGTAGCTGATGGCGATAGACATTTATTGCCCTTTGTTGCAGTTACTACTACCAGTACTGTTAATATATACTGTGTATGTGTGTTACCTTTGTTATTGCGTTATTGGTTACCTTTGAAAATGCCTTTATAATACAAATACTCAAACACTCAATCCAATATCATCACGTTTATTAACTAACTAGTAGCAAATATGAAATGTAGCAATTGAGAATAAATGTGTGGACGCGCATGTGTGTTTTGGTATGTGTGCGAAATGAAAAGCGATGGCGTTAGCCAAAGTGCGTGTTTTAGAGTGTATTTGCATGTATGTACATATGCGTATGTTCGTACATGCAAGTGGTAGCCTTTATACCTGCCAGCATATGTATACATGGGATAATCTCTCATTGTCTCTCTTGATAACTGCAATAATAGTTGAGTGCAATTTTTACCAATTGTTTTGGGGGGTGCAAATGGAAACAATTCAGTTGTTGCTGCCATTACTCTAGTCAGTATACTTCTGGTTGTAGTTGTTCTTGCTGCTGCTGTCGTTTTCATATGTTTCATTTACAATATTAAATGCGAATTGTGCTTGATGTGTTTATGTATGGGTGTATGTGTGTGCGTTAGAGTGTTTGTAATTGTGAATTGTGATTTTAACCTTACCTGACAGGAATATGATGGCTGCATATTCTCTTTCTCTTTTTCTCTCACTTTCTTTGTACATATATCGTTCACTCTCTTATTCACTCCAATTTGCTTTTGGTCTTTATTACGAGTTCAAAATTTCCCATCGCTGCAGCCATTGCCGCCATCATCCTCATCCATCTATTAAAGTTCGTTTGGTGGCTTTAGAAGCAATTATCTTTTGAATTTCAGATTTACTTGTTTGCCATATTGATGCTGCTTGCAAATACGTAGTACTTGTAGTATGTATGTATAAATACACAGAGTTGCAGTTCCAATAACTGTTGCAATTGCTGCTGGTTCTGATGTGCATCTATGTAAATGGGGAATTACGATTGTTAATTGTTGTTGGTAAATTATTTTGTTGCATAACATTTACTAGATAAGTATATACGTAAGATATCGATGCAGTAAGCATATACAAGCATATACAATGTAAACATTAGACTGGGTTGATGAACAAATTTTAAATTTCTACCGTTTACCATCACCAGAATTACCAAGTTCACTGTACTTTTATATATACATAATTCGGAAATCAACGACACTTGAGAAAAACATATTTATTGTGCTCAGTGAGATCTTTTTAGCAATGTGTAATTTCTGCGAATCGGTCATCAAATATTAAATTTATAAAAAAAATTTATGAAACAATTTTGTTTAGAGTGGTAAAAAATAAATAAATAAATAAACATTGCTCTTAGAGTTAGTTTTCAATGAAGGGGTCGACATTTCAATAATAATTTTTTTGTTCATTTTGGAGAGCGATCCAGTCTAATGTATATATATCCGAGCCACATATTGCAATTTGCAATTTTATTAGAGTTTATTAATTGTGATTATTGCATTTGATGTCTCATAAAATTGAAATTTGTTACATACATATGCTTATACATTTATATATGTACGATTGTGTAGATTGAAGTATATTGAGTATTATATTGCAATCTGGGCATTTCCTAGAAAAGTTCAATCAAACATAAGATAAAAAATGAAAAATTGAAAATGAGCGATTGATATTATATCAGCCACTTTGACAAGCTATACCGCATTATTATTTGTTCTACCTTCTTGTAAAGGTTTACGTGGAGCAACGTTTGGCAATAATAGAAAATTATTTCCAGAATCAATGTTTAGTAGTGGGTGCCGTAGCTCAGTGGTTAGTGCGTTGGCCTTCTGAACTGTAGGTCGTGGGTTCAATCCCCGGCTGAAGCATAACAAAATTTTTTTTTTTTTTTTTTTTTTTTTTTTTACAAGTTTTTTTATTGAATCTTTCTAAAATTACTTAGAAACTAACAATATGTAATCAAATCTTACAAACTAAATAAAATTATGTGATATTCCCAACGTTCCATCACAATTTGTTGACTCACGAGGTATAGCAATTTCACAGCATATTCAGTGTGTCTTTTCTTTTTAATCGACGATGCCCTGTGCTCAGCAACAATTGCCTAGCAAGGGGATTCGGATGACTGTGTAATTTTTGAATGTAGCTTCTGCAAGACATTGCAACTTCCTCAGAAATTGTGGGTACATTTAAATCTCGATGGATGTTAACGTTCCTCATATACCAAGGCGCGTTTACAATAATTCGCAGACACTTGGATTGTATTCGCTGCAATTTTTCGATATTTGAGGGAGATGCGGTGCCCCAAAACTGAATACCATAAGTCCAGATTGGCTTCAGGATTGCTTTATATAATAGCACTTTGTATTCGAGATTCAACTTTGATTTTTTGTGTAACAGCCACCATAACTGATTAATTTTAAGCTTGATCTGAGTTTTCTTTGCCTCTATGTGATTTTTCCAGGTCAGCCTTCTGTCGAGGTGAATACCCAAGTACTTTGTTGAGGAACATTGTGGAACTGATTGGCCATTAATTTTAAGTGGGGGACATGTATCTGGCCTTAGCGTGAAGGTTACATGTACGCTCTTTGATTCATTGACTTTTATACGCCATTTTGCTAGCCAGATTTCGAGAGAATCGATATGAGTCTGCAGGAGTTTAGTAGCTTCTATGGGGTTAGAGCGAGAGCACAATATTGCCGTATCATCTGCAAAGGTCGATATAAATGTATGGTTATTGCTGGGCATATCTGTAGTGTATAAATTTAATATCGAAAAGATTTTTCTTTCGAACGGTACCCACCTACCGGCAAGAATTGGCTATTTTTCCGGCAGTAACAATTTGCCAAAAATGCTTTTTAAAAGAGCTCTGTGACAAAACTAAGTTAAAGTGATATCACAAGGGTTCTGCCGTTCGGAACCGGCTAATATAAGTAGGTCCCTTCTAATGCTGTCCAAATTTAACACGCACAACAGTATTGGAAGAGAAGCTCGGTGGTATCACAATGGGCCTTTCTAGCCTAAGTGTGTCCTCTCAGAGAGAGGGCAGCCACATAACCTAACCTAACCTAACCTAATGTTTAGTAAGATGATGAATTACCTTAAAGTTGTGTGCAGTTCTGAGTCTTACTTCTGACTTAATAGCTTCATGATTAAGCAAAATTGTCGCATTTGGAGCAACATTAATCCATAGTTGATCCATTAACTACCGATGTACGTTGAAAAATGCAATGATTGGTACGAATTGTAAGTCGGTAGCATAATCGAAATATACTTCTTTAAAAGCGAAGAGTCATTGAGATTCGACCATAAATGAACCAAAAAGTATAGAAAAGTGGTATGTAGACCTTTGCTTTCAGCATTACTATGCCACATGCAATACTCACCGCAAACTCATATATTTATTTACATTGCATAAAATAAACTAAATATTATCCCACAGAAAAAAAAATGCAAAGAAAATTTTGTAGTCTTATTGTTTAAATTGATTTGGCTATTTTACAACAAATGCATTTTTGAAAAATTTTCAGAAGGTACTTTCAAGATATGATATAATAGAATCATATTTTGAAAGCAATCATTTGACTGTTTTTAGTTTTTAATTAAAAATGTGTATAACATATAACATTTATCTTTGTTTTTCTTAATTTTTTATCTATGTATAAGAATATCGCATCCGTAACACAGGAAATGCCCATATATTATTTTCGATTAAAAATTATACATAATATTTTCGATATTGAAATATTTCTAAAATTGAATCAAAATTTTCAAAAGATCAAATTTATCATTTAGTCATTGCATTATTCATCTAGTTATATTATTCAATTATTTGTATAAAATCAACCTAATTCAATTTAATCTACAATAAACTAATTCTCCGATAGTAGCTATAAATAAAATCGAAGATAATATCAAATTGTCTTCAAATTTAGAATTGCCCCCAAAAGAAAATATTTTTGAAAATAACCTGAAACGCCCATTAATTATATTCAATGAATATAATTCAATTTAAATATGAAATGAAAATAATAAATTGACATCACAATGTACAAGTACATACATATCTACACGATATTGATTATTGAAATTGAATATATTGTAAACAATAGAAACGCTTTTATCAATGTGAGGCAGAAGGTAAGCTTATTCTCATTCAAATGTATTTTATCAAAAATATATATTGATATTATCATATCATTCACTAATAAATACGTAATACATAGCTCTATTAAGCACTCAATCTATTTGTAGTCATATAAAAGGCATAGCAAAATATTTATTATGGGATAAATGGTCGATGCAAATGTGTGTGTGTACATGTATGTAATATATAACATAAGTCATGAAATGAAAACATCAAAAAGTGCTTAAATAGTTTTACCTTCACGTTGGCAACATTTTCATATAACGAACATTGTAGTTACTTGTTTATCGATTTGTGTATAAATATAGAATTGTATATTATATCAAACAATTGTTCGATGAGATATGTACAATTCTATCGCTTGAGTTACATGAATTAAATACATTTAAATGTACTTCTACATTGCTATATATCCATACATCAACTACAATTCATATACGTAACTACAATGTAAACGAGCTAAACGACAACCAATACACCAATGATTGGCATACAACATACAAACATACTTGTATATATTCATGTACATATGCTATTGGAATTATGGAATATACATTTCGTTGTATTGTGAGTGTGACCATGTATATGTGTGTGCGTATGTTTCACAAAATGTACAAATTGTATCAAATGCAGAAATGTTGTCTGACAATTATTTCCCTCCCATTATTGTCCGTCTATCCATTCATATGTATGTACATACAAACCTACTATGTAGCTATATCGTTTGATTCGTTCATTTGTTCGTTCATTACGTGTGCCATGCCGCCAATATCAACATTCCCCATAGCAATCAAGTTGGCATTTAGCCCTGGAGCACCCAAATTAACCCATCATATTATCCAACCATCCATCGTATTCATCTCTTGTATCCATCCATCTATCTATCGTAAGTGTGTACGTATGTATGTATGTTATGTAGGTACGTTCTACATTCACTTCATGTATATGTATACAGTATCTATAGATACAATGAGTACATACTTGTATATACATAGTATGAACACGTTGCGTAGTCATCGTTGTTACCATCGTCTTTATCGTCGTTGTTGCCATTTACAAGCAATTGAACTTTGTTGCTGTCGTCATTGTTGTTGTCGGTGTTGTTGCTGTTATAGCTATCATTGCTCCTGCTCATCGTTCGTTCGTTACGTTCATTTCATACTCATTCTCTCGTACTTCTCAGTTACGGACTTACGTATATTTGCTTGGGTGTGTGTGTGTGTACTCATATGTATGTATATAATTGTAGAATATTATGAACTGTAAATGAGTCTATTACGCCTTCATTATATGTATGATTGCAAGGCAACCAAGCCCCCATATGCATGAAAGGTAGTTGATGGTATTGCCTCTTTATGTTTAATTGTATATTGCGTGTGTGTGTGTGTGTATGTAAGAGTACGTAGGTGGAGAAGAGTTTGAGGCAGTTTGGTAAGTTCAATTGAGTTATATTTGTGTACTTACGTACTACGAGTATAAGGTTTGTATTAGAAATCGGGTTAGATGGTAGAGCAGAGAATCGTGTCAATTGAAGGCAATAAGCGATTATAATTAATAACTTTGATAACTTTGTATGACATTGTTGGAAAATATTACAAAATATACATACATATATGAATAGATGTTCGTTAATATTTATATTTAGTATTGGATAAAATGATAAAAATACTCTGAAAATGTTTATGTAATTTCATATACGAATATGGGGGCGTAAGATGTCATTCATTAAATGTGTAATTAATTAATTACATCATTAACATCACATACATCTATATTGTATGTACACTCTGAATGCAATATATTTACAATGGCTCTCTCTCTCTCTTCCTCTTTCTTTCCCATACACACACACACACATACGCGCACTCGTATTTTCTCTTATTGTATCTCATTATTGAAATCCATGCAAATAACAACAATGGCAATGGCGACAATGGAATGACAAAAGCACCGAACAATGATGCTCAGTAATTTGTGCAAATTGCCACTTGAATCAATTTCAGATTAACCAAGTATCAACAACATCACATCATGTTGATACACATGTGTCTGTGTACTTCATACTATATTATTATGAGCCATTTGTGAGTGAGAACATAAATGAAATTGTAACAATTTGAAAGTATGTTTATAGCAACATCAGTAACAATAATATAGATATACCGAAAGCAATGAAATAAGCACTTATTTGCCAATTTCAGTAATGAACTCAATTCATAAAATGTCAATTTCAAATGGAATTTGGAGAGAGATTGTGTTTATTCATACATAATCGTTTAAACGAAGAGAGTAACTCGTGTAGGTATAAAGTCATCATGTTTACAATGATGACCATAATCCAACAAGTATATGTTTAGCAACATGATGCTAAACACAAATATTTACTTGGCAACATATATGCACTTATATGTTGCCAGCATTAAATTCTCATTCTTCTTGTTGGCAGTATTTGTTAATACATAATTCATTCGCTCACTATTAACACAATGATATCTATACGCTCCATCAGTATAGCCGAGTGTTGTTGTTGTTGTTGTTCTTGTTGTTGATACCACCCTTAAGTGCTGTTTCACCATTAATCGTATTTTCATTGTATCCATTATTTCGTGCTTACTTACTTATATTTTGTTGTTTATCATAATCTTTCCTATCACTATGTACTATATATTGTATTTATTCGTATCCTCTCTATATTTGCTCTCATTTACTGTATCGTTTCGCGCTTTCACATTTTCACTTCCTCTATCTCATTCTAACGTTCATTCTCTGAATCATTGTCCTCATTTATGTAGAAAATACTCATTTCGCTTCGTTAAGCAATGAGGCCAGGACATTCGTAATCCACTCGTATCAGTGAGTGTGTGTGTGTGTGTCTGTATATAAATTGTTGGACTTTAATATTCAATTTGTTCATATACGAGAATTCAATATGCTTGCGTGTGCGGATGTCTCTCTGAAAGTTTGTGTGTGTATATGGGCATGATGAGCGCTTGTTTACTTTTGAGTGTATTAATGTTGCAGACAAGTAATTATTATGCGATGTCAGTGATAATTGATTCAATAAAACTTATGTGAAAAGCAACTGTGTAATAAGGAAGCCTTTATGTTACAATGTTAAGTGCGCTGGCATGATGCAGGGTTGCCATATGGTCACAATTATGGTGTGAATAGAAAATGTACACATATGTATGCACATGTGCGTGTTCAAAATTTACATATTTAATTGCTTTTAATTATTGCACTGTACTATGAAAATGTGGAAATGTGAATTAAAATGTAATTATGCAATTAAAATTCTAGCAAATACACATACATCATTTTATTTCAAATATACTACGGTTTATGAAACTATTTTTGTGATTCATTTTTGAAAATTTTTCAAATCGAAATATTTAGTTGGAAATTTCCACCAAAATTTAGGTGTGATATTTTTAAGTAGATTAAGAAAAAAATTAAATATTAATTGAAATATTTCTTTTTCATGAAATTGTGTTGAAAATTGAAATGAACCAATGTAAAAGGAAAATATTTTAAGGGGAAGGACATATAAAAGTAATATTTGTAAACATATGAATCTTGAGTTGGGTTGATGAACAACGTTTCAAATGTCCACTCTTTCGTTGAAAGAACACCCAGAAAGTATTGTGGAATCATAAAAAATTTTTTGTTTTGATTCCGCGACTAAACGTTTTATCATAAATCTGTAATATCATAGCCTATTAGCATTTTCTTATGACAATTTGCAAATTGAATTTTTATTTCATGCGATAATATTTATTTCCATTCTAAATTGCTACCTAAAATTACAAAGTTATTATAAGAAGACTTTTTTGGCTATTTTCACGGGGTCCAAAAAGTAAAATACTTCAATTAATGGGAGAATATTCGAAACCTTTCTGCGTTCTGACTCGAACTAATGGCTCTGTAGGCGTTAAATTATGAGGAAGAAAATCCAGCAAAACATTGTACCTGTTCACTTTTATAAATTTACCACTCCGCGCTAAATTTGGAAAAGCTCTATCAGCATAAAAAAAAGTAATAAACTTATTATTATTTTGTTGTTTATTAATTTTATATGTATTGGTTGCATAGGTAGGTAAGTTAAGGTAGCTGCACGGGTGCGCTTATGCCAACAAAGGTGTATTGTATTAGCACACGCTCTCAGTCTTTAATTCGTTGATTCAAATCATTCGGAGCGTGTGTGATCGCGCACACTCACCGTTGAGAGGCTTGTGAGAATATATGGACTGGCTGTACACTAACCTAACTAATTATACACACTAGAACCTTATGCTCTTATATCACAAAATCAGTTTCTATAGCATAAATGGGTGTAAGTATTGTTGCAGAATTGGATTATAAAAAATTCGCAATGAGCTCTACATACACAAAAATAACTTGGGGTACCAAAATAATGATGTCATAAGACATTTGAAAAGACAATCTTGTAACTTCTCTCTGGTGTATTTTAATGTTAGCAAAATGGTATGAATTTGGTTAATTGGAAGTAGATTATCTAAAGTACCAATAGGAGACATTTTGGGGGAAATAATCAAATAATAAATCAAAGTAAGGGGACCAATTCTCTAAGGTATTATATCAAGTGTGCTTAGGCAAGTATACATGATACAGAAGATGGCTGATTTCGCGAGAAAAATTCTACTTTTTGAACGGAACAATACATATTTACACTTTCGACGAATATTGACATAACCTAAAAAGAGGAAATCATAAACATACCACAATGTAATTACTATTTCATTTGAATTTATAAAAAATTAAAAAAATATAAATATTTACGATTTCTTTAAAAATTTTAATACCTTTATATTTACTAATATACTATAATTTGAATTTTTTCAAATCACATAATACTTAAACATTAGTCGCTTTCTATTTCCGCCTTATTAATACTATTCGGTCAATGCATTGCAATAGGATGTATTATTTTGTTGTTGTTGTTTTTTTTTTTTGTATTATAATGAATAATAAATGTTTATTCTATTTATTTCTACTTTTATAATGCATAATTATAAATACTGTATCTAAATTTATGATGATAGTCGAAGAGATGAAATAGATACAAATTTTTAGTAAAGCAATTTTTCGAATAAAAACAATTTATGGTAATATAAAATTTATTGCTGTTCATACAATATCCCAAAAAAAAAAAACAAAAATATAATAAAGCAAAAGAAAAAAAAAAAAGACGAAACTCAAAGAAAATAATAAATAAGTAATTACTTATGTATATTAATACTAGCATTAAAGTGGATACAAATAAAAATATCGACTACACAAAAACTTGCATACATACGTTGTATGTGTAATAAACCTCAAATTACAGCTCAAAAATGAAAACGACAATAAAGACAGAGAGACAGAGAGAGAGAGATAGAGATGGAGAGTGAGAAAAAAAAAGCAATGTTAAAGAATGCTAAAGAAGAAGCTGTCTTTAGTGCTGTGTTAATTCACTTCGTGCACCACTTTAAACACCATCAAATGCTGTGTAGCAAGAAGCAATAATATTTTTTTCTGCTTCTGCAATCATATGTATGTACATCGTATGCTGCTGCTGCTTACTTAAGTCAAATAAGCCACTACTGCACGCCAATTTAATGGCATTTTTACAACTTTGAAGATTCGTGCCTGCAACAGTATTCTAGATTGTAGGTACCTATCGTACTAATGCCAATTGAGTAAATATATGATGTACGTATGTATGCAAGTGTATATGTTGATGAAGATGCTGCTGGTTGATGTTGTTTGGTGTCATTGCTGCTGGATGCTTAAATGCATTTAAATACAGCGCAACGAATGTCATTAGAACATAAAAAGATATTCATTGCAACCAAGTGAAACGAAGGCAATAATAATAATAATAATAATAATAATAATCGTATTTATCATAATAGGAACATCATCATTGGAGTATTGCAAAGAAGGCGAAAATCATGAAAGAGAAAATTGTCAACCAATGCAATAATGATAATGATGAAGATAACGAATGATATTGGCAATAATGATGGCAGTATGTGCGTATGTTTGTGTACAAATATAATGGATCAGCAATATGATCTTCAACAGAAGAAGAAGAAAAAGAAGTCCATAATAGTCCATTGGCATCAGCATCGAAAAATCTGAAACCAAAAATGAAGCAACTACACGAAGCGACTAATAAATCGACTGACTGTCTGTCTAATACTCGTACTCGTAAATATATGACAGAGCAAATGATCATATTCAAGCATTCGTCAAAAGACCAGCATCATCTGTTGTTGTTGTTGCGACTATTGTCGCATCCCAGATAAATAATAAAAATTAAAAATAAATTAACACATTGTAAAAATGTTGATGGCAGTCGGTAGTGGACTAGCAGTTAAATGGATGGATGGATGGATGGTTGGCTGACTGTTTGGCTGCCTCACTACTGGCTGACTGGCTGCTATAGCAATAATAATGGTCACATACGAGTATGTTTATGTATGAAATCTCATAAACGACAGCAACAATAAAAATGTAATGCAACGAATGCAGTAGCATTTGCAATTGCTCTTGTTGCTGGTTGCTGTTACACAAATACCCAAAGGCAAACATATCATTTACATTATTAGTCTGTTTCAGATGGACGGATGGATGGGTTAGATGAGGTGAAGGTGGAGAAAACATCACTCGTAATATGAAAAAAACAACATATTTTTAAGCGTTCCCCATTCTCTATATGTATGTATTATGTGGCAAGCATCATTGTAATTAAAGATCAAAGAACTAATGAACGAACGAACTAAAAGAGTCAAATCGACTGGCTGTTGACAGTATATTCTTCATGCCATGAATGCGTTGCGGCAAAATATATTTATTTCTATATAGTATATGTTGTGTGTGTGTGTGTGTGGAAGCAATAATATAAACTATGAAATGTCATTTGTAATTAAACGCTAAAATATTTTTACTTAATTATTATCATTTTTATTACAAATAGTAGCTAGATATATATGTAAATAATTTATTGTTGTTTATAGGTGTGTGTGTGTGCTTGTGTGTTTGTAATTCATTTTTGATATATGATTAACAAACACATGTGTATAGAAATAACCCAGTTGGTAGTTGGAATAACAAATTTATATGAAAATGTCATCGAAGTCGCACATGGATGCATTGATCAGTGCAGTGTCATTCAATTTCCAATTGGCATATGCATATAAACATGTTGATAATAATGTTCTGCTACATAATAACTCATAGAGTTACTTTTGACATTTGACTTTTGTATGATGTAGGTGTTTGGCTAGCAATTTGTGAATTGTAATATATAAATTTCACATTGCATAAAATACATATAATTGCATAAATGTGCCTATTTGAATTTAAACATATTCATACTTCATATAAAACCGTATTATCAATGTATCACTTTATATTTCTATTGTTGCATTATGTTGCTGTTTGTGCTTTCAGCTGTGGTAATATTGTATTTATAATTATGAGTATTATTTTTTCTCTGTACATATTTATCGTTGAGTTTATATGAAATTTTGTTATAAAATAATATTTAATAATCCTTTCATCTATCTGAATATGTACGTACAAGCAGCGTCATTTACTATATTATAATTACATAGTTAGCCTTGTTGTTGATTTCTTGTCCGAGCATATGATATTTAATTACAATTGAAACTCAACATCAATTCGTATGAAAATGAATAATGTGAATTTTGAAATAAATATTATATTAAATGCTTGTTTTAATTAATTGCATTTAAATACATACGTTATTGGAAATAATTGCTAAGTAACTAAAAATGTAATATATGCGGTGGTAAGATGAAAAGTTTTTAATTCATTAATTTATTCAATAAAATTTTCAGGCATCTAAATTTGTAGAATATGGTGTGTGCAGCAGTATTTCGATTTTGAAGTCGTCCAATTTTGTTGGCATCCAATAGGTCAATAGCTTCTTCATACACAAAATTTCATATACAATAAAAGTTCGTAGAATGACACATAGGAGAGGCCACTAATGAAAATTCATATAATTTTTAGGTAGTATCAACCTTCAAACGATATCTACAAGGGTGAAAATTTGCAAACAATGAAGAGGTGGAGTCTGTGATAGATGGCTATTTTAATGACCTAAACAGTTCATACTATAAGCAAGCTATCGAAGCTATAGAATATTGCTAGGAAAAGTGTATAAAGCTAAAAGGAGATTATGTTGAGAAATAAAGAAACAATTTCCCAAAGTTGTTGTGTTCCTTGTTAGGTCGTGTAGTTCTGGGACCGCTCTCTTATCAACATTTCATGGCAAGCCGACTATTAGACCAACCAAAGCTTGGCTTGACTCGGCCCCATCGAAAAAAATGGTTATGTAGCGGTTTGCTGACTTTGAACATCGATGCTGCCGAACGCATTGGTCGCCTAAAAACGTTCACAAAATCGTTTTGGCAAACCATACAGTGAAATTGAAGGAGTTTGCTGATACCTTAAAGATATCGAAGAACAAAATCTTTATGATTCTGAGAGCTGTTTGGAGCTGAGTGGATAGCAGCCGGTAAACTTCTTCTAAAGCAGTCAAAAATGTAACAGTCCGCACATGGAATTTTGTTCGTTGACAACCTTGAAAAAGCACAGACCATCAGTAGCGGAGGAAATCGCGAATAAATGGTCATATATGAAGAGGAAAAAAATGCAATTTCACCAAGACAATGCACCGTATTACAAATCGTTGGTTTCGAATTGCTTCCACATCCACCGTATTTGCCAGGAATGGCGCTCAGCGACTTTTATATGTTCGAAAACCTCAAAATGCATGCCAAAAACAGATTTTTCTTGAATGAAGAAATTATAGACGAAACAGAGGCCTATTTTGAGGTCAAGGATGAATCGTTCTACAAGAAAGGTATCATAATGATGTTCAGGCGAGGTGTTAAGATGTTGCCAACAGCTGTGTAATTTTTATCCATAGACTGTGTACATGTTTAACATAGAATTGTCTATGCAATGTTTAATTTTTTCCAACGACTGATTACATTTTGATATAGAATTCTCGATGAAAATTATGTAATTAAAAATTCGATTTAGAACAATTCGTTCAAAACTATTTATTATGCTATTCTTCGAAATTGTAAATATAAAATAAATCGGATGTTGCAATTCCAAATGCCAGAAAACGAAAAAATTAAGCGATTTTTTTTAAAAGGAAATCGTAGATATAAAAAATATCTGGCAGATCTGGTTGTACTGTATATCGGGCAATCCTTGCTGGGTGTGCGATAAATTAAATACTTTAGTACGTCTGCGGTGCAACAACAATTTAAAGGTGTCCTATTATTTTTACGATTGCTAGTTTTTAAAAATACGCAGTCATATGTAATTGTCTAGGTCTATTAAAAAATTTTCATTTCACTTTTGATTGTTGCACCATTTTTTTTCTGTTTTTTGTGAAATGTACAAATAGTACAACTGTCTGCAATACAACAGATTGGTTGTATACAAATAGCTTTTATTAAATGCAATCAAAGATGTATACATCGTATACTGTAATTAAATTTTATGATCAACCATAACTTGAAAGGTATGCCAACATTTTAAATTTAATACCTTAATATTTTATGCTAAATGTAATAATTACTTTTAAAAAATATTCATCTCATTAAATGTTGATTATTTGTAGTTGTATTGGTTATTCGATGTAGCTGTTACTAAAAATTGTCCCAAAATAAAATGAATTTTACAATCACTTAAAATATATTTTAAATACTTTCTCGTTAGCGGCTGTATCTGATTTGAAAATGGCCAATTGAGATGTCTTTCTGAACGAACAATCGTTCAGCACATACATATATGCATTTGTTTTAGTTCAAAGACATTCTCAGTTATTGTTTGACTAATTGTTTGCTTGCTCATATGTTTGTAAATAAAAAAAAATAAAAATAAAAAAATTCACATACACACATATATACAAACATAACAACTATAAAACACCAAAGAGGAGAAAAGAATACAATAATTAAGCAAAAATGCCGTAAATGTGCACATAAAAGTAAAAAAATAAAACCATCAACGTATTGCTGCTGCTGCTGCTCCTGCTGTTGCTGTTGTTATTTTCAAATGAACCCCACCCAGAACTGCAAAAGATATGTAGAGAGTGCTAGAGTGACATGATGATGTACTCATAATTTTTTTTTGCCTCCACGTTTCTTTGCCTTATTTAATGGATTTTTATTAATTTTTATGATGCAATGCTATGCGTGACAATGATTATAATGTGGTGCCTTAACAAATCAGTTTATTAATAAATCTGCCCAAATGCTTAGATGATGGCTGGCTGAATTGCTTTATGTGACGTTTTGTATGACGGAAATTGATCATAAAAATGAGTACTATAGGCGAGTAAATATTTGAAGAATTGCTTTTGTATAAGTATAAGTAGAAAATTATCATCATCATCATCATCATCATCATCATCATCGTTATGAGCAGTCGTAGAGGGTAAAGTTCGATGTATGTTTGGTATTGTAAAATACTAAGAGTATTTTTGGAATTGAATACATTTTACGAGCAGACATGAAGCAGGTGAAGTAGGGCGCCAGCCATATAAAGAATTACTTCATTTTAAACATTTCCAACGTTATAATGCATGTCATTCGAGTAGGTATGTTGTATTTATGATGGGGTGGTAAAAGTTGCTCACATTTCAACATCATGTGGCGCATGTTTGATATTTTCATTAGGACGGTTCAGATTTGTTGAGAGTTGAATATTCCAAATGTTGTGATTTCGTCCATCTTCTTCTCGTTCAAACGGCAATGTTTCATAAATAAGACTTTATTTTCTTTTCGAACCACTCTAATATACATAGTATACATAAATTGGAGTAACAATGCATTTAACAAATTAACATTAAAAATAATAAAATGTCAAATTTAACAAATGCATTAATTTATCACAACAAACGCATCATATTCATCACTCGTAGAAACGAAAACAAATTTGAAGAAACAAATTAAAAAATTATATTTAAAATTCAAGTTTCTATCCGGGGAAGTACTATGTATATACTACTCGTAGAAGTATGCAAGGCAAGTCAAGGCAACTGCAAATAGTATGTATGTGAATAGTATGCACATCACACATCACATCAGATCACATCACATTGCTGCTGCAACACACAGAGAGTCAATTGTGAAAGTGTGTTTGCATCTATGTAAGCGATTTGTTGTGTTAGACATGCACACAAGACAAAAGTCACATTGCATTGAGGACCCCTCCTAAGTGACGCTGACGAATGAATAAGCACTGGGTGGTTGGGATATATGTATATGCAACAGGATGGTTGCTGATGGTAAAGAAGAAAGTGATTGTTCGTATAACAAATGCAAACCATTACACATTACACGCAGCAGCCCCAACAAACGCTCAAACTAACAGACAAAGAGACGGTCGAATTGTACTAAAGCTCATACGTGGTGCTCTATGTTTGTATGTACATACGAATGTAGTATGAATGTAGTTTTTATGTATATGTATATTACATATACTTACAGACTTGAAAAAGAGGAAGATATGCGCATATACTACCCATCACTTGGAAATAGAAAAGACAAACTGGCAAAGTGGCTGCTCTTGTATTGTATATTGTTTTGTTGCAACAATAAAAACACCAATAAGCAATTGGTAACATACGGATAACAACGTTAGCAATTATATTGTTTCTTTTTTATTATTTGTTTGTTGTTGTTGTTGTTGTTTAGGTAGCTACGTATGTTTATAATATTTTTAAGAGCATGCAGTAGGATCGTGAATAATATGATGTACCATTTCCATTGTTCTGTGTTGAAGATGAAGATGCATTGAAGATGGGTTGCTTCTTTTTTGTTTCCTACTTTTTATTGTCTCCTTTTATTTTTATTAGATTATTTGAAACTTGTTGCCGTTAATTTTGAGGAAACTTTTTTTTTGTGGGGAAAAAAATAAAAAAGAATAAAATATATTATACTCGTAATGTTTATATAGAACAACTGTAAAATATTTTAAGATACATAGGAGCTTACTTATAAATAATAAAGATTAAAAAAAAAATAATAAACAGGTTCATATTGAGAATGTCATTCTAGCAAGGTAATAATTCCATTTAAAAACATTCGATGGTGAACAGTTGGTCGAAAGAATCAATTTTGTTCATTATAAAGTTGTGCACCTGTTGAAAAACCTCTCCGGAGTAATTTGCTAAACAAAATTTCTGACCTTGAATTAGTTTTGAGCGATTTTCGTTAGACGGCGTAACTTGTACATTTGTAAAGCGCAATAATTAGGCTTCGTTTTTCAGTATCCGTCATTTCGTAAAAGTGTAAACAACCAATTTTTATTGAGCTTGAAACATGTTGATCTTTGAGCCAAAAAAAAAAACAACATTTGCGGGAAGTTTTGCCTTTTCATATCTAATTCAAAGAAGAGTGCCGCTGAAAGTCATCGATTGTTGTTAGAAACTTACAAGTATATCGTATTGTATATCGATTTAAATGTGTGAGTACTGGTTTTGTCATTTTAGAAGTCCTTTTAAAAACAAAGAGTGTTCGGACCAACCAAAACAATTTGAAAATTTACAATTGACAGCTTTATTGGATGGAGATTCATGTCAAAGACTTAAAGATTGTCAACATCATTAGTGGTTGACGAATCAATCGTTTTCAAGCAGTTAAAAGCCATGAGTATGATTCACAAAAGCCATAGTGCCATAGAAATTGAGCCGAACATTGATGGGGAAAAACAACCCACAATACTTCAAAACACAGGAAAAGGTAATTTTGCAACATGGCAATGCTCGTCCACATGTGGCTGAAGTCGTTCAAACATGCTTAGGAACATTGAATTGGAAGCCTTAACCCACCCTCCCTATAGCTCGATCTGGAACAAATGACAACTCATCCGATTATCACTTTTTTCGATTAATGATATACGGTTTAGAAGAACAGAGCTTCCATTTCTACGAAGAAGTTATAAATTGGGTCGATTCATGGATTGCCTCAAAACATGTCGACTTCTTTCGACGCAGAATCCGTGCCAGAAAGATGGGAAAAGTCATAGCTAACGATGGACAATACTTTCACATTCATTTGGTTATTTAAATAAAGGCTTAAAAAGAGAAAAAATATCCTCCAAACTAATGCAAGGGCAGATAGCTAAAAATTATTGCTCAAAATTATTTATGATTAAGCTTTGTAAAAATGGTCTACTATAGTGGCCTAAAAAAAAAAAGTGGCACTTAAATCCTCGAAGGGCTCTTTGGCCGAGCTTCTCTTCCATTACTGTTGTGCGTGTTAAATTTCGGACAGTATTGGAAGGGACCTACTTATTTTACTTACGACATCACTTTCTATGAGCTTTGTCACAGAATTCTTTTAGAAGCTTTACCATAGGAAGATATTACTGCCGAAAGAATTGCCAATTATTTGCCGACAGTTCAAAATGACAATGTATATTCGGTTGGGTTGCTTCCCATACAAAGGAAATAAGTTTCAATATTTCAATATTTGATTTGAATCGAATGTTATGAGCAAAAAACGCAAGTTAAGAAAGTACAACCCAGAGACACTGAGGCAACCAGCTTAGTCAGAGGAGCAAAAGAACGTAGTGTAGCTGAATCTGGATGTAAATGACGCCAGAGGAGAAAATATGGTGCTTCTTGGATATAGAAATCACAAGCAGCACTGTCGGATCGTTCAGTATTTGATTTTTCCTCAAAAAGTCTTTCTGAGTTTCTATTAAACTTTAATGAAGATGTATCGCCTGAACTTAACATTTTAGTTTTCAAGGTATGCCGAGACTCCATTACGTTTGCAATTACTAGATGTTAGATTCGGTGTTAAATTTCCAACGACTATTAATGATTGAAATCCACAAATCTGTCAAAAGCTGAAGGGAACTACAATAGTAAATTTATTTAGCCATATATGAGAGCACGTGTGCGAGCTCCATATTTTGTGACTACAGATAGTTTTCATAGCAGATTTGCTGTAAAAAAAACAAAAGATTTGCCATGAATAATTAGGCTTCTAAAAGAGCTCTGACAAATCCTTCGCAAATGGCATCATCTATTTAATTCTCAAAATGTGACAATTATTATGGAAATAAGATGCATAAATAAAAATACTTCATAGATGGATATCGTTTATATGCTTTAAGTGCTGCATAATTTTAATCTCTTTAAACGATTTCTTTTTTATTGTGTCTACGATTAACTTTTACAGATTTCTACATTTCGCATCCAATTGTAGACGTTTATAAATACATTATTCTCATAGCTGTATGAGTTTTTTCTCACTGAAAAAAAGAAAAAACAAAACTGATGTAAAAAGAAACCAAACCTCAAAAGTAGAACTACAAATATTTACAATAATACTAAGAACGAACTATGAAAATGAGCCGCTTCAATTTATTACATATAAGTTGCAGACAGAAATAAAGAAATTAAAGTAGATACTATTCTAAAATAAAGTACACTAATTTGCAATAAAAATAATACGAAAAAATAAAAAAACATAAATGACAACAAATATAGAAGATAGCGAAAACTGTGAAATGAAGCGATTCGTGTGCGAACAGCAACAACAACAAATACTCGTACAACATTAACAATTAAGCAGACAAGAATCTCTAAGTGGGAAAGCGACATACTCGTACATATATACGTGCGATATATAAACGAGTACAAATGGTAACTAAATGCACCAAATAGAGAAGAAGCATAAAATTCAAACAATTTACACATGTCCGTCCAATGTACACATACAACATATACTTATAAATAAATACATAGTATGCAAAGCAACAATATAAAAAAGAAATACAATAAGTAGCGCAATATAGCAATTGGTATCAACATATTGTATATACATAATTATAGGTGACAAGGAGAGAAGGTAGTAGCAATGGTATACATATATATGTATGTATATAGCTGAACAGACAGACGGTGTCTATTTGTTTGATACAATGAGTGGTTGGTTGGCTGGCTGGTTACCCGGCTGCTTGGTTGCTTTGTTTGGCGTACGTTGTTGGGCGATGTTGAGGGTCGCCTTCTTAAATGACTGCAACATTCTTTGCTGACAACGCAGTAATTAAAATTCAATTGCAATTGCAATTAAATATATGTACTGTACATCTGTATCTCTTGTGTATAAGTGTATTGCAACAACAAACATTTTAATAAAAAATAAAAGCAAGAATAGAAAAAATTATTGAAAAGAATCCGCAATGAGAAGAATGAGAATAACACTGAACAGGAGCGATTGGATATATTGGGTGACGAAAATACACCGATATTAAAAAAATAAAAATCAGAAAACTATACACAAATATAAAATTAATACAAATTGCTATAAACCATTGTGCATTTACCAGGGAATCTCAATCCCAAATGCTTTTTGTTAAATTTTCAGCTATGGGCCGCAGCACATTTGGCGTTATTCGATTCCATTCCTGATGTTTCACGAAAAATTTTATGGTTATATTTAGAGTAGTTCTTTGGACTTAATATGACTATACGCTAGGATCGATTTTTCTTCTTCTTCTTCTTTTTCTTCTTCTTTTTATGTGGCCATAACAACCGATGATCGATTTGGGCCGAACATATAATGCACCGCTGGTCTTCTCTGTTCTTCGCTTGCTGGCCCCATTGGATATTCCAATCGCCACCATTAAATTACGAAAAGGATATTACCATTGTATTACAGCGTATGCTGCGGTTATTCCTTCTTTCTTTCTCACCCTGTATTGTGGCAGCAACAAAACAATGCGTGGCATGCAATTGTCACTTGTTTGCCATCGAAATGAACATACCTATGAGCCTATTGAATATACATATGTATAAATAACGTGGGTTTGACTGCGAATATAAATACGCATTATTTTTTATAAATGCAGCCGCAATATTATTGATTTTCATGTTGGCTTTTGTTACAAATGTTGATGTCGTCAATGGTTGTTATGGTTGTTGTTGCTATCAGTACAGTATATCTCATTAATGTTGCTGCTGTTGCTTGAGGCATTTTTTCTGTTGCATATGTATCGCATTGTCTGCTTGCCTTGCTGTCATGTGCGTGCGCGTGCCAGTCTGGGCGACGTTATGGTTAGATGATCGTGGTTCTTGTCGATGGTGGTGGCAGTGATGAGATTCTTTCGATTGGCATTTGGCGCTTTGACAAATTGTTTCGATTTAAGATATTGTCAAAAATTGAATCGTTTGCAATGTTGTTCTGTTTGTACGACCCTAGACCCGGTATTAATCTAAACAATTCTAGTGTACAAATCAACTGCCTTATACATATGTATAGTATATTTGTATCTGCTTTAGAATTGACTTTAAATTTGTGTGAGATTTTGTATCAGCATTTTTTTCCCGTTTCTCATTTATTTATTTATGTGCACACTGAAGGAATTTAAATTGAATGTTCATTTTGATGTTGCTGATGTTGTTAACATTTTCATATACATACGATAATTCGTTTCTGCTGTCAATTTATGTTGTACACTATAGTATAAGGTAGTGGTGAATAATTTTGTTTCGTATTTAGGTTAATAATTTACAAACATACGACAGAACTACTTAAGGAATCTCATGATTGTAGGAAAGTGTTTTTTTTTTATTTGTTTGTTTGGATGGAGTTGAGTCGTGAAAAAGACTAGTTGGAAAAATTGAAGAAAAAATGTGGCAAACAATATTTATGACTTTCACAAAGTTTACATTCACGCTGGAATTATTTTCAGGGTTTCTCATAATTTAAATAGTTGTTGAAATTATTTATTTAATTTGTGGTAATGGCATTTGTTTTTGCTACTTGAACAATCAAAGTATACTTTTTTGTTTGAATATTTTGTAGCAAATGTACCATCCAATGTTTTTAAAGCAAAATATTAACGATTAAGAAACAAATATTTAACGAGAGTAGTATTTTAAGCACTTTGATTTATGTATCAAGGACGCTGCTGGCACAAAGCCTGAAAGCAATATTATTAGTCGGTATGATGAAAAACGATTTTGGTTGTTTTTAGAGTGGGATCTTTCAATTAAAGGGTGGACATTTGAAACATATTTGCTTTGTATGAGGATAGATTGCAAGTCTCTGCTACTGTCACACAAAGAAGTGGTTTTGCGGCAATACATTTTTCAGAGGACCAACCAAGCTTTTATAGTATTGAAATTATCAGATTATTGTTTAATTTTATCTTGCACTATATTAAGTAGAAAGAAAATATGAGGTTATTCCTAAAAATTTCGATAAACTGAATTATTAGAGGTTTTCTAACATTTCGGTCTAAGAAAATATGAGAAATGCCAAAAAAATCCCGAAAAATCAAATTAGGTTTTTACAGCAGTGAAATGTTTAGATGAACATTTCATTTTGTCTCGGACTATATTTTTTTGAAAGAAAATATGCGAAAACATCATTACAAATATTCCGAAAAATCAACTAACTGGGGTTTTATCGTATTTCGGTTTTTTGATGGGGTTCTTATTTTGACTTGAACTACATTTCGTTGGAAGAAAATGTAACAAAATTTCTAAATAATTAAAAAAAGTCAACCACAATGAGATTGCAAAGCATTGAAATGTTCAGATGGATGTTTTATTTTGACTCAAACCAGATTTCGGTGGTAGAAAATATGAAAAAAATTATTTTCAAATTCAGCAAATCTAACTAATATTAGGTTTTCTAGCCTTGAAATATTCAGATATGTGTTTTCTTTTGACTCGGACTTCATGTGGATGGAAGAAAATATGGTAACTTTTTCGAAAACCAACTAACATGCGATTTTATTCATTGAAATGTTCAGATGGATAATTTAATTTGACGCGGATTGTATTTTGTTGTAAGAAATATGTAGAAAAAAAAAAAAAAACTTAATTGATTTTGAAACTTTCATATATTCAGTAATAAGATATATTTTAACTTGAACAACATTTTCTTGGAAGAAGATATGGGGGAAATGTGCAAAATCTCGAAACACCAACTTTCACGAAGTTGCAATACTTCCAAATTTTCATATGAATAACATTTTTTGCTTTACTTAGACTACACTTAATAGAAAATATGGCAAATTTTCAAAAATTCTAAAAAGTCAACTAACATGGGGTTTTTGTAGCATTGAAATAATGAAATGGACGATTTAATTTTCTATTCGTATATTACTATCCTGGAGTTGTCTCTCATTGCGTTGTTATTCAGAAAAATTTTTAAAAATGCCAAAATTAAGTAAAGCACAAATAGATAGTGCAAATCGTAACCAACAAATACATACCCAAATATATCATATATTTTTACGTATAATTGCTATTAATTCCACCTAATTCGAACGCCATTTAATGTCTCGGTTAAACAGAATCAAGCATTTTCATTTATATGTACAAGCAATTTAAATTACATTCTAAAGTGTTGAAATGCTAATGAAACTCTATGCGATCGCTAATTAGTAGCAACAGTTTACATGAATAAATATTCACATGGTGCAATTTAAAACGATATAAAAATATATAAAGCACAATATATTTTATATAAAGCACATACAAAGTATAACAATAGAATATATTATGTTATATACTTGTATGTATAATGATTATAATAACTAGTGACCATGAAATGAAAAATTTGACGCTCAACATTTATATGGGTTTTGTATGCATATATAATATACGATATTTGCATGATGAAAGTAAAACAAATAATATGAATACAAGAAATAGAGGAAGCGTCAACAATAACAACAACAACAACAACAATTATAAGTAGCAAATTAATGTGAAATTGCATTTATATATACATATATCAACACTACATAGCAATAATAATGACAATGGGAAATACTTATACATATTAAAACCACCTCATGGGAATTGGCGTATTTTATTTTGATTCTTTTTTTGCTGTGAGTCTTTGCCGTCTTCGCCGTCTTCAAAATGTAAAATTCTTCGAAAACATTTTAATTTCAATTTGATTACAAAATTATTATATTTTACAATGTCAGCAGTGAATTTAATATAAACTAGACATACATACAGACATGCATAAGTAATACAAAACGTTTGTGCACATATATGAGTAAAGTATACACAAATACAATATATAATATTTATTATACATAATGATAATAATACACTTTCACATAAATAATACTACATATTAATAATAAATCGAATAGATGCATACATATGTATGTGTGCAATTTTAATTTGAAATCGAATTTTATTGAATATGTCATTGCTGCTAGCAATTAATATCTATATACAACACAATTATATAAAATTAGCATAAGCTAAACAGAGAGAAAAAAAAAATAAAGCAAAATTAATTGTAATTATTTATGCATACAAATATGAGCGCGTACTAATAGTAGGTAGTCGTACACTTACATACATACTACATATACACATATGTACGTATGTGCCATGAAATAAACAAATAAATAAATAAATGCACAAGTGAGCGAATACTAAGTGAACGTATTTAATATGCAATACAATCATTTAATGCATTTATACAATATATTTATTTGTGGTAATATGTAGTATGATGATTTTATAAACGTGTACATTCTGAATGTACATATTCATAAATATGTGCCCAACATAATTATCGTTTATGAAATATGATAATTTGATTTCAATGCGCAAATTAATAAATTAGAATATTCAAATACGTACTGGTATCGATAGTACAAATGAGGGTGAAAAAACAATAAACAAAAATATCAATGTTATTTGATTTTATCGAATGCGTTTCATGTGATTTTATGCCTACAGCTATTACGGGTATTATTGTGTGGGGAAAGAATACTTTGAATAATTGTTTTTTAAAATTCTTTTGACAAAATTGGCAAAATGAAAATTCAAAAGAAATTACACAATTTAATGAATTTTTAAAATGCTGTATAATCTTCTTCTATCAGCTTCTATTTTTATGAATCCAAGACGGTAAGAATGGTTTAGAATATGTGATAGAGAAATGTATGTAGTTCACATGGCCCCATTAAGAAGTGGCCGTAGCATGCTAATGTCATGCCACTTTATTTCCGACAACGATATTAATCCAAGTGTCAAATATGGTTGTTCTAGACAGAAGATTGCCGAAGTTACAACTGTTTCAATTGAAAAGAAATTCACTCATTTTGTATGGGAGCTACTATAAACAGTGGAGGGAGCTCGCCCATTTCTTCTAAATCTAGTTTTCTTTACAATGCTAATCTATAAGTTATGATGGTTAAAAATTTTTTTTTTATTTTACCGACTTTGTATGGGAGCCATATAAAAGAGTAGGCGTGGCACGCTCATTTTTTGCCAGATTATTTCCGACTACCGTATTAATGTAAATATTAATTATAATTGTCCTAGACAAGTTACAGCTGTTTCAATTTAAAAGAAGTACAGACACTTTGTATGGGAGCTGTAATAAAAAGTAGGCGTGGCTCTCCCGTCTTTGGCAAGGTTATGTAGCAGTATAATATAACTCCACTTGCTAAATATAGTTGGTCCAGATGGTTTATTAAGTGAGTTATAGCAAGTTCAAGATTTTCAAAATTCCGAGTTTAGTCGTTTTGAATGCTTGGTGTGGGCGTGGCTATTGACCGATCATGCCCAATATCAATCCCTTCCGTACCCTTGGATTATAGGTTAATTTAAGCAACATACACATACATAATTCAATGGGTGAAAATATTAAGTTTTTGTGGGTAAAAAGGTAAGTGTTTTGCGCCCATTTTTAAAGAAAACTCTTAACTAGTGAATATGCATTAATTTTTATTATAAGACTGTTTATCCTTTATTTGTCAGGAGTATGTAGTGATATCAATAAGTACATCGTAGCAATGTCTTTGTATTGGAGCTATCGTACATCAAATAGTGGCCATGGTTCGTCCATTTATTGTTTTACTCCTACATTAATATAGATATCGAATATGGTTTGCCTTTTGCGAAATACTACAAAATAATGATTATAATTTAAAAACTATTTACAATATTGTATGTGACCTACATTAAATAATGGGCGTAATTACGAAATTATTTGTTTATACAATACTAATCTATGTCGGAAATATAGTTCTCTCCTCTCCGAGGTTATTCGCTTTGATTTATCCATGTAGACGTGATAGTTAATTAATCATGCCCATTTTCAATATAGTATTTGGATCATATATATTTCATGCTGAATTTCGTTGAAATATCTCAACATTTGTTCAATTTACCGTGCGAGGCTTTTGACAGACATGCACTGTACAATGCGCCAAGTTTATTTCCACGGTGACATTGTGGGTTTATAGGACTCTGTACAAGAAAGATAGAAAAGGAAAAAGAGAAAAAAAGGGTAGAATTTTGTAGCAAATAAATGCATTGTGCTTGCTTACCATATAAACCCTAAATAACTTTATATGATGTATTTATATTTACAATTAAAAATACGGAAGTACAAAGTGAAAGTTTTGCAACAAAAATTATTAATAAAAAAAAAGTTTACCATTAAATTTCAATTAATTTAACATTTTCATGGTAAGAATAATACAGAAAACAAATGAATATATATATATATATATATATAATATATATATATATATATATATATATATATATATATATATATATATATATATATATATATATATATATACCAATTCAAACATATAGAGATATCATTAACAGTTGTATGCATATACCATACACACTTGTGCGAATATGTGTATTCAGAACGCACTTTATTGTTGCTATTGTTGTTGTTGTAAACAAAGTTATTATACACGCATATGATGTGCATTCGTGCGCATACTCTGATTAAGTGTATGCTTTTATATTAGTATATGTATTAATGTATATATATATATATATTCCTAGTTATATGTACAGAACTGAACATTCAACTGTATGAATGTGCATTTCAAATCCATGAAATTAAATCTCGAAATTAATTAATTAATTCAATCAATAATCGTGGGACATATTCAGTTCCGTAAACATTGAATTTATACGTGGCGCGTGTACATAGTAAACAGTATGTAGTATGTAAGTAATATGTACGTAGCCGTAGCAGTGGTGTTGATGACCGTGGTAAAAACAACATTAGTCTACTTTTAGACTTTCATTTCCACTTACATATGGTATGTGTATGTCAAATTATGTATCCTCCACTATGAAAATACATATACTTTTTTCAATTTATTAGACCAATTAATGAATTTACCTTTTGGCTAAAATAAATTAAAATGCAATGAGCCAGTGAGTTATATTTTGATTATTCAGAATGTGGAAAGTGGAGGAAAACTACGATATGTTTGTAAGAGTCTGAAAGTATTCAAATCGATTATGATTATATTTTCACTTATTCATAATGAGTTCAACTATGAAGTCAACATGTTGTATTCATTCCCTATTCATTCAATATTGTAGTCTACCAAATCCAATGAGTATGGGTAAGTAATTTGCGATCGTAGTGATCACAGATATTCTATAAATAATAATCTAGAGACGATTTCTGCGCAGCCATGAGGTTATTTATCGATCACAAGGAAGCATCCCTGAAAGCTGTAGTTACGAGGGCGGTCCCAGAACAACCAGTCCTGACATATAGATGGCGGCAGTAGTTTGAAAAAAATTACTTTGGTGAAAAGTGGCAACCTAATAAAACATATGTTTTAAGTTTCAAGAAGCCACGTTGTTTAGTATTTTTTTTTTGGAGCCATCGAAAGTTAACGACCTCAGTGAATTTGTAAACATGGAAAAAATTGGTCATCATTATGTAATTCAATACTTTCATTTCAAAAGGTCTCAGTCCAACGAATATTAAAGCCGAACTAGATTCTACTCTGGGGGAGTCTGCACCTTCGTTTACGACCATAAAATATTGGGTGGCAGAGTTTAAACGAGGTCGTACGAGCTGCCAAGACGAACACCGTAGTGGGCGACCAATTGAGGTGGCCACGCCAGAAACGGATAAGAAAATCCACAAAATGGTATTGGATGATCGCCGGCTGAAGGTATATGAGCTAGGTGAAATTACAGGTATTTCAAAAAGTGCATCGTGAAGATATTTCTATAGAGTGTTTGGCGATGTTTCACAGTAATAAAGCCGAGTTTTTGCGTCGATTCGTAACCATGAATGAGACATGGATCTACTACTTCACACCTCAGACAAAGGAGCAGTCAAAACAGTGAGTTGAAAGGGGAGAATCGTGTCCAAAGAATGTGAAGACAGTTTCATCTGCAGGCAAGGTGTCTGTTTTTTGGGATGCACGGGGGATAATTTTTATTGATTATCTTCAAAAAGGAAAAACAATCAACGGTGAGTATTATGCTACGAGTATAAAGAAAAAAAAATAAATATGTGGCACTTAAAGCCCCAAAGGGCTCATTGGCCGAGCTTCTCTTCCATTACTGTTGTGAGTCTTAAATTTGGACAGTATTAGAATGGGCCTACTTATTTTAACCGGTTCCGAACGGCAGAATACTTGTGACATCACTTTTTCTGAGTTTTGTCACAGAGTTCTTTTAGAAGCTTTTTCATGGCAAGTTGTTACTGTCGGAAGAATTGCCATTTGCTTGCCGACAGGTGGGTACCATTCGAAAGAAATATCTTATCGATATTAAATTTGTTATGCATCAGCCGGGGATTGAACCACGACCTACAGATAAGACAGCGAACACACTAACCACTGAGCTACGGCACCCATTTGCTACGAGTATGTGTTAAAAATGATCGGCGGAAATGTTGAATAACAAAAATGAATGGAGATCCGTCATATACTTTACTTGTAGGGAATGTCTCCGAAGGGCTGGAGACAGTTTGTACAAAAGTTTTGAAAAAATATTGTGGAGGATAACAAATTAGGCCTCTAGCGGCGACTCCTTGGAAGTGTTTACCCATTTCTTGGAGCTTTATCACATCTAGCAACATTTGGTTCACGTTCAATGCACTCCACGCGTCAATGTTTACTAGACGCGGATATAGTACATTTGTTAGAGTGGTTGTGACATTCAATGTAATTTAAGCGTTGTGCTTGTTAAATGATTTTCGCACAATAAAAATAATAACAGTTGTGAGTATCAATACTACCGCCATTTTTATGATTGTGCTACGATTTATTTGTTCCATATTCACACCTTCTCAATACATTGCAATGTAGTCTGTAGGTGCCTATGCATATTCCTGTTTTAACTTGTTTTTGGTACACAGTCGAGTGGACATACTTGAATGCATGCCAAAAGGTTAACCATCATTGTTGTTGCCATGTTTTTCACATTGTTGTCCTTGTGTGAGTGGCTGTGCATGGGTGTGTGTGTCATCATACATTTTCACACATATGGAGTACATATGCATTTGTTTGTTCGTTTGTACTAAATACTTACTTTTAATAGTTTGGCACTGCTGTTGCTGTTCGTTGTTATGTATCACCAAAGATGGTAAAAATTCAAAGGCAAGCAATTTTAATGGATTTTCAATGTTATTGCCACTGGATTGTTGTCATCAATACATTTAAGTACAACGATACAAACGTTCGGAGTACTTTGGCTATTTAAAGAGGCAATCGAACGATCCATTGTGCGTATACATACATTAAATGCATATTGTTCGATGTCGATTACAAATTTTATTGGTGCTGGACTTGTTGTTGTTGTTAAAAGTGTATGTTAATTGAATGCAAACGGCAATTAATAAATGATTTCTGTTAAACGTTTAGTCAAATACACAATTGCATTTTGCTTTATATTGGGTGATTCAAGTAGGCATACTTTTTTCAATAGCCTTTTTTTGACAGCTCACGTGTTAGTCGTGCCATGCTGTCATGTTATTTTTGTTTAGTATTGTTTGGCATTTCATCATGGAAAGACTTACTCCTGAACAACGTTTACAAATCGTTCAACTTTATTACGAAAATTCACGTTCTGTGAGGAATGTGTTCCGTGGACTTCGTTCAACTTATGGTCAACATAATCGGCCTACTGAGCGTACTATTCGCAACACCATTACCCATCTTGAGACCTAGCATTCATTATTGGATAATATTCGACCGAATAGACCACGTCCAGCACGCAGTGAAGAAAATATAGCGGCCGTAGCTGAGAGTGTACACGAAGACTGTGGAGAGTCAATTCTTCGCTGTTCGCAGCAACTCGAATTGACGTATGGAACGACTTGCCGCATTTTACGTCGAGATCTTAAATTGAAAGCGTATAAAATACAGCTTGTGCAAGAACTGAATCCGCCTGACCTTCCCAAGCGACATCGCTTCGTTCTATGGGCTCTTGAAAAGTTCAAAGAAGATCCGACGTTTTCTAGCCAAATTTTGTTCAGCGATGAGGCCCATTTCTGGCTCAATGGGTATGTAAACAAGCAATATTGCCACATTTAGGACGAAGAGCAACCTGAAGAGATTCAACAGCTGCCACTTTATCCAGAAAAAACAACGGTTTGGTGTGGTTTGTAGACCGGTGGAATCATCCGTCCATATTTCTTCAAAAATGATGCCGGTGGGAACGTAATGGCGACCGTGCCATGATATCCGACTATTTGATGCCTGAAATTGAAGCTCGTAATCTCGGCGACATTTGGTTTCAACAAGACGGCGCCACTTCCTACACATCGCATCAATCAATGGATTTATTGAGAGAACACTTCGGTGAGCAGATAATTTCACGTTTTGGGCCGGTCGATTGGCCACCAATATCGTGTGATATCACACCGTTAGACTTTTTCCTGTGGGGATATGTAAAGTCTAAAGTTTATGCGGACAAACCCGCTTCGATTTAGGCCTTGGAACAAAACATCACGCGTGTCATTCGCCAGTTACCAGTCGAAATGCTCGAACGAGTCATCGAAAATTGGACTCAACGGATGGACCATCTGAGACGCAGTAGCGGCCAACATTTGAAAGACATAATCTTCAAAAAATAAATGCCAAAGAATGTTATTTCAAATGATAATAAACATTCCCCATTCAATTTGAATTTTCTGTGTTTTTTTCTTTTAAAAAGTAGGGAACCTCGAAATGGATCACGCTTTATGATGTGATGCAAAGTAAAGCAAAAACTCTATGGTACAATTTTAGCTGCAGTGTTTCAAATATAAGAAAGTTGAGCAGTTATAAGTACTTCCTTTTGCGAACAGGAAAAATAACACGCCTTTAACGCCATAGACAAAATACTCATATTAGATTCAATACCGCAGTACATACCTCAGCCGATGAGATACACCTCTGCGATTCAAAGATCTACACAGAAAATACAATTGGGAATTTTTCCATATTTTCTCCAAACGGAATGTTGCCCAAGTCAAAATAAAGCATTTATCGGAACATTTGACTTCTGTAAAAACTTATCATAAATGTGTTTCGGGATCAAATGCCTTGAAGTGGAAAAGCAAATGCTTGAAAATTTCACATTGCTTTCTTCAAAGAATATATAGTCAAACACACAAGGAAATTGTATTTCACCCCTAGTTTGATAAATTATGTTGAAACGTTCTCGGGACAGAAAAAAGAACGTATTTTTCGTAACCATTTTAGAACTGCCAAAATGCTTTTTATTATCTTACCACATTTTTTGATTGTTTGATTTTTAAAAGTTACAGCTTGTTGAAAATTGAACGAGCTCCTAAAAAATCATATTCAGTTCCCCTGATGCGACTTTCCTAAATCAAACACTTTCCATTATAAAATTAATGCCTTTAAAAAACCAATAAACTGTTCCTTTTGTATAGCTAAATCTATAACTAACGGAGTAATAACGAAATGAAATTTTAGTATTAGAATGCTTATATTAGCCGGTTCCGAAAGGCAGAATCTTTCAGATTTTTCTGAGCTCTCTCTCTTTGACTCTTTGAGAAGCCTTTATTGGCAAAGTGTTATTGCCAGAAGAATTGCCAATCGCTTGCCTAGAGGTGGCAACCCAGGTCAAGAAAAGTCTTTTCGATATGAAAAGTTGTCACAATTGAATCTACGACATACGGATTAAAATTTCTTACGACTGTTAAAATTGACAACGGCTTGCTGACAGATAGGCTCTGGTTCATGGTTATTTATGTGAATAAAAGCAGGATGATTTGGTCACACCGGAAAACGGGGAATATTGGGAATGAATATTGAATGAGATTTGTATCAAATGTTTTAAAATATTGTGAAAGGTCATAACAAATATGTTGGAAATAGCATTTAAAAGCGCAGAAAAAAGTTCATTCATTTATAGACGTAACTTTATGGATCGAAGGAAAAATGTTATATCCAAATTAAATCATATAAATTCAACATTTGAAATAATACAAATATAAAAGTTGTTACAATAGGGAATTGAAGAATTGATAATGGCTTGCTGGCAGATAGGTTCTGTTTGAAAGAAGACATGGTCATATTAGCGAATGAAAGAAATATGGATTGGTCACACCGGATGACAGGGAATATTGAATTAGATTTGTTTCCAAATACTTTGAAATTTTGCGAAAGGTCATGGCAAATATGTTGGAAAAAGTATTAAAGGGCGCAGCAAAAGTTCCATCATTTATAGAGGCAACCTTATGGATCAAAAAAAAAAAAAAAGTTACATTGAAATTAAATTTTATATATCCAACATTTGAAAAATATAAAAAATAATTTTTTAAAATTTTCCCATAAATAAAATGGGACGAACTTAGCATCAATTCAATAGATGAACTTATTTCGTTCCGTAAATAGCAATGAAAATACCATAAATAGGGAACAATATAAGTATTTAAATGAGATAAAAATAGAAAGAGAGAATATATTACATGCAATATAACATCAGAGAAAATTTGAAAACCAATTTTTGAACAAAAACAAATTTAATTTTAATTGTCAGTAGCGCATAAAAGTGTGCTAAACTTTTACATAGACATGTAAAATTCGAACATCGAATTCGTAAAGTTTTAATGTTGCGCATAAAAGTAGGCAAAGCTTTTGACGAGCTTTTTTCTGGTTGAATTAATGAACATTAATTCATCATAATGGCAAAGACGATAAATAGATTAAGAAGTCTTATAGGCATACAAATTATACATTTATAAATGTATGCTCTATATATATATATATATATATATATATATATATACATATATATATATATATATATATATATATATATATATATAAATATATATATATATATATATATATATATATATATATATATATATATATATATATATATATATATATGTGATTTTTAACAAAATATGTATAATTTTCATAAATTAGGATTTGATAAATTTACAATATTTTGACAAGGAGCATAAAGCATTTTTCCATATATCCACTGCATGTCCTGTACCAGGCAATCAGAAATATCAACAAGCAATGTCACTGGTTCAAACTCAATGTAAAGTAAAGGAAAAGCAGTGTGCAAACACACGAAGACGTTGTTGTTGCTCCTTAGTAATTTCGTTTCTTTCTCTGCTTTTGCTCTGCCATCACACAAAGGATAGACAGCCACGCATGTCTATTGTTGTTGCGTGGCTGAACATATGTACCTTATATGCGAACAAAATTACATACCTGATTTCGAATAATATTTGTTAAAAATCATATATATATATATATATATATATATATATATGTATATATATATATATATATATATATATATATATATATATATATATAAATATATATATATATATATATATATATATATATAAATATATATATATATATATATATATATATATATATATATATAGTAAGAGCATATACAAGGTGCGACAATTATGTATTAAGACTGCCTCTAGAAAACATAATTAAAACACGATATCTGCTAATTTTTCGGTATATTTGTTCGAAATATTCCTTTCCTGTCCTCGTCGTGTCCTCGTCGAAGCCCGTTGTATGGTCTGAATGTCATCAAAAAAGCATCCTTTCAACTTCAATTTCAGTTTTGGGAACAAAAGGAAGTCGCACGGTGCCAAATCAGGTGAATATGGCGGGTGATTCAACACACAGACCTGATTCCGAGCCAAAAATTCACGAACAATGACTCGGTGCATTATCGTGCAACAGAGACCAAGTTTTTGGATTGCGGTATTCTGGTCGAACACGGCGGATTCTGGATATCAAACGCTTCAAAACTTCGAGGTAACATGCGGAAGTAACTGTTTGACCAGTTGGAACAAATTCTATGTGGATAATTCCATTGCTATTGAAGAATGTGATGAGCATTGTTTTGATTTTTGATGGAACTTTTCGTGTTTTTTTGGCTTGTGGTGAGTTTTTTGATTTCCATTCCGCACTTTGACGCTTGGTTTCTGGATCATATTGGAAACACAATGTTTCATCACCCGTAACAATTATTTTCAGGAAGTTTAGATCATTTTCTGCAGTTGCAACCATGTCTTTAAAATGACTGACTCTCATTAATTTTTGGTCCTCGGTCAATGTGTGTGGAACAAATCTCGCGCAAACCTTTGTTTTGCCGAAATCCTCGTGAAGAATGAGTCGGATAGTTTCTCTGTTGATGTATAATGCCTCTTCCATCATTTTCACTGAAGCATTCCGGTCTTCTGTAATAAAATCACGAACTTTCTGGATCGCTTCCGGCGTCCGCACTGAAATTGGCCTTCCTTCTTTTCATCTTCCAGCGACTCTCTGCCATCCACAAACTGTTTATGCAATATAAAAATATTTGATCTTGATAAACAAGCATCGCCATACGCTTGCTGCATCATTCCGAATGTGTCTGATGCACTTTTACCAATTTTTGCGTGGAATTTAATGACCGCTCTTTGCTCCATGTTAAAATTTCAACATCAAACGAACACATGTTTTGTAAAATGAATGTCAATAAATATTAAATGTCAACCAAATGCCATGCCATGACAGTTAGTAGAGGAAGGTTGAAGCTTCAAAACACATGTGCTCACACATAGATGGTGCGCTTGGTTGCTGAGGTATGGTTCGAGTCTTAATACATAATTGTCGCACCTTGTATAAATTTGTACATATCACATGTGATCTTATTTTTGTTTATTATTTTATAATAGTGATGAAGTTAAAGTTTGAAGCTGTTCAGATGGTAATCAAACACTTCCCAACATGTAGAATACTGCATGAACGCAACACCAACTTGTATATTGTTTTGGTGCTACTCATCTCACTTGCCTTGTTTTCCCGACAAATTTCTTGTAGACTAGAAGATAAGACTTCTCAATCTATTTATCTTCTTTGATTAATTCACCATAGCAGCGGTGTGACTAATCAGTTGTATGCTATAAACTGTAATATGCTATATACCTAGAAAATGCCTTGTTTATAGTAACACGCTATAAAAGTGGTGACTTCTGAAATTGAGTGGAGAAAAAAAAACTCGCATAATTATTACATGATTGGTACATTTTATTCTTGTATGTATTTCTTTTATTTATACACCACTTATATGTAAATACAATTTTTGCTTGTATGTATTATAATTATATTTTATATTCTGCTTAATAATTGTGTACATATAATTTTTGTTGTTGCAAAATTTTTGTTGAATTTTTCTTTTCACATTATTTAAATAATTACATGATTATTATTATTATTATTATTATTATTATTATTATTATTATTATTATTATTATTCATTATTTTTACTATCAATAACCACGAAACCAATATGATCAATACAGTTAATTACTAACAATCTAATGTTTAGTACATAGTATGTAGTATCTAATCTGTGTCACATAAGCTTAAGTGTGTGTGTTTGTGTGTTTGTGAGTGTGTGTGTGTGTGGGTGTGTATTATTGTAAATTTATTGTTTAAAAATTATTAAACTTAAGATTTACAAGTACAATATATGTATAGAAATTTGACTAGTTGAATTCCTTTCCACAATTATAAGTAGTTATGTGTGTATATTTTTCAATTTCTTTATCTTTTTTGTTTTTGTTGTATTTTTTAATGCAAGTAATTTTACAAATTATTATTGTTGGTTGTTTGTTTGTTTTTTCATTTTTTTTTTTTTTTGCTTCAAACTCACTACACACAAAATTCATGTTAAAGTGATTACAATGTATGTGTATGTGTGCTAATATATATTATATAAATTATTAAAAAATAAAATTCCACTTTCTTTCAGAAGAATAATTGAAGAAAATCAAAAATTTGTGTTTGTGATCATACAAATTTAAATAGATTTGAGTATTTTCATGTTGTTGTTTCTTCTCTTATTTTATTTACGTACAAAAGATACAAAAAAAAAATTATACAATAATATTTAATAAGTATAATTAGAAAATTAAGGATAAACACTTGTATACTTGTGGCATATACTCATATTTATAGTTTAGCATATGTCTCTCTGTATGTAAGTAAATATTTATTCTCTCTATATGTAAGGTGTATAATACAATATTTATAAAAAAACTTAAATAAAATTTATAATTTTATAAATTTATCTATTTACAAAACCATTGGTCAAAATTAAAAATAAAGTCAAAATAATGAGTTAATTTTTGTAAAAAGAAGAAGAAGTTAAACTCAATATTCATCATAATCGATTTACATATTGCTTAGAATTATACAAACGTATTGTATTTTCATGTATATGAACAAATGTCAGCCATAGTGCGCACACATAATCATCAATTAATCTAGTATTAGAAATTTTCGTACAAAAATATTCCATTTTTAAATATTTTTGCATAAATTTACATACATAAAAGGTTACAGTGCAAGAAAATGGTGTTGGTGTGTGCAATTTCGAAAATAAAAAAGGTTTCTAAAAAATTTCTCCAGAAAAAAAAAAATTTGATCCTTCAACTTTCTGTAATTTGCTCCTCTCGTTCAAATGGTTTGTTTTGCTCTTGGACTTCTTTGTCTAAATAGGGGTGATCTGTTGAATATAATTCCGCGCGTGTTTAAAAATATTTATATTTTATGTATTTGCTTAAATGCACAACAATAAATTTGCGACCTTTGTGTGTGTGTGTTTTTTTTTCTGTCTGCTTTTTCTATACAACAAATAATAATATTTTATAAGGTATAAAAAAAAATCAGTTCTCTCATTTTGTGATGTTCTGATCTCGAATTTGTAGCAGATAACTAATGTTTCTACATTTGGACGTACTTTTTCCTGTTTAATCATATCATTATCATACACTCTATTATTTAAACTTTACTCTCTGGACCATCGGCAACATTTTTAAAGGCTTGTCTTATTCTTGACAAATAATGCGAACAAATATGGCCATAACTTTTATTATACCATTCTGGTGTTTTGCCCCTAAAATAAAAGAAAAAAAAAATGTGATAATGAAAATGAATTTATTGTAATAAAAATAAAATAGCAGCCTCTACTTACTTAATATCCACTCTTGCCAAATGCATTACACGCGATCTGCCACTGCCGCATGGCTCGATCAGATAACGTGATGCCAATACAACGCCACGTACCGCACCATAAATTGGTTTTGCCTTTGCATGATCAATTGAGGTTTCAACAATGACGCAAGCGCCACGTGGTAAATCGGTTTGCCATGATCTGCGAATGAAGTGGTGTAAAACAACAAAAAACTAATGTCTATTTGCTGCCTTACTCACCTTAATACACAAAAATCAGATGTTATTTGTCCATCCAAGGCATATTGAAATATTTCCGTACGCTCATCCAATTTCTTTACAGTTTGACTTTGCAACAAATTCGTATCCCAAGAGGCTCTTTGCTTCGTTATATACTCCAGCACATCTTTGGGTGGACCTTCGACATCGGTTATGCAACGCCACAATCGTAGCGGATGTCCATCACCGACCTTCTTGTAGGCTATATCAACATTCGGTTCTATCTGAGAGGTTATTGTTACCCAGCCGCGAGTTCTGTTTAAAAAATATATCAAAGTTCTAGTGGAACTTTCAATAAAATAACGTCATACAGCGCTTACTTCTCTCTACCCTCCTTAATCGTAGCACTGGTGCATTCGTACAAATATCCACGCCAATTATGAAATTGCATACCCTCACCCAATGCCTCCAATGGCACCGGTTTCGATTCTTCCATATAGCCGAAATTACATTTGCTTATCTTCTCCTTGGAAGCTGTGAATATTTGCTTGTAGTTGTCAATCATGAATGCGAGACATTCATGTGATGCCTTCGCCTCGGATAATTCCTTGGCATCGGGCACACCAGCCGCATTTTTATTACGACGTCGCGGTGATGCCGAAACAGAGGCAGTACCTGTTGAAATGCTATTGTGAAAGAGGGAAGGTGCCAAGCAGACGGCCAAGTTATTCGAGGTCATTTGATTGTATTTCGAATTGCAGGCTACGAGTGTTAGGAATTCCAGCAGCGCATACAATATTTCACGATTTTCATCGGGCAAAAGCAGCACTGCACATTGCACCGCATCCAGACGTACATCAGGTGGTAGATCTAATTGAAATGGTTTGAATAATCATAATCACTAATAATCGCTTCATAGTACTACACTTACGTTGAAATATTGCCGCAAAGGTTTCCGACATTTTTGTCGTCAACAATGATTCGGGTAAATCGCGGAAATACTGTTTTAACATATCGGCCACATCATAGGCTTGTTGTGTATCAAAAATATCCATACATTCAGCTGTAGTTTCCCCATACTCAATCATTTCCTTCAATTTGATTATTCGCGATTTGACACCACTCTTACGGAAGAGACCGATCTGATCCAGCGCATTCAGTTGCAACCAACGGAAAGCCGCACGCACCGCAATCGGCAATGTTTGCCCAGTACGCTGTAATATCAATAGCAGCGGAACGCCAAATACTTTCTTATCCTTATAATCGGGCATTTTAATTTTCTTAATAAATTTCGGCAATTCCCAATTCCAACCGGATCGATGTGTCGGACAATACCGTTCCATATGCCCGGTGAGTATGACCAGTGCAAGTTTTCGTATAATTTGTAATTGTCCCGCCGACATGGCGGCAAAAGAGATACCATGCTCATTCGAATGCGGATCGATCTTTTGTGAGAAACATTTACGGAATATCATATGTGGGCGCTCTTCCATTTGAAAACTATGCCATCGTACAACGGGTGCTCTAAAAAAATAGGCATTATGATTACTTAGGATGAGACATATGCGAAGAGAGTGACAAACTTACCTCTTAACATGTTCGACATCATCTGTTTTCGGTTCCTTACGTGTTGTCGAACGAGAACGAAAACTGCCGGTACGGAAACCTTCACGTTTTTTAGGATCTTTGCCCAAATTTAGAGAGCCACCACGTGTTAGTTTTTTAATTTTTACCTGCAATTACAATGTGGACGGATTAGGAAAAGAGGGAAAGAATGAAATTCCAATCTAAAACAATACCTCAGTTGTATTTGAATTGGCATCCTTGATCAACAGTTTTCTGCCATGATGACATTCTGAGTCTGAGTGCGCTCCAATATCATCCACTTTGCCGGTGCGTTGTAGGAATCGCCTCGTCTTCGATGGTGCTTTACGCAATGCAGATTTAACAATACCTCCACCGCCGCCGCCACCACCACCACCCGCTGACGACTCCTGACTATCACTATAATATGATGAAGAATCATCGGATTTGCCTTCCTTCAAATGTGGCATCGGATTCGAGAAGAAATGTAATGGACTTGTACGCATCGAACGTGGTGTTGTTGGCATTCTTTTCGGACTTGTACGATTCGGACTAAGGAAATTCTCACTGTGTGATGGAACTTTCAGTTCATTGCCTAGACCACCACCACCACCAACACAACCACCACTTACACCACCAATACCACCAATAACAACGCCACCGAAAAATGGACTCTTCGGGAATGTATGCATTGGACTCACAGCCGATGGCGATGGTGGTGTTGAGTATACAGCATCCGGTTTGCGCAGGCTGCTGCGCTGTCCCAGATTTTGCAGATCTAATGCTTGCGGACCGCTGATAACAATACCCTCACGATTTTGACGTTTTCGTCGACGCGATTTAATTGACTCGACCCGTCGCAGCAATGCTTTGGCACCATCTTTGAAACGTTCACTACCCGTACGTCTTAAACGTACGCCTGATATATCCGCAGAATCGGCGGTGGTGTTTGCAGAATCGCCAGTGCCTGTTCCGCAACCACCAATATCACCATCAGCACCACCACCGCCACCTCCTCCTCCATCACCTGCTGTAGCAGATATCGTCAGCGAGAGTCCTGCTCCCGTAATATCATATGGGTCATCATCAAAACGATCTGGACTGGATTCTTTGGAGGAGCTTTCGGTTTTCTCAATATTCAATTTACCACCGGGTGGTATCTCCAGACCCATTTCTCCAATACGTGACCAACGACGTATATGCGGTTGGAATGTCCAATTTTCACTGAGTGCAAAATTTTCATCATCCGAATCTTCCTTCTGGCAAATGTGAGATGATCAATAAAATCAAATAAAATTTCAATAAAATCATTTACCTGTGGTGTTTGTGTTTTGTGTGACTGATCGAGACGCATACTTGCGCAACGATTTAATATGCAAAGACGTCTGTATAATGATTGTAATTGATCATTTTCAAGATTTGTATGATCTTTTGCTACATTGGTTAGGTCAATCGGAAATTGATGATCTGTAAGAGGTCATAGAGAGAGAGAGAGAGAAAGAGAAAAGACGGAAATTATTTAGCGAAATAAACAATGCGAATAAACTTGTACATGATAAAATATTCTACCTTTTGTATATATCATTCTTGCAGAAAAAATATCAAATGAAATTGAAATGAGGGAATGCGAAATCATAGAATAGGAGACACTAAAGGAACTAGTTCCTTATTCTCCGCTATGTATATGCAAAATATTTTGTATCCTTTTGATAGCAAGTTATATTATCAACACCAATTGTACTTGCGAGCAATTGCGATCAACCGAAACGAACCAACTGTCCACAATGAATGCGGCAATGAGAAATTCTAGTGCAGTGCAAAGCTAAAAAAATGTCTAAACCAAGACGCCCAAAAAAGAAAATTCTACAAAAAGGAAGGCAGCAGTTAAGAAGAAAAAAAAAATAATAATAATAAAGAAAGATGAATTCAATAAATATAACAAGAAAATATGGTCCAAGCTAATCCAAACAAATCCATTGAATATGGCAAGTTGGCAAATGCAAGAAATAAAAATAAAATATTATTTGCAAACACGGATGCAATGAAATCAAATAAAAAAAAAAATATGAAAAATAAAAATGCCAAAAAAATATTGTTCATTTTGCATCGTATTTGTTCTTGTTGTTGTTGGTCATTACTAGAGTACGCAGGCAGCATTTGTATGTAGGAAATCAAGTTATTCTTTCGTCAATGACGATTCTATAAACTAGCTGCGACCACAACGATGATGATGACGACGTTGTTATTTAGACGCCTCATACTCATTGCATATGCAAAATCAAGTATTTGTACAATTAAAATAAAATATTGTATTTGAAAAGTGTATGAGCATGGAAGAAGCAACAAATACCATAATTCTGAAGGCGATTTACTTTAGCTAAGTGTGAGATTGTGTGTGATATTGTTCGAAAGGGGGGAAAAAATATACGAAAAATAATACAACATTAGTGGCTAATTGCTGTTGTTGTTGTTATTATTTTCATATTTTTTTAAAAATTTGTTACTGAATATGTGTGGGTATGAATGTGTTTCAGAGTATGAGATTAATGAACTCTGACGATAGAATATGGCATCATATACCTATATATCGTACATATGTATATGTCTATGGCTGAATGTAAATTGTTGTTGTTGTTGTTGCCTTCTGATGTTCATTTGTCGTTAATATATTTACAACAAATAAAATAAAAAAATTGGAAAATATGCTCGTCAAATCTGTGTGTATGTGTATATGATTTTAATGTAAAATTAAAACTTTTTAGTTTACTTCTGGATGTTGCTTATAAATTTAACATCATTTTGAATAATGTCAGGAACGTGGTCGATGGTGTTAGTTGAACAAATAGAAAGAAATAAATTAAAGAAATAATTTTCTATATGAAAATTTGTAATTTTATACTCATATTGATAATAAATAGAAAAGTAAGAGAAATATTTCTAGAAATTAAGACATCAATTGTGATGGCGATGAAGGTTGATAGCAATATGAAATACGTTATTATAGCTAAATAACGTAAGACATTAAAAGCAATGAGAATATTGGAAATTTTCAGACCTTCATCAATCCTTATCCATCTAGGCACAATGCTCTAGAGCGTAGATCTCAGTCTGTGGAACATTTATACACTGACCTAGTTGAACTTAGACTTCGGTCATAGGGTTGTAAAAATACCATAATGTGATGGTCTAATTTTGAGATGGAAGGAGATGGTTCTTTTTAGCAGTCTGTTAATATAGTTTGTTTCACTTGGTCCATTTTGCTGGATCAGAAGCTGTCAAAAGAGTTAATTTTTGGAACATTTTTAGAAAATATTTTTAAAAAATGTAAAAACTGATTTTATTTTGTAATTCTCTGGGACAAAAGGTCAAAATTTAAGGGGGTCCACCTGTGTAAGCGCGGTATTTTGAACGCTTTTTCGGGAATTTTCGTTAGGAGAACTAATTCGAAAATAAGAATATTTCAATAGTAAATTTTTCCAATAGTGTAATCCGAAGGCTTGTACTCATTAAGGGCGTTCAAAGTGACCCCTTCAAAATGAAATACCGAAATTGTGGGCAAGATTCCGTTCCAGTTATCTAAAACGCAAAAAGTAAAAAAAATCTTATTTCTGTTTATATCGTTGAGGTTCTGACGTAGGATTTTGACGAAATTTTAAAAATTGAAGAAATGGCAGTTGTTTTTATAAAAAATATTCGTTTTCATGCTTTTTTTCGATATAAAAACTGCTGTAAAATTGAAAGAAAAATTTCGAAAAACCGCTACGTGGATACCTTCAGTTATCTGTGTTAATGAGTCTGTCAAAATTTCAAGTCAATCGGTTAAGTAGATTTTTTTTAATCCTGCCTACAAAATTCAAAAATATGGTTTCGAGAAAAACGCTTTCAAAGTTTGGAAACACAGCAAAACTTTGTATTATAGACTCACATTTAATCTGCAATACCAGGACCATAAACTTCCCCTTCCTCATCCTGTAGAAGCTCTCGTTAAAGATGCGAAAAATGTAAAAAAAAAATCGATTTTTCGAAAATTTTACACATGTGGACCCTCTTAATTACAAAAAAAAACCTATACATGTTAGACCACAGTGAATTTGGTGGTCAAAATTAATGGAAGACATATTCAAAACTCAGAATACTATATTGTCTTTCTTGTTTCTCATAAAGTTACTAGCTATGATATAATACTAGTTTTGTCTTCAATACGAGTATATTACGGTGGCCCTTACAATTAAATGAGCGATTTTAATTAGTGTCCCTTCTTCAATTGGTTATACCACCGTCAAGGATATCAAGTATAAATTTTGATCTCGATTGGATATGGTTAAGGGGTGTTGCACGACATTTTGTATTCATATTCAAAATGATCAAGTGCTTTCATTAAACCTCAAACCAACAGATTCCTTCTAGCATTAAGAAGGAAATAATTTCGTTTTGTGGTCGGATGGGTTATAACGCCACCACCTAGGGGACATCATTTGGAAACTACAGGAAGAATCGAACGATCAGTTAGAGTCTTCTGCCTGTATGTAGGTGGAGCTGGAAGTACCTGGAGATGAAGCTGGAGAAAAATCAAAATATTAAGGGAATGAAATTTATAACATAGTTAAGATGTTTCTAAATGTTGCAACGTCACGTCTGCCTTTCACCTACATTTGCATTTCTTTTTGAAAATCACACTTTTTATCCTTGTGAGTATCATAGGTTGAAGTGCTTCGAGAATTAAAATTCGATGGTTTTCTATCTATATCACTATCTATCTATATCTTTATTTATCTATGTCTCTATCTATCTACATATTTACTTATCTTTCTATTTATCTAAGTGATTTTAAAGAACTTTAATTCGAAATTCTATAAAAAAACTTTAAAAAAAAAAAATTAATCGATGAGACTATGAACTTCATTTAACCAATTTAATGTAGCAATGGTAAAATAAGCACATTTAAATTGGAGCAAGATCACTAGGAGCGACACATAGAGAGAGAGAGAGAGAGGGAGAGAGAGAGCGAGAAAGAGAGAGGGAGAGAGAGAGAGGGAGAGAGAGAGATAGTGTGAGATATAAAGACCATAAACAAAAAACAGAATACGAGAAGAGGAAGAAAAAGAAAAATATAAATAATGACCGTGAAATGAAAAGTTTTCACACCCAAAATGCACAACACACACACATGTTAAAGCAAATATGCGAAGATGTGAGGCGGTAGCATAAATTATAATTTATTAGTGAGGCCAGAGTCTATAAGTCTAATAATGGTAGTGTGAAGGTATAAGGAAGTACAATATAAAAAGACAAAAATAAAAATTATAAAAATAGCAATCAAGAGAAATAAGAAAAATAAACAAAATACAATATATATATATAAGTAAAAATACAAATGAGTAGAAAAATTAACAGGCGATTATTTTTGGTACTCCTCCTTTCAGCAAAATATAAACAACATACAAAGGTACTAGGCAGTCACTCATACAATCGCCTTTTAACATTGAAAATGAATTGTTTGGTTTGGTTGGTTTGCTTAAAAAGGGCAATGCGAAGACAAAAATTAAAAAAATAATAATAAAAATAAAAACAAAGAATAACAAAAACAAGTCAAACAATGGATGGTTACTTAAGTAGACATACATATTGACTCGCCTAAAGCTTATTTTTTCTCTTTGAAAATTATATAAGAAAGGCCATAATACTTACACACATACATTATATACGAGTTCAACACTGCATTACAAGAATCTCATTAAAGTGGGCATTAATCATTGGCAACCAAATTAAAAATGAATCAAAAAAATCGAACCACAAGCATAAAAGAATAAAAGCATTACATTGTGTATTAACTTGGTTTTGAAAAAGGTGAATGCCTATTTAAATCATTTTCGATTTACCAAACCAAATATATACGCGTAAAGAAGTAGCTATGTATGTACATATGTACGAAAAAAGGGAAGGTGACAAAAGAGAGCGAAAGGATGAAACAGAACCAAAAAAAATAAAAATAAAAAAAATAAAAAAACAGAATTATCCTCACAATCTGAAAATTTATGATGAAAAAGTTGTAGTAACAAAAGCGACACCAATAATAACTATACATATTTCAAGGTCGGTCATGCGAAAATATGCGCAATCAAACAAACAAATATACAAATATGCCTACCCAGTTAACCAAATGAGTGCCTACAATAAGTGAGTGAAAAGTTGATGAAAATCTTGACTAAGTGATCTCAAAAATCTTATTTTGACGCAAATTAATTAAGGTAAGTTTTGCATTGTACCAATTCTGGACTGTAAGGTGGAAGTATAAAAGCTTTCAATTGGACCCCGATGTTGTCTTGATGGAAAGCAATACTTCTCCTGTTAGCGAATTTTGACAATTTCTTCACGGCAAAACTTTCCTGATCGACAATTCGGTTTTGACCGCACTTTGACCTCCACCTTTTTTGCCCAATTTTGTCGTGTGTATCGCGTTTTCATCCCCAGTCTTTCGTTTAAGATATCATTTCGTATGGCCATTCCGTGCTTTGAGATTCATTTCTAAGCCGATGATACCAAAAATGCGTGTAATGTGACAGTATCGGGAACAATAACAGTATTAACAATTTGGCTTACATTGTAGAATTGTAAAATATACCAAATTTTTTGGTGTTTTTTTTTTCTTGGATTTATTTTTCTCCAATCGAATACATTACAACTTTACAAAATCATACAATGAAGTAGGCTAGTCAGCTAGTAGCTTGATGGCTCCTTTGGATTTGATTCACATTTATAATTGTTTTAAAGAGTTCAATAAAAATCAGCTGTTATTGTTGTTTGTTTATCAATATCAAATTTCAACAATTTTAGTCTGATCTCTAACCAATGTTGTTGTTAGATTCCATACATTCTTTTCATTGGTAATTATGCTATAATATGCTATAGATTCCTGGAGTCAAATTCTTAACCTTCATGATGTCCTAATTTGATAGATTTTAGTATATTTTTTTTGTACAAAATATTATTTAATGTTAAGGATTTTTCCTATCTAATGCGACACTTAATCGAAAGTCAAATGGTTAGATGGGTTTATTTTGGCAAATAAAACATATTATGAGCATAAATATTGCTATATGTAAAGATATTCTCACAAAACAAGAATTAATACTTTTAATTTCATAATACCCAATATCTTCAAATTTTGGATGGTCATAATAAATATTTGGTATAAACGTACAATAACATTAAATTTGATGCTGAAGATGTTCTTTGCTTTAAATGCAATTTGTATCCTTCTTCTTCTTTCTTTAATTTTGGCTAATGATGAGGCTGTGGTGTATATTTGGTTGCTGGATGATCATAATTTCAAGTTCGAAAAAGTCAAAGAACTTTTATCTTTAATATACTTTACAATAAGATGCCTACTATATACATATAAAGTGTATTCATTCGTATAGTCCTTGTTGCTTTTATTGTCTAAAGAACGGCCTTTCTGTTTTTTTGTTTGTTTATTTTTTATTTATATTTTAACTTATGATTTTGTATGTATGTCTGAGTGTAATATGTATTTGGGTATGGGTTGCTCTTTTTATATAACCGCAAATAATCAATCTATACGCTTGTGAGGCATGAAATGCATTTGAACACTTCTTAGCCTTTCGAGCTTATTGTTCTTTAGCTTCGTATATTTGATTTGCTTATAGGCAGATGCACACAACTACACATGTATATATGTATATATTTATTTATAAGCATTTTATTACTGATTGTATTTTTGATGACACACCCTTTTTCTATATGTAGATACATGGGGAGTATGTTTATACACATATATTAAGCAGGGTGGGTGCTTGTAGAATATTTTTTTTATTGAAAGTTTACATTGAGAACATCTCCGTGTAGGATACATAAATCTCTACATGTTGTACAGTTTAACGGATCTCTCCATGGTTTGAGGGATAAGGACTATCACAATAGCAATCAATTTTTAATAAGAAATTATCGTCCCATTCTAATGTGTTGCGTTAAAAATGTCAAATGTGCAATATGTGGCATCCACATTTATAACTCATATAAAAATGTTGATGCCGCTATGTAATTACATATGCTCACAAAAAAAAAAAGGGTTGAGGAAACATCATTTTGTTTTTAATGGGATCATTTTGGAATTTCATCACGGCTGATGATTATTCAACAGCTCATAACCATCTCAAACCATTTTATGATGACATGTCTTCTACTCATTCCAGCTTCTGTTCCTTTAATACTGCTTTCATATATTCTAAATACATATGTATATGAGTACGTAGGTAAAGTATATCAATCAGTATATCAATTAAAATAGTTTTTCGTTCTCACACAGAAATATTTTATTTTCACTTATTTAAAGAAGCGAAAAAATTCATGGAATTCCTAAAGGTGGTCCCTCGCTCGTACAAAAAAAAAAAACAACAACGTAAAATCAAAACAATGAGCAAACCAAAAGAATGCAAGTAACGTGTAATATCCTTTTAAAGCAAACAAATTAATAAGGTCTTTGTACCTTTTACCATTTATAAGTGCTACATATTGTAGTGATATCGGCAAGCGTACCAAAAAGAAGAACCAATAAAAAAAAAATGCAAAAGAGGGAATCGTGTAATCAAACAATGTGGTAAATAACAATATAAAAGCGGCACACAACAACAATAATAAACGCAGCATATGAAGTGAAGAACAAAACAAACAAAAAAAAAACAAATTCCCAAATTCTAAATTATGTTTGTCCACATGCCATAAAATAAGATGATCGTGCAAAGGATTGAAGCAAAAAAAAAAAAAAAACAAAAAAAATTATTAGCTCTTAAACAATACAAATTTGCGTGTATGAGCTTGTTTGATTTCGTTTTCATTTTCATACATTCGTTTGTTCTTTCGTTTTCATTTCAACTTGAAGTAGAATACCCTCCTTTAAATACTCCACAATTTAAGCTTAACGAATTTCAAAGGATTGCATTTAAAGAATATGTATTTGCGTATGTGTGTGTGTGTATGTATCAAAATATATACACATATGCATATTATGAACTTAGTCGTACGTTCACTTATATGTTGCTGTTCTTGTGGTTCAGCTTGATTACAAATAGAATATCAAGTTAAGGCTGGCTGGTTGGTTGGCTGGATATCATAAATACAGAAAAACTTTTGCTTTAATTTCTTCATCTTCTTCTTTATGCTCATTTTTGGGATTCCATGTTTTATGTATACACCTACCTACCTACTTCAAATGTGCTTAATGATGCTGGTGTTAAGAATTTAAATCTTGTTTTTCGCCTCCCCGATCATCTCTGAGTCTTTTAAAAATATTTAAAGTTCTTTGCAACTTTTTGAGTAGCAAAATAAACACAAAACAAACAATAAGAGGTCATTTAACTTAGCTTGCGATATTTTGTGGTTAGTTTAATATAATGTTGTGTATATTTACACATACTTATTTTTGGCCAAATTTATTTGGACATTACCTATGGTATAATACTTATACTATATATATAATATTTGGTAACATGTGATCACGTTCTCAATTATTAAGGCGTTTTATTGATATTGATTTTCAATTTACGTCCATACAAGTTAGGCCACGCGTGACATTTTGTACAAATTTCTCATGAAAGAAAAGCAAGCAAAAAAAAAAAAAATTTAATTATAAAAATTTAATTTCCGATCTGATCGATCATGATGATTTTATGTTCAATTCAGTGCATCGCAAAAAATTTTTATAATAAAAAAAAATAGAAAATACGTCATAATACAAGTAATTTGTGTGTATGATGCCAGAGTGCTAAAAGATTGCAAATTTGAAATTATTGAATTGTGACGTTAGTGGATGTTTTGCTTAATGACATAAATAAATGCTAATTGAAAGTGATATTCATAACAATATGGAAATATATTTTAACGATTTATGAATAATTTCTTTCACATTGAAATTTCCGCTGTTTGAAATAGCTTGTCGAATTAACCCAAAATTAAACACTTACACTTTTTGGATAAAATATGTAAAATAAATAAATTTGTACAACGAAAAAAAAAAAAACACATGATCTGATAAGAATAGATGAAAATACCGCTTTGAAATTTCATTACAAAGAAAATTTATAAGAATTTTCATTCATTCATAATATTTTTTACGCTGAGGTTGAACAGAAAAACATCAAATATGTAGGGGCGCCCATCTAAGAAGTGAAAAGGGCGTGAGTTTATTTGGGGAAAAGCTATTTGTCAGATTGTCAGGTACTTTTAAATTAATTTTGTAGGGCAGCCTTTCTAAGAATGAAAAATAGGGAGAAAAAATATTGAATGGTAAAAATTCAGTTGGTCACATATTGCATCCCTCTGGTGGCACTCTGGTAAGAAATTGGAGAAAATTTTATAAAAATCCTCAATTTTGAATGGGAGCCCCTTTAAGGAGTAGATATAGAGCATAAGTATGTTCGGCAAAAATGTTGAGTAGAAGAAATTAGTGAGGTTCAGTCATAGATTTTTCACATCTAGAGGCGATATCTTAATGCATGTTTTAATTTTCATAAAATTTTTAGGTTAGCGATAAAATGCAACTTGTCCGAGGTAGACGAACCCCGCAATAAAATTATAAATATAAATTCTTATACAAATGTGTATTTCTTCTACTGCACAATATCATTCTTTTTATATAAAAGTACAAAACTCTCAAGCAACGTTCATGGAAGCCCAAAACATTGATAATAAGAGCGGAGTTGTAACACTCAATCCTACAATGTGGCTTAATTATAATAAATAAAACGGCCAACAACTAGTAGTAGTAATAATATCATTATTTTCACTTTCTTTAGCAATAATATATTGTTATCGTTTCATTCATATCACATCGATTTTTGTTCTGCTTTGCAGATAATTTGCATTGCAGTGCATACTGTGAAGATGCAGCTACCATGTATACGCACTACTAAATTGTTAGCAATGAAAAATTACATACAAAGTAGGTAGGTATACCTTATATATTTTTTGTTTGAATTAATGAACACGAGATATAAAACAAATAAAAAATTTCAGAAAAAAAGCAAACAAATTGGGTCCAGAAAATTAGCAACAAGTAGTCAACAGCAAAAGCCAACCTCTTCGAAGGAAAGTGAAAGTTGGCAAACAAAAAAAAAGATGCTACTGCTTCTGACATTGCACAGACAAAGTGCAGCATCATTACTGGTAGAATGCAGCAGAATTAGCGTTAATAATGAAGTTAAGAAAAAAATAAGTAGTTGAAGAAGAAAAGGTTTCGATTTGTACCCAAAACCCTTTTGCAATTCGCACTTATTCCTCAGTTGTGTGTCGGTGTATCATTCAGTGGTTGGTTTTTTTTTGCGCCCATCAATTATGTGGTGTCAAAAATTTATAGTAACATGTTTCATATGGACGTGCAGTGTAACGCGCAATATATGTAGGGTGTTTATTTTTGCTTGCATAGTCTTCTTATTTCGATTTGGAATAAATACACATTTTTACTCTAATTAATTTTTGAGTATAATTGTAGCTGGCCTGAATATGACGCAATCTGGAGATTAGATAATCAACTTTTTTTTCTGAGTATTTGCGGCCACATAATGGAGACAGTTCGGTAAAGATTAGCATCTAAATCGTCGAACAACGCCGTGTATATTCAAGATACTTATATTACCAATAAAAGTATATCAAAGGATTCGAAACGGACAATTGATCGAGATGTTCCATTAAGTCGAACATAAAATGAATGAATGAAGCTTCGAAGATCCACCCTCAATTATTGAAATAAAATTCTGAGCTATGCTATTAGTCTCTTTACATAACCAAAGCCCGAGTACAGACAAAACTTGGCATCCAAGACTTTTCGACTTCCTTGACTGACTTAATCATAAAAGTAAAGTATTCACGAGACTCTAAAATACACCTTTTACATATTTTGTAATGATCGAGCCAATAAATGTTTTTAGTTTTGCAATCGCAATTATTCTCTTTCTTTATCTTACTGTAGCATCAGCATCGTTATGACATAGCTACTCTGTATGTAACTACATGAATTTTGTTAATATTTCTTTTTGTTATTTGGAGTTTAAACTGAATAAAAATAATATTGGTTTATACGCACTCACCTTCATACATTTGTGCATATTGCGGAAAACCTGCAGCACGTAGCCATTTACACGCTTCAACGGCTTCGATTTCTGTAAGAAGGGAAAAGAAGACAGAGAAATAATAAAAATATGTGGTTGAAATATAATTTATTTTGTTGTTGTTGTTTAAATTGCAAATCAAAAAGGGCTATTATATAAAAGACAAGTATAAACGACATATAAATATGTGGTGGTGTTATTATTTGATGGCTATCAGTGTAAGTAGAGGTTTTGAATATATTTTGAAATATTCGTTGAAACAAATTTCTATAAGATTACTAAGTGACTACATCTATATTTCTTTAAGTTCCATAATTGTATAAAAAATAATGGATTTCCTTGAAATCATACTCTGCTTTATACCATAGTACATGGTCAGTCTCCTTAGCAGAAATATATTCTTAGAATAAAGCATCATAATAACGTAACAAATACTTTTAGATTCACACACTCTAATTAATAATTGCCACATAGATAAGTTTAAGCAAACTGTGTCCATTAATCAAAAATAGAATCAATTTCTCTTCAATAGAATTATATCTGTGCCATTGAGTAGCTTCCGAATGAAGATAAATATTTTCCAAATTGAAGGATCAAAGGAAATTTGAAAATCTGCACAGAGCAAAGGGAAAGAGGAAAGGAAAGGCAATAAAATCATAGAAATATCAATAAATGAAATCGTGTAAAATACGCGAAAGAAGCTAACCCAAAAATATGACGGAAGAAATCGACAACTTCAAATAGAAGAAGAGGGTGGACTTACATATCGTATGTACATACATACAAGCTAAAGCAAATAGAATAAAGCAACATAAGAAAATTACCATCACCATCACCAACATAATAACAACCCTCAGCATAGGCATAACGACAACAGTGCTGCGGCTCGTACAGCAAATGAATCGAATAATCTACAATTTAATTTTGATTTTGCATTTAAACGCAGATTTCATAGGTTTTACAATATTGATGTTGTTGTTATAACGACGTCTGTTTTAACGCATCCTTCACTGTACATATATTTATATGTATTAATTTTAATATCAAATGCGTCGATATGAGAATGTCTGAATAGCAGACTGGATGATTGTTTAGTTGGTTGGCATTCAATTTCCTTTTGAATCCCATGTTGGTTATTTCTTCTTCATGAAGATGTACCTATACCTATGTATCGTCTAAAAAATATGCGTCTAAGCATATGTAATAAGGTTTGTCGGATGGTTGGGAACTGCTGATATGTTAGGACAATGTCAGACTTACGAATGTTTGCTTTCGAACCTCACTATGGACGTTACAATATTATTAACATTAAAAAAATTTTTTTTTTAATATAGTATTCATATTCAAAATTAAGCTCTAAATTAAAAATGGGCAATCTGCAATACGGTCTGTCTGTCTGTCTGTCTGGGAACTGTCTATAGTCTCAACCGCCAAGTTCATGATGATTTTACGATTTCACTCAGAAACTTAAAAATGTTCTCCTCAAAATTTTGTTCCATTAATTCAAAATGTTGCCACAGATATATTATATTGTTCAAAATGTTGTAACATTGTTGTTGTTCAAAATGTAGTAACATTAATGTCGAAAAATTTGCGCATTAATATCGAAATTTTTTTCAATGTACGAAAAATTTTTTCGAAATTGTAATGAACATTTTTGCAATAATTTAAGCAATATCATCGAAAATTGAAATCTACATTTTCCTTTGTTCGACATTATTTGATTTTTTTTGCAATAATAACGAAAATCTAAATCCATACATTTTTGGTTCGATTTTATTGCAGTCTTTTTGCAATAATATCGAAAATTAATCGATACGTTTTATGTTCAGCATTAGTATAATTGACTTAAAAGTTTTTTTTATATATTTTTGATTTTATTGCAAAAACACTTCGACTTTAATTCACGTTTAATTCATCCACCAGAATCACCATTCAAGCCGATTTTGTCATGTCTGTCTGCTTTTATGTACTAACATATTATTTTTACCAGTGAATAGATAAATTTGAGATTTAGAAGGAATGTGATGAAAACCAGGGCTCCCTGTCAAATAATTGTCTGCTTTTAAAAGCATTTGTTATTTATTCTACAATTTTCCTTACAAAACTTGTGATTATCTTTGGAAAAAAATTACGTCAGAAGGTCACCTCTCCAATACCATCTTACTCTTATTTCTTCGACAGACCATTTCCAAGATATCTACTCTACCAATTAATGGTACAATCTCCTATAAATTAATATTGCTTGCAACAGAGTGATAAAATTCCAAGTGAAACAGTAAAAGTAGAAAATTGAATGAACGAATAGATGAAAAAGAAAAAAAAAAAGGCCCAAATATTCGTAACTCAATTTGAATTGCTAATCTGTTTTGGTTATTTTCCTATTGCTATTGCTATTTATTTATCATATTATGAACACACATAAAAAAATAATAAAAAAAAATCAATGTATTTGAATTTGATGATTGATATTTTTGCAGTTACATTGCTTTTTTTTTACAAGAACTCGTGTGGATGTATTTAATATTATTGATTTTTAATCAACCATTTGAGCGCCAGTTGAAATTTCAGATCATCAGAATAAGCCCAAGCTTACTTATTAAACGTATAGCTTTGATTCAATGTTCTACGTAAATTATTGAATTTTTCACTTGATTAACTTTGCAATAATACACTGATTGTACGTGTAATAATAAGTGAATGGGTGAAGTGTGCTTGTATATGTATATGTTGGCTTCATATAATAAATGCATATATTTATACACCTACACCCATGCAAAATGGGTTTATGGATATTTTAAACGCTTTTGTGTCTTCTTTTAACACAAACAAGCAACCACGTGTGCTTTATAGAATAGGCAAATATGTATATGTCACTGGTACCAATACTTAACAATTTTTTCCATCATCATAATCATCATCATCATCAACATTAGCAATATGTTCGTGTTTAATGTACATATTTATTATGATTATACTCGTATATGTAACAGGTATTGTAGTAGTAAATCAATAATTGTACCATAGTTTCTCCATATTCCTGCTATCTAATAGCAATTTATGTAGCTATTTGTATTCATAGATATAGTTTGCAGTTATTCTTATATAGTATACTCGTAGATGATGATAAGAGAAAGAGAGCCCGAGATGAAGAATGATTTCAGCAGAATTTTTATCTCCCATTTGAATGGGAATGATGCTTGTTCGTATACTTGCATATTGCTAATAACAATTTCCATATTGACACGTTTTGTGTTTTATGTTAGTTCTTCTACATCCTTTTGCCTTTGCTCTATGCTCCTCTCAATGAATGAAAGTGAAATTATTTTTAACACTGAGTACTGAGTAAAAACAAAAAAACAAGAAAGGAAAGAACGAAGCGATTAAATTGAAAATTGCCTACAGATCGATAAGTTCATATTATTACTCAAGAGGATATAAATAGTATTGAGTTTAAGTTGGGTTTTATACATACAAATGAACAACATACCCATTTAAAATATATATATAAACAAGTATTTGTATGATGGTACTTAGACATGGGACAAAAGAAATAAGAGAGCATCTGTTTGATGTTGATATGAATTGTACATTTGCTATTTATATTGATAACAAAAAATATGTAAGCTATAAAAATAGTCATAATATACAAGAATGGTAGTCAACTATTAAATAGCTTAAACTCTGTACTCTGTACTTTATTTTCGATATGAACAATGAAGAATGGCACAGAAGGGTTAACATTTCTGGGGTTTTCTTTAAAAAAGCTTTTGCAAATTAATATCTTAATATATATTGAAATGTCGTATAACATATATGCCTCTTAGTCGGGTCTCCTCTATAACATTGATGCTTTTCTATTGGTTGTAGAAGCTTAAAATTAATTTTTACAATATGAACCATTCTAATGCAGAGCTGAATACTGCCTAATGAGTACATATGTTGAATATTTGTAAGTAAATGCACAAATATATATTAGAGTGGACCTTAGTGGGTGCCGTAGCTCTGTGCATTGGCGTTCTGATCTGTCGTGGGTTCAATCTTCGGCTGAAGCATAGCAAAATTTAATATTGAAAATATTTTTCTTTTGAACAGTTGGCAAGAATTGGCAATTTTTCCGGCAGTAACAATTTCCCGTAAATGCTTCTTAAAAGAGCTCTGTGACAAAACTAAGTTAAAGTGATGTCACAAGGGTTGTGCTGTTCGGAACCGGCTAATATAAGTAGGACCCTTCTAGTGCTGTAAAAATTTAACACGCACAACATTATTGGAAAAGAAGCTTGGTGGTATCGCAATGGGTCTTTCCGGTCTAATTGTGTCCTCTTAGGGAGAGGGCAGCAACAATAACCTAACCTAACCTAGTTGCATCGGAAATAGCACATTTCCTATGTTTTTCCTTCTTTATTGCACAGAGAGAGAGAGAGAGAGAGAGAGTCACAGTCACATTTCCTACGTTTTTCCTTCTTTATTGCACAGAGAGAGAGAGAGAGAGAGAGAGTACAGTCAAAATTTGATGCACGAAAAAAAGAAAAAACATACGGACTAGCCTAATGCACATACATATATGTAAATAGGTATATATATGTAAACAGGCAAAATGTGCATTATGTACAATAAGTAGAATGAATTCTTTGTGTATATACACATGTATGTGTGTATGTGAAAGCTTATGGAAATGTCATTTACACAGATTTGTTTGTTTTCACCTTAACTTTTCATTCTCTTAGAGTATGGAGGTTGGTGAAAATAAAAGTAATTGTGTCGTCGAATGCATACATACTTGAATGCTACTCCGACAATTGCATGTCGTTCTATTTTACATATTCCATTGTATCAATTCAGGAGAATTTTTATTTCTTGCATTTAAGGGTTTCAGTTTATTTAAACACAAAAGGAATTTAGTGCCCATTTGCAAAACACAGGGAGACTGAGTGAAAGTGAGATAGAAAATATAAAGAAAAATTAAAAAAAATTTTTCAGTTTATAAATTCAAAAATGCACAAAAAGTGCACATACAAATATATTTAATAAATTCTATTGAAAACATGAAAAAGGATTTATTGTTTATTGTTTATTGCATCAGTCAAGCGTACTATTCGGTTGACACCTTTTATTTTTTTTTTTATTACAAACAAGTTAAATCACTAAAAATTTATTAAAATCCCAACTCTACGGCTGCTGTTAACTGTGTTGTTGCATATGTACTAGAAACAATGGTTTTAAAATGTGTGTGTACAGAGTGAGAGAGAGAGAGAGAGAAAGGGAAAAGAAAAAACACAAACGCACGCCTGTGTAAACATTAACTGTACTTGACATTTATGCAAATTCATTCTGGCGAACCTCTAGACTAACCTATTGCCTGCCATCATGCCTGCCACCGTCATCATATTGTGTTGACTATGAGATTAAAACACTTTGCCATTTTATTGGATTTTATTTTTAATTAGTGTACAACACGATAGTGGCGATGAGCATATGTAAGTAGTATTGGATTGTAATAAAAATTGTCTTTAATTGTAATTATTAAAACATTTTGTAGCATGAATGATATGGATCGTTTAAATATCATATTATTTGCTTTATATATCACTTAATTGTATTTTTAATTCAAATCGGAAGCTTATACATTTGCAATTATTCGAAAAAAAAACCTACATATTCAAATTAAATATTAAATCATATTTATGCAAGAGTACGAGTAAAATCAAGTTTATCAAAGTCATTTAAATTGTAATTAAAATTTTATGAAAATATTTGATGTGAATAATTAAGTAGGCATGCAACATTCAGTCAACTTCAGTGATTAACAGAGCATTATAATATGATATGTATATGTTCGTAAATGTCAGTCATGTCGACTCTAGCATTACGGTACACTTTTATGTTAGTTAGCACAAATATAATTATATATAGTCGTAAAGCATCTCTAATAGAATTAGTTTTTAATCAACATTAACATCGTTCACATTCATCTCTCACCTAACTATTATCACCTGTTACTTAACTTAAATACATTTTGTAGGTAGATATTTTGAATAAATATTCATCATTTGCCATTAATGCTGCAGAAGCTTCCTCTATGCAAAAGTGCCTCAAGAAGAACAAGCAATGAGCAAATCATTGGCAAACATCATTTTAATTTGATGTAAACACAAGAATACCATTACCAATAGTGGTAGTATTTAACTGAAAATTGAATAAAGACTTACGCGGGCGATAAAGCGTAAGCGATTCCAAAAGAAGCATAATTAATTTATGCGATGCTTGTTTTTCAACTTTGCACCAAACACATACGAATGCGTACGCATTCATTAAAACAATCAAATCACTTTCTCCCTCGTTCAGTCTTTTGCTGTGATTTCAGGTAAAAAAGTTAGTATCATCTGGCATGCAGAAATGTGTTAGCATATTCTATAGAAGTATTATGGAATTGAGCATCCATCATATGGTACTATTATGAGTACCTATCACTGCATGACGCTTATGAATACAACATAGGGGAGGGACTGGAGTGACTTCAACGGGGTTTCAGTTAAAATTAAGGACAATTCAAAAAATGTGTTGAATGAAGGAAATAAAATTTTACTGTTTTATGCTTAAGATTTTAAAGAAAATGCTATTAAATGAGTTAGTTAGATAATAGGAATTGCCATTCAATTTATTATTTAATTATATTTATTTAATAAGGTAAACAAATATTAAGATCATTGCAGGATATTTTTTTCTAATTATTATTTCTATTAATGCATTATTGTAGATTTTTAAACTCAAGTTTTTAAAAGATATGTAAGATTTTTTTGTACCAAATACATTAATTCTTAAAATGTCCTTGGTAATATATCGAAGCTTAAAAATGTTTATTATTCCAATTATTGGTGTGATTCACATTTTTCAATAACAATAAAATATTCACTTACTTACATTCAATTAGGATTGCACTAAAGAGTAATGCGCTTGTTTCGAAGTGAGCATTTCGTATGAGAGCCCCTTTAAGGGATGGGGATAGAGAGTTACTATCTTAACAAGTATTGTTGGAAAGCAAAAATAAATGTGGATCAGTAATAGACTCGATCCCTCTTGGGACATCCGTGAAGGCATGTGATTCAATTTTATAATATACAACAATTTGGTATGAGAGCTGCACTAAAATATGGAGATAGAGGGTAAGCATATTCAAGTAAAGATCGACCACATATTTTAATTTTATACAAGTAATCCCTCGGCAGTTTTGGAGCTATTAATGGAGATCGACTATATATTTTAACTTTATAGAAGCAATCCCTCGGCAGTTTTGGTTGTATTTGCCTATTTTTAAGCTCATTTTATAGGGGTGCGCCCATAAAGGATACAGATACAGATACAGGATAGATAGGCTAAGAAGAAATATTGTTGAGTAAAAAATTAATGAGGTTATGTCATACATTTATCCCTCTAGAGGTGATTTCTGAGCAGCTGTGACGTTATTTGATGATTTTTCTCTGAATTGTGTGAATTTCGACCTTGAGTCGACACCAGTTTATACTCTTATGTACCAAAACTATGATGTTTGCCAATTGTGAAATCTCGCACTTGCTGCAACTCTCCTCAGTTTCCCCTATAAGTATAAACACCTACACCTATTAGGATAAATGGCTTTTAACGGATGATATGATTTTATATTTTTCGATATTCTCTTTTCATGACATTGCCTAGCGCGTTACATGTATTTTTATTTCAAGGCTATTGTTTATAGTAAAATTTAATTTCCTGCATTACAATAGATTCCTGTTAAATCATGCCTATATACTCTACATACTTATAAAACACTTTCATCATTTATATTTACTCATCATCGTAAATTATTCTATTCGAAGACTCTTCAATTGAAAATTTGTTCACATTTTTTTGTTGTTTAAGCATTAGTTTATAAAGTAAGTAAGTATAAACTTATAAAAACCAATAATGACACTGATAAACATAAATTAAAGTTAATTACGTACACTGTACAAATGATGTTACTTGTGGAATCTATGTAATCCTTTATTATGTACTAATATATTTGTATTGATATAATTACAAAGTTATATAGTCTGTTTACAAATATATGTACAGCAATGGATAAGTATCAAATACAATGATTATTTGTGAATTCGAGTGGGTTGATAAAATAATTAGTGATGAACGCCTCATGGTTGAAATATTATGTTGGGATAATTTTGGTAATATTAGACATATTCAATTAGTGAACAATAACTGAGAGCACTAGCTTCCACAATTTTTATTCACAAAATTAAAGCTCTTAACAAATTTTGAGACTTTACTCTTTGAAGTACTTTAATAAAGGAAAATTCAACAGTCGATGAAAATTATAATACAAATTATGAGCAGTTATTTGAATTAAATTGGTCTAATGCACTATACATACATATAGTGAAGTTTATGAAATTAATGTTTAAAGTATACCAAATAAATTTTTAAGTTTTTACTTTGAAAAAGAGAGCAAAGACATGGTGAGAGATGGAGAGAGAGAGAGACTAAAATATTGAATAAATGCCATTGGCAATTCGAAATTGTTTAAAATATGCATATTACTTATGCGTGTGTGTGTGTGTGTGTGAGTGTATGTTTGTATGAGCGTGTACATGACACTAGTCGTAATTAAATTTAATACATAAACCAAACTAAACAGGTAATTAAGTTTAGGTGAGCCAAACCATATATTTAATTGAAAGTGAATGTACATTATGTTTACATAATGCGTATACTATAAGTTAATTGAGTTGTGGCTACTGTTTAGATGCGTAGAAATAATAAAAGAAATGATGGTGAATTACAGGGGATTCACCGTTCTTCGTATGTCGACGGGTACCAGTTCTGAATTTAGTAACAGTTTTTAATAGAATGCTTCTCTAGCTGAGACAAATTTGTCCATACAATCGATATGGCCGAGTTAGTTCACCAATTACATGTTAATCCGCTTAACGATGTCATCATTTTATTTTATTCAATGCACACAGAGTGGTTCTTAACTGACGACTATTTCATTCACTTAAGTACATTTGTCTATTTTTCTATTTTCGTATAAAAATAATGAAATATAAAGCTGTCCTTATTTCAGATTTGAAGGTCATTCCGGAAAAGAATTATTTTCTCAAAGTGTATTGCATTCATTCATTTGAGGGCCACGAAAATTTTCCGAGATGATCATTAAATCTAAAATAAGGACTATTCTCTAAAAGTGTATTGTATTCAGAGCGGATTCATCTAAAGCAGACGAAATTATTCTTGAAGAATAATTCAATAATTTGTGTTGGATTTCAAGATATAGTAAACATTTGATTCCAGCAGTATTATGAGAAATAAATAATTTCTTTAAAATACGTTTTATGGAATGCTGAATTTGATCTTAGAAATATTTTAATATAAAAAAGAAAAGTAAAAAATTTAATTGATTTTAATTTTTCGCATATTTATACAATTTAATTTTTTTTTATTTAAAGCAGATAATAAAAATTTAAAATGAAAAATTGAAGAAGGTGAAAATATGGAAAGAAATTGATTTTTGGATATTATAAATTTTTTTTCCAATTAATATTGCAATAATTAATCTCGAGAATCCATTCAAATACAACATTAGAATCGGTTTCACTATGCCTGAACTTAATTGAACACATATTTATTTGTTTCACTTAATAAATCTTAATGACAAAAATTTTTATCGATTTGTATAATTGCCTTGAGGGTCAAATCTTTCCTAATAATACGCCCCCAAGGCCTCTTTGGCGGAGTTTCTCTTCCACTACTGTTGTGAGTATTAAATTTTGGAAAGTATTAGAAGGTACCTATGATAAGCTGCTACCATACAGCAAGATAACTAAAGCTTTGAAGTAAGCATAAAAATAATATCTTTCGTTTTCCTTAACCAAATATAATATATGGTAGTAGGTACGTACATGAAGGACTTTTAGTTTCACAAATCGATTATACAATTTTAAATTGAAGAAAATTATATAGTTCTTTTCATATACTATACCATATGTTGAAATAAAAAATATGATGATATTTGCTAAATTTAACACTAATAGAAGGTGTAGAAATTTTTCTTTGATGCCTACACAATTATACATTGATGTGCTACCATAGGGAATAAGTACATTGTATGAAATATAACAATAAAATATTATATGAGGAATTTTGTATTCGCATCTATTTCTTTTCTAGTTAAAAATAAATAAATTACTACTTTAATTAGTTGGTATGCACATATAAAATTATATCTATTAAAAGAATAGTTGTAAAGGTCAACACAAAAATTTAAATACTACCTATTCAAATATGTATATCGTAGTCTACATGTAGCCTCATGCATATCTCATGAGATTAATTGTATGGTGACACTCGTATTTATTATTACTGCAAATATTATTGTTATCTGGTAGTGTGGTAGCCATATAGAGACAATAGATGTCCTCTATGTGAAATATGCACTGTTATTAATAGATTGTATATATTATCTTCCTGATTCTCAGGTGTGAAAGAAAAACAACAAAAGAAAAATGTCATCATCATTTTAATCACCGCAAAATGTTTACATGTACACTAATGAAGTATGTCAGCTGGCGCAACAATTTCTATTTAATCCTCTAATAATATAAAAATATACATAATAAGAAAAAAACAAATAATTAAATAAATTCTAAACAATTCTTAGCTATTTAAAACAATTTTTTCTATTAAAGAATATTTATTAATTTCAATTTTCAATAAAAATTCATTCTTTCTTCCGTAAATGTAGGTGTTTTGCATTGAACTCATTCAACATGCGTGAAATTCTTAACAAATCTGATAAATCTGTAGCTTTTGGCTGATATACGCTATATATTTAGTAGAAATACTTTCTCCAAATGTCATTTGAAACATAAATTTCATTTTAAAACTGTCTGACAACAAATGACGCATACATGCACATTTGTACAAGCAACAATGTTTTCCACTCATCATTCATTGTGCATTGAATATTGTATGTTTGTGTGTGTGTGTGTTGAGTGTATGTCAGTGCGTTTGATATTATTGCATTGTGTGTGAGAAAGCGCGCGCGTGAGAAATAACTCATAGTGATTAATTGTTGCATTTAATCAGTGATATATATGTACATACATATGTACACTCATACATATTTATAAATATTTAAGGTTAATTCTTAAGCTACTCGTAAATATCATAGTATGCAGTGACAAAGAGAATTTCAATGTAATGGGGGAGGAGAAGAAATAAGTTTTTCAATTTTTTTTCCCCACACTTTGACACAAGCTCACAATGTGTGATGTAAACATCACTATTGTTGTGGTTGTTGTTGTTGTTGAAATAATAAATATCATTATTGTTCGAACATACATATCTGTTTATGCAATTGATTGAAAAATTGTTGTAGTTTTTATTTGTTTGGGATTTGTTTTTGTTAAATTAATTTTAATAAAAATACTTGTATATTAATGGGCGTATGAGTAATATTTGACAAAAGACATGTACATATCTTATAGTACATATAGAAGCGATTCACAATGGAATGGTACAAGGGAATTTATTATACTCATAGGTCAATGCATCATGTATATAGGAAGTAATCCATTGGGGGACAATATGGAACATGTACAAGTATATGGGAATTTGGTGTGATCGCATTAGGGGCCAGTATCAGTTCTGTTCATAGGAAGTCATATGTTGAGTGGCAATATTGAGCATAAACTATTTTATGGACATCTCATTAAAGTCAAATATTAGCTCCATCCAAAGAATTTGCATAAAATTTCATCCACCACCACTTCATCTCGAAGTACAAGTCCCAAATTGAATCCAATTCAAATTAAGTAGAGGAGATGTGCTTACGAGGCATTGTAGCATAGACCAATGGTCCACCAGGTACGAGCTGGAGGCAACGTCACTTACAGGCGACATAGGCTTTCTCTGCGTCTGCCCGAATTTTCAAAAAAAGACGATAAAAATGGCGAAATAATGAACAACAGAGCTCCTGTTTTCACTACTCTTTCGACCTATGACCTAAAGACTTTGGTTCAAAAATTACTTCCGAAGTGGGCAAGTGGAAAATCTTATAGGGTAAGAATTTCTGAATTTATTGTTACCATCCAATTCAATTAGATCATGCAGATAAGCGCAACGAACTAACAGTACACTGTGTTCTAGTGCGCAAAATATTTATAATTTAGTAAAAATTATTACATTTTAGTTCGTATTAAAATCGTAAACAAAAACATTCTTATTTAGAAAAGATGTAAAATTAAGGAGGTGTGATCATGTTGGTAAAAATAATGTAAACAATAATTTCAAATATCGAGATGAGATGCTTTAATTGTCAATATCTCAGCAGCTATGGTAATAATTCCAGCTGTTTATTGTGTATTTGAATTAAAAATTGCGAAAAATTAAGAGAAAAAAAGAGACGTAAACATTTCATGCACTATGATACGGCAAAAAAAAAAAAACAAAAACAATATTAACAACAACAAGAAATATAAAATAATACAAAATTAAGAATAGCAAAAAGGTAAAAATTATTAATAAAATGTTGCAAATTTCAATCAGGAAAAAAATCGTAATTTTATTTTTTCGCTTTTCCAAGCGGCTTCATGCTTCATATCATTGGTATATGAGTATTATAGTATGCGCATAATTGAAATTTGTTATGGATCGCATAATGTACGTGTGTATATGTGATGGATGAAAATTACGTTGCTACTAAATGATCTCGTGCGTAACATCAACAAAGCTTGACGATAGCAACATGTTGTTGTTGTTGTTGTTATTATACTTCTTGATTAGCGAAAATATGGAAGGCACGCGCGTATCAAATGAATATAAGCATATGTGTATGTGTGTGTGTGTACCTATGTCTGTCTGTCAGAGTGTGTGGCAAGTGGTTTTCATCGATTTCGCTATAGAAATAATATTTAAATAATCATTTTAATTGCATATATATATATACATTTTGTTATAGTTTTTCAATTTCAGTTTTATTTCATTTTCATATGCCATTGTCTGATAAGTTCAAGATTTGTGTAAATTGAAAGAAAAAAAAAACCGAGTACAAATGAAAAGTTTCATATACAACAGAGTCAATATATAAACATTATTGTGTAGCCATCCCACCTGCAATTTTACGTTCACGCATCTTCCGCCATAATGCTTCAGCTTTGCGTTTTGGCCAATTTTCGAATTTTTGCGAGAAACTACGAAAGAATTTATACTCGCGTATCGTTATTGACATTCGACGTTGCATTTTGAAGAATCTTGTTTGTTGTTATTTTGTGATTGTACACTTTATTTTTTATTTTGTTATTTTCTACTTGAGACTTTTATCAAAATAACACAAAAAAATGAAATTAAGATATTAACATTGACAAAGTGTCAATTTTTTGTTGATAACGTAATCACTTTCACTCACATGCAACAATTGTGAAGAAAAGAAAAAACGCGCGCAATATAAATAATTTTCAATTTTCACACGTTTGTTTACAATAAAATGACCAAAAAGTCGCAAAAATGGCATCCAAAGAAGCGGCAAAAATAAACAAACAACAATTACAAAACGATTTCGAATGTTGTTCACACGCACTCGCTGCTTGCTTGCTTGTTTGTTCGGAAGCTAGCTTGCTGCTTGAATACGATTCGAAACGTCTGTAATGAACGGAGCCTGCAACAGCACTAATGAATTTGCCAACGACATGGCAATATGGCGTGTGCAAATATGGCGCACTTGCCGTTATATTTTACACAAACATGCATACAAACACACACACATACACATACATGCTAATACTCATATGAAATATGGAATACCACACGACGACGACGACGACAACAAAATAAAGATACAACGATACGTATACGCAACCAATACATTCTGGTGAAAATGATGATGATGATGATGATGATGATGATGATGATGATGATAATGATATTGATGAGAAGCAGGAATATCCAATATACGTATCTATTAGTCTTGTGTGTGTCTGTGTTGACTTTGTCTGTGGTGTCGAGTCGTTCATAGTGAGTATGTTGGTATAAAAATGCTAACAGTTAACGGGCCAACAGCAACAATTCAATTGTAAACAAACGATGAGAGAACAAACAAAAAAAAAAATGAACACTCTGAATACAGTGCATACGTTTTAACACATTAGCAGAGTAGTAACGGTCGTTCGGTCGTTTGGTCGTTCGGCAGATTGGTGAATCGATCATATATCTCGGCCTGCTTCGTATAATCGTCATCATCAAATCATAGACAATACGTACAACACATGCATACATAAGCTAGTAAACGATGAGTATAGATATACAGAGTTGTCGCTCTATGATGCAAAAACATCGATAACAATGACGATAATGATGGTGATGGTGATGATGCTTATGTTGATGACAATAACGGCTTCTATGATTATTATGATGGCATAAAGGATATAAAGGATGTTTTCCACTACTCTATATTTATGATGATGTGGTGGTGGTGGTGTTGGTGGTGGCGATTGAGTGTACACAAAATGCTAATATTGTGGCGGTTTTTATGCGCTATCGTATTAGCATGGATGATTGCCTAATGTCTTTCAACAGGTGTTGGTTTACATTTTCTAAGCATTTAAGTGAATTATACTTAATTTAATTGAGATAATGTTTTTAAAAGCAAATCTCTTTTTATTTCATTCGATGTGTGGGTAATTTTTGTGAAATATTTTGCGGTATTTGCAAAAGTACTAATGGTCATACTGTGCGAGTGAGATGGTTCATTTAGTTTCAGTAATGAAGATATGCAAAAGTAGTCGACACACACGTGTTCTCAATTATTATTCTTTGATAATTGTAAGTTTTTGTTAAATACTTTTAAATTTGAATACTTCAGAAGACATACTTCTTTGGCGCACCTTTTCCTATATATTTTGCTAATTTGATTTTCATCAATTTTTGTACAAACGGAACATAAAAAATAAATAAATATGTGGCACTTAAAGTCCCAAAGGGCTCTTTGCCCAAGCTTCTCTTCTATTACTGTTGTGCGTGTTAGATTTTGGACAGTATTAGAAGGGACCTACTTATTTTAGCCGGTTCCGAACGACAGAACTTTTTGCGACTTCATTTTTTCTGAGCTTTATCACAGAGTTCTTTGAAACGTTTAAAGGAATGGCAATATCGTTTATGATTGACGAATCAACCATTTCCAAGCGTTTAAAAGCAATTTGAATGATTCACAAAAGCAAGGAAATTGGGTCCCATATGAATTGAAGTCAAGAAATCTTGAATGCCGATTTTTCACGTGCGAACGATTGCTTCAACGGCAAAGAAGAAATAGTATTTTGCATCGTATCGTCACTAGTAATGAAAAGTGAATCTGTTAGGATAGTCCGAAAATCCAGTGACATTTATCGAACACAATTGATGCGTTTTAGCCTACCATCGAAGGAAGAACGGCTACAATACCTCGAAAGACACTACAAACTAATTTTGCAACATGACAATGTTTGTACACAAGTTGCTGAAGTCGTTCAAACATACTTAGGTACTCTGAGATGGGAAGACCTACCCTTCCACCATATAGCACAGATATTGTTCCTTCCGATCGTTCGATCCACTTATTCCGATCGATGACACACGGCCTGGAAGAACAGGGCTTCCATTCTTACGAAGAAGCCAAAAATTGGGTCGGTTCATGGATTGTCTAAAAACATGTGGACTTCTTCTGGCTCGGAAACCGTAAGGCGCCAGAGAAAGGTTTAAAAATAGAAAAAAATCCCTCAAAACCAATTTAAGGCCCCAATAGTTTATTTCTTTAAATAAATATAATACGATTTCATCGAATTTGTACAAGTTTTTGTGGATTATTTTCATATATTTTAAGGCGGCGACAAAAAACTGATAGTTGTCAAAATTGGAGACATTGAAAAAATATTTTTAAATTGTTCAATGATTTTTCTAAAAGCGAGTACAGTAAAAGAGCAACTATAGATACTATTTCTACTGCTCAAATGATGTATGCAAATATAATGGCATCCGGTAAGTTTTTGTGCCCAAATATGCTTCTTTCCAATATCAAATAATTCCAAGTCAACAAAATATTCCACAACTGTCAACGTTAAATTGTACCAAGATAGCGAAAAATTACATATCCCACAATTCCCAATATTACAATTCTCCACTTCCTCATTTCAATCATTCGAACAATTAAAGAAATACAACACTGGCATTTGCTGCACGAAGAAAAATAAATGCAATTCACTTTAATCATAGTAACACTGTTCGAAATAGCTTCTTCTTTCTAAAAGAGCACACACACACTAAAATAATTTTAAATATAGTACAAGATGTTGCCATAGCATTTAATCAAGTGTACCCCAATTTAATAATGTAACCATATTATGGCCAATCAGGAATATGATATTCTCATATAAATATCTATTTATATAAATTCAACATAAATAACTATGTCAATAAGTCAATACTTAACTGGAATTATAAGAGATGAAAGAAAAAAAAAAAAAAAACTTGTCCAATAAACAAATAAATAATTACGATAAGTTGGTGACAGGCCAAATAAAATGATATACTTACAAGTGACTGACTCTTAAATACCTAACTTATAATATATGTACAATTATATTGTATTACTGAGGTACTAAGAAAAAGGGGACAAAGTCTGGAATTAGCAATAACATGCTGTGATAAATTTATTTACAAGTAAATGTAAAAACTTATAAAGAACATTTTCACGTTGGCTTAGTTACAATCTAAAAATAATTTCTTATAAAATATACATACAAATATAATTCAAAAAAACACGACAAATACTAATGGGGTCAAATTGAACATAAATAATTTTGGTAAGTCGGTAGCGTCATGTATACATATTATTCAATAAGAATGACGATGAAAGAAGTGTTCTCACATATATATGTGTTATGTACTACATACGAATATGTAGGTACAATTTGTATTTTTGTTTTTTTTTTGTGTTACACGCAATTCTTTTCTTCTTTTGCATTTGTATTTGCGTAAACACAGCCAACAAACTGTACATATGTATTTCCATTGTCAATACCATTGTCATCATCATCATCATCATCATCATCATCATCATCATCATCACTGTAATTTCCGCTTCCACAACTAGCAAATGCATCCGGGAAGAATGACGTTTAGTTTAGATGTATTATCTTTGAATTATTGTATTATTGTATTTAAGTATGTACGTATATCTTATGTACATATGAGTATATATTAAAGTAGAGTACCTATAAATATATGTACGACTTGTCAGTCAATGCACTTAGCTAGTCTGGGTGTTTAATATGATTTGATTTGTTTGTTAAGCTATCAAGGAAAAATGAGCATATGTGTGTGTGTGTGATTTTGTGTGAAATAGAAATAAAAATTCAAAAGCATAATATTATGAGGTCAATTAATTTACAATTAAATTTTTTGGCAAAAGAATTAAAAACGTTTATACAAATATCGAAAGTCTAGACTTGTAGCCTACATTTTGAAATTAGCTGTATTTAGAATATGAACAAAAAAAAAATCTACAATAAAATAGTACTCGATACTTTGTAAAACCATTGGCATATCTTTATTTGCTTGAGTTTTTTAGAAAAAATTCATCACATCTACACTTTAAGCTATGTATATGTAAGCAGGAATATAACTGAATATGAACATCAAATTGACCCTTACAATACGAAATATTTGTTTGCCTTATTTTGAGCATCCGTACACCCCAACCCGCTTAGTACCTAACCATAAATTCTATTCTAAGCAATAAGCAATCTATGCCTATATGTGTACATATACGTTGTTGTTGTTGTTATTGTTGTTATAACTGCTATTGATGTTGATACTGGTGTGTTATTGACGTCATATTAGTGATTATATGAAATTCAACATTGCGGCGAAGGTGTGCGACCTTCTTTCTATACCCTGTAGAAAAGAGAAATATTTAAAGAGAGAAAGGGAGACATAGAGAGAGTGAGAGAGAGCGAAAGTAAGAGACAGAATATTGCTGGCACTAGCGGTCTTTGTTTATTTGTACGTTTTTACAAATGAATGAATCAAAATGACAACAATACAATACAAGTGTGCTTTAAATGAAAATAAAGCTGTTCACTTTAATCATATATTTGCTTACAGTGTGTTACAGAAAAATTATTTTTACTCAAGCAATACTTTAGATTAGTTATTCACAAGTCACAAATTTTTGATTTTCCTGCCTGTTAAAATGAATAAATGAAAGCGAAAATAAGAGATAATGTCTCTCTTCGGGTGGTGAATGGTTTTAATTGCACTTTAGTATGCGAGGTCAGCGTGGAAGTCTCAAACTTGTCGAATCGTCATGATCATCTGTATCAAGTTTCCGTCTAATAGCTTAATCTTTTTATATTTAAAGCGAGAAAATATACAGACGAAAGCATACTTTTGTATGTGAGGTAGGTGTGGTTCTGATCCGATTACGCTTGTTCTCAGACGTGTTTATCTATTATTAAATGTGATAATGCGCACGAAGTTTTAGCTTGATAACTTTACATTTTCATGTTCAAAGCGCGATAATATACATGCGAAAGCATACTTTTGTATGGGACATAGGTGTCGTTTTTATTCGATGACGCCCATTTTCAAATTTGTCAATTTTAGCTGGATGGCTTGATTTTTTTCAGGTTCAAAGCGAGAAACTAAAAATTGGAAGCATATTTTGTATGGAAGGTTTTCATCCGATTACGCCCATTCTCAAACTTATTTATTCATATGTAAATTTTATCATACGTATTAAGTTTCAGCTTGATAGCTTTATAGTGAGAGTGCACAAAGTGAGAACTCATATATACGAAAACATATTTTTGTATGGGAGGTAGGTGTGGTTTTGATCCGATTAAGCTCATCTTTGTACAAGTTTGTTCTCTGGTAAAAAAAAGCCTTATTTGCTGAGTTTTAGTTAGATTGCTTTAAATTTAAACGCACAAAGTATCAAAATATTCGTATTTTTGTATGGTAGGTAGGCGTGGTTTTGATGTGAATTCGCTCTATCACAAACTCAGCCATTCGTTGAGCAAAAATAAATTTATGTAATAATTTTCAACTCGATTGTTTCATAAACACATCAGTTATCATGCGAAACAGATCGAAGGATAAGCAAGCTTGCTAAATTTGGGTATGAATAGAAGAGAATTATTAAAATCAATAGATTTCGAACAACAGAATTCTTATGTTAAAATTTTTTTTTTTTTCAATTTTGTCATATAGCTCTTTTGGAATAATTGTCAATTACATGCCAACAGACGAGCATCTTTTGAATTGGTCGGGACGTAGAATTGAACTGGCTCATCATAGAAAGCAAACTCAAGTATTAATTACTACTCACTTACAACATTTATTTATTCATTTTGGTATAAAGAAAAATTGTAAATCTAAAATTTGTTCATTGCATACTTCATAGCACAAAAAAAAAAACGAATTTTTTCAATACACTGTAAGTTATACTACTGATGTATGCGATTATTCACATGATGAAAAAAATCTGTACTATAGTAGGTATAAAACACAAAACAAAAAAAATTAAGTAATACTGACGATGACGTCTGCGATGACGACGACGACGCGAAAAAAGCGAAGGGCTTTTATTTTATTTATTTTTTTGTTCTGTTTCACCCATACACAATGTATGTACGTCATGAATTGTTGACAGAATGACAGCCATTTACATGATTTGCTAAATTCTTCAACTACTTGGAGGAGGTGATGATGAATGGTTGGTTGTATGGATGAAAATGTTAAGCATTCTACAAGGATGGTCAATCAGTCAGCAATGACAGACATTAATTGAGTTGAGTTCTATGTAAATTGATGCTTGATTACTTTTAATTGTCTTCATTTAGCAGTGCTCCTAGATGTGTATATGTGTGCGTGTGTGTGTGTAGTATAATAAATGCCATAATGGATACAAAGAAGTAGCAAAAGAGACACAATTCATTTGCCTGCTACCTTAAGCTTATCTTATAAAGTTATTAACTGATGGGCAAAAAAAAGAAGGAAATTAAAAAATATCACTATTACGTTGATAATCGTATGTTAATCAATCTTTTTAATTTTAAAATACATCCTGCATGAGTGTTTCATTTTGTTTTTTTGTTTTGCCCAACAGTTTACCAAGAACGTGATATGAGCATATGCTATGATCTTTAAATTAATATTACTGGTTTCAGTTGATTGGTCATCTTGTGAGTTCTATTGCTTGTTGCTTGTTGCATATTATAAACTAAAGCAAACTGAAAACTACTACCATCTAGTAAAAACACCCAAGTTGATAATAAAGACCAACCACATTTCTAATTTCTAGACAAATGAGTTCCATTTTTCATAAATAAATCGCTCATGATTATGTAGACCACACCTCGTTTTTATTTTAATAAAGAATTCTAAATAAACATTACAAACTCACCTGCTAAATAGCGATCGCTTTGTGAACGTGAATATCGCAATGTCTGCATACGTAGAGTAAAAAGAGAGAGAAAGAGAGAGAGAGAGAGAAATGAAATCCCATTAATTTTCATAATCAACTTTTAATTAACATCACTTCCAACTCACCAATTTCTGTCCGGCAAAGTCGTCACGTTTTTTCTCCTGCTTCAGCAAGAGCGGCGCTGAGTTCGATTTCGTTGTTAGCTCTTGTATGCCGAGATTTTCGTGTCCGCTGTGCAATGAAGCACTGCTGGGTGACGGCAAATCATGAAAGTTCGTTGGCGCCAACATCGATTGGAATGGTTCCTGTCGCAATGCCAACGATAATTGACCGCGTTCTTTGGTGCGATTGTGCAGATGATGCAATTTGCGTGACAGTTGCGCATGCGGATGATGCGGATAGTGTGTGTAGTGATGATGCGTTGGCAAATGTTGATGTTGTGGGTACGAGGAGGGTAGCGATGATGACGATGATGTCTCCAACGAATGGCTACGACATTTTTGTGCTCTGCCACCATATGGCACCATAACAGGCATGGCACCACCACCGCTGTATTTGCGTCGCAAGATTACACCATTTGTATCGCTAAGTACGGTCGTCGCAATACGATTACTATTCGTACTACCACCACCACCTCCACTACCGCTAGCACTACTAGCATCACCATCCGTGTAGTCACAATCGCAGAAGGGCACCGTCTCGAACTCATCATGACCCTCATCCTCTTCATCCACATCCACATCGACATCAGCATCATCTTCCGCTTCGATAGTATCACCGTTGGTGTTGTTGTTGCTGCTGTTGTTGTTGATATTTTTGCTTTTCAGTTGCCTGTTGCCTCCGGTAACATGGTGTCGATGTCGTGACAAACGTACTAGATGTTTTTTCTGTTGTTGCTCCTGCATTGATTCATCTGCAATATCGCATATATCTTCATCACCATGCGGTTCATCACATAAACTAAGCACCTCGAGCAGATCAGGATCATCTGAGGATACCACTGAATTGCTTTTCTGGAATTTCATTTTACGCAATGCATCCAAACTGCTGACCGACTCATTATCATTATGTATGCTCTTCCAATAGGGCATATCTTTGGGTGGTGTTGCTGTACCAATGCCACTCTCATTATTGTCGTTGTCCAGCCCAGATGAATCGAGTGAAATACCAGATTTACCAGAACTTAAGACGCCAGATGCTTCTTCACACGCCGACGATGAAGTGGAGCTGCGAAAAGAAGCAAGAAAAGAAAGAATATATAAATATGCAAATTTCCTAAACACACAACATCGATGGTGGGCACTTTATAATGCGGCCGTCCGGCTGATTGGCAATATATTATCTTCGCGCCCAAACTAAATAGCTTCTTCTTATTCTTAAATAGCTTCTTTACATGCATTTAATTTTTATTCTACAAAATTTGTCGCATCTCTCATGCGTACATAGAGAGAGAGAGAGAGAGAGAGAGAGAGAGAGTACTTACTTATTGTCTTCATCGACGGCGCCAACACTCCTTAATATCGACTCCTCAGATGTCCAGATTGTAGAGGTTGATCCTTTTTTGGTAGCATCGCTACCATTCAGCAAATAACTTGTCGTTGTCGTTGTTTTTGTAGTAGTCGCATTCGTTGTTGTAGTATTATCAGCAACACCACCACCACCACCACCGCTGCTTCCAATTGTTTTTGATGGGGTCATCAGAGTAGACTTTGCTGGCGGTGATATGAAGTTAATTGACGACATTGTTGTTGTTGTTGGTGTTGTTGTCGTTGTTAATGGCAATGCAGTTTTTTGCATCACAGCCGTTGTATGATTTATGCGCTCCCGTTTTGGTATTGATGTCGCCGTGCCGGATGCCACCAACATGCAAGCAGCCGCCGCATCCATGCCAACCATTGATGACTGATGCTGGCTCTGACTGTTGGCAAGTCTATCGGAGTTGCGTATTTTCGTTTCCATATCATTTTCGCATTGATGTTGTCGTTTAATTTGAAGCAACTCTTTATCTACGGCTTCTTGGTCATTACAAGCGACTTCTCTTGTTGGTGCCTTCTCCTCGTGGCCACTTGTTGCTGCTGCTGCCGCCGCTATCGCAGCAGCTACTGCTGTCTCTTCAATTTTTAATATTGTTGTCGATGATGTTGTTTTTGTTGTTGGTGCGACATCATTCTGACAATGTTGGAAATTTGTGTGATGCTCCGACGGCATACTGAATGTTGCTAAACTATTGCGTTTGCCGCTTTTGCCATCAGCAGACTTATTATCATTTTGCAACTGTAATGCTGATGATGCTGCTGCTGTTGGTGGTGGTGTCGGTGCCGATAGTGTTCTCATATAGGCAACATTCGTTTTCGTTGTTGCAGTTGCAGTTGCATTGTTGCTATTGCAGCTATTATCGATGCGTCCGCAATCAAGGTTAAATGACTGTAGTGGAATGGTTGCCTGCAAGTGGTCGAGTAAAAACAAAAAACATTTATATTTATGTATGATCAGCTTTAATGAAGAAAATTCGTTTTTTTAAAACATTTATATACATTATCAGTGTGTGTGTGTATGTATGTGCTTGCATACGAGTACAACGATGGCTTATGACACCGATCGACTGCTTGATTGAACAACAATGCTATAGTATAAGATCTCTGCTGATTTATACAATACGTAGCATCGTCAACATATCTGAGAGATTTTTACTTAAATTGCATCTGAAAGAACCTTGAATGTATAATGAGTTGCTGTTAGTTAGCCCATTCGATGGCATCATACACGTATTATATCAATACATATTTATGCAAATTAAAACTAGCTTCACAGACAAGCCAAGTCAAGTCTTCTCTGTCTGTCTGCCTTGAGGATATTTGACAATTGCTTTTCACTCGTTCGCATTTATTATTTGTAAGTAATAATAATTTGTGGCATTTGTATTACTTGCTATGGTCAAGTACAAGGACAACATATGCATTATATATATATGTGCATTAGCTATGGGATAGTTGATCATTTTTCGTGATTCTTCGTAAAAAGTGCGTAAGTCAAAAAATGGCAGAAGTTAAACGACATTGCATCTATGTCAAAATACATCAAAATATTAGGGAAATCCACATATAATTCTACAGCTGGTCCGGAGTCACCTCTAGAATGGTAAAATGTATGACCAACACGCCTTAATATTGTATTTTGAGTATTTTTTGTGAACATACTTAACCCTTATATCGATTCCTTAGAGGGGCTCCCATACAAAATTTTTATAAAATGTATTCTCATCGCTCTTAGGTTGCTTCTACAAGGACAAAATGTATGACCAACATCCATTAATTTTTCCTAGCAAATATTTCTTCCAAACATACTTAACGGCTACATCTATTCCTTAAGGGGGTTCCCATACAAAACAGACACAAAAATACCTGCAAAACGAAGAAAACACACATAGCTGTCCAGAAAAAAAAAAGGTAAGTCTCTTATATCAAAATAATTTAATATTTAATCCCATAGCTAATGTGTATGCAACTATAGTATATAGCGCTGACAATATATTAATATGAAATGACATAGACAAAGAGGATATCCCCAATTGATATGGCTCAAGCTAAGCCAAGACAAATGTTTGAATTAAATAAAATATAGCAATGTTGAAATGTACATATGTATTTGGTAGAGTGTGGCAATTAAAATTCTTTAGAGAACACGACTAGGCTCATGAAACTATCATGTTTCAGGAGACATAAGCATAAACATCATACCCATACAATCTATACATAGGTTGATGTATAAGACAAAGCGATGAACAACATTTACAATGGCTAGCTAACTCGATGATTTAGTACAAATGTGTTACAACTAATTCGTATTTTTTGTTTTTGTTTTTGTTTTTTTATTTTTTGCGTACGCTCTTTATATGTATGTATATTTAAAGGTAAAGATAGGTAGGTAGCTAGGTAACTCATTAAAATCGACGACGTCAACAACGATAGGAATTGTCGTCATTAATGGTATAAACAATTGTTATTGCAATTAAGCATTACAACATGTCTGAATGTTGTCTTGAATAATGTTGCAGCAACAAGGTTGCAAATTTCATTCAATGAACTCTCAAAGAGGAACAGGAAATGGACAAATGGAAAAAAAAGAAAAAACACAAAGGTAAATTATGTATGTGATTTATAAGTGCGATACATATTGTATGTATAAAAAATGTATAAGTAAAGGGTGATTTTTTGGAATTTTAAAGTAGTCAAAAGAGTCTATTAATCTTAGCGTTTTTTATATGTGACAAGGTTGCAATTTCACAATTGATACGTTGATGCCACAGTTACGCTTGCAAGTTGTGCTGAATTCGAAGATTAGAGAATATTTCGAGCAACTAGAGCGGAGTGACAAAGAACCAATCAAGTTGGTTCTACACTTTACGTAGATTTTGGGCTCATTTTAATTTATTTTCTGAAAAAATCTTAATCTACATATTTTAATATTCAATTTTTGCAATATGTGAATTAATGATTTCTGTAGAGGCCGAGAGCCCGCAATCAAGTTGGTCCTGGATTTCTCTGCCCAAACGATGAGATCAATTTTTGGTTAATGGCAAACAAACAAAATGATAGCATTTTAGCGAACTTATCTATAACTGGGCCTTCAGACGTCCCTAAAATCAGAAAATATTTTGTATTATTTGCTGCACTCTAGGGGACTGGAGAATTCAACGTATTCGCGTTCTTCACAAAAGAGCTCAATTAGTGTGTTTGAATCAATATTGAGGATATTTGGTTTTGGCAGAACTATGCTATGTCTCATACAGCACATGATAAAATCGACATACCATCAAGTGACCATATAGATCGTGCGATTCGACACTCTAAATAGTTTTCTTCGATAAAAATATCAGATACTAAACCTATGTAGGCAAGTCATTGACATTAGATGTTTTAGAACCTAACGTCTATCATATTATTGCCGAGATATGGTTTCAGTTGTTCGAACAAGCAGTCGCAATTAAGCCTACAGACCCTGAACTATATTCGGAGCAATTCTGGCGCTCTCTTTTGCTTAAAATCGTATAAATTTATTAAAAAACATAATTTTATATATCGACTAATATTAAAATTTAAGTAATTTGGATCATATTTTTTGGGTTTTAGTTCAATATCATAGAAAAAAAAAGAAATATGTGACACTTGTGAGCCCCGAAGAACCCTTTGGCCGAGATTTTCTTCCAGTACTGTTGTGTGCGTGTGTTAAATTTCGTACAGTCTTGGAAGGGACCTTGCCCACAGGTGGGCACCATTTGAAGGAAAAACCATTTCGATATGAAACTTTGTGCTTCAGTCGGGAAATGAATCCACAACTAACAGATCAGAAGGCCTACGCTCTAACCACTGAGCTACGCCACCATATTCAATATCATATACTATAGTCTAAAAAAGACACACTTTTTAGACGTGTATCATTTCTTCGCATGCACCTTACATGATGTGGTGTACAGGTAGCAACAATATTGTATGTAGTGCGTAGTAAGTACGATATAAAGAAGTGAATCGATTTTTATCGCATATCAACACAATATTACAATGATTATTGTCATTGATCAGTGCAACAGTGCAACAGCAGTAGTAACAACATTCACATCTTAAGGACACCCAGATTTAAATTTGCACACAGTGATTGCACATACGATTAAGCCCCGCTCCCCCCATTACTATTGTCAAAGCAAATGAATTGCACTTGTAATGCTGCCGTTGCTGTTATATACAATTGCTTTATGGCATGATAGAGTACATTTTACGTATTATTATAGATATTTGTATTAAAAGTATATTTACACTTGAGTTTGAGTTCGTTAAGCCAATATTGTGTCGCTCTGTGTTGTTATTCCACAGCAGGAGAAGCAAATATTTTTCGTTGTATAGAAAATATTAGTAATGATGAAGGAAAAAAAAATTGAAAAAGCAAAAGTCTATGTGTGGACTAAATAAAATTGATTTAAATGATTTATTGGCAATATGGGTTCGGCTGATTGTTGCTGCTCCTGCTGCTGCTCCGTTACAATGTAACACACATAGTGCTCTACTAAAAGCATCCTTTGGGTATATTCGCAAATAACAATGAATGACTGACAGACAGTGAGTATGTGTATATGAAATAAAAAAGATAAATAGTAATTCACAAAAAAAAACATACTTCATTCATTCAATGAATTCATGTATTGTAATGTCATGTTTTCAATGCACACTTACTTATATTTCCTCACAATGTAGTAGGTATCTACTTCTTCCTTTTTCTTTTCAGTTTTTTGTGGTCACTTTTGATTTTTATCACATCACCGCATTGACAATAATAATTAAATACGATTTACACTAGCACGTACCAACAACATCAGTGAAACAAACTGCTACAGAATGACATATTACCAACAAATGTCAATTGTCAACCAACCAACTTGCCCAAATATGGCAACGTTGATATTGTTACAATACAATTGTATGAATTGCACTTACATATGTGCATAATAAATGTTTATATATTTGCAATTTTATCTACAACATGCTGCACAACATGGGATGCTTCACAGCGAAACAGAAAGTTGCAATTTTATGATTTGTTTTTATAAATTTTGTTTTTTTTTTTTTGTATTTAAAATGTGCATTTTTAAACAAATTGTGTGGTTGCTGAGCAAATTCAATGGAAATTTTTTTTTTAACCGTTGCATGATTATGAATTATTAAAATTCTGTTCTATCTGCAGCATATTTTGAAATGATGTCACTCACATATTTTAAAATAATATATTTGATTGTTATAATATTGTATTTTGCCTCTGTAAAGCAAAAACAGGAATGATTTGCCAAAAATTCTTCGATATTTGCTTGTGCTCTAAAAAATGTGACATTTTTTCTCATTCGTCGAAAAAAAAAATCAACTCTGAAAATGTTTTTTTTTTTTCAAAAACAGAAACCCTCTTTTTTTTAGTATGTAAATTCCTCTCAGAGAAATGATTAAAAGTGAATTAATTGACATTTAATTAAGTGATGGCAATATTTTTCTAGAAATGAAAATACCATAAGGTAGGATATAATAAAAAAAAACATGTCAATATTGCTGAAATAGATCTGAATAGACTTTGACTCTATAAAGTTAAATTAACATATTGATCACACATTTCTTTTAATATTTTTATGTATAAAATTTTATGATCACTTTAATCAGCATTTAATTAGTCACTTTGTTGCCACTTAACAATAATAAAGTGCTACACTATCATAATTTCACATTGTTTTATGTACGAATATGCATACGTTTTCGTATTTTTTATTAGTTAATAATGATGGCTAATAATAATAATGATGATTATGATGATTATGATGATGACACTATGTAAGCGATACAAAAATGTCATTAAATGTTGCTTATATTTCAGCCATAACTGGAATTGCATGTGGTATATAAAGCAACAAAATTTTTGATATTTCTATAACGCTGCATGAAAATATCAATCCAAAATAAGTTATCTTTTTTATATTACAATATATATTGTGCTTAAAGAAAATACATAGAATTTATTAATGATTATTAAAATGCTGGTTTTGTTTATTTTATCGGTACACGCAACAATTTCAATACAAATAAAATTACAAAATTGCTTCTTTGATTATCTTATATATTTTTTATACTTCAATTTGATTGTCGCCACATTATTTTATGTACGATATGTGTATGCAGTATTCGAAAGAAAGAATGTTGAAAATGTGAATGTATTGTACATGGCACTTAAAAAGTCGTAAATGCATGTTAATTGCTAACAATAATCGACAAATAATCCCAATACCGACCCTCTGATTTACTGATTATGAAGATAGTTATTTTATGGGCTCATTCTTTCTCTCTCTCTCTCTTGTTGTCTCTTTTTGTTTCTCTCATTCATGCTGATGGTCATTTAATGATTTTATTGATTTGATTGAATGAAAATGAAAAATGAAAAATGAAAAAAAAAAAAACAAATCCAAATGAATATGATTTTTATTGGAGTGAAAATTTGTTGTCAATACAAATAAGGAATAAAATTTTTATATAAAAAATTTCTCCAATATAATAAATAATAATAATAACAAAAAGAAACATAATTCTTTTTATGAGCTTAAAATTCCATTTAATCGGCTCAATATTATCATTAAGTCAAGTTAAAAATTGGGTAAATTTCATTTAATAATTTACATGGTAACCTCAAAAAAATAAACAAATAAATATTATTTGTTGAGTGTAAATAAACAAATACTTATGACAACAAAGGTAGAATAAACAGAAGCAACAACAACAACAAATACATTTTATTAGCAATCCACTTAACGGTTGATGTCTTTTGTATGTTTGTATATTGTCTTGATTTTTGGCCAACCCACATCGGTAAATCGATTCGACCCAGTCAATGAGAATGACATGATATACACATATGTATTTAATACTTATGCCACAAATCCGCTGCAAAATTTATCACCAATTTCATTGTAATACGATTTTGCGTGCATGCTGTTGCTGTTGCTTACCAAATGTCGTGCAGTGTAACCTAAATGCTATGCACTGTGGCCACTTGGGCACGCATGCGTCGATTTGCATTGCTGCCTGCTGTTGCGCATTGTTGATAAGTAAATACGACGCATTGATGAAATGAGTGAGTAAGCGAGTGAGTGAGCTAGCTATCAAGTAATTATAAAATTAAAATCCTACTTAAATCGACAATCGGCCCAGCATTTATGCAAAAACAACGGTTGCACTCACGTACGCACTGACACCAATCCATTGTCGATGATGCGATGCGGTGCGGTGCGGTGCTGTGCGGTGTGCGTGACGTTTAGCCCACTTTTTGTTGTATGCAACAATATATTGGCTTTATAAATTTTGCTTTTAAATTGAATTTAAACCGACACAACGAACAAAAAGAAAAAAAAAACAATCTAAAGAATGAGGAACTACAAAAGAATCAAGAAAAAAAATATGGAGTACGAAAGAGAAACTGATCTTTTGCTAGCCATATCAACGCATTCATTGAATTGCAATTCATCATTTGGTAGCCAAAAAGAAAAATGAAAAAAAAACAACAATAAAAAAGGAAGAATAAGAACCATAAGAAAAAGAATACCAACGACAGTAGAACACATCACTTTCGCAAGTGCCAAATTGTGTCTTTTCTGGGTTATTCCTTACTAATAAGCATAAGCGATGAGAGCGATGCGGTATGGAGGAGTTGACGAAAATAATCAGAACACGTTTAGCACACAATTGGAGCAACATTCTTGTGACGGACGTTTGGGTTGTTGTTTTTTTTTTAAATTCTTCTTTCTTTTGATATTGATTATGTATGTTTGTACCCGTATTTAGTATCTCTGGACATTGTATTATTGAGCAATAAAAAAAAAAATAAAAAAAAAACAAATGCAAAAAGAAATTGACCGAAAATATTTTGTGTTGCATGACAGCTACAGAAATAAAAACAACAATAACAACAACAACAACTACACAGCAATAAAGACGACCTACTCCTTTTTCTTATTGTTGTTGCTGTTGCTTTCCTTTACTTGGTAATTTCTCGTTAAAAGTTTTGACCCAATTTTCAAGATTTGCAGCATTGCAATTGAATTCCTTTTCGTTTCTTCTTTTTTACATTCCCTTCGGTTTCTTTGCCTTCTTGTGTTGCCTATGTGTTGCATGCATGAAACATCTGTTTGCTGATTCATTTTTTTTTTTGAAAGGGGGTATAATACAAAAAGAAGAAGAAAAAATGTGCTTGATTAAACGTTTGCAATTTTCTGTGACTTGTTTTATTATCATACTGGTCCTTGCATGCAATTTTGGCATTGGCAACATTTGACATATTCCCCCATGCTGCTGATGCAATGAGGTTATAATAATTTCAAATATTGCAGTGTAATGCTACAAATATAGCATGTACTGAGAAAAGTGGTAGTGCGGATGTGGATAATAAATTTGATTTATTTTCGTTGAATATATAAATAAATCATTGTTAATCGAGTAGCATTTATATTCGCCTTTTATTTTCATTTTTTGTTTGTTTGTTTATTTTCATAAATCATACTTATTTGCTTATTCATACTCACACTTGTTGCTGCAACATTTTTTTATTCTTCATTTTATTTGTTGCAAGTGCACATCTTTGTGATATGTAAGCGTATTTAAATTCTAAAGGGTGATGATATTTTTAGACTTTGACAGATTTGGTTTTGCAACTAAACGAAAATCTTTTAATTCTTTCAAGCATCATAAAAATACACTAAACTTATACGATTCTCTTAATATGATGACTATAAGATTTTACTTGAAATTCATATTTTTAAATAATCTCTTAAGTACGCACAATTTATGAGTAGTGTATTGAGTTTATGTGTGCGTTCATAAATCATAGTATTAGTTATGCCCTTGAAAAATAGCATTTATTATGTGTCACTAAAATAGGATTCATATCTTAAGCAACTGGATGATATATATGGTGTTATACAATTGTCAAACATAATCATAAACAAAAGTGACACTTGTTTGCTTGATGCTCTAATCTGGTAAAAATGTATCGACCAAGCCAGCAAACTGCGGAAAAATTAGTAAAGAAATTCAAAGATACCGAATAGGTCTTTGATATTGTACAGCCCATGCACCATTAAAATGCACGTTATGATGGAAGCACTGCAACGATTAGTGAAAGTGTAGCGGACACCCAAAATTTATCGATTCCACGGCGTACTCAGCATTTAAGCTTCTCTCAGGGCCCATTATGGTAATTCTAGGGTTTGCTGTTATACCTCTTCCACCATTATAAAGTTCAACAGCCGTAAAAATTTAAGCACGCTGACTATACAATGCGCCGTGAAAAAGCAGAAGGGCCGTACATGCGAAAGGATAAACTCAAAAATCTTTCAGAAGAAGTCAATGCAAGTGGGTCTCCGACATGCATTTTGGTCTGGTGGCATCATAGGCCCAAAATTTTACGATAATAACAATGGAGCTTTAGATTCAGTTAATCCTCAACGATGTAGTAGTAGAATATGAAAAATTTTTTGATTCAAAATTAACTTAGTTAATATATGATTCCAACAAGACTGCACTATAAACCCTATAGACCGACGAATATTGGTTCTATTTTAACATATATTCCATGGGCCTCACAAGAACTGGTGAGTTCATATTTTCATACGTTTTTCGTATAAATATAAAGTTATCAAACTAAAAATAGGTATATTAAAAAAGTTTTATTTGCGAAGTCGGATAACAACTACGCTTATACTCCATACAAAAGTATGTCTAAAATTGTATGTTTTCACCTTTTTTGGACGAAAGTATGAAGTTATAAAGCTGAAAGTTACTAAGTACAATTATATTCGCTATAGAATAGTTGAGTTTAAAAATAGAGAAAATTTCTTGAAAACTAAGCCTATCTCCCATACGAAAGTATGTTTTTGTAGGTACATTTTCACACTTTGCGAATGAAAGTACAATGATATAGATGCAAAATTTGGTACGTATACTTATATTTGCTTTTAGATAGACCACTTTGAGAATGGACGAAATCGGATGAGAAGCACGCCTATCTCCCATACAAAAGTATGTTTTCGTAGGTACATTTTCACACTCGGTGCACGAAAATATAAAGGTATAAAAGTTATACTTGGTATATATACTTATGTTTGCGAATAAATGAACTTATTTAAATATGAGCGAAATTTGATGAAAATCACGCCTACCTTTAATATAAATGTATATTTATTTTTTACGTATGTCGGTCTGTTTGTCATTGTATTGGATAGCTGAGCGTTAATATTAACGAAATTCATCTGTTAATGTTTAAAAATTCGAAAATATTTGCGGACTTTTGATTTTTCGATATTGTTTATATTAAACGAGCTCTGTTTAATACATTTTCTGCCATGATCTTCTTCTTCTTTTTTAGTTTCTGCTACTCTAGAAATATATAAACTACTTCTTACTGGATGTATGAGAGCAACTTTAAATAAGTTTCCCCAAGTACATGCATTTTATCAATAAACATTTGTAAGTTACATCAAAAGCGATGCACTCTCACACTTGCACAATTTAAATGCAACTTTATATGCGGTGAAGTTCAAAGTTGATATGAATTTTAAGCTTCTTGAAAATGGTTCATTTCTTATTTAATATCATATTTTCCAACATCCAAAAAACGCTTTTTCAGTCTTTGATACACTCAGTTATGGCATTGACAACATACTAGTATGTAGTGGTATGAATAAATGCTATAGGGCGATATGGTTGTCTGTAACATATGGTGATGTTATTTATATGTCAGCAGTGATATAGACAAAAAACTATACATATATATAGTAGGTACAATCTGTGCCTATTACGTTTGAAGATGCAATAATTACATATTGTTGCTGGTATTGTTGTTTAAGCTACTCCACAATAATCTCTGTATCTGCCATGCATTGAATCAAATGGGGCCATTATCATCATACAAAAATAAGTATAGCAAGAAACTTGTATATTGTTTGTATGTAAATTATGTGTTGACAACAGTTTCACTAGGGTAATAAGATTAAACATTTGTTTGAAGTTTCTGCTTACTGCTTCCATTCTCATATATTTATAATGTGTTTTATTTTTTTATACAAAATTTTCCATGCTTCCATATTTCTTTATCCAAATCAATGGAGATTTGTTGTTTTTTTTTTCATTTTCTTCCTTCTTCAATAGAAACATTTCTTTCTTTTGCTCGATTTAATCTTCTCATAGGTGATAAATTAAAATATCATCTATGCAATTGGTACTCTTCATACATATATCTAAACACTCACATATAAGTAATTATGTATATGTCTGTATATACAATATATATTTTTATATTCATTATTATTTCTTTAAGTTTACTTTCAACCGCTTGACCCGATGTCAAGAGCTAACAAATTTATTTGATTACAATTCCTCTATTGTTGGATTTGGATTTGTAAAATGTTTAACATACATATAAACATGTATATAAACATATGTATATTAAATAAAGAAGCGGCTAAACAATGAACAAATCCTATTTTATATGGTGTGTTGTTGTAGCAGCAGATGACAATATGGCCTATAAAACCGTTAAATTCGTTTGAAAGACATTAATTAAAATAAAATGTTTCTTCAATAAAATTCAATCTCTACTATGTACTACTACTATGTCTGTCTGAAATTGTCGTAAATTCGCATCACTTCAGCAGCAATGGGAACAAAAAAAAAAAAAAAATAGAAGATGAAAAAAAAAAACCCAAGATCTCTCTTCTCCATTGTATTATTTTGTATTGCATTATGTCCCATTTGGGCCAATTGTTGTCTTATTGTTACTGCTGTATTGTCATTGTATTGCTATTGCTGCAACTTGTTTGTTTGTTTGTTTTTTTTATTTATTCCGCAGTGCTCTCTTCTTAGCTGCAGGCGTTTATTACAAAATAAATTTTACAAAATCAATACAAACAGTCAACAAACCAAGCGCAACCGCCACACACAACTAGTCAACTCGACTTGGCTAATTTGAAAATAAATAAATGAAAAATGGAAGAAAAAAAAAAACGAGCACACAAAACCAAACAAACAATCTAATATTCCTCATAACTTATATGTGAAGAAATGTGTGTGTGTTTGTGTGCTTTTAGTAAAAATTGTTAACTTAGCATATAGCAAGTAAAACCAATCACACTTATACATATGCACATATACAAATATTCAATAGGTTATCGATTAAGAAACGAATATGTTGAAGGATGAAAAAACCAAAATTGCACTTTGCCAACTCGTGCCACTCACATGCACACACATACAGAGATACCAACTGAGTGTTTAAGCGAGTGTGTGTGTGTGTGTGCATTGCAACATAGAAAAGCCAAGAAGTGTAAAATTATCTGAATACTATGCATTGAACAATCGTGCAACATTTGCCAAACGCCACCAAAATGACAACAATGTTGACGTCTGTGACAATAAGCAACAACTAACAACCAGCAACTAACAACTAACAACCAACAAGCAATAATATTTTGAAAGGGAGATACCAATACATAACTGCATAAATGCATGTGTTTGTTGTTTGCATAGATAGTCTGGAAGCGATCAAGTTCGCATATCGGGTGAGTAGCACATATGTTAACATATGTTTGCTCTCACGTTTTTTATATGATGACTACAAGAGCAACTATAACTATATAGAATTGCAATGAGGACAATAAAGATAATAATATAAAAATAATAATAGCAACAACAATATGAACAACAAATAATATGACAAACGAAAAAAAAAAAAAAATCTAGCTACAAGTAAATATCAGCTATCTACCTTATACATAGAGTGAACCTAAACATCGAAACATCGCGATCGAAACAACAGCATACATATTTGTACATGCAAAGTAACTTGAGCCACTGCACTTACGAGGAATTAAAAATTTATGGTAATTTCATGATCAATTTCATAAATCGATCTGTAAAATTACGCGAATTTTAGCCATAGTGCAGCTCAATGCAACTAAAGCTCAGGCTCAGAAATCAATGATAGGAGACAAAGAGAAGAATACAAAAAATTTGTTCACTCTCCTAATCCCCTACAATTTATGAAGGCTCTGTTTTATATTATATCACCAACGATCGGTCGACACAATACCAGTAAATGATCATCATCGATTGGTGGAATGAGGTTATGTATATAAAATAAAAATATAATAAAATACCTACATATATATTTAGTTTATAGAACACACACGATCAATAGTGATTGTAATGTCGCGCAGTGTACGAAATGTGGTAAAAAATTGAGCAAAATTTTTAATATTCATAGTCAATTTTTTTCGTGACATATAATAAGAAAATTAATTAGTCATCATAGGTGATTCGTATGATCATATAAAGTCATATGCCATAATTACACATAAGGTGAATAAAAATATGAAGTATGTGAAAATATTCTGTGTCTTATTTCAACACACAGCCGTAACAGCAAACCAGAAGCTCGATTAGTTGTTTAACTTTAGAAGCCAACAACAATATTTTTAAATTAAATATGCTTCTATTCATGAACATGATAGTATCATGAATACAAATCAGAGAGTAGCTTACTCTCGAGGGAACTAACAGTACTATCGTATGGCTGCTAAGACTGGACCTTGACATCTAAAGACGAAACGAGCATAAAGGTTTTCGAGAGAAAAGTGCTCCGTAAAATACTTGGGTCAATACGCATTGAAGATGGCTCTTACCGAATACGGTACAATGATAAATTGCTGGAATTGTGCAAAGGAGAAGATATCGTAAAATTTGTTAAATCGCAAAGGCTACGATGGTTTAGACATATTAGGAGGATGGAAGATGGGCGCCCCCAAAAATACATTCTGGAATACAACACTCTAACGCCAAAAGCCAGAAGACGTCCGATGTTGACTTGGCAAGTTTTAGCTGATTTGAAAAAACTACAAATTACGCATTGGAGGATTGACTGCCGAAAACCGCATCAAATGGAGGAGGATTGTGGACGAAGCTAAAGTTCACCCCGAGCTGTAATGACTACCTGATGATGATGATGATGAGTAACTGTTTTAAAGGCGCCAAAATGAACCCGAATCTTTTTCTTTTCACGCAGAAAATTTCTTCATATCCAAGATATTCGAGTATTACACGATAGAACATTGTCAAATTTATAGGATTTTTGAAATCAGCTAATCCCAACTAATGCAACTAGTACCTTATATGAAACAAGTTGATAAAATTACAAAATAATATATTAGTTAGCCTTTTTTATATGGGAGCTAGAAATGTTTATGGGTAGATTTTTTGCGTTTGCACATATTTGAGTCGTTTTAATCTGAGAAACATCTGTGCTAACTTTCAAATGCCCAGTACGTTTTTTTATTTATGGTCTACTTTTATATGAAGCGCTCCCACTGTGCGGCCTTTGTGCGGCAACTTTTGCATATGAACTGTACGAGTATTACATTTACGAATATACGATATATGTATATAAATGAAGACTTTTTGCTTGTTAAAACTTGTAAGTTGCATCAGATTAATTCTGTAGATTTCTTATCGAATTGTGTTGAAATTTAAAGCAAAGGTTTAGGCTGAATTTTTGTTTCGATTTTGTTTATTTAGCAAAATCATAAAAGTAATCTTGCGTATATGAATATGTGAATATATGTTAGTACGCGTTTAATGTTTTGTGAGAAAAGAATTTATTGGGAATTTATGGATATAGCAAAAAAAAAATTCATTCAATTGTACAAATATCGGTAATATTTGAACATTTTTGCTGATATCTTCAATGATGGTTATGATTTCTAAATAGTTAAATAGATGATCCTCTCTAATGTATGTTATTTATACACATGTTTATATACAATATATTTGCAAGGTCTTTGTTCGAGCAAGAAGTTTGTTGATACAATGAATATATACATTTTACAATGCATATATACATTTTAGAATGCATATATACATTTTACTACTTCAACATTAGCTATTACAATGCATATGAGTATCTACAAACATACTTACAATCATTAAGAGTAGGCAAATAAACACACATACACACACACACACTTGAAAATAGAAAACATACACAAGATCATCATTTGTTTGTGTTTACTTACATGCTTCTCCGGTCTTAGAACTATGCCATTTGCCGCCATCGCTGCTGTGGTAGCATGTTCGCGATCTGTCATCGTATTGTTTTTGCCATAACGACTCTGTATGGCTGCTGTTGCAGCAGCCGACAACAGCATTGGTGATGTTGTTGATGTTGGTGACGACGCGGCCGATGAAGATGTTGGCAATTTATCTGATGTTGCCATTAAGTTGTCCAGATCTCGTAGGAATTTGTTTGCCCAAATATTAAGATCGTCATTGGTCTCAGATGCCACACCAACGGCGCCGGTGGTGGCATTCGCATCGGTAGCCCTTACATGTTGTTGCAATTGTTGACGCAGGCGCTTCAGTGTTGACACAGAAGTTGAAGTAGTGTCATCATTGGTGTTGTTCTCGTTAGCAGTGCTGGCAGTTGACGGTGGTGTGGGACTTATTGGTGGTGGTGGTAAAGCTTTTAACTTGGTTATTGTTTTTCTTTGTTCTTCAGTTGTCAGTGTAGATGCTGCTGCTGCTGCTGGTGTACTAATTATCTCAGCATGATGTTGATGTTGATCACCATTAGCTGATATTTGTCCTGTGAAACGTTGTGGTGATTTATTCTTGACACCACAACTGGCAATGCTTACATTGCAGCTACTGTTGTGTCCACAAGTGGCACTGTCAAATCCACTATCTGATTCTGTGGAATGTGATAATTCGTCATTGTGGTATTCACTGGTTGTGGTGGCGATGTCAGTTGACAAATTTTCTTGTTTTTGCTGCTGTTCCTCTTGCATTTTCTGTATTCTTTGGCGCGCTTTGTGTAATTCAAATACTTCGTTAATTTCGTTCTGAAAGTAAGAAAAATGTAAAGACGAAAGGTTAAACATTTTATTCTGTAATAGTGAATTCAGTTCAAATACATATTTTGGAATGCTCAACGTCGGTAATATGTTCTATGAGAGGGAAGTAGCCATACTTTCGAAAAATGAAACTTTTGTACTGGAAGCAGGCGTGGTTTTCACCCATTGATACCTATTTTCAAACATATTTGCACATAGCTTATAGCTTTTTATTTTCGTGCCCAAAGTACACTCGAGGATATATCTTTGTATGAGAGGTAGAGATGATGTTCACCAGAATACAGCAATTTTTTAAGTAAGTATTTGCTTAGCAAATATAATCGCATGTACTGAGTTTCAGCTTGATATGTTAATATTTCCGTGTGAAAAGTGGGGAAATATACATGGTAAAGCATAAGTTTGTATGGGAGGTAGGAGTAGTTCTTAACCGATATACCTTATTTTCTGAAATATAAATCAGTGAATAGATATAATCGTACATACTGATTTACAGCTTCATAGCTCTATATTTTCGCACGTAAAGTGAGAAAACATAATCATTCAACAACATACTTTTATATGGGAAGTATGAGCGATTTTCAATCGATTACACTCATTTTCTAATATATAAATTTTGTGGTAAAATTAACTTCATATACCAACTTTTAGTTTGAAAAGTGTATATTTTCGCGTACAAAGTGCAAAAAAGCTAAATTTAGAAACATATTTTTGTATGGGAGGTAGGCGTAGTTTTCATTCAATTTCGCCCATTATTAACTCATTCGTTCTTTGGTGAAAATAATCTCAAGTACCAATTTTCAGCAATCAGAGAGACAAACTTATGTACAGGCAGACAGATAGGCAGACACATGTACTTGACTAAATCGATTCAGATCGTATTTTTGAAGACTAATATATCCCATATATGTCACCTCATCCTATTGGGTGTTAAAAATTGAAGCACAAACCCAAAATACCGTTGACTATTTCGCGTTTAGTGTACAAAGAGTTTTGTACACTTTTTCCCAGGAATTACAACTAATAAGAAGCAGAAACACTCACGAAATGCATGGATAACATAGTAAACAGTATTGATAAAATCATGACATATTATGTACACTCGATATAAAATAAAGCCACAATTGTAACACAATGCAGAACACAAATAAATATAAAATCCATGAGATTAGAAAATAGAAGATTAATTCACAAGTACTTCGAAATCCAGTTTAAATGAAAAAAAAGCAACGTGAATTACTTAATTAAAAATATGCCCACGGAATTTGCTACACCAGTCATAAGTCTGACGAAGACATGCGCCTACCAGAACACAAGAATACTGATCATCTTCCTTGTACATAGGTTTATACCGTATATATGTAATATATATGTGTGTGTGTGTAGTACACTGTCAGACAACGCTCACTCATTTTTCAATAAAGTGGCATTATTTGTCTGTCTGCTTGTTTGCGCTCACCTTTGAAAATCCATACAAAAGCGATCGAACATTAACAGGTAATAAATTTGCGAGCGATCCACACAAAGTGTCTACTTGACTAGTTGCTGCCTGGTTGGCAAATGTTTTTGAATTATTTGTACAATGGCTGAAGAAAGAGATCGCAATAGAATAGCTATGTACTTATACATATATAAATGGCGTTAGTAGCAATAACGAGGGCCGGCCACAACCACGACCATTACCATGACAATCGACATTAACGACCATTTGATAGAATCGCAACAGTAACAGCAGCAGCAGAAGTGTAATAGCAAGATCGTTTGATCAACAATGAACGATGATCGCGACAACGACTAAGCATACTGTTGCTCATAGTGAGTCGAGCGCATCATTTGTCGTATGTCAGTGCTTGGCTAATTTATGTGGTTGGCTTTATTTACTTTATTGTTATTATTATGATTGCGTTTTATATTTGAGTTGGTGCAACGTGTTGCTACCATTATTCACATTCATGTATGTGGTAACTGTGTCTTTTCTGAATTGGTGCCCAACAATATGAGGCGTCTATTGTTAGGCGGCAAATTCTTACAGATGATGACGACGACGCCAATTCTGTTCGTTGAAAGTAATCCCAAAATAATGTGGTAATTTAAGCACGTGTTGAAAACAACTATTAATGCATTTCAATGATGGTATAGAATTTCTGGTTTTAAATTAAATTTCATACGATAAGTGATTAATAAGAAATATGCCTTAAGGACATTCGTTTGCTTCGCTGTTCTATTTAATTTCATGGTTTGCCAAACAATGCAAACAATCCATCACTTGGTCTAACATCATCATAATGCAGACAAACACAAACACTCATACCTTCACTATATTGTTCCACCAATTCATATCAAGCAATAATAATTCGAGTCCCATATGTACATGACTAATAGAAACGGCTTTGTGTGTGCGTATGTATGTGTGTGGCTGTGTGTGTGGTCAGTCAGTCAGAAGTCATCAACAAGGAATTCCCATACTGGGAACAAAAATTGTGTATAAAAGTTGAAAGAACGGCGTGCAAAACTTTCAGTTTCTTAAGAAAAACGTCCAAGACGACTACGCGCATTGGAAGCGCATATTCGCGAAAAGAATCTGCTTTAAAAGCAAAATCTCTCTGTAAATTTAAGATCATTTTTCTTCTTCCTCTTTTGTGGATTAAAAACAATAAATAAAACCGCTAAGAATTCGTATCCAACAAAATTCAGTCTCAGGTGTTCGTGTGGCGGAGAGGCGCGTAACGACGAAACAACACAACAACCATACGATATCATCGAAACCAGTCATGAGGTTTATTTGGTTTGTTGTGTTCGGCATTGCTTGGCTAACGATTTATTGCAACAGCCCAGTCTTATCTTTGCCACCATCGTTTATCGCAAATGCGGCATCCTTAAGACAGCAACAGCAGCAGCAGCAACAGCCGCAGCACCAGCAACGTTCGTTCGCATCGTTGTTGCCGCCATTCAAGCACAGATCGCAGGAAAATATTATTATAGATGCTGCAAATACAGCTTCGCCAGTCGATTTGAATGAGCTGTGGAAAAAGGATAACCGCCAATTCTTACTTGATCCCACCAATGCTGATCGCACTCAGCATACAGACCATGTTTTAGATGGTATCGTACACGCTCATGGCATAGGCTCTGCCAATACAAAGAGCAACAGCAATACTAACAGAGAAAACGCGAATGCGAATAATGCCAACAACAACAACAACAAAATGTATAGCGCCACTACAACAAGAATATTGCCTGGTGTACATGTTGTCAGTGATGCTGCTGGGGCTTTGGATTTAAATCGAAAGTGGCCCATTGATTTTGACTTAAATACTCTGCTTACAACAACACCAACAAATCAGCAACGAATCAGCGGTGGAGCACCAACTGCATCTGTAATACAGTCTGGTGATGAAGAAATATTTGTGCCGCAAGAAATTATGTCCCAAAATCGTGCTGCAATGGGTACGAATGAATTTTTTACGCCATTGAAATATTGGGTCAGACATTGTCAGACTGATGGCAACAATTACAATAACAACGATTGCCCAGAGCAATATTATCGCACCCTCTTTTCAGGCAGGTGAGTTTTTATGCATTATTCGCACACACACACATGTAAATTGCATTAGTTGAATGCAAGATGATGATGGAGACGACGACGACGACAACAACAGCAGTAACGAATTTTGTTAATTGGCCAATGTGCATAACTGACAGCGATGAAGGTCTTTGGAAAGACAAAATGAAAAAATGGAAAGCACAAAAAAAAAAGCAAATGTAAAACAAAAGCAAAACAAAGTTGAAGAAAAACAATCCTCAAGGTTGCAGTGAAAGTGAATTCGCATTTGTTGCGGTCTGATGTTTTTTGGGGTTTTTCTGAGGCGTTTTTATTTTGTTTCATTTCTTCATTTCGTTTTGCTGATCAGATCATTCAATTTGCAACATATTGCATGTTGATATGATAAGTGCAAATTTGCGTTTTGTATTTTATTCATGCATCTTTAGGTGCATATGTACATCGCCAAGTATATGTAATCATAGTATGTGATGATTACAAAAGGTTTGGCAGCATTTTAGGGAGGAGGTGTAGATAAATTGTGCTATAAGAAAAATCTTCAAGAAATGCAAATTGCAATCTGATTGCAGTTTTAATAATATTTGGTTTAATATATTCAACATATTCGGATCGTATATCTCGTAAATTAAATAGATCAGCTGCAAGAAAACAATCTGAGAATATTTCTCATAAACAATATCAATGATTCTAGAGGTCACAAGTGAATTTCGAGACTCAATGTAGTTCGAAGTAGATTTATTTGTTTAATTATACGCATTCAGTATAGTTTATTACATTTGGAATATCTAAGAACCATTTGATTTGCAGCTTTTTAGATGTTCAAACTACAATTGAGACCCATAATTTCAGAAGCATTTTTGCTCAAGCTCCTTAATAGATTCGATGTTTGTTGTGGAAACTATTTGATGATGAATAAAAATTCGATTAAACATGATATTGTGTCTTAATGTCGCCTTGAAACAAGTATTGTAACGGTCGCTATGAATTTGTTCATAAAATTTGATATTTGAGTTTTGATATACAAATCGTTTTTCTTTTGAATGCGTTAATTCTAGAGCTATGCTAAATAAATGGTTTATGGATTAGTAGATTTTTTTTTTAAATAAAGAAAACGATATACAAACCAATGGGTGCCATAACTCATTTGAAAAGGCGTTGGCCCTCCATGCATAATGTCGTCGATCTGAATCCAGAATCGACAATTTCAATGCATTGTTGCTTTCAAAGCAAAATAACAACAATAATTTGTATTACAAAATATGATGCCCATCAGTTAGCAAGAAATTGGCAATTATTTCGATATTAAAAAGTATACCAGTAGAATGTTTTTGGAACGACTTTTTTTTGACAGAACTCCGAAATAAGTAATGTCAAAGGAGTCTAAATCATGAAATAAGATTTTTATTAAATGTCATTCTCAACAAATCGACAATTTTACAAAATATGTGGGCTGTAACGCTAACCAGTTAAACCTACATTTCGTTTGGATCGATGTTGCCTGAGTTTTCAAACAAAAACTCTTTGGAGTTATATTTCGTCTGGATCGATCTTATTCATATTTTCAAATAAAAAGTTGTTTCTACGTTTTTCAAGAAGTTGACATTGATTTTCAAAGTAAATTTTAATAAGTTACAAGTCTTTCTTAATGAAATGGTAAGCTATAATAAATAAAATTGGGAACCTAAATTTGGCAGTTCCTTTCACAGGTGCTTTCTATCGGGCACGAGTACTAGTAGGTCTCTTTCAAGGAGGGCCTATAAAATGAAAATGCACATCAATATTGTAGCAGAAGAATGGAAGTTTGTTGCTTGGCCTTTGCCAATATTAATCAATTTTAGTTGTGCAAAAATTTTGTATTGTTGAAATAATGAAAATATAATATTCAAAGGAAAAAAGGTAAATACAAACACTTATGGCAACAACATCGAAATCGAATTAAAATTTCACTTTAGCGAATTTATGTATAATGGATTTCCGCTTTTTTTATGTCTTGTTCTTGTTTTTGCATATGCTTCAATCTTGTTATCGATGAATGCTTGCAATTGCATTATCCACAATCAGGCAGATAGCCATTCATTTTTATATGGAATATGGTATGCTGATGATATCATAGTAAGCGGAATAAAAATCTGATATATTTTATAATGAAAATAATAACAACAACAACGAATAAAGGGAAGCTTTTGTTGTTTTTGTTCTTATGATGACGGTCAGTTAAAACAATATATCGTAAATGAATGTTGCACAAGCGAATTGCAGGAAGCAACTCTTTGAGGTTTGCAGATGGTAGTCAGGCGTATGTGTATACAAGCAGCTGGGTGGACATGTTTACATACATGCAGATATGTATATAAACATTTGATAAACGTTGCTTTGTGTTTCTTTGCTCAAAAGTTCAATGAATAATTTGTATTTTTCCGAAGTTTCATTAAAAACACGCAAACATATTAAAAAAAGCGATATTTCAATTAATAATGCATTGAAATGTATTTATGACAATGGCAAGTCAGATACTATCAGACATCACTGTAGTATGTATAGTAAGGCGATCGATTACATTTTTAAACTCCTATATAGAGGAAAATAAGATGGAGAAAGAGAGAGCTGCAAGCATTTACGCACTTATTGATCGTTGATCAAATTGGGCGTTTTGCTTTCGATAAGAGCATGAGTGAGTATATTCTTTGGTATGTCCATATTTAGTTCTTTTTTTGAGATAATGTTGCAACCGCAGTGGGGGTAATGAATTGAAAAATATATATTTTAAATGAAGTTAAATTATATTTAATCCAAAAGAGATGTGATACAAGTATGTATGCCTTTTAAGTGGCCTAATTTTATATTTGTTTCAAACAAAAAAAAAAAAAAAAAGAAAATAAATAAAAATTCGTAGAACATTAATCATTTTAATTGCATGAGAGATCATGTTCGTTAATGTTATTGTTGTTATTAAATTTCCATAAATGCAATGAAATATTGTACACTACAATTTAAGCCTTTTTTTTGCTTTTTGTACAATTCATTTATTTTATTACAACTCATCACATACAATATTTCTTTTTCTGTGAGACTGGAATTTATTTTCTTTGAGAAAATTAAAATTTATTATTTATTGTTGTTACAAAGATCTTTATTTGAAAATTATAAATTACAATAACAATGATGATAACAATTTTTCTTGTCTTTCATGTTTTTTTTTTGTTTTTGTTTTTACAATATTTTTTGTTGCTTTGGGTGACGATGCCTTTTGAGTTCATTTCTAATGCAATTGATTAGACTTATGTTTGGACATACATATGTCTGTAGAATGTACACAAGTAAAACCTAAATGTACATGCAACACGAATATAAATGTGTGCCTCCTTTATTATTAATTACTCATCGTCATGTATGATACATGCATACTTTTGTACAAGAGTTAAATTGTACATGAATACAACATTTACTGTTGAAATAATTATAAAACTATTTATCATAAATGTTGAGCAGCAAGTCGTCATCGATGTTGCTCATAATGATCATCAACATGATGATGCAACATAAAATAGGTCGTATGCTGTTCAATTATGACACATGATATTACTAGTCGTCATTATATTAATGCTTTTTTCATATTTATAAACTATTGTCTGTGTATATTTTTCTAAATTCAGAAGCTTCTTTACTTTGGGAGGAGGCAACTAAACGAAACATAACCTTAGGCACTTACTCGTTTATACTCATTTGATATTTAGTTTCAATTGATGCTGTGAACAAAAAAAAATGCATTTCAATATAATTGCACCTAAGTTTGAGCAAAAAAAAAAAAAAATCAATAAGCCAAAGCCAAATGTTACTGCTACTTGCATGACTAAAAATGACTTTGTATAGATAGATATTTTTCTTCAGGCATGCACATAGTTAATTATACATTTTGTTTATAAATATGTATTATTTATTTAATGCCAATCAATTTAAACATTACTCATATTTACTTGTCCATATTATCTTAATTGATTTCATGAAATTGTAATTTGTGAGTATAAATGCATAAATTAATTAAATCAGTAATAACAATTGTTAGCAATTACTAAATATATTATATTTAGGTAATTACAATTTCATCATTCATATACGAGTACATGGATAATATTTGAAATATTTTTCTTGAAAATTATGATAAACAATATTTCAAATGATATTCCATATATAAGATGACATTTAAAATATAATTGAAATATCAAATAATGACACATTACTAGCTAGTTACATTTAATGTAATGTAATTACGTGCTGACATATGTTATGTAAGCTATAAAACAATGATCAGCGTCAGTTAAAAGCAAAGAAATTCTTAAGTTAACAGCGATTAATCAATATAAATGCAATTATCAGAAAGAATTGTGTGCATAAATGTTGTGAAAGTGAGTTAATAGAGGAAAGTGGCCATTCAAAAGCATAATTCGAGGCTCTAAGGCTTCTTTTACTACAAGTTAAATCATTTGGAACTTAATATAGAAAATCTTTTATACTAACCAATGACACATTCATAGATTACATAAAAAATATAAAGAAATATATGGCACTTAAAGCCCCGAAGGGCTCTTTGGCCGATCTTCTCTTCCATTACTGTTGTGCATGTTAAAATTTGGGCACTATTAGAGGGACCTACTTATTTTAGCCGGTTCCAAATGGCAAAACTCTTGCGACATCACTTTTTCTGAGCTTTGTCACAGAGTTCTTTTTTTTTAGAAGTTTTTTCATGGCAAATTGTTACTGCCGGTAGAATTGCCAATTGCTTGCCGACAGGTGGGTACCGTTCTAAAGAAAAATATTTTCGATATTAAATTTGTTATGCTTCAGCCGGAGATTGAACCACGACTAGAGATCAGAAGGCCAACACACTAACCACTGAGCTATGGCACTCATAGATTATATAGATTGTTTTTATTCGCATTTGTGGTTATTGAGGCCCAATCTGAGGTTGATTTGATTCGGTCAAGTCATATTTCTTACATAACCTAATTATGAAAATTGCAATATTCATTAAAATACACAGAATCACCTTATTTCATTTTTTCTTTTCAACATACTGACCCCCTGACTTTACTCTTTAATTGCATTCCTTACAAAATTCACGTATTTTTTTAATAACTTTCGCTACCACTGCTACCAGTGTCAGAGAGACGGGTCAAATATATGACTAACTTACATTAATTTTTACTACTTAACATTTTTTTCTAAACATACTTAGCCCTTATCGTTACCTCTAGTGGGGACTCCCCTACAAAAAACATATAAATACACCTGAAAAACGACAAATAACCCCAGGAGTCTCTCCAAAAATGATAAAATATATGATTGACCCGCTCCTCTGAAAAATTGAAGTTTTTATAAAATCGAAAGACCATGAATTTTGTAAAGAAACAATCCCAAGCAATGGAGACAAGTGGTATGTATATTTGCGGGAAAAGTTGGGGCAGAAGAATTACTGAAGGTTGATTATACATTTCTTCTGCCGATGGCACGGATATTTCATGATAGAGCTCATTAACTATTTTACTAGTATGGAGGGTTATTAAAAATACTTTGTAGCTCCTTCTTGAGTGGCAAAAATCACAAATTTTTATAACAACTCCTTTAGAATACATAAAACATAATGTCCATTAAATATGTGATATAAAAAAATCAAATTTTATGCAATTCAATTAAAATCCTGTGAATTTGGTAATTATTTTATTAAAATTAGCATTATAGGAACATTTCTTGAATTTTTCTTAGACAATATATATTCCTTCGTTTGACATTATTTCACTCACTAGATTATAACATTTCATATGTATCAATTTTGGCCAACAAAGAAACATTGTGTGAATGTATGAATACTTTGAGAAATGTGAAATTATATGTACACTTTTCTATCAAGCACATTAATTTGGATACTGTCCTAAATAAAATACCTACATAAAAAATGGTTCAAATGCATAAAAGACAAAAAAAGTAGAGTGGAGAAAATTACATCAACAAAAAACCTAAAATATATATAGTGTGAGCAATATTAATTTAAATCATTGAATGCATTTATGTACACATATTTATAGGTTTTTATGTTGATATCAATGGCACACCTTGCTCATGTTCCCATAAAAAAGTACATATCACATCAATTGTAAATGATTTCCTTTCTTGAAAATCACTAACCAAAACAGCCCACACAGTGCTGTTGCAGATAGTTAGTAATCATCATCGACATCATTATCACCATCATCATCATTGAGGGATCATCATAGTAATTCTATAATGTGCATACATATTGTGCAGAGAACACATATTGCACTGTCAATAAAAACACAATTTTCATCGTACGCACCCATAATTCAAAGTGTAATGGAAACCCAAACATAAAAGACCCACGCAAGCGATTTTTGCGCTTTTAAACAACATCAAAAATAATATACATATATTGTAGGTACATACATTCGAATACATGAACAGCACCATCGCACGGCAATACCTAAATGAAGACAGTACACAGACAGAAAGTGGATGGACATTTTGAATGTATGAATGCACGATCCTTTAAATAACAACGACGACAACAATAAATGTTCATGTAAAAAAGACAAATCGAAAGGGAGTGAAACACAGAGAGAGGCAAACAAAATGGGAACAATAGGTTATTGGGTATAACGCATCCCAATAACAACAGCAGCAGCAGCAGCAGTACCGACACTACCAAAAACCTCTCCCTTTCAATAAAATATGATATCTTCACTATAACAATATATATGTACTTGTAGATGTCTGTATGTACATACATTGTATTGTCTATTATGTGTTGTGTAAGTAATTTTTCAATTGATCATTTCCAATTTTAGAAATAAAGCAACCTCCTCCCCCGCTGCCAATACCGCCATAACAGCAGCTTTAAAACAAAGGAATCACCATCATCATCATCAGCAGCAGCCATTTTCTGTTGCTGGCACCAATGATGATCGTGCTATCGTTATTGCACCAAATGAAGATGACAATGAAAATTATGATGTCAATGTCTATGCAGCTGCCATGGCTGACAGAAATGATGACAACATTAATGTTGACAATTTTGATGACGACAATGATAATAATAATAATGATGACGATGGCGATGATGATGATAATGATGATGATGATGCAGATGACGATAATACTGATGAAGATATTACTACTTCTACTAGTAGTATTGATATTAATGATGACGGCGCCAATAATAAAAATCGTGTATATCGTGAAAATTATAATAACAATGATATCTACTATGCCAATATTGAGCCGAATGGCCGTGATATTTATGTCAACAATGATGATGTACTAATGTTACTCAATGGCGAACAAAATCTAATCAAATTTCTACATTGGGCCATGAAGCAATTGTATCCATATGAGAAATTTGTCAATTTTAGTGGCAATAATGCTAATGCTGAATATTATCATCCGAGTATGTACATTTGGAAGCAATTAAATTTATCGGGACGTCTGGAACCGCCACTATTTGTCGAGGAGCCACGTTATATCATTGTGCGCAGAGAACAATTGCAAGAAGATCTTCAATCAGGTAAAGAGGAATCATATTTTCAATATCTAGAAACACTTTCAAACTCGTGCATGGTTGACTAGAGCCATTTTTTGAATTGACTGCTTTTATGATTCAAAATGTCACGTAAATGAAAACTAGTGTATGGACACAATGCTTATTTATTAATGTTAAATTTTGTGTGTAGTATTACTTTGACAGCCAAATAAGATTCACAAAATTTGGTGCAAATATGTCGTCTGAAGTCTTGACAAACCTAACTAGAAAACAAAATTAACTAGAAATAACCAGTCACCCCTTTTGCTGACATTTTTTTGTCAAAGAAACTACAGTGGTGACTACAGACACAGAAAACAGTTGTATCGAACAATGTTAATTTGCCTCATATTACAATATTCATTGTACTTAACGAATATGATCTCATTTTTTTTAATGTATTTTACATGTCAGCATTGTTTGGGGTTAATTTAAAATGCATGTTCTGCTAATGAATGGTATCACTATACAACATGTAATTACATGCATTCTGAAAAGCAATTTAAATATCATTTACAATATATCTGTGAAAATTATTAGAAATATTTTTCTTTTGATTATGACCGCCAAAAATTTTGAGCGTATGCAGTACAAAATTTAATTTTAACACCACTTAAATATTATTAATATCAATATTTCACGCAACGTATGGTGTATAGGGTGTTTTAGAGCGTTGTAGTTTCAATTGAAATGTGAAAATAATTTAATTTAGATAATTTTGTGCCATTTTTATAGCATTTTTATACAATTTTGATCCTAGTGTAGCGCATATGGACATCATTTGGGTACAACGGCGTTCCTATCTCGGTAACAATATGTTCACAATTGGCATCCCAATGTTTTATAGTCGCCGAGTTTTCGTGATTGATTAATGATTTAATGTATAAACAAAACAAATAATTCTTTGCTGTCAGACCATGTCAAATATATCTATTTTAGAAAATAATTTATTTGTAATCGATTTCAACATGTTGTACGGCATGTAACCATGTCGTTTTCTTTCTGAAATTTCCCCAAAATGTGAAGGGATACAAGTCCAAAGTCTGTGTACCATGCTGAATAGACTCATTTGTGTCTTCGTCAACATTTCTTTAAATAATGGCAACATTCTCTTCGATTTTCGAAATCTGTGCGAATGGATGGTAACCATTACCATTTTAATTTTTTAATGGTTCCCATTCGACGACAGTTTCTCAGTCTATTCAAAATGAATAGCATAATTTTTAAGCTCTGTTGCTTTATTATTTTTCCTTCCATTAAATGCTTAAACTTTAGATTGCTATTATTTATCAAATTTTCTAAATATAATTCTAAATATAAAACAAAACATCCTTTATATAAATAAAACCAAGGGCAAATTAAAATAAAAAATAAAAAACAACAACAATTAATGTATTTCTGCATATATCTCAATTCAGCTCTATACAAGCGTTTTATTCATGCAGGTTCAAGATACAGGGATGATCCATTTATACCACCGCGCGGTCGTAAAACAAATCTACCAGATTTGGATGCGCTGTTGAATCGCCTTGAACCGTTTGTACCGAATCGTGGTCGACGTGACAAAATCAAAGATATCTTCAAATACGATGATCTATTCTATCCGAATCGTGGTAAAAAACAAAAACCACCAACAACAACAAATATACATTCATTTAATGAAGCCGAAGGTGCCAAAGAATTTACACCGATCGATTATGAAAATCTCAAAGTATTGACAACACATTCACTTAGTGCTCCCACTGCAATTGGTGGTCGGATTGCTGGTGATGGTGGAGGTGGTAGTGGTGGTGGTGGTAGTGGTGGTGGTGGTGCTGATGATGGTGTTCGTTTGGCAACATCAATGAAACATTTGTTAAGGAAACTTAAAAGAAGATTGCGACAACAGCAAAATTGTATGCCGCCACATCATCAACAACTCATTGATGATAGTAAAACGAACGTTGAAATGATGAACAACAACAACAACAACAATAACGTCAACAAGCAATGGCTAGATAAAATGTCAACTTTGAAAATAAATGGTTACGATCAATCAGTCAAATCATCAATGCCAACAAATGTGCTAACAACATCACATGAAATACTACATGCATCATCACCGAATAGCAGTAGAATACCAACAACAATGGCGGCAGATCAAGTATGGCATACAAAACTCATCAATGCACGTTTGAGACGAGTTGCTGGCTCATTTGCTGGCACAGCACGAATTGCCGCCGCTAATAGATTGCATGCGACAAGATCAATGTCAACAACAGCAATGGCACAAAAACATCGTCAGCAAATGCGTCAACAATTGTACCAAAGTCAGCAGCAGCAGCAGCGACATCGGTCACAAATACAACAACAACAACAAAATTATCGTCGTCCACATGAAAGTCAATCTGTTAATCGTTATAAACGTCGTATTGGACAACTGCTGCAGCAACAAGTACAATCATCACCACAACAATATCAACAGGTGAAATCATTTAACAATTTCGATGTCTTGCTATGGCAATTGTTGCAACAAAATGCTGCAGAAACTTTACAACAGCCTCAAGAGACACAATTAACAGCTGCTACTGCTGCTATTGACTCCCCTGCCGATGACATTGATTATACTGCTGCTGCTGCTGCTGACGATAATTATTTGAACATTTAAAATTGAATCTTCTTTTGTTGATGCTGGCAATGTCATCAATTTCAATTTCATCAAATAATATTTATTTGCAATTGTTTGCAATTACACTCGTCAACATTACGATTGTGCTCTCTCTTCAAGTTTTGTGTAAGTATATCTTTGAAAAAAAAAAAGAAAATCTAAACAAGAGGAATAAAAAGGGTATAAATATTATTCAGACATGTGTACATGTGTATGTGTAAGACATTTTAAGTAACGAATAAATAGCAATTGATTTTAAAAATCCAAAAAATAAATAGCCGCATAGACCAAGAAATTTATTGAATTCGAAAGGAATAGGGTTGGTGGAAAATGGCTTAGGATTTTCAGAAATGTGGAGTTTTTTTTAATAAAATATATTATATTTGGTGCTACTTTGAGCTAAATAAGCAATTGAGAAGTCCAGCTCTCTCTCGAAGAACGAAAACTATACTCTACAAGTCTCTCATGATGCTTATCCTTACATATGGCGCTGAAGCCTGGACAATTTCCATCTCGGATGAGCGAATGCTTGCAGTTTTCGAGAGAAAAGACCTACGCAAGATCTTTGGACCTATTTGCACTGGTAGCGAGTAACGAATAAGGTACAACCATGAGCTGTACGAGCTGTATGCCGATATTGACATAGTAAAGAGCTTCAAAATCCAGCGGCTGCGCTGGCTAGGTCATGTCGAGCGAATGGAAGAACACGCTCCAACTAAGAAGGTGTTGAGAAAAATGCGAAAATCAAACAGGTATTGACACACCCACATGAGGTAGATATTTCCATAAGTACTTGGGTCGCTAAATTAGAATTGGGGTTGATTTGACTTTGACAGGTCGAATTAGCTCCCAACCACAAGAAAATAATGAAAATTCAAAAGTAGGGTTGATTTTCTTCACTTTTGCTCTCCAATATTGTTTAGTAGTGTTCCCCAACTATATTTGTCGTTAATGCAATACTACTTTTTTTTTTACAAATATTATTTAAAATGATTGACAGATTTAGTCATTTTGATAGAGCTTGAAGAGTACACTATTCAAAAAAAAAAAAAAAAATACAATAGAATTGTCTAACAACAATCGACTGACCATCAATGATTGTACTCACAATTAACCAATAATGCCACAATGTTGCTGCCATGTCAAGGTAATATTGATTGGTTGATTACAAAAGGAAGCTGCTCCCTCGTTTATTTCGATTTCGTATGCTAAACTAACTACGAGTATTTGCATGTTCATCTTTACAACTTGCTTATTATGTTGTTATATGTTGTTTTAACAATATTTATCGTATTTATTTATTTTATTTATTTATTTTACTTTTTCAATTCAAATACAATGAAAATAATAAATAAAAGAGAAAAATTTAGTTTTTCCTATCAAAATAATCATAGCAGTAGGCGTAGTTTTGAATATTGGTAAATAATATATAGAAACAATTTTCAGTCAATCGGTAGAAAGATTGTATCTGATTATTTTAGAATTCTATACTAAAAGGTCATTTTAGTCATTCTACTGACGGATGTTGATGTCTATAAAGGAGGTATGTATCGTAATAATACAACAAATTGCAATGATTGTTAGTTTTAGTAATATAATTATATAATAAATAAAATGAAAGAGTTGAGATTTTTGATACGAAATACTCTTACAATACAATGCATTGCAAGCGTAAATAGTTCGTTGATCATGCTGATCATGATTATAGACTCTTTCAATACAACGTTTCCATTTCAGTTGAGAGGATATTGTGGCATTGTATTACATGCATTTATGTATGATCGACCTTCAAACTTGTAATGATCATCAACTACTGATATGATCGTCGCTTGTACGATCACTAAATTTAATATTGTGTAATATGAATTTATGTCTAGTACTTATATAAATGATGAATATTTGGTGTTGTTGTTTTTTTGTAAATTTTGATGGCTTCATAGTGTTTAAGCCTAGTTAAAAAATTTTTTTTTATTAACTATTAGTTATGTACCTGTAAATATGGATACATACATACATATTACCAAACTAAATTTACAATAAATCAAAATGAAAAGCAATTTACTTCCAAATATACATGTAAGCTTTTATTCCTATTCCTCTCTTTTTCATTTGAAATGAAATAAAATCTGTCTGGTCAAATATGTTTGTACATATTTTGACATTGACATTGACCAATTCGACTGCGATGTGATTCAACCAAAAGCCCCCACAAATAAAATATAAAAAAATAATAAAATAAAAATGAAAAATTACTGCCTATTAAATTTTCAATGAGATAAAACATTATTCAAAACTGAGATATAATGATGATGTTGATGATGCTGATCGTGGTGATGTTGATGATGTATGTTGCCATTACTGCTGTGTTTGCTACTATTCATCAAATGATTGTATGTATATGTTAATATAAATATTTCGAAAGAAAATAATAACCAATTGAAGGTCATTTATTACTAATAAAAAAATATGATATTAATCTATGATTATTTTTATATATATTTTTTATATAAAATATGAGCGGATGTAAGGAAAAAAAAAACAGAAAATAAAATAAGTTATATTAAAAAAATATATATAATATATTATATATAAATACCAATAATATTGTAGAGATGTACACAACTCAATCAAATTATGTTACGCACGCGATCATCACCAGCAACAACAATAATAATGGCAAGTACTCGTACTACATAAGTATTATAAATAAGTAGCCAAAAAGGCAGATGAACCCAATGAGATCAATGGAACATTAATGACGCGCATTAACCACTTAAAGCACTTCAAATGGCATGAAAATTGCTTGTCTGAGATATGTACGAGCACATCTACTACACATACATAAATACAGTGTATTCATATGAGTGTGTAAGTAATCAAGGGAGATGAGTAAGTACGCAACAGACACAGTATTACGCAGATATTGGTTGTTTTTTTTTTTGTGTTTTTAAGATTTGCTTTTAAACATCATAAAGTAATCAAGATAGACAAGCAGTAAGTAAAAAATCTGTATATATATAAGGAGGTACTTAAAAACGACGCTGCGGCAAAGAAGTGATAAGCGGTAATTTTTTAAATTTATAGGAGGGTGAAACATTTTCTTATTTCTATATTATTTAAATATTTGGAGTAAAGTTTAAGTTCAATTTTATTGCACAAAATTGTGACGAATAAAACGTTCATATTGATGAAGTGTATGCCGATTAAATATATGCCAAAATATGGGTAAAAGCGTGAAGAAAAATTTTGATCTATCAATATATAATTAATTTAAGTAATTTTATTTTATTAAAAAATGTCATAAATCATGGTTAATGATTTCAAATAAAATGACAAATTATTGCACAAGGTCATTTGCGAAAGTTAACAAAGCATTATTATTTAATTTTGAATTTAAAAACTTTATTATTAAGTTCAGTTCTTCCTATTTCCATATGCAAGTACATACACATTCACGATTAAAAAAGTTATAGGAAAAAATGCTTAACTTGTCGGTGAAATGTAGAAGAATAAAACAATAAAAATGTATAATTTGAACAAAAAAAAAATTTAACATGCTTTGACCTCCACTCCTTCATATTTATATATGAATGTTAATATAATGAGCCCGTAGGCAAAATGCATATATCATACACAACTAGAGAATGAGTACTTTATGAACGCATTGCTCAGCTGTGTTGAGGTTTTGTACTCAAGCTTAAGCTGTAAAACTCGAAAAAAGTAGGACTCAAGTGGTGTTTTTTCGAGTACTATACAAATTTGAAACGCACAACAAAACTGAATGTTTGGCCGAGGACCTTTGGAAAATCGAATAATAATAATTCTAATTAAATAATCCTTTTTTTTATTTATTTTCAGGTTGACCAATACTTCGGGGTTGGTTATAAATATTCTCAAACCATTTTCAGAAAAAAAAAATTATGACATAATGATGCATTGCATCGTTAAGTCAATTATAAGATTCCTTAGATGTTTTATTGTGTATTACTTAGTGGTTTTTAATTGAAAAGAAGGCTTCAACATTTACTTCGGACCATAAAAATTGACAATTGATGATAATTTTGTAATAATTCAGAGGTCTCAAACTCAACTGTCAGTCATGGTGAGTTTCTAGCTTTTCATTCTCACAGAATCGACAGTTTTGCTGATTTATATTATTTCAATTTTCAGAAGGATTTGTTGCAGAAATTGGTATCAAATTTTAATTACTCACATAAAAGGCTATTAGCTTTTACATGCATCCAGCATATAGTCCTCAGTACTAGTTCGATAGATCATCAACTATACAATTGACTACAGATTATATGTTAATTTTTCTTCTTTTATATATCACCATTATATGTAAGTGTAACAAATGAAATCAGCACGATTGAAACGCATTTTATGTACCTACTACTACATTTACTTACTCGTACTGTATAAATATTATTGACAACATTTTCATACACGCAAATGTCAAAAGTGTTAAGAAAATTAAACTTAAATGCTCATGAGCAAAATGAATGTGATTTGAAAGAGTGGCAGAAAAATAAAAAAAATTTAAAAAATTAAACAAAACAAATAGGTAAGCTCAAATTAAAAAAAAAAAATCATTATAGCAGCAAATACAGAGGCGACATTACTAACAGCACCAATCCACAAGCATCTGCTGTTGTTGTTGTAGTTGTGTGTCGCTTTCATTTGCAATTTGGAAAGAGACGAAACAAAAAATTAAAAAAAAAGACAAAGTAAAAATTGTTTGAAGAAAGTGGAAGTGCAACAACAATAACAACAACAACAACAACAACAACAACAACAACATTCTATTTTCAATTTCGTTTTCAGTTCATTTCGCATTTTTCTACTATTTGCATTTTACTTGCTGTTTTGGTTGTCGGAAAGAAATCAACGCATTGTCAACTTTTGAATTTACAATGACAACAACAACAACAACAACAACAACAATAATAATATTGGTAGCAATTGTAGTTAGTCGAAGCAATAACAGCCGCAGCAGCAATCGGTATCGGCATTAGTGTTGCAAGGTAGATACAAGCAATACTCGTGATTTCAAACCAAAACCAAATCAACGGTGCATGCAATCAGTGACAACCATCATAACAACAACTGCATGTCAGCCTGTATGTCTGCTGCAATTATGAGAGTGTCTGTGCTGCTGTAGCAGCAGCAGCAGCAGCATCGTCAATTTTGTAGCCAGTAGTGCTAGCCGTCTGTCATCATTAAGATCGACCAACAGACAGACAGACAAACGGACATGCATATAGAAATTGTTGCCTGAGTGACGCTTTATATCACTACTGATTTTGTTGTTGTTGTTGTTATTATTACTGCTTTTTTTTGTTTTCATTGCAAATGTTTGTCAGTGAAATTCAGTTCACTTTCATTGCTGGTGACATTTTGCATTGCAGTTTTACATTTTGTTTTATGTCTGTGCAATTGTTGTACTGTACTGCATTCTATATGAGATTTTTTCTATTTGCAATTTTATTGGTTGTTTTTCGCATACCTCATTCACAAGGCGAGTATTGCGTGAAGAACTGCGTATCTTAGGCAAGGTAATTTTATAGGATTTTTTTTGTAGTTTTTTTCTTAATACTTTCTATACACAATGTTGCTTTGACAAATACCATTATGGCAAATGGCGCAACAACGACAATAATAACTTTCTAAAAAATTTCAAAGATTAGTCTTGGGTCTTGTAATCATTGGTTGGTTGATAGTTGCAAAAACAGATTTCAACACATAATTTATGCATTCGCTAGCTTCTTAGCCCTCGACAATGATTTCTGATTATTGCCATCAACCCACTGGAAAACGGTAATTTACCATTGTTGTCAACAAATTATGAATTGGATTTTTTTCCAGCAACTTTGAATTGTATTTCAGTTTCCCTCATTTTTTCCACTGATCACCAAGCCGGATCACATATGTGACATCGAGTCTGTTTGGGTTTTAGTTGTTTTTGATTTTTGTTAAAGAAAAAAATAAAAATTGCATAAATTTCCAACATGATTGCAACACTGTATGTATGCAAGTATTTAAAAACACATTAAAAACGCCCAACCAAAAGCATCATATCAACAAGAGAGACAATGTGACGACTACCAATATCATTAAACTCATGTTGGTATGCATGTATGAATGTACATATAGAGTCATAGTATGCGTTGCTTATATGCATTGTTTGTAACAATTTTGCATTAATAATTCGCTGTCGAGACGAATAAGCCTAAAATGCATTTTGTTATTACGTTGTATACAATACGTTGGCAACATATTAATTTGTTATTAATAAATATACTTACATACTATACGTTATGTAGTTGCACTTGTGCATGTAAAAATGGCAGCTCAGCTGTAACACCAGACAATATTCAGATGTACACATGTATTTATTGCATGAATATGGATTTTTCCCCAATACTACTTGCAAATATGTTCATAATAATAGTTATTCTTGTTGTTGTTTATAGTATGATTTGTAAATGAGAAAAGGCCAATTACCTGTACGCTACTAGTAAGCTAACTGACTGAATGACTGACTGGCCACATTGATAACAACAAATAAATATATGCATACATATTATGGCGTATAAACTATTAGCAACATATTAAACGGTATTGTTGTACTAATGTTGCTGCCATTGTGCATAATTCATAGACAAACAAACATACATTTAGTTGCATATGACTGCAAAAATAACTAAAGGTACTAACTGAAGTGCATCCCAGTTAACCAATTGTAGCTGAAAATGATACAAAACTTAAGTAGCCTACATTATGATGGAGAAATAGACATATGTTAGAAAAATACTTATTTTTGTATGAGAGGTAGTTGTGAGTTTTGTAAAATAAATAATATGTTGAGAAATATTTGGAATTTACCGAGTCTCAGCTTGATAACTTTATATTTCCATGTGTAAAGTACGAAAATATCCAAATCTAAACATGTTTTCATATGAGAGATAGGTATGATTTTCACGCGATTCAATCTAATTTCAAGTCAATTAATTCAATAGTAAAAATAATTGTATATACTATGCGTAGTTTTCATCCGATTCAATAAATTTTGCAATTTTTCCCATCAAATGTAAATATATTTACATGTGCCAAGTTTCATCATGATCAATCTATGTTTTCATGTGAAAAGTGCGAAAATATGCGTATCAAAGCATGTTTTTGTATGGGAGGTAGGCGAGATTGCCATACGATTCCACAGATTTTCAAGTTAATTAAGTTAATGGTAATATAAATGTATGTATATTTTCATGTGAAAAATGCTAAAATATATTTTTTGAAGCATATTTTTTTATGGAAGCTAGTTGTGGTCTTCATCAGATTCTGTCTGATTTTAAATTATTTGATTGAGTAGTAAATGTAATTGTGGCTACCTAGTTTCAGGTTGATACTTTAATATTTTCTTGTGTAAAGTGTGAAAATACTCATATCGTAGCTTGTTTTTGTATGGAAGATAGGCGTATTTTTTATTCGAATGTATCTATTTGCATGTTTATTTATTTAATGGTAAATATAATTGTATTTATTAGATTTCAGATTAGTAGATTTATATTTTCTTGTGAAAAATGTAAAAATACACATATGGGATCATAATTTTGTATGGAAGGGAGGCGTAATTTTTATCCGATTTCATCCATTTTTAAAATAATTTATTCCAAAATTAATATATTTGTATGTACCAAGTTTCAGTTTGATATTTTTATAGTTTCATGTGAAATGAGAGAAAATATAGATATTTTTGTATGGAAGTTAGGTGCAATTTTTGCCCGATTTCATTTATTTTGAAATTAAATAATGAATAACTAAATATAATATACTGAAGACTGTGAAAAAATCAGACACCATCAAAGGTTTACGTATATTTTATAACAAGTTTTGGAAGTGTGGTACTCTTGTGAAATCAATTTTTTTAGAATACATTCACCAATCTCATTTGGAAGCATTTCAAGTCAGTTTTTAATGTCAGACGTTCATCATCATTACACTTGTCTGTACACAAATCATGAAGGCTACTTCTTAGTATGCAGTTTAAATCCACCTTCCACAAGTTTAGATACATTTTATAATTAATTACTGCTAACGCTTCATTTTTATAAGCAATATTGTACAAAATATTATATTTTGAAAGTTTTTATTGTGATGATTCATCATACCAAGTATTCTAAATATGTTCAACTGGGATATATTTAGTTAATATTGTATTTAACATGTAGCATGTGTGTGTATGTGTGTGTGTGTATATTTAGTAGTATATGTACATTATCAGATTTTTAACACTTTCTTTTTACATGCAGAGTTTTCATTTTGATTAAAATCAGAGGATTTTTGTTGTTGTTGTTGATTTATTCATTATTATCAACAGCATAGAGACTCTTACTCTTACTACTACAATATACGGTCGACATTAATGAATTTCATTAAAATGTTGTTGAGCTTTATAAAACAGTATGTAAGTATGCTTCCATCTAACATATACATGTATGGTACATGTTCACGCCATATACATGCATGTTTAGAAAACAAATCGTTGCAATTTATTGTTGATTGCCTTTTAAGCTGTTGATGTTGATGATGATAATGTTGCTGTTGTTGTTGTTATTATTGTTGTTTGTAATGTTTTGTAATTAACAGCAACAATCTCATCATGGGTGCAACATTTTGCATAACGTTTATTTTGATCGCGAGATAATAACAATTTTGTGTGTATAATGTGACATGATACGTGTTGCTAAATCATGTTTCTTACTATATGTAGTAGCAGCTGAAACAACAGCAACAATAAGTGCATGCTAAATGTACAAATCGGGCAACATTGCTTTCGCATAAACACTTTCTTTTGATGCGTGGCAGCTATCAAATTATATTTATTACTTATACGCCCTCAACTACAACTATCACATACGAGTATGTGGTAAATAGAATTTTATAGGAAAATAATAATTTTATTTTGTTTTTATAATATTTAAAAAAAATTTATTGCATTAATATTTTCTACTATTCCACCTTCTTTAAAACTCCCTCTTACAAATATGCCACATATGTTGCTCATTAATGGCAATAAATAGCTATAAATATAAACAACAACAACAACAACAACAACAACATTAGTTAATGTTGATGACAACAGTTAATTCGTCGCCCTATGACAATAGCAATCATAAAGAATCATAAAATGAGGTCAAAAACACATTTATGGCCTGTACACTCATACACAGATGGAGTGAAAATGTGCGCCGACGCAATATAAATAATAATTTGTGCCACATTTAACCAAATTGAGAAAAATTACAAAAAAATATAAGCAAAGAAAGAGAAATATATAAATAAAAACTAAAAATTGAGGGCAATCTATAGCTTTTTTTTTCGTACACAACTAAATCCCACCATCACCATATCATCATAGCCATAATTATCGTCATCATTCTTGTCAACATCATCAACATCATTAAGAGCAGCATTAAGAGCAACACCATACTTGTATAACGGCACATCTGCTATTTTTGTTATTGCAATATCATACTATTTATCATCATAAATGCGATTAGCTGTTCAAATGGGCTGACTATGTAGAATGTGCCAACATGAATGCATCACATAAACGCAAAATCGTGCAACAAATGTAGGTACTATTTCTCTCTGCGACATGATGCACATATATACTCTGAATGTGTATGTGTGTGTGTGTGGGTTGCTGTGTGACACATTTTGTCATCATTAGCCTGCACAGCCATTTATGCACACATATTATTTTGCACTTTTGCTGGATCAACGCTTCTCCTTTTAGGGGGGAAAGTAAAATCATCATTAATGTGATGTGATCGAGGGCGTTAAATGCGCGTGGCGAAAATGTACAGATATGTAGGGAAAAAGTCAATAAAAACAACAACAACAATAAAATCATATAAAATTTAACAAAATTGTTTTTAAATTGAATGAAATCACATTAATTTCACTTATGTAAATGAAAGGCAACAAAATCTTTTGTTTATTCTTACATCAAAATGCATTAATTTGTTTATTGAACTCACTGTATGAACATATATGGGTTGGTGAGTTATGCATTAAAAGCATTTCTTCTTCTTCTTCTTCGCCTTTCAATTAGGGAACTCATTTGGTTGCAATGGACGTCACGCCACATGGTCATTCAGTCAGTCTGATATTTGACATTCATCCATTCAGTCAGTTACAGACATTCATTCAAGAAAAAAAAAATAACGAGGATTTTGCAGATGGAATTCCGTTCAATTGTTCGATGCATTTTCAAAGGTGACGACACTCATTATACTCATGCGTCTCTTTGTAGTTTTTCTCCTTCTCCTTCTTCTGCCTCTTACTCCAGCAATATCGTACTTTGCAATTTCAATTTCATTTTAAAGTTGCTTGACTTTTGATTTTAGAGGGTAATGTGCCCATAAAAAAAACACACACACACACACACACAAAACAGAAACTCTACAAATTATTTCTCTATATGCACATTTCTTCAAACTGACTCTTATACGCATGAGTAGATCGCATGTGTGAGTGTGTGTGTGTGTATGTGTGTGCGCGCTTGTACATGGTATTTGTTCATGCGCAGCAGTAATAGCCATGGCATAAGCTGCTTATGCAACTGCGTTGACTGAGTATTAAGAAGACTAAGTAGTAAAGAGCCTAGTGAGTGCCTAGTGCAATGTGGCAATGTGAAGAAAATTTGTGACAAATATTGCTTATAGTATCTAGTATTCACAAAACTATATATGAGAGAGAAAAAAATGTAAATGTTTACAATTGAATAGCCGACGATATTTTAATTCAATTTCTGTGTAAGATTTTTCGTTCATGTTTTGGCATAGAAATTGCACCCAAAAAGGTCAATATTTATTGGTATGAGTGGGTAGAAATAATATCTTGTGGTTACATTAAGTATGGATTTAATGTGAATTTTGGCACAACTTTGGCATAGTTGGAAAAATCACTAAATAGCATAAGTAGCAAAAAATAGCGTATTAAGCCTTAATGCATAATTGACGCATATCAATTTGATTTCTTTATAAGACAACAATATTATAGCATGATGTTAGTAGAAACATTTAGACTTTAAAGGATTAAATACGTCATTTGTAGAGTCAATCGTTTTACAATATGAATATATATTGAATCGATTAATTGAATATGAATTTTGCAGAAATATTTTCGTTGACATGCAACAATATCAACGAAAGGTGTGAGGGTCGATTTTAAGAAAGCTCAAGTCATACATAAATGAAATACACGATGTCCTTCTCGAAAACAAATAAAATTACTTTTAATTCTTAACGACTTTTTTCGTTAATAATACAAAAAAAAAAAAAAATCTCAAGTTTTTTCATTATGAAGAATTAAATTTCGGGTTTTTCGGTGGAAAATGGCAAATTAAACGCTGTTTTGGGACGAGAAAAAGTATTTTTATGAATTATTTTGCCCTAAAATCTATGTTGTATGATACCATAATACAAGTTTTTTCAAGATTCACTTATATAGGAATATAATTCAATAAAGTAACAAATGTTACAAAAAATATTTTTTTGATCAATCCAATGGTTGACGCTCAATGGGTCAACATTTGAAAAAATATTGGAGCGAAATGGGGAAGTAACTCCACACCTTCATAGGCGTCGCTCTTAGAGGATTAAAATGTATGACCGATCCCCATTAATTTTTCTTCGGCAACATTTTCTTGGAACATACTTATCCTCTACATTCACTCCTTCGAGGGGTTCTCCTACAAAACTGGCGTTTTTGAAAAATTTGCTCCCATCTGGTAGGATATTTTATAAGATTCCACTCATATTTACCACTCAAAATTTTTTCCAAAATTAGTTTCTTCTTATTTGCACTTTTTAGGTGGGCTCCCCTACAAAGTGTATTTGAAAATACAAGAATATCGACAAATAATCCCATAGCTGACCATAAATCGCTTCTAGAGGGATGCAATATAGAAGCGAGCCTCATTAGTTTTTTCTTTCGACATTTCATTGAAACATATTTATTCTCTATAACCAACTGTTACGAAAGCTCCCTCACAAAACGGATATTTTCAATAGATTAAAACGTTTTACTTTTACGAGTCTTGGGTCATTCCATCCATAGTGCCAATAGGAAAAGCGGTAGTTTTGACAATTGGAAAAGCAAAAACAAAAATAATTTTCTATTTGATTGTCATCGTGTTAATAACATGAGCGCTGAAAATTCTTAGTTCCATTTATTTTGAATACGAGTATTAAAACTTGTTTGTTATTTGGTCAATTAAAACTTGGCAACATTCTGGAAAATATATCGAAATTGCAAAGAGATTTTGATGACCTTGAAATCTGTTACACTGAAGTGGGGATGCGTCTTTTACTAAGACAAATTGCTTCCTTTTTAACTTTTTAATTCTCATTAAATATGAAATATATTAGTTCAGTAAATTATTTTGTTCTCTAAGTTATTTTTGTTCATGTCATCAACACTTCATTATCTACTATCTAATTTATGACCAAACAAGAATTAATTTTATTTTTCATTGCATTCCATTACTTAAGTTCATAAAAGTCATATGAAGCTGCAAGTAAATTCATTTCTTTATTGACACCTTGTAATCAGCACCTGCATGTGTTATACAGGCTAATGACATTACCATATGTATGCATTATAGAGCAGACTGATAGATATAAAGAAGAAGTATAAAGGCCCTATTTGAATCATCACTATCAGTATTAAATGTTCTTAACGTTGCAATTTTTATACATTCATTTTTTTTTTCTTTCATAATTGCCAGTGCCTTCCTGTATTTACGCGCACTCATAATATAGTAGTCTGCGTACCTACTCAACTGCAAATAAGTAGTAGAGCTACTACAAAATACGAGTACTATTATGTAAATATTGTATGATATGTATGTATGTTGCATATAAACAAACACCACAATACACACACACACACAAACACACATATACACATAGAGGAATGCAAACACATTTCATGTTAATTTTCATGACGATCAACGAAATGATACATTGTCAGCGTATATTTATTTTAACACATCTTCATGTCACGCAAAATTAACATGCCGCCGCGCATAAATGGCATAAACAGATATTTCAGCATGTGAAAGAGATCTCTTTGTATGAATATTCTCTATAGTGCCTAGTTAGATAGTTTAAAAATGCAGATGAAAATACATTTGTAAAATTGAAAGATGTCACTCAGCAGTGTGAAGCAACGCGATATGCAATAAAAAGTAGCAAATGTATTTGTCACATGTAATCGTGTAAACGTGTATATGTAAGTATGATTCACACACAAGAGCCACAAGATGCTGTTGCGGTTGATGTCAATGTGCAAATCATGAGAAATATGGGAAAATTCAGTTTCAGCTAATTGACAACATATGACATTCAACTGTTGTACACATGATGGTATGGCATAAATATTGAAAAATTGAAATGCAATTTAAGCAGTGCACCAAGTAATTAGCATACATTCACTACATCATTGGGCACACAAAATAAAATGCACTCAAAAGATAAAAGCACTCACCTTCACTCGTTCCAGATATTCTTGTAAAACAAAATATGGATCATCACCATCGTCATCGGCCAAATCTAAATTGAGCGCCAAGTCAAGATTGTCCAATGCTGCCAATTGCTTATGATTTGGTGTACTACCAACCATTGATTGTTGTTGCAGCATCGGCGGCTGTAGCTTCTGTTGTCCACTGCCAACGCCATTACTTAAGAACTTTTTATCAATTGTCATGGCATCTGAATTGCTTCCGTATTTACTGTGGCGTTCATTGGCCGCTAAAGCTGGACTACGACGACGTGGCATCGTTGCACAACCAGTGTTGCCAACTAATTTGGTCAGAGTTGTCGTTATTGTTGTTGTTGTTGTTGATGGTGATGTAGAAAGTGATGTTGTTGCCGTGGACAATGATGCCACTTGCGTCACATTCAAATCTGACGTTGGCGATGACTCTAAGTTATGTTGTTGTTGTTCTGCTGGTAATGCTGCAATGTTATCGTGTGGCTTTTCTGCTCCACTTGATGTTGCTGAAGATGATGTCGAACAACTACTATTGCTACTAATAGCAGACTGCTGTTGATTATGTTGTAAACTATTAATTGCACTTTTTATTGGTGTATTCTTGTTGTTGTTGTTGTTGGCTTTGCTGCTGCTGCTGCTGCCACTTGTCATATTGCTTTGATTTTTATTGCACTGGTATTTGGTTTGCATTAAGTTGTCATGATTTTTTGCTTGTTCTATTGGAAAAAAAAAAGAGAATAAAAGAGAGAGAATTGATTAGTTAGCAAATTATTGTAATAAAAAAAAAATGTGTTGCAAAAACTTTAGGTAAGAGATAAAAATGCAAAAATATGCTTGTGCTTATAAATTCCATAGTTATAGAGATTTTCTTGTTTTTTTTGTGAACAAAAAATGTCACTTTGATTACATTTTAAATGCGTACAGGCATAAATAACATATTTTTTGTTGCAAATAAAATAAATTCCTTGCAATTGATGCAGACAATTGTTGCTGCGTGCCTACGATTATTTTGACTCCTTTGAATTTTTGGTGCGCATTCTCGCCCGTATGTGGAACGTATGTGATAAATGCGAATTGTCATGAAATCGTTTTTCTTTTTTTTTTACATCGTTTAGAGCAATAGGCAAAATACTAAAGGCAACAATAGTCACTGTCACCGCCAAACTGGTGGTGGTACGTCATATGTGCTAAAGTATGCATATATGAATTACATTCTTGTCCACCCCGCCATTCCTCTTAAATTGTACGATTGAGCTTACAATTTGAAATTGTAATAAATTCACTTACACTATATTGCATTAAATTATTTTCGAAAGGAGTAGGTTGACATTTTTATCTGCTTCATTTATTGCAATATTTTATTGTATGTTGTTATGGTTGGTGGTGTGTTGTGTTGAGTTGTATTGTATGAATTTGAGTTTGAGACTACAAATGCATGTAATTATGTCCTTATATGTGCAAACATATGACACTAGGAAGTATTTATTTATAAACAAAAAAAAAAAAAAGAAAAATGTGTCTCGAGACATTTAAAATATTTTGAAAATATGAAAACTAGATTTAATCATATAACATTTGCTGAAATATTCGATCAAAAAAATGTATCTAATCTTTTTACGATTGACCAGTATGCGATTATGTAATGAAGTACACATTTTTTTTACAGAAAACAGGCATTTTAAAACAGTAAAATGTGTTCAAAATGAGGTTTGCGAATAAAGAAGCATAGCTTTTTTCTAGAGGGATTTTAAAAGAGTAAAATGTGTAAAAAATGTGATGTAAGATTACATAATGAAGAATAAAATTTTAAACAAAAAAAAAGGTCGGTTTAGTGAATCAAATGAGGGGAAAAAAAGAAATTCATCAAAAACAAGTAAATCAATATTCTCCATCTATGTAATTAACATTTCTGTTTTTAACATAATGTTCATGTCAATAGCTGGTAATTAGTTATGCAAACGACGTAATAAAAAAAATAAAATCAGTGATTTAAAAGGTCTTCCACACGTACAACGGACATATGACCATATACAGTGGCTCACAGCTTATTTCGTACAGTGTATATATTTTTATGTACATGGCTGTAACATCGAAACTAAAAAACTTATCAATAAGTTTTGAATGTAGATGTCTATGTATGTGTTTAGTAAACCTAATAAGAAAACGGGGAACCCCAAAAATTGTTCTTTTTGTCATGCAAGAGAGAAAAACTATTGATCAGCTGATTTTCAGCTCACATCTTATTTCGTACACAAACTTCAATGTAAGTAAGTTTCATTCTGCCGCGCAGTTACAAAGTTTTTTTGAATTGTATGAGTTTTTGGACCTTTTTAACTATTATAACAATTTTTATTATTATTATTTTAAATAGTTAAAGTGCTGTAAATTAAACATTTAGCGTTATGGGTCGTCGTACAACGATGGAACAGCGTAAACTGGTAATTAACCATTTTAGGAAAGGTCAGAGTGTGCGAAAAATTGCTGAAATGACAAATTTAAGTGCCTCAACTGTCCAATACATCATTCAACGCTTCGTTCGCGAAAATCGGTTGGAGAACAAGGGCAGAGAAGCACCTAATAAGATTTTCAACGCTTCAGACGAGCGTTATATTGTACGAAAAATTAAGAAAAATCCAAAGTTATCCGCTCCGAAGTTGGCTGCAGAGGTTCAGCGTGAAATAGGAAAATCATCCAGTGCTGAAACTGTCCGACGTGTGCTGCGCAATCATGACTTGAACGGTCGAGTAGCCCGAAAGAAACCATTCATTTCGAAAATGAATATACAACGCCGACTTGACTTCGCCAAAGAGCATATTATTAATACTCCTGCGTTCTGGAATACCGTTATTTTCGCGGATGAGTCTAAGTTTAATATTTTTGGCTCGGACGGAATGTCATATGTTTGGCGTAAAGCGAATACCGAGCTAAACAAGGAGAACCTTAAGCCCACAGTGAAGCATGGTGGCGGTAGCGTGATGGTTTGGGCCTGTATGTCAGCAGCCGGAGTAGGTGAATTGGTTTTTATTGAGGAAACAATGGACAAAATGAAGTACCTCGAGATTCTGAAAAACAATTTACTTCAAAGTGCAGACAAACTGGGTTTGCGGGAAGAATTTCGGTACTACCAAGATAATGACCCAAAACATAAATCTGGGATTGTGCAATCTTGGCTTATTTGGAACTGCCCACACTTGATGTCTCCACCACCACAGTCACCTGACATGAATGTGATTGAAAATCTTTGGTCTATTTTGGACAATAAAATAAGAACACACAAGATTTCTAATAAGCAAGACCTAAAGAAGGTACTGATGGAAGAATGGAAAAAAATCACACCAGACATCACTCAAAAATTGGTGGATTCAATGCCAAATAGACTCCAGGCTGTCATTAACGCTAAGGGATGTCAACTAAATATTAAAATCAACTTACTTTGTTTTTAGTTTGAACTTAAAGAGACTGTACGAAATAAGCTGTGACATGAATTTTCCTATTTTTTTCTTATTTTATTTTTTTATAGTGTCAAACACTAAAATTTTGAAAAAGTAAATTTTGGAAAATAAAAAACAAACCTTCCTTTCTAAAATGGCATTTATATTTTGTTCAAATTTTTGCTATATTAGGAATTACGACTGCAGCAATTTTTAAACTGTCACTGTACGAAATAAGCTGGGAGCCACTGTATGTAAATGTGTAGTATACGTTTTAACCCGTATCACACATACATTTGATGTACAATATAATTTTTGTTGTCAAATATAAGATGTAGTAAAAGAAAATCCATTATTTTACCATAGGTTATGTGGCTGCCCTCCCTCTGAGAGGACCCACTTAGGCCAGAAAGGCCCATTGTGATACCACCGAGCTTCTCTTCCAATACGGTTGTGCGTGTTAAATTTGGACAGCATTAGAAGGACCTACTTATATTAGTCAGTTTCAAACGACAGAACCCTTGTGACATCACTTTAACTTAGTTTTGTTACAGAGCTGTTTTAAGAGGCATTTTTGGCAAATTGTTACTTCCGGAATAATTACCAAAAATTGCCGGCAGGTGGGTACAGTTCGAAAGAAAAATTTTTCCGATATTAAATTTTGTTATGCTTTAGCCGGGGATTGAACCCACGACCTACAGATCAGAAGGCCAATGCACTAACCACTGAGCTACGGCACCCACGATTTCAGCATGAAATTGAATTTTTTAGCATTGTTAGAATGTTGCAAATGTGAAAAAGGGTACATATTTAACCCTTTTTCAGAAATGGGTGGATTTTATTGCAATTCAGTACCGATTCGCAAATGGAAATTCGGTTCACGAGGTTTTTTTTTGGGTTAACTCGAGTTGCATCAAGCTTCTCTTTGTATTCTAAGTTATTCAGGTACTTTCAGAGGGTTTTTTGTGCATTATTTAGCTCCTGGCTAACCTTACATGATGGTTGGACTCACAATTTTATTGACATTTTCGACAATTGGCTTTCTAGAGCAAAGATCATCTTTGACATCAAAATTATCGTAATGGAATCGACTAAACCAAAGTGGCATCACAGTATCAGGACCATATTCATTATTATTGGCTTATGTTGTCGCTTATGTTAATCTTGAAGTTTTCGTCATGTTTTTGGCAGCTTAGCAAAGGTTAAGCAATACTGCATACACATAAAATCACAAATGTTTATTGCGAGCAACACATTTAACTATCAATTATGTTCTTAAGCATAAAAATAAAGACAAGCTCTTGCACAATACTCTTCCATCAATCTGTTCGCACATGCTTATGACGATGATGATGATGATGATGACTGCTATACGATAACGACAACTTCACACGATTTTTCATATGAAAAATCATATCATCCTCATGGGAATCTGAGTTTATTCTTCTTCTTCTTCTTTGTTTTGAACACCATTGTAGCATACAATATGGTAATATGGTATAAATGAAATTCAACAGAAATAAGTCAAATTTTTAATCTGCTTTGAATTTTAAAATGATTTATGTTGGTATTTAAAACAGGAAGAAGGTCATTGTTGACCCATAAAAAAATATATATGAAAAAAAAGTTGAAATTGAAATACAAAAAAAAAAAAAAATTATAAATAAATAAAAACAGCAACAACAATAGCTGCCAAATGCATTAAAGCTAAAATTCATTGAATTTATATTATATTATTTTCATGTGTACGAAATTGGTTAAAGACATGACATCTACCACCATCGTCATCATCAGCAGCAGCAGTAGCAATAACAATTGCAACGGCAACTGAATATTGAAACCCGCATAAAAATATAGTTGGAAGCCTCCATTGCAGGTACCATCACTATTGCCAACGCCCTCGCCTCCATATGGAAATCATCAATATGCAGTGAGTAAATAAAAGTGATTGTTATTACTGTCGTTGTTGTTGTTGTTGTTTTATTTAATTCTTGCAGTTGTTGTCGTAACTTTTTGAATTGATTTTTATTTTTATTGCACATGCGTGCATTCGATTATATTTTGATTAACAGCAACAGCTTGTAGAAGGTAAAGAGAGGAGGAAAGCGGAAAGCTTGGCATCATGCAATGAAACTTTATTGTAACTACATGTCAGGGTGTTATGATAAGAAACTGTGATTGACTGATGCAAAAGTTACTCCAGAAATTATTTTGTATTTTGGGAGTGGAGGGGATCCGATCTTTGCGGACTTGCCAGATCGGTTTCAATTTGTCTGCAAGAGGTGACTGTGACTATATTATTCCCAATGGCTGGAAAATTCAAATCACAATAATCTTAATTCAGTGTTCAGTTGAAGCACAATGCTGAAGTCCAATGGTTTTATGATTTTACAACACCAACAGTATGCATTGGTTCATATATGATATGGCGTTCATTGGTTGCTAAAGCTAAGTGACTACGTGGCACAACCAGTGTTGCCAACATAATCTATGTAATTGTTTTAGTGATTTAGTGATGTCAAAATTTCCAGCTTTTTCATTAATTACAAATACAACAATTAAACAATTTTAGCAATAAATATCCTAGAAAAAAAAAATACGAAAATTTATCATATGACCCTTTGCTTATAACGATGAGATTAGAGCAAAGAAAATGCTCAAATCGTCGTAATTTGCTGTGACAAGACCAAGTACTAGCTTACTTTGGGTTTATTTCATTTTTGGTTAGTAGTTAGCATACTACATACAACTGAGTAAGCAATATAAGCAGCAACATGATCGTAAAATGTAATTCTGATTCCATTCTGACTGTTATCATCGTTGTCGTTGTCGTTGTTATGGTGGTCGCCGTTACACAATTCATTTGTTGAGCTCGTAAATCACGCGACTTAACAAGCAACGTCCTATGGTGTCGTCACTGCCAGCGAATCAGCCAATGCTGGCTGATCGTTGTTAGTACTTAGGTCTCTGTGATTCATGTGAATGAGAACCATCAATTGTGCGCAAGGGCGGAAGAGCCAAGAGTAGTAGTAGTAGACACTGTAGTAGTTTTATTATGCGTAACATCGTTGCTGTAAGTAAAATATACGTCGTCATACACACACACACACACACAAACACACATTCAAATACAAATGCTTGAATGTCTAGAGTAATTTTAATTTCGTTTCCAATATTTCGTATTCCAGCTGGCTGCTGCTGTTGCTGCTGCTTCTGTTTGCTTTTGTTAAATGAAACTAACTTTACTTGGGAGGTCCAGCCAGAGACACAGCAAACTCACGCAAACAAAAACAGTGAAAAATGAAAATAAAAATAAATTCACCAGAACGCTGATGAACAGTTGCAGCCGCAACAATTGTAATACAAATAATTTTTTTTTTGAGCATGCGTGCGGTCGTTTTTATTTTATTTTATATTTTTTCTTCCTCGCGATTTACATTTACTTTTTACTTCTCTCCGTTTTTCTTTTTTGGCTTCTTCCTGTTTTCAATTTATCAATATCACAAATCAGGCAATGCAATTTTGAATTCATTGTTATTCGACCGTATTGGCTGTCAATATTGAATATGGTTTTTTGTTTTGTTTTTATTGAAAAAAAAAAAGTTGGTAGTTCCACCCTTTGACATATTGCCAAGACCTATAGAGATAACATACGAGTATGGCCTAAAGCAAAATGCAATTTTTCATTAAGAAAAAAATAAATTATTTATTACTCATATGCTGCTTTTTTTGTATGTACTCCTATATGTGCATAACTCTGTGTTATATTGATGATCGTAAATTCAATATAATTTCATTTCTACAGTTTCTCTTCATTTATGTTTATAATCATGTTAATAATAACACCACCAACAACAACAACAATGATAAGAAAAAGTGACGTTTTAATTGACCCATTGAAGCCATCGCCACCACCATACAAAAACTGCTTAAATCAATTACCTCAATTTGCACTTAGCCTGACTGACATGCGTTGAAAATATTTATCCCATTCATGCATTGGTGTTGCCTAGTTGGGTGTGTCCCAAATGTTAGCCTAACTACACCAATACCACCATCATCACCATTACTACCAATGATTTTGATTGAAGCATATATGGTATGCTCATAGTATGTTGATACTATGAGCATACCATATATGCTATACTATATCGTGTCGTGTTACTGCTGATAGTAGCTACACTCTGTGTTAGCACTATCGTTTATATTTTGAGCCACGACATCTGCCGTTTGATCGCAAAATGGAAAAAAAAACAATAACAACAACAACAACAACAACTAAATGATTAATTGTTTATGCTCAATGCCAGATGGACAGCAAAAAAAAAAGTCAGACAGAAGTTGCTATTTTAAATGGTTCCGCTTGTCGTATTGAATTGAATTGGTTTTTATTTTTTCTTTCGTTCACGACCTATTTGTATGAATCAAAATAAATAATTCGTTTCTGAAATAGAAAAAAAGTGTTGATTGCAGATCTGTTATTTAAATTGCATCTCACCTTTGGCAGACTCTTTCAAATATTTACAAAAGAAGATGTATTTGCTTACTTTGTCGAATGTCGAAAATTTTGGGAAAACTTAAATTCGGTAATACTGAAGTTTAGATCATAACAGACCATATTAGACCATAACAAAAATAACTCTGAAACAACTTTTGTGCTTTTCATCCGATAGGCGTGTTAGGCATGGTTTTCACTCGATTTTGATCATTTAAGAATTCATCCAGTTGTTGGTGAAAATAATTTCCTGTACAAATTTTCAGTACGATTGCTCTTTAATAACGATAACTGTCATGCTAACAGACATATAGGAATAGCTAAGTCGACTCTAATCATGATTCTGATCTATGGTACACATATAGATTCTTTTGGGAAGCATTTATAATGGATCATATATAAACCTAAACATAAAGATATCATATATTTTTGTCACTGATAGATGCAAAAGACCATGATCGAGAGTCTCTTAGAGCATTACCATATCATTGAGATAACTTTTCCCGAGCTTCCTTAAAAGCGTGCATTTTTTGCTTCTTACAGAATTGATTTTCACTTGGCGGAACTCGGAATTAAGACGGCAACCTCAGGCATAAACGGTCTATGCATTCGCTACTAATCCAACGCTTTGCTCAAAATTTTTATATATGAATAGTTCTAACATTCTTTTAGTTTTTGCTAGCAGTCCTATACAATATTGAGTTAGTAATATGATGCTTTCTATTCGGTTTCACAATGGATTCTAATACTGCGGACAACACCATATTGTCCCTGATCATCGAACCCCTTTCATATATACGTAAGTTGTACTATTGATGTTCACTGGCATTGGAAATAGCTACCTTACTCCCTCCAATACTATTTCTAAGAAATGTCATGATCACGATGATACTGAGAGACTAAGTACGAATTATGAGCTTTAATAATGACATGTAGTGAACACAACTGTCCTCTAGCTTTAAGCAGGAGAAGTAGAGGTTCACAATTGACCTTCAGGCCTTGAGGTCCAACTGTGACTGATACACGGATATATGAACTACCACAGCCTAAATTTTCTACCATACACTAAATGACTTGTCGGTCATTGCACAATTTCTAGCAAAGAATTTTGATCAATAAAATTACAAAAAACTACACATTATCAGCGGTTATTGAAAGATATCTCACGTAGTTTATTTAAGGCTTTTTGAATATAATTTCAATCTAATTTCAGCTTATTTTCACGAGGATATCATCATTGATATTCTTTCGCTTCTATTGAAACTTAAACCATAATTGTGTTGGTATGTAATCCTAATTATATCTCATCAAATTCAACTATCGCCTATATTTTCTTATGGTCAATTCATTATCGTGTTGTCGTGTTAATGTCATTTGAATGGCAAATAATTTTCACACCACATACTTGTGCACACATACATACTTGCACATATGTTATGTATATTTGTTTAATCACTTTTTGTTGTTGTTTGTATATTTTGTGCTTCTTCTTCTTCGTCTTTTTTTTTTTTACTTCCATTACATAAAGTTAAATTCAATTGAATTGAATGTAAAAAAATTGTTCACGATCATTGGCCAAGGCAAACGAGCAAGCAGCAGCAATCAGGCAAACTACTATAGGCAAACAGGCGCTATCTTAACTTCATATCGAGCATCAATGGCAATTCATCTTAAAACACTAATTGAGGACTACCACAACATGTTTTACAGTGTCTTAAAACACACATAGATATATATATGTGTGTGTGTTTACATAAGCATACATACCAAGAAGAAGCAAAGAGTCAACACCACAATATTATACAAAAAAAAAAAAAGAAATTGCACAAAATAAAAGAAAAAAAAAAAACGCTATGAAATGTTGCCAACAAATAACAAATAATAGCAACTAACAATAAAAACATTGTGTGTGTGTTGTAATTTAGAAGAGATTAAGATTAATTTTCAAACGCCTTTGGAGGCGCTGACTGTAGTTGGCAGACAAGCATAAACGAAAGAAAGGAGTAAAAGCATATGTTGGTGTGAAGGAGCAATCTCATTTCTGTTGTTGTTGTAGAGATTCTTTATACCCAACAATAATAATATGAATAACAACAACAACAATAATAACAACATTTTCATGACGCGACGCAATGTCTGAGGTAACACAAATGGCAAAACAACATTATATAGATATTCACATGAAATTCAGGCATGCAACATTCCACACACACACACACGCATGCAGGGGCACGCAAGTAGTCAGCCTGCATGATTTTGTCTTCCTGGTAGACAGAACAACATAGTGCACAATTGCTGCACATGCACGCTGTGTGTGTGTGCCCTTGTGCGTATGTCCGCTTATCCGTTCGTCCGTCCATTCGGTCATCTATTCCAACGAACCCTCATTATTTTGCAATTAATGTATGGAAATGCAGGCACACGCAAATATATAAGTTTCACATATGAGCAATGGCAAAAAGAATGAAGTAAAATAGCTGCAAGCAATGAATATTAACAATAAGAACAACAATAACAACACTCATACTATCATCATCATCATCATCATCATCATAATCATCAGCATTGTCATGGACATCATTGACATCATCATAGTCATAGGCGATAAATGCTTGCTAGTGATTTGAAGCGAAGAAAATTTTTTGAAGAGGCGACTCCAATTCGAAACGCTATCAACTGAACACTAACACCAACACCAATATCAACACCAACACTAGATATTACCACTAGCACCTACCACTAAATATACGAGTAGTATCTAAATACGGATATATTGCCACTTCTTCTGCTGGTGCTGCTGCTTTGAATCGATTGTCGTTGAGCGCACCATTGCCACATCAAGTTGCCCTCAAGCACTCAAGCTCAAACAATTGATGATGCTCATCTAGGTGAGCAGAACTTAATATCAATTGTGGCGGTTCGTTCGTTCATAAGCCGGCCGGCTTGTTTGCTTGAATGTGTTGATGATAGCGGTATGAGTTTATTGGCATAAATATGCGAGTACTCACTTACATATTCACATATATATAGTATCTAGTACCTATATAATAGCTTGAATTTACTTATATACGTGTACATACACATATATACTATACATATGATTTAAGTGAAGATGACGTCTGTCTGCTTTAATTTTTTTTTTGGACCATCTTAATGCCATCGACTGTTTCATTTGACTAAGGGAATCATGTTAACGACATCAAGCAACGTTTTCGTCTATTTATGAATACATGTTTCATGTATTTTCTTGATACTTAATGCTTGTGTGTCGTTATGAACAACATGCGTTCTCCTTCTTTTCAATCCAGTCTCAATCGTCCATAATTTTATTGTGACTATTTTTAACTGAAATACAATTCATTTGCGTATACTAATAATATGATGCCTATATAGCAGCTTATTTGAGTCAGCTAGAGCTTGAAACACTCTTGTTTGGTTGAAGTAAACCTATATAGATAAATTAGGGCGAGTCAATAAAAAATTCGTGAATTAAAATATTATTTTGGACCACAAAAGGTGGAATCAATTAGTAGTGAGAAATTTTGAGAAGAAAATTACAACTTTCGATACCATTTTCCAAAGAATTCTGTGAAAATTGATTAGGCTACGATAGCCCTCTTATCTTCTGCGTATTTTGCCAGGTTCCTATCAACACTTATAACACAACAATTACTCTCAATAATGTCAACAGCAATGTCAAATGAAAATGGAGTTGTCTGGATTATAATTTTACTTTTTATTCTTTATTTTCTTTATTACTTTTACTAATATTTTTTTTCCATTGATTGCAAGAACTAGTTTGGAGAGACTTAACGAAGATTATAAATATGATTTTGTGAGTTTCCGTATAAATCGAGTGGGCCAAGAAATGAGAAAAACGACTTATAACCCCCACAGCTGCTCAAAAGTCGCTCTAAGAGAGCTAAAATGTATAACTGATCTGAATAATTTGTTCTCCTCAACATTTTTCCAGAACATATTAACAGACTGCCCGACTACCTCCATCGCTTAGGGGAATTCTCCTTGAAAAGTGATAATAGTATGAGTATATTAAATTTGTTCCAATTAATACCAGGAATCACCTAGAGGGTTAAGGCATATGATCAACGCTCACTCATTTTTTTAATCTAACTCCTCATCCGAATACGCTTAACCTCTATCCACATCTCTTATGATGGGCGCCCCAAAAAATGGGCCCAAAAATGTATGAAAAGCGGTAAATACCAGCGTAGTTGTCAAGGTATCATCTGTAGAGGAATAAAATGTATAACAGATCCCCATTACTTTTTTCTCCCCAACATTTTCCCAATACATACTTATCCGTTATCTTTCCTCTTTAGTGGTGCTGCCATACAAAATTGAAGTTTTCTATATAAAATTGGCTCACACCGTTTCCTAAGCACTCCTATATGAATCAAATATATTTCCGACCCTCATTCGTTTTGCCATCCAACATATCTCCTGAAGAGCCCAACTTTCTATATGTACGCTTTGAAGGGGCTCCAATACAAAATGGGCGAAGAACAAACACAATCAAAAGTATCAAAAGTTTTTTGTGTAGCAAAAAATAAGATATTTCTTATGATTTTAAGTACGTTTTGACCTCCGCATTTTAGTCAAAATTCCGGTGTCTAAATTGACTTTAGACTCATGAGTTTTTGGGCAAATATGGGATGGTAATTTTGTTTTTTTGTTATTCAATTTTTGGGCAAATAATTTGACCCATCCTAATATATATACTTGCACATGTGTTTCCTGTATTATGATGATGGCCTAAGACACTTTTGCCATGTTGCATACGCATTAGCAACGCCTAATATGAACATGTGCGCTCGATATGCTATTGCTGTTCATACAAATAAGTAAATAAAAAAAAAAAAACGGAAAGAGAAAAAGTGTTGTGCTTAAGAATAAATCAAATTAAGAGTGTATATCGCAGCTGTGGCGAGTGTGCACTTGCAACAACATTTGCGCATGCGTGCATGCTGCTGTTGTGACGCAGTGTTATGGCTGCACCCAACACCTTTTCATATTGTTGTATGTAGTATTGTTATTTTCAATTTAATGTATGTATTTGGCGATTCTATTCCTAGTTGTTGTTAGTGGTGCAACACACCTTTATGAGAATGAGAGTACTTAGCAAGTAGTATGTAGATACTCGGTACAAGTCAGCATGTGTTATTGCTCTACGATCAACGGACATTTAATTAGCATACATCTGTTGGCAGAGAATTGGAGAGAGAGGTCGCATTTAATCGACTTGTATGCAAAATAAATGATAGACAAACGGAAATCATTGTATGTAATTATGCTTTATGAATTATTTATAAATCATTTTTATATGCTTCGAGTATAAGGTACATATACGTATACATACTAATAACCATATGCGGAAATAACACACCCTATTAAACTCAATGGTTGATATTGTTATTCGTTGTTGTTGTTGTTGACGATTTCGTCAATTTATTTCGATATGTTGCAATTGTTGCTTGTTGCTTGTAATCCCATGTAATTGACAGTAATTGCGAAAATTACTGAGTTCAGCTTCATATTAGACGTAATGAAGTTGTAATAACATTTAACGTAGGTTGGCTGACTGGTTGCTAAAAGCGATGCGCTTGTTGTTCGTTGATTTGAACAAAATGTTGCAGAGTTGCGCAGTCTTATGAATTGGCTTGTTGTTGTTAATTATGATACCGCAAGCTCATATACAAACATACGTGTTTATGTTACCTACATTCGGTATAACATATAAGTGAATAATATATGGAGAATATTAACGCAAAGAGAATTTAACAGAAGCTCACACATTCATTCCGTTCGATCTTGATTATCACGATCATCCATTAGACTCATTTAATTGTCAATAATAATGAGTCATTCATCACAACAACTTTGCTATTGGATTGTAAGTAAGCTACAGCTCATTCATATTGTTGTTATTATGAATGTCGTTTGTATGTGTGTATGTTATTTCTGCGCAAAACTGAATCATCAATTTAATTAGAGACTTTCAATTGCTACTACACTTAAATTTCAACGAAAGCAGTAGTGATTCAAAATGTGAGAGGGAGAGTACTTGAATGTATGGTAAATAAGTGAAACAACACAGTGCCAGAGAGGCAAGCGGAAAATGTACATAAATAGTATAAGAAACGTGTTTTTGAAGAGTGCTCATTTTGATTCTTCATTGAATCACGTTCGACGTTTTTATGACACCCATCAATGTTAACTTGCACCTTTCGATGTGATTCATTTGTTTCCTGCGTGCAACTACTTACTGCACTGCTGTTGGTACTGATTGAGTGCACCTGTACGAATCGTATGTAGTCGTATGTGTGCTGTATTGCGCAGTTTCTATTCGTTTATTTTTATTCCATTAATAAGGAACTAGAAACTTTTCATTACTTTACACTTTGATTTTGAACGATTTATTCGTTAAAATAATAAATTTGATGTTCCATCTAATTCTATGAATTTATCGGATGTACTTAATAGTTGCGACATTTATTGATGAATTTATTACGTACATATTTTAATTGCTTGTACATAACGTTGTAGATTTACATTCAATTCAGATAGGAGATTTCGATTTAATACAACATTTCTAAGGAATTTTCAAGGACGTTGAGCTCTTTCATAATGATATAAAGACAAGTGAAAAATGTTTTACACTTTCCATATATGATGCGTTCAGAGCCAAATCATTTACTTTAAATTGAGCCAAATATGATGCAATGGGGAAATTTTGCATGTTTTGTTTAACTATTTGAATGTATATTAAGATGTGCTCGATTTGTAAAGCGTCTGGCTCAGCGACTAAAAAAATTTGGTTAATTTTAAATATTTTTCTTAAAGAAAAAAAAAATTCTAAGTTTTGACTAGTCTATATTTCAATTTTTTTTAAGCATCAGTTTCTTATGGGAACCCTTTGAATAGGTGGACATAGGCACCAAGTGTGTTTCTAACACACTTGATCCCTGTAGGTGTACCCTATGAACTGTGGAAGCTCGTTTAATAAAAATATCAATTTTCTTATCACAACGGACGTAGACGTAGTTACCTCAGCATCGTATAGCCTTAAAAATTAAAAAAAAAAAAATGTTTAAAAAATTTAAAAACTAAAAAATCGAAAACGTACTTTCATTATATTTCAGAGCCTTATACGGTCGTTTAAACTGAGCTCTTTAAAAAATTTGACATTCTACAAAGAACTAATGCATTTTCTCCATATTTTTGCAGTTCTATCAATCTTTTGGTGTATGAAATTAACCCCTCATGATTTTTTAATTTTTAACTCACCACTTCCTCCAGCTAAGGCTAACGCGGCAATACGCTCCTTCACTGTACGTGTTGTTGGTGTTGCCGTTGTCGTCATCGCGGTCGTTGCTGCTGATTCATTCGATTTGTTTTCCTTGGCATTTTTTGCCAGCAACACACAGGCAAATCCAGTTGGTGACTTAGCTCTTGCAGCCACATCATTTGTTGGACTTCGTTTTACCATTGTTGTTTTAATCACAGTTGTTACAGGCGTTGTCGGACGCGCCATTGTTGTTGGCGATGTTGCTGGAGACGTTGGAGACGTTTTCACCGATGCCGTTGACGATGCTGTTGTCAGTGTCGTTGTCGTTGACACCGCCGCCACCGCCGCCGCCGATGTTGTCATTGTCGCCAGCCCACTCTCGCTGTTACGCTTACGATTGCTAGCAACATTTGTTGCTGTTGTTGTAATTGTCATTTTCCTTGTCAAATCCGTTTGCTTGTTGTTCATATGAAGTGTTGGTTGTGGCTGTTGTTGTTGCTGCTGTTGCAACTGATGACAATTCTTACAGCGTTTTTTATGCGATGAAGCAATACAAGAGCAGTTACTGAAGCTGAAGCCGTTGCTTATATTATTCTCCTTATTGTTATTAATATTATTAAATTCACTATTGCTAAGTCTTTGGATTGGTTGTTGTTGTTGTTGTTGTTGTTTTTTATTATTACAATTGCTTTGACACTTGCTCTTACTTTCCTCCTCTTTGTTATTCTCGCTTTCAGCGGTTGATACTGCTTGTTTATCGTTTGTATCAAAACTCTGCACTACATTGGCGTCGTTTTTGTGTTGCTGTCTTGCTACCACCATCACCCTGTCATTATCACTTTGCGATCCATTTGTGACCGTACAAATATTATTTGCGATTGCTTTTGTTAAATTTTTTGCATCCGATGTTGGTGAGATTGGTGTGGTTTCTTGAATTTTTTGCTGTTGTTGAATGATAGTTGGTCGCATCGTTACTGTTGTAGGTTCATTAAAAAAATTGCTACAATTCTCACAGCAACTCTCCTCGTTGTCCACGTCGTAGTCGTAATATTGGTCGTCGTTGTCGTTGTAGCTATTGTTGTAGTCACTTTGACAGCTTTTGTCATGCCGCCAACACTGCCCTATTCTGTCATGTATGTCTTTGCATTGTTGCTGTAGTTGTTGTTGTTGCCGAACATTGTCAACCTCATCGCAGTTGATTAACTGATGCACAATTTTACCACAATTTCCGGTATTATTGGCAACATCATCATAATCGTCGTCGTCGTCGTGGTCGTCGTCGTTGTCTTCGTTTTTGTCGCATTCGCCATCGACGTCGTTACAATTTCGTAGCAATTGCTGATGATTGTTATCGTAATGTTGTGCTTCTGTTTTTGCTAAATCTGCTGATGACTCTTTGCTATTGTGATTATGGGCACCAACAACACTGACACTACCAATAATAATATCGCCATCACCTGGTGTGCCTTTATTATTGTTTTGGTTGACACTGCTACTGTTTCTACTTCGATTGCTGTTATTCCTGCTACTGTTGCTATCGATTTTACTGTTGCTTGCATGCACTGTTGAATGGGTAACATCATCAATCTGAGTGTAATCAGCTTTAGTAGCAAATATATTTCGGGCATGCAATGTGGATTTTTTCGATTGTTTCACGTTGTAACGCCTACGATTGGGACAACAACAGAATTTTGTGGCTTTCGGTGATGTTGGTGATAGTGGTGGTAATGCAATGATTTTGGGTTTTCTTGTCGTCGACGTCGTCCTCGTTGTATTTGCTGTTGATGCATCTGGTGCTGTTACTTCATACCATTCATTTATTAATGCCAAATCACGAACATTTGACATTGTCGTATAGCCATGGAGAATGATTCTGGAAGGAATTAAAAATGTGCAAAATAAATATTAGTAATTTTATTAAAGATTTTCTTAGTAAAAATTAAGTAAAGTTAATCAAAATCATTTTATAAATTCGTAAATTGATGAACATGACATACATGTGAATAAAAACCTCACACATAATTTTAAAATAGCGGTGATTTATACGAACTTTTCACCAAAAGTTGGCCAAGGAAAAAAAGCTCAATGAATATAAAAAAGGGAAATTTATGAAAGGAAAAAAATAATTTCCTTTTGGCTTATGGCATTTATTATATTGTACCCTGAAGTGATGGAAACGCCACCTGTGCATCAAATATGTTTATCTAATTGTAGCTGTGGTGTATTTTTGTATATAAATTGATACATGCGCACATACATGACTAAATAACCTTTTGAATTTAAAATGGAAAGACACCAAATAAGCATTTTGATTTTAAATAGAAAGACATTTCTTAGGTTTATACTCTGATGAAATTTCTTGCAGCCTAAAATCCATAAATAAATAGTCGTGTTCCATTATGCATAACATTTATCCATGGATGATAAATTCAAAATGGTTTTCAAGTTTTGTTTTTAGTATATATGACAAAGTTTAGGAAGAAATTGTATAACTAAAATCATATTTATTCTTGATCAATTCAATAATATTTTTCCGTTTAAGGTATACACAGCTATAATTTCTAAATATTAAAGTTATTTTTAAAATTTTCACAGACATAAATTGCATAAAAGTCTCACATAGAAAATATTGTTTCGTATATGTTACCGTAAAGCTTTTTCAACAGCTTTTTCAATACAAGTTTTTACTGTCGAAACTATTGTCAATCACTTGCCGACAGGATGGCACTGCTGCAAAAGCCAAATTGCTATACAATTGTATTTCTAAAAAGCATAGTGTTGATTTTGGTTAACTCTAAAAGTCCGTTATTATTTTAGCTCACCCGCGAGAGGTTGCAAATGTGTGACATAAGAACATATAGGACGTCTTTACCTCGCTATATGGCTTCAATACATTGAGGAGAATTGCATATGAAATCCGTATATCGATACAAACTCAAGTTTGATTGAATCCTTGCCAATTTATAAAATAATATAATATCGGGTTCATAACATGATATTATTTATTTGTCTCTTTTGTAGAGGGTAGCTAAAACTAAACAGAAGGCTTTTAGGTAAGTTGCTTCATGGTCACAATTTGAAATAACACCGAGCTAAAAATTTTAAGTATGATTTTAGCAATAATATTGAAAATTTTGTGTAAAATTTCGACATAGCCATATTTGTTTGAAAATAATAATGTTGTCACCAGTCCAATATCATAGTTTCTTTGGACTCTTTAGCGAAATATAATGCGAGGTAAATGGAAAAGCTGACATAATTGTGGAATGCAATCTTGGTGAAATGGCTTTGAGAAACAGGCAGTATATGGAGGTATAGATGCATTTAATTTTCAGGGTCAAACCATTTTCCTACGAAAGAAGAAATATATAATTGAATGGGTTGGAATGATTCTATACATGACGACTGGTGCACAACGTTCAAAATAGCAATTGTTTAGTTCGACATTAATAGGCAAGTGGTTTTTATAGTTGAAGAATATTTTCAACTGTAGAAGTTTAACAAAAGTTTAAAAAGTATTAAATAAGAACAACAGAAAATTAAACAAAACAAAACAATGAAAGAGAAAAAAAATGACAAACACTTTCTTTTTAATATGTGGTTATATAAAAAATACAGCAATTTTTATATAAAATCCCAATATTGTCCTGGAAATAATTAAGATTAATAATTCGGAATGCTCTCAATATTGTTCGCTGGACTCATGCACACACACACACACACACACACACACACACACACAAACAACAAAAACAATAGCAGCAATATAGATGGCATCACCATGAGCAGTGGTACTCAAAGTCCTTGCGATGGTGGTAGCAAGATACCTGGAGCTGAGCCGCCCAAGAAGACACCGATACCGAGTGAAGATGGCAAAACTGTCGAAGCTGACCCTTTTAAGCGTGCACCAAGACTGGTGCGGTCGCCGAAAACTGCGGAAAAGCCAGTAAGAGCAAAGTCTTCGCCACCTGCGATGCAAGATAGCACGCCTATGGCTACAACGACGCAATCGAGTGCCGATATCATGTCAGAATTAGGTGAGGCAATCAGGAAGTTGACTGAAGCCATGCGACTACCGCAACGATCAATCAACAACCAAATCAGCGACTTCACGAACGTGCCCGAGAAGAGTATAATAAAAGCAAAGAAAATAGACGAAATGTTCCCCCCAGGCTAACATCTATAGGATCAACGCCGAAGAGGCCCCGCGAGGACGAGCAGCTGACACGGAAAACACCACCCAAGAGGAACAGAGCCACTCACGAGGAAGTGCAAAAGCCGACGGATAACACGAGCAAAAGCGATGGAGGCAATAATAGTCCTGCCAAAGAGAAAAAGAAAACAGAGAGCTGGGCGCAGGTCAAACGCAAAACGCAGAACCCTAAGAAGAAGGCGACCTATACACCGCCTCCGAGACCAGACGCGATAATCATTGCACGTGCTGGAAATATGTCATACAGTGACATACTTAAAGCTGTGAAAAAGAATGATGCTCTACATGAACTCGGTGAGAACGTTGCACGGATCAGAAAGACGGCGAAAGGCGAAATTTTGCTTGAACTGAAGGAGGCCCAGATGACAAACATGGGAGTTTATGAAAAGGAAATAAATAAGGTGCTCGGTGATCAAGCGCAGACTCGGGCGCTAACCCATGAGGTATCGTTGGAGATCCGAGATCTAGATGAAATCACCACCAAGGAGGATATTGTCGAGGCGATACGATCGCAAATAAAGGAGTTAAGTTTCTTCGACGAAAGAGCGATCAAAAACATCAGGGAGGCATATGCAGGTACGCAGACTGCGGTGGTAAGCCTTCCGGCGTTGAACGCAAGACAACTTCTTGATGCTCGTAAGATCAAAATTGGATGGGTGGTGTGCCGAATAAGGGAAAAACCGAACCTAAAGAAGTGTTTCAGGTGCCTAGAATATGGGCATGTGGCGAGGGCGTGCAGCAGCACAGAAGATAGGAGCCAAAGTTGCATCAAATGTGGGGAAAAGGGTCACTTCGCAAAGACATGCGATAAAAAGCCATTCTGTGGAGCATGCAAAATCAACGGGAAGGATGCGGGGCACCAAATCGGCAGTAGGAAGTGTCCCCTATATCAAGCAGCGTGCAAAAGGATATAATGAGAGTTGTACAGATCAACTTAAACCATTGTGAAGCTGCACAGGAGTTGCTCAGGCAGACAGTATACGAACAGAAGATAGAAGTGGCTATAGTTTGCGAGCAGTACAAAAACTTAAGCGCAGGAACCTGGATCTCTGATCAGGTAAACAAAGCTGCCATATGGGCCTGTGGAAACAACTCCATCCAAGACAAGCCGCTCCTTGGAAAATCCTACTACACGCGGGCGAAGATCTGTGGAATCAATTTTTACAGCTGCTATGTCCCGCCGAGTGTGACGCAAGTCGACTATGAAAGGATTCTAGACGAACTAGTGCGAGACGCCAGAACTACTACGCCAAACGTAATAGCAGGTGACTTCAATGCATGGGCCGAGGAATGGGGCAGCAGTTATACAAATAGGCGGGGTGATGCCCTGCTCAAGGCGTTCTCCTTGCTAGACGCTGTATTGCTCAATACTGGCGGTAGGAATACCTTCGAGAAGAATGGTCGCGGATCAATTATTGACATTACGTTCGCCAGCCGCGCGCTCGTTCGATCGACAAGCTGGCAGGTATGCGACTTTTACACACATAGCGACCACCTTGCTATTGTGATGGAAGTCGGCAATCATGAGCAGATTCAAGGGAGCCTACAAAAAACACAAACTAGAGGGTGGAAAGTGGAAACGCTCGATGAAGAAATCTTCAAACTCATTCTAGACGTGAACCCAGACTGTTCAAACGACGTGGACCGACAGGCTGACATGCTGTCAAAGTACGTAAGTAAAGCTTGCGACGCCGCCATGTGCAGAAAAAGACAGAATATGTATAGAAAGCCCACGTACTGGTGGAATCAGGAGATTAATACATTAAGAAGTGAATGTCATAGAGCAAGACGTCTCTCCCAAAGAAGCCAAGGTACGCCGGAGCATATAATACTACGTGAATGCTTCAAAAAGAAACGCAAGGAGTTTAAAAAGGCGATCAAAAGCAGCAAGTCCTCATGCTTCAAAGAACTCTGTGAAAGGGTGGACGAGAACCCGTGGGGCGACGCGTATAAGATAGTGATGTCCAAGGTCAGAGGTGGTAGAGGTAAAGCATCAACCTGCTCTGTCCTCCTAGCAAAGGTAGTAAAAACGCTTTTTCCGGCGCAAGACTTGCAACCGTATATGGTGATACCCCCAATAGAAGAGGCAGTGAAAATCGACGAGTCGGAGATTATCTTAGCGGCGGAGAGATTCGGTAACGCAAAGGCGCCTGGACTTGATGGCATCCCGAATAAGGCGCTGAAGATCGCCATTAATCATAACACGAAGCCTTTTGCCGAGCTTTTTGCGAGATGTTTGAACGAAGGTGTTTTCCCGAAAGTATGGAAAAAACAGCGCCTGGTCCTCCTTCAGAAGCCGAATAAACCGGCGGGTGAGCCAAATGCGTATCGTCCACTTTGCATGATTGATACGATGGCCAAAATATTGGAGCGGTTGATATGCACGCGTCTGGAACAACATCTAGAAAGGGAACCACCTGGTCTGTCCGAGAACCAATTTGGTTTCAGGAGACATCGGTCGACCATAGACGCAATTAGAAAATTGACGGACATTGCTGGCAAGGCCATAGAAGGCACTAGATGGATGCATGGCGATAAAAAATATTGTGCAGTAGTGACACTAGACGTACAAAATGCCTTCAACTCGGCAAACTGGCATCTTATTATGAGGGCATTGGAGGCAAAGGGAACGCCAGCGTACCTAATGCGAATAATAAATAGTTATCTGTCTGACAGACTACTGTTGTATGACACGGACGAAGGGCCCAAAAGCTACGTGGTGACGGGTGGAGTGCCGCAGGGATCTGTACTTGGCCCGCTACTGTGGAACGTGCTGTACGATGGGGTGTTAAACCTTCCATTGCCAAAAGAAGCCCAGATAATTGGCTACGCGGACGACATTGCCGTGACGATCGTTGCGAAGGAGCTCTCCCAAGTTCAGAGCATCTGCAGAGAGACAGCTTCGAAAATTAAGGATTGGCTCACGACGACAAAGCTCCAGCTTGCGGTACAGAAAACAGAAGCTGTACTTATCACGAGCAGGAAAAAACTCGAAAAAATCACCCTAAACATTGACGGCTACAACATTACAACGCAACCTTCGTTGAGATATCTAGGTGTAATGATTGATACGAGGCTCAACTTCAAGGCGCATATCGAAAAAGCCTGCGGGAAGGCGGCAACAATGACAGCGGCTCTGACGAGAATCATGGCCAACATTGGTGGCCCCAGCCAGAGTAGGAGAGCGCTCCTGGCTAAAGTCAGTCAATCAATATTGATGTACGCGGCGCCTATATGGGGGGCAGCTCTGCGGCAAAAGACATACTCGAAGAAGGCGAAGATAGTTTTCAGGTTAAGCGCTATTAGAGTTGCATGTGCATTTAGGACAGTGTCACAAGAAGGTGCCGGTATTATATCCGGCATTATGCCGCCGGACATAATGGCCTCGGAGTTGGGCAGAGTATATAACAGAACCAAAAGCCTGAATAGACGGTTAACGGCAACCGAACGGAAAGAGGAGAGACAGACGAGCCTAGATGAATGGCAAAGTCAATGGGACGCCGCAGGAAAAGGGAGGTGGACCCACAGGCTCATCAGAAACGTGCAAGCTTGGGTCGAAAGAGGACACGGAGAGACAGACTACTACCTTACGCAGTTTTTGACGGGCCATGGTTGTTTCAGAGAGTACCTCCACAGATTCGGTCATGATGACGCGACAGAATGTTCATTCTGCAACACTGTTGGCGAAAACGCTCAGCATATCTTTTTCTTCTGCCTAAGATTTGAGACGCAGAGAATGACCATAGAGAAGATAATAAATGAAAGGATAACACCTGATAACATTGTGAGCCATATGCTGCGATCGAGTTTAGTGTGGTTTAAGATGAAAGAATGGGCTGCAATAGCTCTCAAGGAGCTCAGGAAGAAGGAGTGGCAGCGGAGAAATATAACTGCAGCTGTGTGAACGCCATGTACGGGATGTTTGAAGAGGCATATTAGCTCAGCTTAGTCCTGCGAAGTAGTGCTTAACGGCGGTCCCGCAGGACACAAACAAGCTATAGAGGTCGGAGTTAAGGGTTTAGTACGTAGGCGTACTGGTTCGCAAGTCCAGCATAGTAAGATATTACTGACTGGGCGTGGTCCCGAATGAGGTGTACCTTTAGCGGACAGTATGAATCGTACATGCCGTCTATGGTGGACGGTATCTAAGAAAGATTCCCCCTTCGAATACAAAAAAAAAAAAAAAAAAAAACACACACACACACTTATGTGTTCATACATTAGCAATCTACAGTTGAGTGTATTTCAAAACACATTCGGAACACTTTCAAATAAAAGAAGACTTCCAATTGCAATTATACATGAAAGCAACAATACATTATGTATGCATCTTGTTGATGTGGTGATGGTGGTGTTTTCTTCGCCACTTTATTCAAACACTTTCATACGTATGTATAATATCGATGAATGATTAACTGCGCAAAAATCTGCATGTGGCCTGATTCATTTAATTGCATTTGAATAAAAATTTCAAACAACAACAACTTGTGGATATATATGTACGTATATCTACATGTATACACTATAATGAAAATTGTAGTAAAATGTAGAAAAAAAAATCATTGTATTAGCAATGTTGATGGTGGTAGTAAAATTGCAATCACAACTAAATACAATTACGAGAGTATGGTTGTCGGCACATATGGCTATCTTCCGCTCAACAACTGGCTATACATGCATAAACACATACACATATACCTAATACGTACTTGTATCCTCTGATCCAACGATTTAATGCCTCGAGGGCATATGGCAACAGGTAGCTCAACATATATGCATACCAATAGATACAAAAGCACTAGTGGCATGTAACAGCAGCATTTAAGTGATTAATTCGTTTTGGCCAGCAGGAAAATTAATTCGCAGAGAAAGAAGTTTTTCAACACGCTTTTACTACCGACTCACTCTATTGCTGCAAATTAGTGTTGCATGCATGTTGCACTTGCTCTAATGCACTTACAGCAATAAATGCAAGTTGTTATAGACAAATTTTCATTTCATTAAATTTTGTTGTTGTTTTTTTTTTTCCACCCATTACACTTATAACAACTTGTACATCGTATGTATGTATTTCCATGTATATTGGTATTGCTTACTTATTTCACAGTAGTGACTTGTGAAATATGAAGGTTATTTCGTTTGGTATGTAAATATCATTTTTATTTGTGCTAATTAATTTTGCAACACACTGTCTCTCGCTTGTTCGTTCGTTCGTTCGTTCAGTTTTAATTAATTAAACTCATTAATTTCATTCAGATAGAGTGGAAGAGATCGTATTGTATTGTATTTTTGTTTCATTTTATAGATAAATTGCACAATTTATTATTATTGTTATTATTTTTATTGCTATATCGCCACCGCTGATATGACTATTTCAAGCTACTGTCGCTACTGCATGCATTATAAAGTGTGAAGATTAACAATTTCTGCCATTTGAATATACAATATGTATAGTAAGAGTCTATGAGTTTGGTATTAAATCTCGTTTTCATGCTTTTCATAGCATATTAATGCTTTCATTGATTAGACATGTAATCTTTTTTTTTGCCACCAATGGCTTCATTTTGTAGAAATTAATTATGAAATTATACAAATCGAACAATTAACGATAATTCGCTTGCTCGCTCGCTCTATTTTCTACAGTTGATGTATTATTTTATTTGTTCACTCAAAAACAAAACTTTAGTTCATTCTCCTTATTCATCGTTTTTTGTTGATTTAATTTATTGAAGTATTTGGAGAAAATGCATAATCAATCACATTCAGTCTTTGGCAAGTTAGAGACATATTTATAACAAACAAAAATTTCAAAAGTTTAACGTCAGTAATATGGAAGCCTAGAGTAGGTACCCTACACGCATAAGTCTGGCATATGCGTACATTTGAAGAAATTATAGATTTTAACGGGGAACTCCAATTCCATCCATAATTAAACATGCCAATTTGTTAGTGACTGCAATTAGTTGAACCCAGTTTCAATCTGATAGCTTAATATTTTGCTGCTCATATTGTAGTATGAAAATATGCATTTGAAAATGTACTTTTGTATGGGAGGTAGGTTTAGTTTTAATCGGATTTTAATCATTCTTAAGTTTATTTTTGCACTAGTAAATATGAATTTAAATACCAAGTTTCAGCTTAATAGCTTTATATTTTCATGTATAAAAAGTGAGAAAATGCATTTGAAGCCATACTTTTGTATGGGAGGTAGGTGTAGTTTTAATTGTATATCAGCCATTCTTGGACTCGTTCATACATGTGTAAATATATTCTTATGTACCCAGTTAAAGTTTGATAGTTTAATATTTTCGTGCAAAAAATGTGCAAATATACGTAGGGAGACATATTTTTGTTTGAGAGGTATGCCCAAATTTCATCCGATTTCGTACATTTTTAAATATGAATACTTTTTAATTAATATAATCATATGTATCGACTTTCAACTTGATGTGTTGAATATTTTCATGCACAAAGTGCGAAAATGTGCATATGAAAACATAATTTTATATGGGAGGTAGTAGCAAATTATACTTTTATTATAATATATTTGATAACTTTATATTTTCGTGTGCAAAATGCGTGCAGAAGCATACTTTTGTATGGTCGGGAAGCGAAGATTTTATCCGATTTAGCGCATTTTTAAATATACCCATTCTAGAATGAGAATAACTTTAGATACCGAGTTTTTGTTTTGTAGCTTTATATTTATGTGTTCAATTTAGAAATTTATTGATCATCTCTAAAACAAACTTTCATATGGCTTAATCGCTTTATAAGAAAGGTAGTTATAGTGAGAGCAGGCATGGCTAAATCGACTCAAATCATGATTTTCATCAATACTCTAGAGCTACTTCTCTATAGCTGTCACCTCTACTGATGTGTGCTGCAAACGGAGTCAAAAATTCAACATACCTTTGACTCTTGCGAGTGTAGGGTATAAAATAAAATTTAAAAAAAAAAGAAGATAAATGTATATGTCATCCATGTTTAGTGTATTTACATTTAATTGAATAGTGAAAGAGAATTGAAAGAAATTTATACACACACATTCATATATACAAAGGCAAGCTTAACCAAATAGCTTAAAAGTAAAAGCGTTAAAGAAGACAAAACAACAACAACAAAATAATCCAAGTACTGTTTGCAGTGACAAATAATAATCTTCACAATTTTGTTACGCCTCGCATAATTTCCTATGAATATTATTTGTTTTAACCTCGGCTTATAGCAAACAATTTAAATATGATAGGTGAATATTCATAATACATAATATAAAATGTGAGAGTTAAGTAGACATCCAAAAAGAAAGAATTAACCAAAATTGTGATAAAGCTGATGATAAAATGATTTTCATATAATATAATAAATTTCTTAATATAATGCTAGTGCAAAATTAGTCATCATTATGTACAATTTCTATAAATTCCCATATAAATTTTATTGTTGCAGTAGGCTTTTGAATTATGCATATAAACTCATACATATATGCTCTGTCTATATCAATAAATCTTTTATAGAAGTCGTAAATGACATTTTCAAAATACAGAGAGAAAAAAAAGTGCTTAAATTATGTCTAGACCCAATAAATAAAGCATCATCGACGTATGTAAAGATGCATGCATGTGTATTCAACGTGTACTGCATCGTAAAATATGGTATGTTTACTCTATAAACAAATTAATTTCTTTTTACAATTTCAATTTAATATACAAAATAATATTTAATTAAAATATTCTCTCCTTTCCGCCGTCGTCGATTTTTTTCTTTTACGAGTATGTTATTATCACAATTTACATTCATAAATCATAGCGTTTGCGTATTTACTTTTTTTTTTATCATTATTACATATTTATATTTAAAATATATTTCAATATACTTCAATTATACTTGTTTACATATAAAAATATTGTAAATTTAATTATAAATTGTTTCTTAATATAGATTTTTTCTATTAGTTATTATTACATTGCCTTGTTATTACTTCGTTTACATATTAAACGCGCACAACATTGAATTACAAAATAAAATGCATTGATTGAGATTGATTAATTTGTATGCAAAAATATATTCAACATTTATATGCTTTGCTATTTGCAGCATATTAATATATGCACATGTATAATTTCATGAAGTCTATCAATGCAATAAATTAGTCCATTTCGATTGCTGTTTCATTACTGTTCAAAGTGTATAAAAATAGTATCGAGACACGTGATGAATATTGTCTGTCACATATCAGCATATAATTTACATAACGCTGTACATATATAATATGGAGCTACAATGGTCGCGATGAACGTCTATTAGGACATTAATTATATACTTCAGTATACCAGTATGTAAATGTGCCATATTGAGTGAAGTAATAAAATATATGAAAACATTGAAGTTATAAAATTGATATACACCAACAGCTACGGCATTAAATCGTTCAACTTTCCAAGTTTTCAAGTTCCAAGTTTAATGTTTTTTAGCAAATCATAATTTTGCAACTAATAATAATTATAGAAATACTTCAAATTCTGAATCAACATTGTATTGGAGCTGTCATGCCATTATGAAATAACATTCGCCTTGTTGTTTAAGGTTTCATGTGACTCTGGCTCTGCCACTGCCACAGCTAATAATTCGATATTATCGCATGACTATTATACAACGATAAATATGATTTAAGGTATTTCCGTTCTACAATAATTTTCCACATTTAATCATTTCATAAGAATTTTATATTATATCATATTTTTATACTGCAAATATGCAATGCAATTATAATAATAATTATAATTTAATTATGCCAAGTAATTACATATACATAATCGTAAATCAAATACAAAAATTCCACACTAAAATAAAGCCAATTATACAAAAATGTAAAAGTGACATATTTTATGGTCATACGTGGTCTTCATACATATGTGTATATACATATAGAACGATATAGACTTTGTACATATAAAATATTCAACAATTAGAGGGAGAACCTTATGTACTCTAGTGTGGTTATTGTTGCTGATTTTAATTGTATTAGTACGTAGAAGAAATTTTAAACGAACAAAGAAATCATTTTATCATCAATAAAAAATTACCAACAAGAAAATTGAATATTTAAACAAAAGGAATGTTTGTTGTTTGATTTGAGCGATGAAATTTATAATAATCTTGGTTTGTATTTTATAATTTTATATTTTTTTTTTTTAATTCTCTTTTTTTAATATTGCAATAAATATTGATACACCACACCACACTGGTTAGTATGCAATACAATTACTTCTACGTTAACGCAAATTTCCTGCATTTGTACGACACTTACGAATCGTATAAGTATGTAGTGTATTACCTATTTAACATGAGTAAGTTACTGACTGAGCTTATGTTAACTTAGAGGCGGACATATCCGGTTGTAAATTGTGATAATTTGCAGCCCAAGCAACAATGATGACAATGACAATCAAAGGCATAGCAATAATTCAATTTAATTATGTTCGAATGTTCTGTGGTGACATGCCAAAAGTATTCAAAGAATTTCATAAAAATGTGAAATTTATGACAAATGCAATTTTTTTGCACAAATTTATTATTGACCAGTTTAAGTGATTGTTCGTGCGATGAGTCTAATTAGTGTGATATTTGAATCACCTGGGCCTGATTTCAAGAAGCATAAGCCATAAACCTGAAATTATGGCCTTACAGCAAAAGTTTATCGAATTAATATATTGCATTTGCCGATTTGGAAATATTCCTTCATCATAATGCTTTGCTGTCGAATGAATTAATGTCGAAAATTTTTTTGCAATAATATCAAACTTGTTTTTAAATGGAGAAAAAGTTTGTCATTATTGTTTGCAATCGCCATCTTTTCAATATTTCGTTTCGAAGATTTTTACAATAATGTCGAAAATCATATTCAATGCAATTCTCATTCGACATTATTTCAATAATTTTGCAATAATGTCGAAAAAGCAAAATGTTCTGCGGTCAAGGTAATATTCAATATTTTGTATTTATACATTATTTTTAAATTTCTTGATTATGATAATTATTACAAGTACTTTTATTACTTTTTAGCGCTGAAAAATATGGGTATACTCGTATATGAATCTCAAGAATTTTTGCAGCAATATTGACACAATTGCATTAATTTTGAAGATCTAATTTCTTATATGGATATTATTTCATTTTAAATTATTTTAAAAATATTTGCAAAAAATACCGATATCGATATTTTCGACATTATTGCAAAATATTTTCGACATTAATTCATTCATATTTAATTTATGTAGTTCTTGAAATGAAATGAAGATCGAGCCACACACAAAAAAAATTGTTTTCAAATTGCAATGCTATAAAACCTTAGATTTAATGCATGTTGGGGTCAAATGCCAAACACAAGGGCATAATTTCTTGGCAAATTTGTTGGAAAATTATTACTATTTACATAGATATAGAAAACTTACTATTACATACGTCAACAATATAATCAATTGTAAATTGATAATTCAATTTCATAACCCAACGAAATTCAATAGGTTGATGGTGGAAGAAAAATAATAGAAACAAACCACAATCGTTTTGTTTGCTGTATGAAAAACTTTACACACATAATGTGCATGTGCTGCTCTTAGTAATGCTATTGAGAAGTTAAATAGCTGATCATAACTGTGTCGGCATAAACATGCGCCAAAATAGACGGACATATAGGTAGACTCAACAAGAGGAGGAGGGAAAAAATATTTAAAAAAATAAGACACAATGTCGAATGTGTGTTGTTGTGTTGCCAACAGACTCACAAAACTAACAACGGCGGCTACAACGATCAGGGCAAACTGAAAAGCAAACAAACAAAACATACTTAACGCACAGTTGGTCTGCACAGCAGGCAGGCAGGCAGGAAGACACAACAATATTAAGACAGAATGGCGTATGCGCACAAACTGGCAATTGGCGACCCAACAACCGATATTCTAGAATCCAGATATGTCGACTGGCCATCAGCAAAATAGAATGGATGCCGCCGCCGCCGCTGCTGCAGTCGCTGTATACAAACAATGGAAAATTAGCAATCGAGAACAATGTGAAATGATGAAAATAGGCGCATTATTACTATGTATGTATGCAGTCGCTATGGGCTATTAGTTTTTGATTGCAGACATAGAACAATATAGAACAATGGGCAACAATGTATATCTCATAGAAAGACTGTATGTGTGTGTAGGTTTAAAAAGGAAAACATAACAACGGCAACAACAACAACAACAACAAAAGCAGGCAACCATTTTTGTTTGCCAAATAAAACGTCTTTCATAGCGCCATGCGCAGTTGGTAACGTTGAGCCTGGAAGCATTTTGACTGGTGAGTTTTTCTTCTTTCTTCAAAAAATGAAAACGCAAAACAATAGAAAAATCAACCAAGCAGAGAGGAGGAGGAGGAGGAGGAGAAAAGCAGCCAATAACTGCATCTCTTGCGTATAAAAGCTATTGCATTTTGTTGTTGTTGTTGTTTCTCTGAAGCTGACCGCACGCCGACTCAATTGGTGTCCATAATTTGACATCTTCATATGAAATTAATGAAATTTATTTATTATTGATTTTTATTTTCACGATTATTATTACCCATTCTTTCTTTTTTTTTTTGTTTTGTTTTCAAATTAAATAGACAAATTGTATTTTAAGCATGCACGCACACATTTCTCTATATATAAACAACAACGTCAATAGCGACAAATAGCATTTTAATAAAGGTAATATGTACGATTTAATGACATTGCATGGGGTGCATGCGCATTGTTTAGCGTCGTCTATCAAGTTTGAAGACGACAGCAAAGAGGTAGGTAGTAGGTACTCGTAGATAAGCTAAGTCAAACTTCATGGCGCGTATGTTCAATGCGACATTGATAAATTTTAAATGATATTCGTTGAAAATATTAGAATACAAAATAAACACTTAGGTGGCAAGTTAAAAATTATTCAAATTTATCTTCACCCAAAGTAAAGCTTGCCGACGAGAGAAGAAATAATAAAATGCCTACATGCATATGGTGACTACAAGAACATGTCATTGGAACCTTTGAGACCCTACGATTGCATACATATATTACATATGTGAATTCTTACATACAACAGCAGTTCTAACAATCCAACAACGAAATTCAAAAAGAAACAACAAAAAATGAGAAAAATAATCGAAAAAACGCTAAAAAATGTAATCGATCAGCTCACAGAGAAATAAAAGCTTCAACGATTTATATTCATGATCAGAGAAATTCTTTTAAAGCAAAACATAAATTATTCATGATTAATCTTAGAATATTATTACAATATTGTAATGTTACAACAAGAGTGAACGTCAAGACTGTATAGGGGCTTTCAATAAAGTATCAATATAGTATTATAGTAAACGTTGAGAAGGATAAATTACCTAAATAAATGCTAAATTTAGCTTCATCTAATGTAAAAAAAAATAAATATATGGCACTTAAAGCCCCGAAGGGATCTTTGGTCGAGCTTCTCTTCCACCCTTGACACTTTTGCTATGATGAACCGGAGAAAATATTCTATTTGAGACTAGATGAAACTATCAGGGACTGGAGAATCATTTACTATTTATATGACATTATTGAAAATAAGTAGGAGATACAGTACAAAATGGAATTTAGTAGATAAGCAACTCTACTAATATTCTTCCATTTCATAGAGACATAGCACTTTCTGTACCACCCTTTCAAACAATAACCATACGAACACAGAAAAAATTAGATTTTTGGAAAGCAAACAAATAAAAAAAATATTGAAGATCTCAAAAAAAAAAAAGCAAATAGACATCACGTCATCATGATCATGACAAGCAAAAGTAAAGCTTTATGAATAAGTCCAACATACAATTGTAAGCATTTGGTATAATTTGTACATACCAGTATATATGTAGCTGCAGGATATTCAAAACACGATTTTTCTAACAAAACATTGACAAATAGATGGACAAGTAGAAATACAGATAGTCATAGTGAACAGACAGACGAATAAACAAAGTGTTAGATAAGCAAATATATGTAGTATATTTTGGGCAAGACGATGGGCATACAATTGAACTCGGCTTGCTGCTACTAATGTTAGGTGTACGGTATGGTATAAAGTAAATATGTGAAAAAAATTATTTAAAAGATGGATGAATGACTGACTGTATGGTAGGTAGTCAGTCAACGTCAGTGACGTTGGCTAAATGCCAGCAACTACTATCCTTTAGCGTAAATATGACTTTTGACTAACAATAATGAAATAAGTGAATAAATAAATAAGCATCAAACTATCACATTTGTTAAGCAACTTCAAAACGATAATGACTGACACGGAGTTTATGGCAATTTGTCATACTTTGTTGTAGCATTACATCGCTATGTACTTTCTTCTTGATTTTTAATTTTACTTGTATAGTTTACGTATAATATAATATAATTGAAATTTAGATTTTTTTCCCCCACATTTTTTTGTACATTAACAAAATTGTAAGATGACACCAAAAAAATTGCTTTATTATATCATGAAGTAGTAGTTTATAGTAGTATCGTAAGTACTTGATGGCATACGTTGATAGCTTAACGCATGTTGCCGCTTATCATTGTGAATATAAGCATTTATTTCTCTGTCTCAATCTCTTTATAAATTATCATTGAAATACTTCAAACATCTTAGTCTTCCTATTTTGTAAACAAACAAACAAGAGGAAGAACTACAGTGCAACATTGTTGCTTCAAAAAATAAAGGTCGAAAAGTTGCATGCAATATTGTTGACAGTTCACTAGTACTGATATGCTGGTAGTTGATGATGGCGACGCCAACATCAACGCAATGATGGTAATAACGCCCATGCAACCAAAAAATCAACATCACTAATACTATCACCATTACAACCACCAGTTATGTGGTTAACGTCATCGTTGATATTGTCATCGTTGTCGTAAGTATACTTCACAGGTACAACTTACAGTGTATCTTAAAATGCTGCTGATGTGAATGTGTGTGTTTTGTGTTTCGACGTCGATTGTCGCACAATAACCATTTTCGGTAGCACCATGAGTACTATCAGGCACAGTCACATGAATAGATGCATGCAACGTGCATATGTCCATATAGTTAATGGAAACTCTTTGTATTGGGCAAAAGCCATTTTTGGTTAAAAACGCTTTGATTAATTGCCGCTTAATAAACAGTTACCAGGCTACCAATGACAACGACGACGACGTAAATGCAAATTTTCCACACGCTTATTTTTTCTCTCTTACACACACACACACACATTCGATGTATTTTCTTGTGGAAGCGTGAATCATTTAAGATGAATTGGTCTCAAAGGTTAGACAGTGAGGTTAACGCTTTTTCAATTGTACAATAAAATAGAAAGATGAAAATGAAAATGAAAACTGCTACAATGGGGATTCAAGGGGGTTTTTGAGAGTGTTGTAGTTTTGCAATGTAAACACATAAATGACCCAAATTGACTAGAATTTTTGATTTATTCGATAGAAAGTGATTTACAATTTGACATTGGAATTTACTTTTGGACTTAAAACGGTAACTTTTCGAGTATACAGAGTCGTATCTTTTGCAATAATGTAATAAACGTTGTCTTCCAAGTTGTCCAACTTCATGTGTTAATCTACAATCTCTTCACTATTAATTCCACCCAACTGGACAATGAAATAGTCTAATGTTATGATTCAATGGTGCTGCCTCCCAATATTACGATTTGATGTTTCCTCTAGCCTTGAGACCATAAAGTAAAGAGCCTCGTGTGTATTCCCTTCATTTCATAGGTAGCAGATTTGTTTATAAACATAGTTATTCAGCAACAAATGAGTCTCGTCGCTGGAGAACATTTTATGATGAAGGGCGAGATCAAAGACCACTACGATTTGTTTTCAAATCGTACATGAGATGAAAAAGTATCATAATTGCGAATATTTGCAATCGATTCCAATAGATGGATAGTTAATTTAGTCAGAAGGTAATATACTATTAGAATATTCATGCAAACTATTATCATTTTAGACAAAATCTTATAAAAATGATTGTTAAAATTAAAAAAAAAAAAAAAAAATGACACCAATTTGAGATATTTTTGTCAGAAACTAGAAATATTTTCCATTCCAAAAACCTACAAAAATCCATAATTGGATAAAAACATAATATATAAGTAATTTTTAAATGACATAAGTTACCCGAAAACGGATTTTTATCGACAAATTGACAATTTGAGAGTATTAGAAATTTGTAAAAACTGGTCCTATATCGCACTTGACCAGACCTAAAACCACCACTAGGTCACTTGAATGGCACAATCATTAAAAAAATAATTTCTACATAACTTTGTAAAAGTACACAACTCTCAAAAAATACCCTTTATATGCAGTTTATTTATCGACATACATACAATCGTTTAAACGATGGTATTAGTTTCGCCTAAAGGTGTAGGAAAATGAAAAGAAAAACTCAAATCTAATGAAATGAAATGAAATGAAAATTTAATTGAAACTTTTGCCTGGGAAAATGAGTTAAATTAATTGGCCAAATAAAAAAAAAAATATATATATAGCAACAATTGCCTTATTTTTCCGTTTGCTTACTACTATGTTTTATCGCTGTTGACGGTTTAGAAGGAAATTGTGGCAATTACTTTACTGGAATTGTTGGTGTTGCTATTGTTGTTTTTGTTAGTGGTAATAGTAATGAAATGGCAAATACGATTTAAAAACATTTTAATTAATTTAACGAGCTTCCTTCTTGTTAGTATTCCGTTTTTTTCTTTTTTGTTGTTTTCGGTAGTGTTTTTACAGGGAGACATATATTTATGCATTGCTTGTTTTTGCTATCTATTGTATTGTATATTTAGTATAATAAATGTTTACAATTAACTATATCCAAATTGGTGGTATGAAAAAAAAAATAAAAATATAAAATACATTCATACAGTCAGCCACTGTTTTTGTAGACGTTAGTATTTATTGTCATCAATATCACTATCGCCAGCTTATTGAAACGCACAATAGTCACATTAAATGTATTCACAGCGACAGACAGACAGACAGACAGTTAGACAAACGCACAGCGACAAAGGTTAATGGGCAGCATTAATAGACCGACTCTTCTCACGAGCTTGCAATATGCAATATAAAGTTGAGAGAAGATACTACACATACATATGCAAAGCCATTGCTGCCACCATCACTATAACAAAACAATCGATCGTTGGTGCAGGCAGCACATTTGTTGCATTACAAATTGCCGCATTTAAATATTGTTAGTACTCTGTCGCATCGCATAGCGTTACTTTGCTGTCAAATATGTAAGTATTTATTTGCGATATAGTGTGTGTATGTGTGTGTGTGTGTGAGCAAGAGCGCAAGACTTTTTAACGTACATGTAAGTAAAGGATTTGGTTTTTAATCGGTTTAATTTTTCGTCTTTCCCTTTGCTCTTTTTGCTACGCATAGAAATTGATGTGAAAAAATGTTTTCAATTTGTTGTATTGTATTTTCATGGTTTTTTTTTCAACTTCTTTGCCTTCTTCTTGAATAGTTTTGTCTAATTGAAATCGGCATTTTGATCTTTTGAACTGCTGTTTTTTTTTTTGCTTTTTTGTTTCTTTTTAACTCTTTCGATTTCTTAATTTTTGTAATGGGACTTTGGGTTCTCCTTTGCGCGTCATTTTTTTATGATTAGCTAAATATATGGAAAAATCTGCAGCAGCAGCATCAACAACCGCAACAAACATCTGGCAACACAACATAATACTATAACTGTATGTCGATATGTATGTTTATTCATTGTACGTATATGTGCAATTTGAAAGTTCTTCTATGTGGCTGTGTGTGTGTGAGATTTCTGTTTTTTTATTTTTCTATCTCTCTCTCTCTCTCTCTCTCCCTCTGTCCATTTTTGTTATTATTTTATTGTTTCTCTGATACTTTTTTATGGACTTGTGTCATTTTCAGTAATTGATTGATTGATGGTTTGATGTTACACGTTAGGTCGATCGTAATTTGTATTCGAAAATGGTGTTAAAAGTTTTTATTATTGAATGTTGGTTGCCTGCCTGCTGCTCAACTCTTTCGTTAGTTGATTGTTTGGCCCGTTTGCACTTTATTTCTTTTGTATTCATTTTGCGAATTTTTGTTTTTCTATTCTACATATGAGTGTAGGTGTATGCGTGTGTATGTGTGTTAATACTAAGTGCAAAGGTGGTCAATTTTTTTGAAATTTGAAATCTTTTGCCAATAATGGCGCCACTTCAGAAAGTTGCCAGTTGTTCAATAGCCAATGCTTGACGCTAAATGCTTGAAATAATTTTGTGAAATACTCTTCGATTAATTTGAATAATATTGAGAGCTACATTTTTGTATTGAATGATTCCATATGTAATATTTTACAATTTACACCGAAAATACATAAATATCAAGCGGAAACTTGGTAGATATCATTAAATTTACTAACTACGACTACCTCCAGCACAAAAGCATTTTTCGAAGGGACCTAAATTTCGGTAATACCGAAGCTAAGATTTCCAAATTTTGTACTATTGTATCTTTGTTTGTTTTTTTTTTTTTTTGCTTATAAATTTCTCAGTAAATTATATCTAGTCTTAAACTAAATATAAATAATAAATATTTCACTTTTGCATTGTAATGCATGTAGCGTATGTAATAAACTATATTAGGAACATGTTGCTATGATGTGTACATAATCCATTGAAATAATTTATCGCTGTTGTAATTATTTTTTCAGTTACTTAACTGTACCACAATGTTAACTTTTTCCTCAACAAATAAATGTTGGCTAATTTTCAAAAATCGAGAATGTTTCGATTCTCATGGCTCCATAACTGTTGCTTCACGTGCTGCTGTAACATTGTTGCAATGGTTGTTATTGGTTATTAATGTTGTTGAGAGAGTATTATTGTATTCATGGCATTCATGGCAAAAGAATACGTTCTTCTCAACGATAACTTCAACAAAGTTTGTCCAAATATTTGTTGAAGAAGACAATTCGCTTCAGCGCATATAAGTATGTATTATCGTACATATGAGTAGTCGTACTACATAGCATGAATGAATGAATGAGGAAGTTATTTCAATGGTATACACCCACGAGATTAGAATTGCAAATAACTAACAACAGCGATAGTTGGTAGTTGTTTTGATTAACATTGAAATTACTGCTACATATTATAACGAGAATAAAGAAGTGGACATCCATTAAAGAAGCTTAAATGTAGTCGCGGAATTAAAATACACACAAAAACTTATATCATAATAAATGGAAAATAGTAAATAAATAGAGTAGCAGAAATAAATACTGAAAACATAATGCAAATAATCGCAACGTTGAAACGTTGAGACATTCACCAATTGAAACAGTTGAACTTATTATTATACATCATAACGCTTTGGTAAATTTCGAAAATTAGAAATGTTAACATTTCATTACATTTCGGCAATTAGTCATTGAGTTACAGTGGTTTGAAGTGACACGCTACTTTCAAAACAAATGAAAAATTGAATTGAATTAAACGCAGCTGTAATGATACCAAGGATACTGACCATTCAGGACGTCCAAAAGTGATGACAACATCAGACAACATATAAAAAAGTCCTCAAAATTGTTTTAAAGAACCATAAACCAGTGTTATAGAATGTAGTTCATATTGAAAAGTTGTCAAACGATAGCACAAAGAATGTCTTGAATGTCAAGAGATTTTAACACTTGCCTCCTAAGGATTTGTACTAATTTTGGGTGGTCGAATTTTGACAAAAACGTATTTTTTTTTATAATTATATAGTCTTGGTGTTTTTAAGCCGATGTACTAATGTGAATTTTTAAATATTTAAAAGTGTTTAAAGTGGATTTCAACAAAAATATCGAATATTTTTGGTGGAATATTGAAATCTTTTCAGATTTTTTATGTTCGAATCTATATTTGATACTAAATATTGAATTGCTTTTATATGTAGACAAATGTCAAATTAAGAGACCTTTTGAATACGAATACTTACACTAAAGTGTTTAAATAAATTAATCTATCCTGAATCTTTCTGAAATCAATAAATTTCAGTGTCAATATTGGTATAAATATGCAATTTAATATTTATTCCAATTGACCTTGTTGCCTTCAAAAAAGTTAAAAGACATTTTGAAACAATTTGCTACTTGTACTAGGTGTCATTTATTTTATTTTAATGCCACCCACATACCCTTTTGCTATGACAATAGACACTGACTTTTCGAATCAAAGTGACATTATGTTTTTCAATATTTTCTATATAAATAATATATTTGCAATAACGATAGTAATAATAAAGAAATTGATAGATTTAAATTTATGTAGTCACATAATTTATTTGTGATATTTTCATTTTTTTTTACCTACATATCTATGTGATATTTTAAGGTGCGTGCTGGCATAAAACGTCAAATGCTCAATCTCTCTGTCAAGATAATGTACCTACTCATACTCAATTATGTATGTATACAAGTAGATATGTAACTTTAGGTACATATGTACTACGTAATCACAAATGTACCCAATACGTAAGAAAAATAAAACAAAACGCAATACAACTGTCAATTTGACAAATGTGGCGCTGTTAATGATTGTGACATTTGCAGTTGTTTGCTGTTGCTTGTTGCCTTTTTCTATCCTCATTTTTGTTATATAGTTAGTGTCTTTCTCTCTCTCTCGCTCTTTTGCTGTCTAACCATATCTGTCTGATTTTGCATTTGTTGTCATTTTATATAGCGCGACAATTATGTATTCGCACACATGCGTAACTCTTATAAATAAATTCGGTGTTTGTTGTCAAAGTAAAATGTCAAAGTAATAAATTGTTCATGTTTAACAAAAAAATGGTAAAGGTTTGTCTTTTTCGCTCATTTTTTATTTAAGCTGTTCACACGCAAAATTTGAAATGAAATTTCAATATTCAAATTAGAGAAACACAAAAAAAAAAAAAAAAAAATTAACCCAAGCAAAATAAAATTTCAAAAAAATAAGCACAAAATATAAAAACCCAAAAAATAAAAAGCAATCATTTTTTTTTTCTCTTCATCAACAGTTCAACACCCTGAGCATATGAATTATTAATGTTATTTTGCTAACTGTTAACAACTATTGATGGAATTTCCAGGTAACTGCGCATAATACCTACCAACCATCGTTTGTTCGATCGATCGATCGATCGTTCGATCTGGCAATCCACTAATTAGCACTTTTTATGCGAAACAGAACAAACGCTGTGCCGTGGTGTGACAGAATGGTATAGAAGAAGAAGAAGAAGAAAAAAGCAGACTATGAAAAATTCCGAAATTTGTATGCGTATGTCTTCTAATTTTTCTTTCTTATACCACGAACTATTTTATTTATTTTGCTATATTCACCAACGATCGTCTGTAGGTGATCTTGTTTATTATTTATATAACAATAAAAAAAAAAAAATAATGTCACTCTAATCACTTTAATTTTGAATAATGATGTTGTTTGTAGAATGTTAATCAGTTGAGATTTTATGTTCCAATCACTTTTTATTACAAATTATAATAACTCACTTTTAGCAAAGACCTATTTTATATAGTGCAGGAAATAAACAAATTTACCTGAAAATAGACAAGAAATAAAATCATTAGAAACATTTTAATTAAATTGAATTTTGTTATCTTCTTAAGTACATATTATATTATAATAAAAATCATTAACCTTTTGCAATAAAGCATTTTCGATTAATATTATAGTTACATGACTCGTTAATTTTTTAAAAAATAAAATCAATTGAATAAATTTAAAATTCAATACGTGTGCTTAATAACGCACCCAATTTAATAATAAAATTCAAATCGAATACACAATGTATATAAACACGCGGGCAAGTAGGAATGGTGAATTCTTGCATATGAGAGAAACTTGAAAAAATTATGAAAAAAATATTTCAAAACGAATAAAAATAAATTGAATTTATTTAGGGAAAGAACAAAATGTTCAAATTTGTTACAATTACATTATTTGTATGGTATCCCTCCTTCATAAGCTCATACAAGACCAGTGTATGTAAATATGTTCCTATGCATGATTAGTATGTTGTTATGTTGCTACTCTTTCCGGATGTTTGTATACATAAGTAAACAAACATATTTTATAGAAATGAGAGAAAAAAGAGAAGAAATTGGATATATGCTTCATCATTTTAAATTGTACAAGATGTAATTTGAATTTTTCAATATTAATTGTGTTTTTTTTAACATTTTAACTCATACCCAATATTATTTATTAAAATTGTGAACATTTAGTTTTATAGTTTTTATTGTTTGTGTGGTATTTATAATCATAAAGAAAATTGAGAAACCAAAGGCTCACACAAATTGAAACAATCATTTGGCACATTGTAAACAATGTTGATACAATAAGATTAACACACGTTCTAGACACATTTGCATGAGAATGTTGTATATTACAGGTCAGTAATTTAGAAATTAAATAAGGAGAAATATGCATGAATTATATTCAATTACAAATTTTCTAAATTACCGCGGAAATTTAGCAATATCATCCGTTGCAACATTGTTTTATTGCTAACAAATTGACGTACGTTTATATTACCGGTCTTTGACAAACTTCTTATCTTTTACTCTCTGTCGTATATCTTTTTAGTTATGTAAATATTTATCTTTTCCATTATATTATCTGCTCTGATTCATTGCCGGCTGACCCAGTGTAGATAGCAACGTGTTTTTATAATCTTTCTCTGAAAAGCTTCTAAACGAATGCAAACAAATCGCAACGATACATACTCGTACTATCAGAGTACGTAGAGGAATCTCTGATTATATGGTACACTAGCATCACTTTAAAGTTTCTATTTACATATTTTCCTTATTTTCTTTGAAGTATTTATTTGCAATTAATTTATAGTACAATAGATGTAACAGTATCAGTATATCTTTAAAATCACTAAATATGTGTATATAAATGAAAAGAAAAATAGTCAACCATACGACTGCAGTTTACTCTATATGTGTACATTCATACACTTTTTATAACATCACCATATGCTGTGTCTATTAAAGAAGCACTCACTATTAACCGCATTCATTTGTGGCAAAATGTCTAAGTATGTGCATAGAGAAGCAAACAAGCTGATTGACTGGCTGACTGACTTATTATAAATATAAATATACTCACATATTATACTATATATGCATATAGAGTTACCATTACCACCACCAGGTGAATGATCGATAATTATGTTGTTTTCATTTCTAATGAGTCAAACAATTGTATACCGCAAGGTGTGCATCGATGCATTGCAGATGCATTTTGCGCTAATATCATACATACTATTTACTACTGTTACTATACTTTATTTCGATGCTTTTACAAGCGAACATAATGTTAGGTAGTGTTCTCTGTATTTGACAACTAGTACTTCCATATGTTCATACATAGACAGAGACATAGGTGGCACCATGATTGTTAATAAGGTGCCAATGTAAATAAAGAAATGGAATTTGATTTTTCGACATACTACTTACATACCATATTTTCATTCAACTGACACTGTGCTAATTCCATACAGCTATAAGAGTAGTTTTGTTTGTATACATCAATGTTTACATAGAACATCAAAAGGTGTCTAAGTTTGGGAATCAAATTGTTTTCGTGCACATTATGTTAAATAATAAGCAAATATAGAATAAAAAAAAATAAATTTTTTAAAAAGTATTGGTACAAAGTATTTATAGTGCAAATTAAATTCAAATATGATTTTTTTACAAGTGTAATGGATTTGGTAACATGCTTTCATGTATGCATAATAAGTGAGCAAAAAAATTTTGAAAAAAAGACGTTGGCACAACATAATTCCAAAATACAAGCACCAGTGATGCTAAGTAAACATTTATTGTACCCTATATTGAAAGTTTTAGGAATATATTGAGATTGTGCTTTCATTTTATTATCCAATAAAAGAAGTTAGATATCTGGAAAAGTAGTCGATTCAGCCATATCTCCTAGTCTAACCATGTGTACTCACGATAATGGCCGTAATTGCCGAGAAATTTCGCTAAAAATTTGTACGTTAGATTAGTTTTACCAATAGATGGATATACTTCGGAATAAGTGTAAACGGGTAGAAATCATGACAAGCTCTCATACAAAAATATGTGTCCGTGTATTATTTTCACACTTTGTGCACGAAAATATGAAGCTAACAAGCTGAAACTTGGTAAATATGGTTACATTTGCTAACAAATGCATAAGTTCGAAAATAGTTACAATCGTGTAAAAATTAGCTCTACCTCCCATACAAAAGTATGTTTCCGTATGTAATATTTTACACTTTCTCAAGAAAATCTAAAGGTATCAAGGTGAAACTTGGTACATATAAATAAATTTACCAATTAATGAACTAGTTTGAAAACAGAAGCAATAGGATAAAAATCACGCCTACCTCCCATACAAAAGTATACATTCAATTGTATGTTTTCATATTTTGCGCATGAAATTATGACTAAATTGTACTGAAACTGGAGATATACGCTTATATTTACAAGTGAATGCACACGTTCAGGAATGGGTGACATAAGAGGAAAAGTGCACATATCTCTCATACAAAAGTGTGTTTTCGAATGTATTTTTTGCAGTTTTTATGCACGAAAATATAAAGCTATGAAGCTGAATCTTGATATAAATAACTGTATTTACCAAAAAATTAACAATTTTGAGAATCGACGTAATCTGACAATACCAAGGTCTATCTCTCATACAAAAGTATCATTTCCAATGTAATTTCGCAAGTTTTGTGCGCAAAGATATAAACCTAGAGAGCTGCAATTTTGCACATACGAATATTTTTATCAACAAGCGAGTATCTTTCGAAATGGGTATAAACGGATGAAAAACATTTCTACCTCCCATACAGAAGTTTGTTACATCGTCCGTATCGCTGTGTTCCTGTCAAGGAGCAGAGTATTTAAGATTCGTTATTTTATTTTAAAATTACAGCAAAACTAAAGATGTATACTAATAAAAAAGAAGTAAGTGCAAGAAGCAGACAAACAGAAAATCGCGAAGGAGTTCACTAGAACGATCTCAAAAACAATTTCGCTACAATTGCTGATAGAATTGTAACAACTGTCGAGGCATACAAAAAAAAAACGATTTTATGATTTATGCATTTATGAAATATAAGAAATCTTATTAAACAACAAATGCACGAAAAAAAGGGGGGACAGCAAAAAGCATACAACTCTAAGCTATAAAAACAGAAAATTGCAAAATTTCTCATGCACAATACAGCATATGATATTGTGTTTGATGCTGGTGATGTTAGTTGCTGCTGCTTCATAATATGATTTCTTTTCTTTATGCTCGCCTTGTTTTGTTTTTTGTTGTACGAGTATATGTATATTGTATGCATGTCTGGAGCCAATAATTCTTAATAAACATTGTGGCCAAGAGTGTATGTTATGTGTTTGTGTGTGTGTGTGTGTGTGTGTGTGTGGGACCAATTTTTGTATTCATAATCGAAATATAGGCAATTGTCTGCTTAGGTATATTGCATGATTGGCTTGTGTTCGCTAAATGCATCTGCATGTATGTATGTATATGTGTGTATCATTGCCGCCACCGCGATCGATTTTGTCGAATTGTAAATTTTGTGGCTGCAATTAAAAAACCCCCACACATATTTATTTACACTCACACATAATTTATATATATATATATATATATATATATATATATATATATATATATATATATATATATATATGTATATATATATATATATATATATATATATATATATATAAATATATATATACATATATATATATATATATGTACATAGCAACTCATCGCTTAAACTATTGGTATACAATATTCGTATCAACAACAGCAGATTGTAATGATTTGTGCATATCTCAAACTGAATCTGCATTCAGTCACTGCATCACTATATATTACATATATTAAATTGCCACAAAAATAGAATCATGATGATTATAATATTCATCATCATCATCAGCTTGATCGTTATTACCATTACCAGTGCACTAGAAAAAAAAATGTGAAAACGTACTTATTAAGAGTATTGAAGGCATCTCTTATAGCTGAAATAAATAAATGTTATTATAGGCTAAATGCGGCACGTTTCAAAATGTGTCTACATATGCTACAAGTGATCAGAGTGATATCGACAAATGAAGAGAAAAAAAAAATACGAGAGAATCAACTAAGCCTAAAGCTAAGCGTACAAACGTGAAGAAGATCAGAGGTACACGCAAATTTCTGAATTGGATTTTGAACGCTAGTTGCAAGGTATTGCATGCATAAGGTGCATGCATGTGCGTGTTGTTTGATTGCGTTAAACATCACCACACCCCGTATACAACAACTACAACAACCATAGTAACAACAACAACAACAACAAACATATGGATGAATGCGTGTAAGTATGTGCGCGTGCGCATGCGCACCTTCTGAATTGACGACAATGTTGGTTTGAGGCGGCAGTACCAAAATAATGTTGCAAAAGCAACAAGTTGTTATTGCTGCAGCATATGAGTCATATACGAGTACATACGCCACTCTTGTTCTGCTAGTCACAGTCTAGTTTCGGTTTTCTTCGTTAATAATTATGATGCTGAGGTGTGTGAGGTGGCACGCCTGTATTTACATGTAGCTACATATTCATATTTACTCGTATGTATATGATTATATGTAAACATGTATATATGCATTTGTATATGTTGCTAATGAATATTATACGATACATTTGTATATTCATGTGTAGGTGTTCAATGTATTTATTTTTTCTTTCCATTTTTGGTCTTCATTTAGTGTACATACATATCATTTCAAGTAGTGTCAAGTATGTGTTCTTCTTCGTTAGTTGGAAAAATTTATATTTTTTTTATACATATTTACATATTTGGATTTATTTTAATACATACTTATATAAGGTAGTTTACTACTATTTGTGTTACTAATTCAAATATATATGTAGTTTATGGAATTATTTTTTTCATGTTCCCTACAGACATATATTTACCGAATTGCGCTTAGTAAAAACGGAAATAATTTTGTATTGGATGAAATTAATTTATTTAAATTATATTCTATCGATTTTTTACAATTAATTGCAAACAATAATTTTTAATTAGCCATGCTATCACTCGCTTCCGTGTCATAATGAAGCGATTCATTTAAAGCACTAAAATAGAGACTATCATTCGTTGTACTCGTATGGATTTGTATATGGCTACTATATATGAGTATGCCATATACTCATGTATACATACTTATACCCATCATATTGCTGTATTGTTTTCATTCTAAATTGGCTATGCTAACTTGGTAATGGTAATGACGATGTTGGTCAGCAGCAGCGTATAATAACATTAAGAGCAGCAGCAACAACAGTAGCAAAAGCAAGCCAAAGCAAGAGAAGCAGTAGCAAACGCTTACAATTAAGCGCATCGCTGTTGTTTAAAGTTGTTGTATGTTTAATAGATACAGTTTGTATTTACATACGTTTATACATTGTATATGTATGGGTGAGATGAAACTAGTTTTCTTTTGAAATGTATATATGAAAATTTAAAACATATAGTGTATGTAGGACGCTAAAGTAATACAACTCAAAAAGTAGTAACTTGTTAAAATAAGAATTCAAAGATTTCAAATACTAACTATATTCAGATCTAATTAAATAGCAAATATTTTTCCGATTTTTTAATTCAAAGAGTTTGATGATTATGAAATCGTTTTTAATTACCAAAGGATTGTTGTTGGATATGCACTAAGACCAGTCGATCTGTGCCTCGAACAAGACTTCTTGGAAAAAACTACTGAAATATGCATGAGGAAGAGAGACAAAAGGTTAATATTACAATAATGTTGGGATGTTTTTATTAAATTTAACATCCACAAAACCGATATTAATGGAATTTTGAGCAAAAATTCTCAAAACTGTTAAAAATGAAGAGTAAAAATTTCCAAATATTTTTGTATTGCAAAACTATTAAGTATTTGGTATTAACATATGTAATAAAATTCATTCTTTATAAAATTATCAGCGTAATCTTTGTTATTTTCAACAGAATAAACATTACGTATATCTCTTTCGCTTGCAATAATTTTATATTCGCAAAATTTACAAAGTCAAAAACATTAAATGATTTGTGAGTTGAAAAAACTCTTAAATTATGCAATTTAAAACACATTGTATCATCAGTATATGGGCATAAGTACTTTACATATATGCATAACCCACTCCATACTGCTGTCATCGTGATCATCGTCATCATCGTCGTCAATGGCCTTTTTATTGCCGTTTCTTCCTAATTAACACAAAAGTTATTATGCAACAGATGTAAGTATGTACATAAGTACAACAACAACAAAATCAGCAGCAACGACAACAACAACAATAACCACAACAACAACAGTTTAAGTGGCGATCTTCTCATCGCTCCAGAACTCAGAAGTTTTGCCAATGCCGCAGCACATTGGCTACAAATATTTATGCACGGACAGCTGGTTGTTGAATACTTTTCGTTGCACATACATGCAAATATGTATTTACATATGTATGTAAAATTTGGGTAAAATTTCTTTTGAAAATGTGGTTTTTTTTTTTATACATATTTATTGTATGAGCACAGAAGAAGTTACAGACATTATTTTTTGTTTTATTACAAATTGAGTCATTAACTTTATTTATATGCGTTGAAAGCAAAGAACTTCCGCATATTTGGTTGCATTTATTACACAATATATTCGAATGTTAATAAATACATACATTGAGGTGGGTCGAATTTTGAAATGGCTTGTTGATGCATTAGAACATGCAATTCTTTTTTTAGTTTTTAGTTTTTTATAAAAGCGTCAATTTTGTAGTGAAGAATATTTAACGATTGGAGAAGTTGTTATGGAAGAAAAACAAATCGGTCTAGGTCATATATATTGTTGCTTAAGGGACAATTCCTGGACTCCTATGGGGTAATTTGCAATTTTCCGTTGTTTTACGTCCATTTTATATGGGAGCACCCCTAAGAGATGAAGCTTTATTGTAAATAGGTTCTGAAAATGTTGCGGAACAAAATTTAATAGGAGTCGATCATATACCTTACATCTCTTAGGGCAATTTCGTGATTACAATTGCAAAGTTGATGCTTTTTATAAAATTCGATCCCAACACTCACAGAGTACCCCTAGAGGGATTAAACATATCAACGAGCATCATTCGTTTTTGCTCCAAAACCTTTTTACTAAAAATATAAACCTTCATCTGCACCATTTACCAGAGTTTTCCTAACAAATTAATATAAAAACACTTGAAAATAGACAAATGGCCTGTTAGCCTGTTAGAGCATCCCCATAATTTTTTGGTTTCCACTTTTTAGAGTGAACCATCTACAAAATTTATGCTTTTCGTAAAAAATTTCAAAATAGGCTGTTCCAAATCTGCATATTTTTTAGTTCCTTGTAAAAAAAATGATTAAAATTATCCAAGTTATAAGCTTTGCACAAAGCCAGGTTACCAAAATTTTGCTCCATAAAATTTGATCCTCCTTAATATATGTTTATTGTTTATATTTTTTTTTTTACACTGTTCACTCTTATTCTGCCTATTTATCTTTCTTTTTATCCCTACGGCTGATTTTCTTCAATTTGTTTTATATTTATTGCCCTTTATATCCCTTAGGGACGATTTTTTCCGGTCATATTACAATGTCGTATGGTCTTGAAAGTATGAGTGCGTATACATGTGTGTGTATACAAAGAATATAATGATAATGATTTTATGGTTTTTTTTTTGGAATGTTATTCGATATTCTAAATGATATGAGTTGTATGAAAATTTCCTAAAATTTTATAGTTTTTTTTTTCCATTAAGTATATTACAAGTTGCAAGCATAAGTAATTAAAAATGAGACATATCTCATTGCTAATATCAAGACAATGAAATGAATGACCTAATTTTTTAAAATTTCCATCACAATATTGCCGTTATTACGAGAATACGAGCATTTGGTAGAGAAGAGAAATTTGCGATTACATTTGTCATGTCATCCAATGTAAGAGCAAAGGAGTACAACGAAAATATACAAAAAATTCACATTGCCTATTGCTGGCCCATACAACTGTCAAAATCCAAAAATGCAGATAAAATACGATTTCTATCTTGTGTTAATGCATACTTATTCGCACTTTTTTCTTTTATCAATTTCTCAATCTCAATCTTGATACTTTTTCTCACTTCTTGCTTTATAATCATATAATCACGATTGACGTTTGTATCGATGATTAAAATTCAATTTTTGCCAATTTTATATTTATTTCATAGATTGAGATTGAGATAAAAACTTTCAATGTATTTGGTAAAATTAAAAAGCAAGAAAAATGTAACACCAATACGAATACAAATCAACACTTTCAAGTGATTGTCTCACAAACTAATTTAAAATGACATGCAATTTTATTAAAGATGAGCAAAGGGATAGAGGACGAAATATATATTCTTTACAATTGCACATGCAACATATCAATTGATATGCATGCATATGTAACACATATGACACACTCTATCTGCATGCATGTAACAGATCATAAGATACAATCTCATCTCATTTTAAGGCAGCATCTTACCCAATACGTACTGCGTATATTGATATTGTTGCACTGATAGCACTGTGCACTCTGCAACAGCATTTCTTGTAAGTATTCTATAATATTCTAAAGGGAGAATGCATACACGCACGCACAAAGGTCTAGAAGATGATTTAACTTTAATTCAAAAGGCGACATATGTGTACATATGACTGCTTGTCATATGTACAATTGTCACAACTGTCATTGTCATTTTTAATTAGTTTGTTTACATTGCTCTGCTCTGCAATACAATAACTACAAAAACAATAAACAATAACTTCATAGTCAAATCACTCAGTGAACCAGTCAGTTACATTTTTTTTATCACCAAATTTGCGCTTGTATGCATTTCATTTGTACAACAATTGTATATTACATATATGCTTAAAGTAGCTATTATAAAATGTAAGCTGGTTGTTGTTGTTGTTGGTGTTGATGATCATAATGATGATACAAAGCTCAAGTGTTTTTTGTTAGTCGCATGTATGTATGTATGTGTGAAATAAAAAGACAATTAAGTCCATTGGTCATTGTGCTCTATACTCGTTAGCTTCTGTACTGGGTTAAATATTATCGCGTAAATTTTTTATAGATTTACTACTTGTAATATTTGTGTTAATTTTTTTTTTAATTCAGTAGGCACTTAATATTTTACTTTTGCTATTATGTCTTTGTTCTTTTTCTTCTTATCAAAACATTATAGAGTTTGATTTAAGGAATTCAATCAATTTTATGTGCACATTTGTTCATTCGTTTGAACAGCATTTATTCTATGTAAAACAGCCAAGCTCAATTCCAATACGTTTTTTGGCTCTCTTTCCAATAAGCATAAAAATTCGACGAATGTTTGGATAAAGCAAAAAATCGAAATAATGAAAATCGACCACTTGGTATTTACTATGAAGCATTTGATTCTTTCATTACATTCATATCACCTTGGTCGTATCATCTTAAAACTTCATCAGTTTTGGTCTGACATTTAAGTATTCCGTGACATATACGTTTGACATATTGATTTATACCATTGAGTCTCATTATGGAAATAATTTCAGGCCTAATTATGGCACATTTAAAGTAGACACTTGCAAATAGAATAGAATATCATATCAAGGAAAGTGTTAATGTTTTTGAGCTCCTTGTTGTATGGCGCTCAGACATTTTTTATTGAACAGCACTGATATACAGTATCCAATTTATTACATTTTCATTTTTATCGATGTATCTACTATACTGTAGTCATTGTCAATTTCAAAGTGTGATATCAATATGACCCAGTAATTTTTCCAATTACAAAATACTTATAATAAAGAAAATTTCAAACTATAAATTAGAAAATATGTAATTTATATTTTTATGTACATACTTATACACATTAGAGTGGGTCAGATTTATGCTTTTCGGCAAAGGGTTTAGTAAAATGTAATGTAGTAATAAAAAGCAAAGAAAAAGATAATTTGCTATAAAAAATTGTTTTTCCTATAATACCTAGAAAAATTTACAACAAAATAAATTTGCAGATTATTTTTATTATTGAAACGTCCGATCTAATGCAGTTCTGTACAAATTCTTAATAAAAACAGGCAAAAATGAACCATGTAATTAGGAGATAGAGAGTTAAAATCTTGTATGAATAAAGTTTTAGTAAATTTTTAATATAATAATCATATCTATTGTCGATTTTTGAGAGTTCTAAAAATTAGAATTTTAGATCTATCATTTCTTTGGCATTTTCCTTCGGAATCATTCTTAGAATTGTATTCAACTCTATTCCTTTATATCTGCAGAAGGATTTGAAATCTTAAGATTAACAATTGAGTACAATTTTTAGGATATACTTAAGAAAAAATGTTAAATGACCTAACAAAATAAAACAAAAGTTTTAGATAAAGCAAAAATTTGAAAGTCGAAATAATGAAAATCGACCACTAAAACATTTAAGGGTTAATGTGTTCTACGAAAAAAATTTTTGTTAAAATTTTTGCATAACTTCGCAAGAAAATGAAGTTGAAAAGTATATTTAAAATATTTTTTTCGATATATTAAAATCACCTATTTTCGGTTTTTGGTCAAAATTCATTTTAGACCCATATTGTTTCTCTGTTACATTTTCTCAAAAGTATCTCTGGAATTGCCGCCCGATTTAATACAGTTTGTTGACATTTTTCAAGAAAAATGCTAAAATAATCCATAAATATAGGCTACAAAGGGTTAGTTGAAAAGTAAATTAACACTGAATTCTTCAGATCAAATTTTTTCGATATTTGGTAGGATCAACATATTATTTAGAACCATAGTTCCTTTAGCAATTTTATTCAAAATCACCGCTAGAATTGTAACCGATTATACTCTTCTATATTCGAAAAGATATAATCCTTAAGACGTCCCAGTTCGGATCCTGTTTTGGAATATCCTAAGAAAAAGGCAAAATTACTTATAAAAACTGTTTACAAAGGGTTAACTTTTCTATAATAAATTTTTCGAAACACTTTACTGTACATTCCCAAACAGGAGTTTTTATTAGAAGTACATTTATTATATTTTTTTGATGTTATCTTTTTTTCCACTGTTGAATTTCTTTTGTATTTTTACTCAAAATTATTCCCAGAATAACAAGTATGTTCTTCAACTTGATCTTCTTTAAGTTAATTTGATCCACTCTAATGTATATATTTATTGTGTATATGTATATGTATGCCTGTTGTTGTTGCTGTTATTATTATTTTTGTTGTTGTAGCTATTGATGTGGTTGATTGAAATTTTCCTGTTATGATCATAAGTAAGTATTACGTACAGCGGTCATTACACTCTATAATAGCAAAAACAATGTACTATTGCGCTCATTCGTCCGTCCATACAAGTCCAAAAGACACAATAACCCAGTCAGACATTATATTTTTATAGGCATATGTATATAAACATACTATATACATATGTGTGTCTGCAATTGATGAAGATTCTATGTCAATTGTTGACGACGTCAAGTCAATAATAATGACGATGATCATGATGACGATGACGAGTCATAAAATAATATTAAAGTTAATTTTTATGGATTTGATCTATAGATAAAAAATGTGTATGTATGGGATGTACCCTGTGTAATGTATGTATATGTAATTAATTCCATAACTCTATCCGTAAGCGCGTTAAATTGAAGTAAATATAACCAATAAGATTTATCATTGAATTATTTTATATGAGAATAATTTTATAGATTGACCAGCTAGTTAATGCAACTCTACACAATAATAATATACATACATGTACATTTACATATATAAATTACATTTTAATATCGGTAATACAAGATTTTCTAGTCAATAAAAAGGAAAAAAAGTAAAGTTTCATATAATTTTCATAATATCCGCAAAGAATGTCAGTTCATATATGACTACGACTACATATATGCATACTAACATAAGTATATATGTTATTAAGTTGATGAAGCTGCAAAAGAAATGTGTGTCATACATATGAACATATGCGTCAACTATAAAAAGTAATACAAGATGCTGCAACAACACCACCAACAAACTACAGTAGCAACATAAAAAATATATACATAAACAGTTGCACCATCGCTACACATCATTAAGATGATCATCATAATCACCATCATCATCATCATCATCATCATCATCATCATCATCAACTCATCTCATCTCACCAAACAGAACATGTCATAAACAGATGATGTAATGCTGAATATTATCTGCATAAACATACGCACATGCATGCAAATGAGCATATATAGTGATGCGGCAGCAGTAGCACATGTTATGCATATGTATTTCGCACATGTGCATATGTCAGCGCATATAATGCACATACAAAGAAAGGAAACAAAATAGTATTTTCTTGGAAAGAGGCAATAGCAACAATAGCAACAAAATTTATTAAGAAAACATTTATAGCATACATAAAAAATATTTAATGAAAAAAAAACCAACAACAACAACAATAAACATAATTTTCAATCATAAACATATTACGTATACGCAAGAGTACAACAGTGTATCATGTATGCACTCGTATGGATGAGTGATAAAACAAAATTAATATTAATAACAATACGAAAAAAAATAATAACAATAACCAAAGCAGTAATACTAACAACAAAATAAAAAATAAAAAATGAACCAAAGATAGCTTCACTAAACAATTGAGAAATGAAAATTCAAATAAAATCCCAGCATTTAACAAATAAATTTGTATGACGCCATTCAGTCTGCCAACGTGAAAATACATTGTTGTTGTTGTTGTTGTTCCTGCTGCCTGCTGCTGCTGCTGCTATTTTACACATTAAAAACGAATAAGCCAACAAACAATAATAAAAGTGGCAAAACAGCAACGCACAAAGATTTATTCATATACATATGCAGCTGCTATTGCTGTTGTTGTTGTCTTTATATCACTAGCAATAATGCCAATAGCAATAGCAACAGGTGAATGGTGCAAAAATGGGATTTTCTCACTTAATTCTACTTTTTTCGCTTCTATCAGCGATTTCTGCCATATACACACACACACACACACATACGAATAATTTCTTTAATTATCATTTTGTTATCATTGTTGTTGTTGTTGTTGTTTTCTAATTTGCTCGACCTCATTTTTAATTCTTTGCTTTGCCTTTTCTTGTACTTCCTTTTTTGCTTTACTAGAATACAGCAAATATTTTATTTTCCAGTGTAAACTTTTTATGATGCCAGCAAAAGCAACAACAACAACAACAAAGTTGATTGAAAATTATGCAGCGACAATTATAATTTTTCATTTGTCCAACACAAATATCTCCATATGCATATGCTGCTCTACACCGCCAACACACGTCAACACACCAACGAACTATCGTTGGCGAAAATGATGGTGTTCCACCACTACGTATAGTGAAATAACCTGTTTGGAAATACAAAGAAAGCTTTATACTTGGTCAAGCATCACTTCGATGTAAATGGTACTCGGTTGATGTTGTTACGCATGCGCACAAGTAGTGTTGATCACATAGTACCACATGTTGCTACTGTTTATTTGCACTCATACACATTTAATGTGTACACGAATTGTGAGTGACATGCATATTGGTAATTATGAAGGCACCAAGTAATTAGCCAATTTGATTTGAAGGCATTCTTTGCGTTTCTCTTTTTTTTTTTTTTTGTATTTTCAGCATAGAAATATTTGAAATATTTTCGAAGTAAAAAATATAAACAAATGTGTTAGATAAATAGAAAAGAAAATGTGGATATTTTCTTTGGAAAATGCCCTTTCTTTTTGCACCTTCTCAATATCCGTCTTATCTGCATCTGCCCAACTTTGAAGTATTTACTTGAAGAATTGCCAATAGCTCTGAACAACATTCACCATTGTTAGATCGTCCAAGTGGCAACAAACAAAGCTAGCAATCAATCATTCATAGCAAGAAATGCTCATTGGCTTGACACAAAGGCAATAACAACAGCCACAGCAAACAAGCAACATACTTTTGCGTCTTCTTCTTCTCCTTCTTTTTCTCTTCGTGTTTGAAATTGTTAGTTTGCTGGTTTGTTGCTATTTTGCTGCAACACATACAACGATAAGTGGCGCATTAAATATGCCACCGCAGGGTTTTTCTGTTTCACTTTTCTTCAATGGTTTTTGTATATGATGCAAGTAAAAGTGTGTTCAATGCGATACAGGTTGTTTTTCATATTTTTCTTTCTTCTGTTTCCTTTTTTTGCATTTCGAATAGTTATTTAGAAAAATGTAGGTATTTCAATTATTTCTCTATACTTCACTGAATATGCAAGATACTTTTCTTGTTCTTATTTTTGTTTTTTTTTCTTGGAATTTGAAACTATTCGATTCATCTTCTTCAACATGTTTTCTTGTCAACTTTTCCTAATTGGATTATTAGCAAGTCTTTTTAGGTGCTGTTTCATGTGCAGATACACCCATGTACAAGTATGTCCATATGAATGTTTTTTATGCCTTGCGGTAAATTTGCAATGCATATTTATTTATGAATTTGGTTTTCTTGTGTATAACTAAATCTATCACTATTTTTCATCCTTTCTTTTGGTCTCTCTTTTACAAATATTTAGGTGTGCGTATGTTTGTATGTTGGCAATTGTTATGCAACTTTATTGATTTTTATTTACCAAAGTTTGCATTTAATGACGCTTTTGACATATTAATGTCATCATAAAAATATGCATAAACACATACACACGACACACATGAAAGGCATTCAAAATATACGTACACGTATATAAATAATAGCAAAGAAATGTTTAAATGTCATCGCTATTGTATAAATTATTTGACAAAACAAAAAACCAAAAAATAACAGAGTTGAAAGTGATTTTGATGACACTCGTTGTCTTCATACAAAATTTCGCCTCTGATTTGAATACATAAATAATTGCTAGCGAAAGTCTACTATTGATTGCGAATTTTACATGTCACTTGTGTGTATTGTATTTTTCACCAAAAACTTTTATTGTAGAAAATTGACAAAATTCTGTGTAGTGTAGAAAAAGTTGTCATACTAAAAGCGAAATGGGAGAAATTTTGTAGTTTTATGTTTAAACCAAAAACCAAAACAAAAAGTAATGGTATGGTAGAAGAAATATGCACAGAGGTACAGAGGCACACGAAAAATGTGTATGTTTATATGTATTTCGTCGCTAAATTTGAACCCTTAAAGCAATTTTGGAAGTACAAAAACATCCTTTAAAACACCCAGAATCGTTTCTAAAGGGCTGAACTTTAATCACGGTCATCCCCTTTATTTTTCCTTTCCAACATTTTTCTCAAACATACCTTGCTTCTATCTTCAACCCATATTAGAGCTCACATACAAAATTGTCTCATACAATTTTCTTCCACTATTCACAGGGTATCCACAGAGGGGTTAAATATATGACCAACACCTATTAATTTTTATTGCGCAACATTTTTCCTGAACATACATGCATACCACATAAATCAACGGTAAAGCGAAGAAATATATAACCAACCACTTATAATTCTTCTGTCCAAATAGTTACCTCAAATATGTTTAACCGTTATCTGCATCCTTTAGGGGACTTGTTTTATAAAATTGATGATTTGATAAAATTTTGCGGGGAGTCCCTTTAACAAATGGTTATGATTTTTTTAAAGGCTATTCAAAATAGTTTATCAATAATGTAGATTTGGCTTTAGTAAAGACTATGATTGTTGAACATTTGTAATCTCAGCTTAGTGCCCAAGAATATTGAATACTCATCTGGGATACGGGAAATATAATATGGCTCGTATTTTGAACAATTCTCGAAAGAAGGAAAATATGTGTCTTTGAACACAATGAAACTTATCAATCGATTTAGACCCCTCTTCATTTTGTCTTCAAAAACCATCACCATGTGTGAATATGCTAATATTTCGTAGCATAAATATCCTCACAAGTTCAAGGTCTCAAATGGCAATTTTCAACGAAATATCCCAGCACTATTCTCCCACAACAATGCGATGAGATGACAATACAATCATACTTCTTGCCTTATGGATATTTTAGTAGCATGATTTATGTAAAATTTATACAAATTACTTTTATTTTCATATACCCGTATTTTGTAAAAGTTAAAGTCAGAGGGAGATAGAGAGCCAGACATAGGTAACATATGTCTTGAAAGGTCTTGTTGCATATCTCATATGCAACAAATCTTTTCACTATTGTATTTTGACAAAGAAAACGTGTAGTGTATATGGCAAGAGCGTGCCTATTCGTTTCTAAGATATCATTGAAGTAATTAATTATTATTTTGCGGCTTGTTTGGGGCACTACCATATATCGCCTTCTACATACATATGAGCCAGTCAGTCATTCAGCAAGTTTATTATTCTTTTGTCTGATTCAGTGTCATCATTTTATTCTCCATTTTGCTAGCTACTAGTAAACTAATGTTTATTTCAATTTTTTTGTTTTTTTTTGTTTTATAAATCTTCATAAGTAGTAACATATAATTTATGCGTTGTGCATCGAGTATTAAATATCAAAAGACAAAATGACATATTAGTTTTGTTAAGGCAAAAACAAAAAAAAAACAAAAAAAATTATAGTAACAAATTGTATTAAAGCGCCAAGCATATGAACAAGAGATATGAGTTAGTGAACGACCGATGTTTGTTTGATACAAAAGCTAAATGAAGGTTCACAGTAGTATATATGCATAGGCGGCAGCAGCGTGTGGCAGCAAATGGCGGTATTAACAAACAAACAAACAAAAAAATACATAATTTAAAAGAAAATAAATCTATGAAAAACAAGAGACATATGTGAGCATGCATGTATATTTAAATAGCTTAAATTGTTATTATTGTTGTAGTTGTTGTTTTTGGTGCATGAACATTCACATACATATATAATATGCTTTAAAGACAGATTAGAACAATTTATAATGTGTGTTTCTGTGTATATTCATATGAGCCTACTATTCTATCTTCTACATATTTCTGTGTTTTTTTTTTCTTTTAGTTAATTCGTGTGTTTTCAATTTCTGTCATTTTTTTCTTCTTGTTAAAATAATCGTTTGTTGAACCCAAATGTGCATTGGGAGGCAATCAGTCTTCAAAGCAATACTAATATGGCAGCACAATGACAGCGCACAGTGTCCACCTTCCTATAAAAGCCGGCTGTCAAAAGTATTACAAGCTATTCAAAAATATGACTTGCCACATCGATTTAAATCATTTTGAATAACTCCGAAAGCATTAAAAGTAGAAAATTGAAATATTATATATCGTTTTGTATTATTGCTGGTAATTTTTAATTGGCAAATAGTCAAATTGTTGGATTTTTCTTTAAAATTGTAATAGTTATATAGCCGTTGAGCTGAAAGTTCACATTTTTAGTATAACGATATTCGGAGGTGACAAAATACAAAATTTCTTTCTAATAAAAAGTATAAAATTCTGCAAAATGTATCCTTTTTTGATAGGAAAGAGCTTTTTTCATGAACTCATGCTTGCAAATACATTTCTTTTATAAGAGGATGAATTTTAGTTTCTATTATACAAGATAAAGTATGAATAGAGTGGTGACATCACGGTCGCGACAAATTTTCCTTATACCAGCTAGAAGCAGACATATGTATGTAAGTGTTTTAACAAATTTTTATTTAATTAAAGAAAAATAAATACATAAAGTCTACTTTCAAAAATAAATACAATTGGTTCCCTTCAGCATCGTTTGTCAAACGTAACGGTAAAAGCTACCATACTAAAATTTAGTACAAAAGCTAAGATTATTGATAGTAGGTCAAATATAAAAATTGGATGAGATTGAAAAACTGAGAGTGTCACCTCCATTACTCCAAATTGACAAAAACAAATTTTTTTGGAAAAAACAAATTGGGATGAATCATCTTAATTCACTTAAATGGTGCATTTAAGCTCTATTATTGGAAGTTAAAAGGAATATTCGGGAATTTTTGATTTTAGATTTTTCCAGTTTTGGTAGATATTTTTGAGAAATTTAGATATCACTTGTCCAAGCCTTGTGAATCACTCAATTATTTGTAGATTGGTATAAATTTACTTTCTCAAAACGATCAACCAAAACTGAATACTCATAAAAGAATGACATTTGAACAGTAACATAATATTTGGTCATTAAATCAATTAGATGGAAATATTTTATATTTGGATATTCTCTTTTACCCATAACATAAAATTTTTTTGAATTTATAATTTTTATCATTTATGGCCAACAACGAAACACTGTGCAGTGCATTATGCCATTAGGCATAATTCTGCTGTTGATATGGAACATAAGCAGCGGGTGTACGTTTTTAAGCTTTTCTATGTAATCTATATGTGAATGTATGCTTCTTATATTCTTACACTACGTACAGATAGCTGGTTTGAATGAACTATACTACTCGTCTGGTATAGCGTAGCAGCAGCAGTTAGGTAAAGTTGACTGTCCAAAAAGCTGGACTAAATGAGACGCTTATTGTATGATTTGTTACATATATTGTACATATATATATTATTTCAATTCTCTACTCCAGCATTACATTTGCTAATGCTGCACACGCCCACATTCAAAATACTCAACAGTAACTCTAACAACTCTAACAACTCCAGCAACTCCAGCAACAACAATAACAGAGAGTTCATTTAACATGTTTGTCACGTTAATGCACGTCGATGCAGTTTTATTAGATTTACGATTCTATAGAATTGCTATAAACACATACGATGCGTCGCATATATAATTTGCTTCCTTTTTTTATTGTATTTGAATGCACGCATTCAAGTGCATGTATGGGTTTTTGTGTGTGAGTGTAAGTGTCACTGAAAGAGCGTTGACAACTTAATATATTGAGAGTAATATAAAAACAATAAAAGAACAACAACAAGAACAACAATAATAGTGTGGTGCACGCAATACGCAATGCGTGACAAAACCAAAAGAATGAGAAAAAATAAAATAAAATAAACAACAACATATAACTGCTACAATTGACTATCCACAGTTCATGCTGCCACTGAATTCAGAATATTATAGACTGGTTGGTTGCTTGACGGTTCACGGCTTAAATTGAGGCGTTCTTGTGGTTGACGACAATATCGTCGTCAATGCAGCATGATGTTTGGCGTCATGCGTTCGTTCATTGCACTCATAGTAGCAAATTTCAACGGCATAATAGCAATTATTCTTGAGGTTATGATGTTTTGGTATTTCTATTGATTTTGTTTTTATTTTTGCAAATACTCACCATACTATAACGTGTTAGTGTTAGTCTCTGCAATGATTGATATGCATAATATGTAAGCATTGCATGCTAATATCATTGTTGCAAGAACAGAAAAGTCATTGTGAAAATGTCAAAGGAAAAAACAAAAACGACAACAATTTGTTAATTACATTTAATTGCTGTTGTTGTTTTTGCATTGTCCATTTTATTGAAAGAAATAAAAATAAAAAACAACTGAGTACATTCAATTAAAAAGACAAAGCTGGCAAATAAAAATGCAAATGTAAAGCCAAACACCAATCCTTCTTAGCTAAATGTTGGCTGTTAAATTACCGCATTGCCCTACCCAATTGTATGAGTGTTTATTTAATAGAATTGAGACTAGTCAGACAGATGAATATAGGCAGACCTCCACTTTAATTCACAGCCATTTCATATAAGTTGATTCCATACCATTCCATTTCATTTATTTTAAACAATTACGCTCTACGAACTACAAATAGGCTGTACAAGCACTTAAGATAAAAATCTTAATAGAATTGCAAACTTAAGCCAGTCAGACATACACACTCCAACATCACAAAATGATATTAATCAGCAGCATGCTGCACCAGCAGCAGCAACAGTATTAACATTGCGTTACGCTAACAATTTTACAATTTCTATGGGCATCATATTTACAAGTTAATATTTACGCTAACAAGATTTTATTCTTTTACCGACTCATGTTGCAGCAGCATATTGTGTATGATCTTATAAATGTGATCTCATATTCAGAGCAGCAGCAGCAGCAACAGCAGCACTGCCACCACAAACAGCATCAGTCGTTGCAATAAAATGCCACAAAGACATTGAGCTCTGCTTTGGCAGAGACATGAGTAGACAAGTAAAATGCTTGTTAAAGTATATAACATGCAGATTTCATTAACAGATATGTGCAGTAAAGCACACACACACACTACACACATACACACTGTAATATATAGACTACATAAATAGACGCATTAAATATCGGCCACGATGTTGAAAAGGACACAAAAATGTGAACTTGTAATCGGCACAAGCTGGGCGCGCATATTCTATGTAATATATGGATGATATGATATGATCCACAGCATCTCCACAACCAACGCCGCCGCCATCAACAATGTCCATTGTGAGTAACATGAGCATCATCATCATCATCATCGCCGTACTCATCAAGATCATCGAGAACAACATCATCGCAACATCAACAGCAAAATACTCGAGGGCAACAATAGTACAAAAATTCAATTTAAGTACACAATCGGCAATGGATGGGCAGACAATACGCGCTAATATTGTACGTGCAGTTGTAACATCAACAAACATATACCTACATATGTACAAGTAAAGCGCATTGATTTGCATAATGTGACTGCTCCTGCTGTTGTTGATGCTAAATGTTGCGTCTGCAGCACTTGAGCCACATTAATAGGACAAGGAATTAATCGCAATGGGGGGAAATATAAAATAAAAATGAATCGATCTAACAAAACAACAACAACAACAACAAAATCATCTCATCGATACAACAACAGCTAGCATAATAATAGTAATAATAGCATTGCTTGTGTTTGCATATGTTTAACAACTTTATAATGTATCGCAACATAGCAACATATACTCAAATACACAATGTGTATATACATACGTCGTATTTATATGGACATGGGGTGCTAATGAAACAATTTTATTGTTGCAATAATATTACAACAAACAAATAATGACACAGTGTTATGATCAGCTCTGTTTGTGCTGTTGTTATTAATGTTATTGTTGTTGTTGTTGTTGTTATATAATGTTTGTCCTACAATAGTTTAAGGGTCCAAAACGTTTTATTTCTTTAAACATTATTGCGAATGCGTGTGTGGTTCTTTTACATTTATATAGGCACACTATAGCATAAGTATTAATCCATTAGCTTCTTTATAGCATACGTATCATACAACAGCAAATGCTACTAAAACGTTATAGTATCTACCATTTTGCGAATGAAAAAATTTATAATTTATAGGTAGGTCTGCTCAAAATATGAATATCTACTTGCAAAAATATTCGTACATATCGCACACAAACACACACAGAGATGTGCGGCTTCATCACATAACTCGCATGTCGTATGTAGAAAATTCATGCTATGCTTTTGTGCGCTAGCGCAGCAGGTTGTATTAATTTATGGAATTTAATTGGCACAGGGGGAAAAATTCGTAGACTAGGGGAATATAAAAGAAAAAAAGAAATAATTTTATTTGATCGTTGCATTTAATATTTTACACTTAATGTATGCATGTATATACATTAAGGTGGTCCATTTTTAGTAGACGACAGTTTTTGTTCAGCTCTCATAGGCTAAATATGCAATATTAGATTTGATAAAAATGTGGATGCGTATGTGGATATTTAAAGATTTTCATGCGTTTTTCGTCCATGGTATGGCAAAGGTAAAATTAATACTTACGTGTTTTTGTGTTTATTTTGCATGACAGACCCCATAAAGTGTTTGTAGGAAATATTTGGGAAGAATAAGTAACAGGGTCGGTCATAAATCTCACGGCGCTGGGGTTACTCCTAGGCAAGTATGTGGTTAATTTTCGATTTTCATGACCTTAACGAAATTTTTGAGGTTGCGCCATCTGAAGGTGTTGAGATAGACGAAAAGTGAGGAAAATATTAGGATGGTAGGTAATTTGAAGAAGGGTCAGTTACTTATTTTAACCCTTTAGGGGTATTCCGTGGGCGGTGGAAGTGAATTTTATTCAGGAGATCCCCTGAAGGGTGAAGATACGGGTCAAGAATATTTCCGAAATTAAAAGAAGTTTGTCACATATTTTCTTCCTCTAGAGATTATTGCTAGAAATGGCCGAAACGAATTTTATAGAAACTTCAATGTTGTAGAGGAGCCGCTTTAAGGTGATGAAGATAGCATCAAAATTAATGAGGTTAGTCATACATCTCACGTCCCTAGGGGTGACTCCTGGATAGATCTGGGGCGATTTGGCAATTTTTTGACCGTTTTTTCACTATGACCTCGAAGTGGCGCCATTTACCATCATCCGATCATCATCATTTTTTGGATGATGCATTTTGAAGTAGGTGGAAACTCACAAAATAGAAAGTTGCTGCATATTTAATATCATTTTTAATGATCTGCATATGTTCTTATGCCATAGCTAGTTAAAATACAAGGAAGCCCTTAATGGAGAAGGTCTGTTTGAATATTTTATTGTATCCTTAACTTTTCCACTGGGATATTCTCTGCGATATATGACTATGTACATATTGCGTGTTTGTATGAATGTGTGTGTGGTAATTTTCATTAGCCAATACCAGCATGAATGGCTATGCTTTCATCGTCTGGATTGCCATACTCATTTTCTAACAATAATATGTAATAAATTTGAAATTTGTATATTAAGTCAATTTTAAATTAGAAAAATATTCAACTTGCATAGAAAAAATAACGATACTAATTGATAATCTTAGTGTGTCAGTAGTAATAACAACAACAACAACGATCGAGCTATTTTAGCGACTTGGCAGCTTCTACAATAGAAAGAATAAATAATAAAAATGCAGCAAGGGAATAGTAAAGAATTAGTAGAAGCAGCCGTAACAGCAGCAACATCAGAGCATCACAATAATTTCAGCCTATATGTAGGTATTTGAAAGCGTCAAATCTATTAAATTCCTGCTGAGCTTGTAATGAGTAGAAAAATGCGTTCTTAGACTAAATTAGAGTTTCTTCCAGCGACTACTAAGACTGCGAATGCATTTTGAGAGAATGTCTCAGTCATCAGATTACATACTTCTATACTCGAAATGAAGTCAAAGGCGAAGAAGAAATACATAGCTGTGACCACAGCACACACACACAGTACAACCGCGTCGTAAAACTGGTAGATAATTATGATGAAGCATGATGCATATATAAGTATGAGTATAGAGCACGACGGCATCATCATCATCTGCAGCAGCATATGAAATCAACTTTACTGTTCTGTTTCTAGAAAAATAGATTGTTGGTACGGCTGCATGCTGAGTGCGTACGCGTTAAGAACGTGTGCATGAGCATCTGTATCTGCAGCTGTATTTATATTCACACACACACACATGCTCATTGGTAAATATGCACTTTTTTATTCAATGATCGTGTCGTGATCGTTGCAGCGGTGTAAATGCGTGAAGCGTTGCGGTTATTGAGGTGAGAGAAGATTCAACAAAAACAACAAATATCGTCATAATACAATAATAATAAAAAACGATAAACAGTAAGAACAATAAAAGTTCATTTGTTGGCATGAATCATACCAATCGATGTTGTTGTTAATGTGGGTTTTTTTTTCTTCTTGTTCTTATTTTACATGAATTCCGCAATGGAAACAGCAACACCAACAGAAGAATCATTCTTTTGTGTAACTTTACTATTGTTGTTATTGTTTGTGTTGATATTGTTTGTATTATTGCAAAAATTGTTATTGTTTTTGATGCATTTCAATATTGTCATTTATTTTATGATGATTGTTGTTGGTGGTGGTGGTGGTGGTAATGTGGCATTGGTAATACTGCTGCTTATGATATTCATGGTGCCAATGATGGTAGTGGCAAAGACGACAGTGATCGTGATGATGATGATGATAATGATGATGATGGTGGTTGTATTATGTACCGCTTGGATAGTTTCTTAATGTCAGTCTGTTTAAATATAATATTGGCCTTAGTCATGAAGTTGTATCAAGGGTTTTTCGGTTTAACGTTTTTTTGTTTTTTCCTTTTTCTTGGCAATATTATTTTTCTTTATTTATATTATTATTATTTTTCATTCATAAGCTACTTCACATTATTATCTCCGCACTTGTTTGTTGTATTGCCTTTTATGCCGTCAATTGGCTGGCTTTTTTTTTATCTCCATGCAAATTTGTTAAGTGGTTCCAGCATTACTGTTGTTGTGAAATTCATATTAAACATGTATTTTAGCGATTGTGTCATGTTTAATTCTCAATACAATATTTAGTATAATACATATTTGCATATTTTATATTTTGTTTTTAGTTTTTGTAAATCAAATGAATCATGATTATTTTTAATTTGAAATGGAATTCGTTTGATTCTAAATGAGACTTATTCGACAGGATGACAATCACAAATTGTTGCAGGTTTAAATGTTTATAGTTGACCTCGTTTTGTTTTTTTACTATGACTTTATATTTTTAAAGCAGCTTTTAGAGCTACTTCATTACTATTAATTTTCAATAGCATGTATTGATAGTTAAAATATATCTTCAACGTAATATCTCGTTTAATATTGTATTTCCCATAGAGAAATCTATCAAAATGTTGAAAATATTCTCAAGTTTAAATTTTATTTTGACAAAAAAGACGAGATCTTCACTATAATGCCATAGCACTTTCAAAATATATTTAAATTGAATTCATAAAGACTCTCAATTTATCCAATCGTATTGTGAATAATTTGGCGATTGTTGAAATAAATAATGTTTAAATATTGCTACCAACAGGCCTTTTACTGGAATGTATAAATGCGATATAGACAATATATTTCACGGCAAAATTTTTACTAAGGTTGTTTTTCTACAAAGGAGACGAAAGAGAGGCGAAAGAGAGAGAGGACCTTACTAAATTGACGTACAAATATTTCAGGTTGTAAAATTGGTACAATACCACACGAAACAGGTTTTAGAAAAATGTGATTTACCATTAAATCATTATTGGGTGATTTAATCTACGTTACTTATTCTATAATCAATAACTATTATAATTTTTAAACCGCTTCTCGTTTTTTACAGTTATGTGAAGGAGAAATATTGATATTTCAAGAGAAATATTTGCTTTTGTTGATTAAATGAAAATATTTCAAGCTTTTGAGATTGGACATTTTTTTTTTTTAATTTCTTCATATTTCTAAACTGAAAAAAATTACCTCTTCTCCACAAAACTTTCAACGCACACTCCAAAGAGGGACCCCCATTACAAAATGAATGTTTTTATAAAATTCCTACACATCGCTCTTAGAGTTTCTATGGAAAGTTAAAATATATGACCGACTTCCATTAATTTTTGCTATTCTAAATTTTGACGAAACTTACTTATTCTCTATCTTTACTTCTTAGGAAGGTTGCCATACAAAAAGAAATTCTAAAACACTTGAAAACCGACAATTAATTATTTACCCAAAAATATGATGTCGATCAGTGAAATACTCGATCGTTTTCCATTAATTCTCCGTTGTCAAGATTTCCACCAAACATACTTGTCCACTATCTCCAATCCTTAGAGAGGCTCCTTTACAATATTGACGTTCTTTCAATTTTTTCTAGAAAATATATCCATTTATGAAACTTTTCTATTGCGTTTAGTTTGATTTAGTATTAGCAATAAAATTCGCTGTTTTTTTAGAAATTTTACTTCATAATTTTGTATACCAAAATTGTAGTTTGACTTGGAATCAATCCTATAGGAAATTATTCACAGAAAAATCAATCTTTTTATGAATTCGCAAAGGTTTTGGAGAAGTTCGCGTTTGAAATTCAACCTGTGAAATAACTGACGTTATAAAATTGACATTTTCTAAAACGAAAATTCGTCGAACCAGGAAACTACAATTTGGAAATAATAAAGTCATATAAGAAATACCCCAAAAACACGATTTGACGATTTCAAATGCAGAAACCAGAACTGATTGAGTAATTTAGTAATTTTTATATGAAAAAAAAAATCTCTTACATATAATCTCAAACAAAATATTCACACATTTATTGTCCTATTGACACATATGAAGGTGAGAAAATATTCTTTAGAGATTGTTGTTGTGCTATTACTCAAAACAAAAACAAAAAAACAAAGCATTTTGAAAACATTTACATAAAATATGTAAAAGCGAAATAATAATTAAAATGTTGTAGAAAATTATCGCAAATGCTGTAACACAAATCCATTAAAATATGTCACATTTTGACAAATGCTCATAAAATGAAAAATGAAATATTGTTCAATTATTGGCAACAGTATTTACATATGAGTTGTTGTTTTCGTTGAAATCTTTTCAAACATTTGTATGTCATTCGTTGTCGCATGTGTTGACATGCGCCATTAAAAATACAAATATTTCTAAATTGTCGAAAATATTTAAACAACAGGGGAGAAAATATTGTATAATTTTCATTAAAATGTCTATATTCGCTTTTTTTTCAATTTGCTATCTCTCTTTAGCTAATTTTGCATTTTTAATAAAAATTTATCATTCTTTGAAATCATTTCGCATACGTTAAGGCATAGTAAACACACACATCAACACTAATAAACACACACAAACACATAGGCACAAGGACACTTTACTTGAACTCACCATCTCACAATTCGTGTATTTTGACAGCAAACAATAGAGCTTAAATATGCATATTAGCATAAGAATTGAACAATGATATAAATAAAAATAAAAACTAGAAAAAAAATATATGCATATTTCTAAGCATTGTTTATTGTTGAACTACAAAATACCTCAATGCATAATACAAAAGCCTAAATATGTGTTACCATAGACATAGCAATAAAACAAAAAAAAAAAATCATAAATTCAATAACTGTGAAGACAATTTTGATGATCGTGTCGAAAAGAAGCAAAAAAAAAAAAAAGAAACACACACACACAAACAGAGTTGCCAACTGTTTAAATTCTATGCTTTAAGTATTTCTGCTTAAATATTTTATGAAATATTTGGCCATTGACATCAGCACTAAGTAGAAACACGTTTTCATTCAATCGCTAATTCACCATTAACTACACATGTAGTATGAGTGGTATTGATCGTGATTATAGTGATCATCATGTTGGTAAAGTTTATGCAAATATACAAACAAACAAATGTATAAACAAACTGTACTTATGTGTCGATCATTGTATACGGGTACGGGGAGTATCTTTTGCAATAGGTCAAAATTGCAATGATCACTTTACAGTGTTAAAAGTCGATCTTGATCTTGAAATTGAAAAGTGAACAGCAATAACACAACAACAACAAACGAAAAGAGGCAAAACATACGAAAACATTAAATACACGCGCTTATTGTTCATCTTCCTAAGCACAGGTTGTTGTGTAAGTAAAATATTTAAATTCTCCAAAAAATGTTTATATTTTAACAAAATAACTTTGTACATACATACATAATTCTATGGGGAATTTATTATGCTCATGATTGGTGAAATTAGCAGCAAACTAGTTGATGACTGTGTTTTATTTCATTGGAAATTTTGTAGCATTTTTTTTTAGCAAATATTTTGGGCAAATATTTTGAGGGTGAATATTTCTTGTTGAATGAATTTCTTATAAATTATCGGTTTTTTTTTTTCGTCAAATATTTGTACATACCTGTCTTTGTGTCAGTTTGTATTCTCTGCAATCATCAATGATCGTGCAACAGTTGAAACGGTTATACTCTGTAATGGGAGAAGAAGAGAAAAGTGAAATGATTACAAAGATTACAAATTAGTGATCAGATGACTTTATTTGTTGAAAAAGTTTAAAATTAATATAGCGCTATATTATAATACAGAGGAAAGGTGCATAAGTTAGGGTTAGTTTTGTAATTATAAAGCGATCGAGTTGAAAATTAGTACTTAAAATTATTTTCAGCAACGAAGGCTTGAGTTTAAAGAAGGGTGTAATTAAATGAAAAAGACGCCTACTTCCTATACAAAATTGTGTTGCCGAATGGGGTTTTCACAATTTGCACATCAAAATATAAAGCTATCAAACTGAAATTTAGTACATAAAGTTAATTTCACCACAGAATAAATATAGCAGAAAATAAGTACGATCGAATAAAAATCAAGCATACCTCTCATATAAAAGTATGCTGCCGAAAGCGTGTTTTCACAATTTACACGCGCAAATATAAAGCTATCGAATTATAATTTAGTATGTAAAATTATTCTTACCACAAAATTAATATATTCGAAAATTGGCGTAATCGGATAAAATTGTTGATTAGCTCCCATACAAAAGTAGGTTGTTGAATGTATGTTTTTACACATTTTGAACAAAATTATAAAGTTATCAAGCTAAAACTCAGTGTGTCTTATTATATTACCCAAATAAAAGACGTAATAATAAATAGTTACAATCGAATAAAAACTACGCCTATCCCTCATACAAACTTATGCTTTCGTATGTATGTTTTCACAATTTCTGTAAGAAAATATAAAATGATTAAGCTGAAATTTGGTATATACAATTTTATTTACGAATGTTAAGATATCCTCGAAAATAAGAGAAATCGGATGATAATCACGACTATCTCTCATACAAATTTGTATGAGAGACAAATGTCTCGTTCCATGGACATCAAATACTACATATATTGTTTCTTGTTACATCACCATTTAGTTACTATTAAGTAAGCAAGTAAAGAAAATATAGAAATTTACCAGAAGTTATATGCAAGTTTCAACAATAGTTGTTCATACATTTTATGAGTAAACTTACACACGGAGTGTAAATTTAAATGCAAATTATATTCAATTCAATAGTAATTTGATACAATTTGGTTTAATATTAATACTCGCATATGTTGATGAAAGAAATCGTACAAATTCTACAGCTCTTTCATAAAAACTATACCAATTCCTTTCACTGATCATTCCCCTATATAAGTGTTTTTAGTATTTGGGGAATTTTCGCTTACTTTTAGAAATGTTAATACATCTAACCTCATTTGCTATTTTAGTATGATGTCTCATTCATTCGTATATATTTACAATATATCGTGTATATAGAAAGTAGGAGGAAGAATGAAAGTTGTATATCGTTGAAATGTACAAAAAAATTTATCAATGTCGAAATTTAATATTTTATGATAGAGTGATTGATGTGATTTATCAAAAAATTTTAATTAAGTAACTAATTTTAAATGCATTTCATTATTTCAATACGTACAAATTTATACAAAATTAGAGAAAATCAACTTTTACAAATACGAAATTCAATAAATTTTACATATTCATTTCTGTACTTTTGGCCATTTTTCTATTGAAAATTATACTGGAATGTTAATGTAATCATATATTTGTTGTTATTGTTGTTGTGGTGTATCGTTTTCTTTTTGTGTATATTTTTTGCATACAAATGTATAATAAAATTCTATGGAATACAAAAAATAGTTTGGAGACAACGTCATATGTGCACACATGCATATAGTTAAATACTTACACCAACATTTATATGCATAGTTGCATACATAAATCCTAAAACATTATAATAGAACGTGCAAATGTGAATTGCATGCGTTGCATCACGCTTTTTTGGGCTTTCGTTGTTATGTTGGGCGCGCATGTGCATATTCAACCAAATGGAAAATAACGTCATTTGACAATAATATGCTTGGTTGGTTTAGTTGCTTGCTTAGATCCTACATACGAATGTACATTTGTATGAATATCTTTATAGTATTCCGTTGAATATTATTGCCATTTTAATGGTACAAACATACTCTATACATTGTCATTATTCTGGTGCTGCCGTTTTCATAATAAGAAACGTGCTTGACTTAAATTGTTTAAATAAGTCATACATTTGAAATGGGTATTTCAACTATGGCTGGAGTTTAATGCTGAGAGAAGCTGAAGACAACGAGTATTTATATTTGAGAAAGAAAAACTTAGACACCTGCATGGGCAAAAATAAAGAAAATCGCCTAGCAATTTATTACTTATTATTTTTTTTTTATTAGCACAAATACTTATCATTATTAAATTTTGGCGCCAAATGAAATAAATATACATCAAACTCAATATTTGACAAGTGAATATGAAAATAGAGTCATGTAGTGACTGGTACTAATATTCTATTCCATTAAAATATCTACATATAATGAGGTGATGATAATTTTAATTTTAGAAATTATGTGTACATACGCTCTTTTGTTCTCATTCCATACAACACATTTTTCATAGACATTGTACGATTTTTTATTGTTACTATTTTAAATTTTAAACTCGTTAAACAAGTTTCTATCGTATCTTACGTATAGCAAGAAAATAAATATCGACACATAGAAGAATTCGTTTATTTGTTTGTTTTTGGTGTTTTTTATTTTTGCAATATATATATAATTAAATTAATTAACATAAAAATTTCTATTGTCGTTTTCTTGAAATGAAGAAAAAAAATCCAACACAGCAAGACAATAAAACAATAAATAAAAATTTCAACTTTAGCTTGGATTTTATTTTGAATTTTTATATTTTTTATTATAGTATTAAATATATTTGCATGTATTGTATTGTATTGTGACTGCGTGTTGATGATAATGTATTAATAAATTGTTTGTTTTTATATTTCTCCTTTTTTTTTATTGCGCCAACATTTAGTATCTTATTCAATGGATGTGTGCAGACATGACATTTGCAAGTAAATAACCTTGAGAATACACCTTCAAAACTAGTAAAAACTGCTTTTATTTTTGTACACAATTTTAATAAACAATTTTGAAGTTCGAAATTTAATTAGCAAATAGGAGAGGCGTACGCATTAAGGCACATTGAAAATGTGGTAAATGTAAAAATAAATCAAATGCATAAATGTTAACGTACTCGCTTGAAATTTCACAAATCAATTCAATGTATTATGTTGTTTTATTGTTGCTAATTTGTTCCATACATTAGCAATAAAAGCGATGGTGGGCATATGCATATGGTTTGCATATTTCTTCATCTGAAGAATATAGTCTAAAGTTCCTTAAAGAGACGATATCACAATTTGTTCAATGACAAATCGAATAGCAAGAGTCGTCGTTTTAACAGGAACTTTCGAATCATCTTTTCAAATATTTGCTGTCTCTTCTTGGTTCCTGATCGAATGCCTTCCATAATGAGATTGTGGCAATTGCAAGTAGTACACAAGTAATCAAATGTGTGTCAATCAAATGACAAAGTTGCTTATTATTCTAACTAGAGTTGATCTAATATATTTTTTTTTTAATATAAAATGTATATAGTTTCTTACCAAATCAATTATAACATTTTTTGTTGAGTAGAAAAAATGAAAATAATCAAAACCAAACTAGATCCAGCAACATATGTCTAGCAACATGCTGAAACATGGTGGATAGACTACAATCGACAAAACATGATTTTTAGATATTAGGTAGGATTTCAACATATGAAGATACATATAGAAAGAAGGTCTCATAATTTTTCGAAATTGTGATTTTTGCATTGTCTATTAGAATACCCTCTAATGCAACCCTATTCAAGATTTCACAATAATATATTGAAAAATAACGTTTTTACAATGAAATGAAAATGAATTAAATCATTTTTAATAATATACAATTTTAATACGTTACTATGATTTTTGTTCCTCTTGTAAAATTTTTAAAATGTTAGATATGTTTATTCTATCCCACATGTAGGTAAATTCAATCAGAATTCAATTCGAATAAAATATGGATACATGTACATATTATCGACATGTGTGAATACGTGTGTCTAGCAACATGTGTCCAATAACATTTATGTATCATAATAGTTCTGGCAACACGTGTTCCTCGACTCGTGTTTAGCAACGCGTGCACAGCAACATGTCCTCGTCAAGTTTTACTATAACTAGCCTTTAGAAGTCTCATGCAAAATGTAGATTCATACAAGTTGTTCATATAAATGCAAATGCATCTTTACCAAAATCTTCTAATTACAACCCACAGTTTTGAACAACTATAACAAGGGCTTGTGGAAAAAGCTGTAAAAACCGGTAAGAGAATTTCGAAATCAATAACTAAAAATTTGCTGGGATGGAGCATTTGCATTTCTGTCATAATTTTGGATTATTATCACTTAATAATCGTTACTTTGAATTTATGTATATTTGTAGTTGAGAGTATTGTTTATAGAAAAAACTATCCCTCTGTTGTTGTTGTTATTCTTGTGTTAAACACATGTAGTTAAATGTTGTTAATTATACTAAATAAAACCTCATACCCGTACATATACATACATACGTGTATGTATGTCGAATTTTCTTACTCTTACTTATTCTGTTCAATTTCTCGCTTATTTCTTTTAATTGCCAGTCGATTTGGTTTGCTTGTTATTGCTACTATGTACTATGCACTAGTGTTGTCTACTGTCTGCTGTCGGATTTTATCTCTTTGATTAATTATAGGGAACTTGTCATAATTTTTCATTTTCGAACCGAGTAAATTGAAAAAATTGAATATATATATACTAACAACTATAATAACAATAACCAATAGCGAGAATAAGAGAGAGAGAAAAAAAAAAAAGAAAAATAGACTGTTAATTTGTTATAATTGAATGAGAAATGTTGTTTATTGCAAGTGTTGCATGCAAGAATTCAATCGAATATCAAATTATAAATACGATGATATGCATTCGTGTACAAACAACAGCAATAGCAATAGATACAATACACATCTGCTGCTTCTATATAATATGCATAAAACACGCATATGACAATGTAGCATGCAATGTTGCATAATTAACATACATAAATATAGACAATCTATATACATATATAGAGAGAGAGAGAGAGAATAGGGTGCAAACAAACATATGTAAATGTAGTAGTAGTCGTTATGATGATGAAAACATTGGTAATGTGACTGGCGGTGGTGATAATGATGGCGCAATCAATGGGCGTAACTTTACTATGCGTATGACATACGATGTGATACAATTAAACTCTAAATTTAATCGAAAAAATGTCAAAAATGTTTGTACATTTATAGTTTTTGAAGAAAATTAAGAGTTGTATACATGCAATACATAGATATGTCGCAACTGTCAACAATCAACAGTAGTCAGTTGTCAATTATGTGGGCTACCATCACAATACAACACATTATGATGATGCACATAGCTAATTGATATAATCATAATGACGATGATGATGATGGTGATAATGATAATTAATTAAAGTCTATCAAAGAATTGAGTGCATCAAAATTTCAATTGAAATACATTCACCGCACACGAATATAAAAAAAAAAGTTCATAAATGATGTTAAATAAAGAATTTTATTTCATTTCATATATTATACATAATTTCTACATAGTCATGACAAAATTTTATAACAAAGTACATCAATATACCTATTCCGATGAGAAGTTCTAGATTTTACGTAGAGTATATGTAATTCCCTTTATTTATTTGCTCCAAGTACCAACTAGTCCCATTTTGTAATGTAAATTATCTATGCAAATGACTTAAGAATAACAGCAAAACAAAAAAGGGGGTTCTTTGACTACTCATTATGGTTGATATTTAATTGTCTTAGCGAGTCGACAACGATAAGCAATGCAATCCAATCAGTAGCAAAAATATTAAAAAAAAGGAAATACATGTTAATGAATGGATACAGAAAATTAAGGCCAGACTGTGAAATTTGTGCGCCCTTTTCGATAATTACATGGAATTCATAGAATATACACTTGAAATCATCTATTAAATCGTAAGTGCTCAATATACCGAACCATTCCAATGTTGATTTACCGTTGTTGCATCTCAATTGCATGGCGCCTTGTTCTTATAAACTTTCTTCAAACACCCATAAATGCAGCCCTGCATAAAATGCATGGGAATGCATTCAACTCGAATTAATAATATTAGTTTATTACACTCTTAACCGCAAAATATAATCATATGTACTCATATAATTATAAAATTTATGAAATAAACAAAAATATATGAACAAATGTGGGTGAATCAAATATTATTTATTTTAATTTTTACTGCGATAAAATCGAAAATATATCGAGACATATTATGCGACATATACAAATACATACTCACAAAAGGAAGAAAAGTTACAGCAATTGAAAGAACATTAAGAAAATATAAAAAATTTACAAATATTCTAGAAAGTTTACAAAAACAAAACAAAAACAAAAATCTTCATAACAATGAAAAGAAATTATCATTATAATATAAGAAAGTACAACTTTATAATTCTCAATCCATGTGCATATGTAGAGGTAAATTTCAAGTGGAGAAATCAAAAAAATCGACTGAATCGAAGTAAAAATAATTTTCAGTTATTGACAAATCTCAACGACAACAATAACAACAACAACAATTGGCAATAATAATAACAATAAAATTAATATGACAATTAATTCTCCAAGTGTTTCACGTATTTTTCGTGTGACATTATTATTATAATTTTAACATACAAACCCAAATTTTGTATGTATTGTGCTCGTCATTATAATGTGAGAGGGAGAAAAAAAAAACAAAAAACAAAATATATGTAAATAAAAATTTTTAACCCATTGTCCAGTCATTTGACAAATAATTATACCTTATGACATACTGACATATGTTCATATAATCTGCATTTAATGTAAGGCGGCTAAAAATAATTTCATTTTCGCATCAGAAATAATAAAAAATGAACATTAAATTTCTGCAATTTATAAATATTGCATTAATTTTTAAATTGAAATATAATATTGTATATGAACAGATATGTATATAGACATAAACGAGTACATTAGGTTGGGTTGTTCGCCAAACACACAAAATAAAATTTCGTAATGTCTGCCCTTTAACCAAGAGCTAAATACTCGTATTAGTAAAAAATTGCCAATTATTGCTTTACTCACGTACAATAACTACTACCTAAGTAAGGTATAATAATATATGTAATTTCAGTAAATGTGGTATAATTTATTGCAAAGCAAATATTTACTTGACAAAGAAAAAGCCTTAAAAAATTACGCGGGGGCAACAATTTATAGGTAACAGTACATATTCATATACACAAGTATATATTATCCATAATACAAATACATATATATATAATAATCATACAATATGCGGGTCGGTCTGTGGTGAGCATTAACCCACTTCTCTACTTGACTGCAAATGAGTCAAGTGTTGCGTGCTTTTGGCTTATTGATCGCGTCACGTGATGCCACTGATTGCTGCTCACCACCGCCAAATATGTATTAACAATTATGATGATCGTTGTGGCAGCAATGATGGTAACAGAGCAAGAGGAAATACGTCCGAAGCAAATAACAAATAAACCAATAAATATACAACTATACGTATGTGTATATATGTAGATATTGAAAAGGTAGAAGCAACATATTACAAACCGCTGAATATAACTACTGACACACCTTTTGCCAAATTGCACAAATCTACTATTATATGTGCCTACCTACAGCAATTGGCAAAACAAATAATAATAAAACAACAACAACAACAACAACAACAATAGAAAAAAGAAGAAGAAGACAAAAATAATACAAAATATAAACGAATTTAAACATTTCAATGAGCTTGCGTACCATTGCCTTATGTACTCGTACATAAATAAGCAAAACAAAACAAAAAAAAAAGGCGAAAGAAAATCCTGAAAATTGCATATTGGCAAACAGCAGCTGAGCATGCAACAACAAAGTGCTACTACAGCTATCACTAATATACCGCTTCCACCAACACCTGCGTATTTGAAAACGATGAAAGAAAAAAAAATTATTGAAATGTATCTTCGTCATTGACGATAAAAGGCTGTTTCTTTGTTGGTTTGCTGTAAAAAACTATTTGAATATACTGTTTCGAGTATATTAGAGTAAATCAAATTTGTTTGCTACTCTAAAATGTTTTTTTAATCATACAGAAATAGCCATGTAAAGAGAGATGTTTGTCATTTAAAACGAAATTAAATTTCTTGTTAGCAAAAATTATGCAAAAGCTAATAGAATTTTGTAAATGAATAATTATACTCTTGATTGCAACTCTGATCACGTAGTGCTGCCAAATGTCTTTTCTCTTACTTCTGTTATGAAAGCATAGGTTGAAATATTTTACATTTGGTTACAGTTTCAACGAAGTAGTTACTGAAAATATTAATTTGGATACATTCTACTCTAGAAAAAGTTTTCAAAATAGTCACTTTTATCAGTATATAATATTTTTGAACCTATTTTACGACATTTTGAAAACAAAAAGATTTTTCACTAAAATCCCATATTAATGCCAAAACAATTTGTTTGTTATACTGAAAAATTATTTTAGATCTATTTACCAGTAGTTATTTTCAAAATGAAGATTATCAAAACCTTAGAATGGGCTTTCTGATAGATTTTGATATGGGAAATATGATAAACGTGTTAATTCTAAATTTAAGATACATCTTAATTTGGAATATGACAACGTGTTTCTTGGGCAAGTGTGCTTGGAATCCACTATAGATTATTTTTTATATAAAATACGCAATTTGAATTTCGTAAGATGTTCGTAAGATTAATTTGATTCACCCTATTGTACATACAGATGTACATGGTTACTTGTCAAAAACTATTAACTCTCTGCATTGAAAGTAGAAATATTTCATTGTTATTATTTGATATTGTTGTTGTTGTAATAATTGAATAATATTGCATATTGATTATGTGATACATAGAAAAATATTTTAGATATGTCTTTCGAAGTAAATTAAAATTCTTCATTAGAAAATGGAGATTGTATGGCAATTGTATATGTACGAGTAGTTACACATTATAAGGAGGAACATTATAAAAGGAAATGATTAAAAAAAAAAGAATAAGACGATATCAAAATTGAAACATATCAATATATTCAATATCTATAATTCTAATCATTTTTATGAAGGATTAAAGAGGAAATGAGAGTAATAATCAATAATTGCCCACCACTTAAATTTTAGAATAATAAAATTTGATAAGATATGGCAATAAAAGTGAATTTTAACGATTGTGCTATTATTGTGCAATTATTACTTTAGAATTTTTGCGATTGTAGTATTTTACTCAATAATATAAATAAACAAAAAATGTTTCTTACTAAACAATTTTGTCAATTAAAGTTATACATACAATGTTAAAATTATTAAAGGTTACTAATGATCATGTATTCTATGTATGATTAACATATAACCCAAACGTCAAACTTAGTGACGGGCAAACGATTTTTAAATAAGCCTTTCATATTTTTTTCTTCAAAGTTTCATTTCGTTCTATATAAATGACATGCAAAACTGTCCAACGATCGTAAATGTACTGGTAGTTGATTTTTTCGTATTTTAGATAAAATTATATTGATATACCACACAAGCACAAATGAGTCTTAAACGATTCATATTAAACTGAATTTTAAAGTACCTAAGCAAAATAACATAAAATTTTACACACCCAAGATTATAAAAAAATATACATGTGATAGCTTCCAGCGATAATTAATACAATTACCAAACATATATATTATTATTTTGTCTTAGCCTAGCGTTGGTAATTTCGTTAATTATCAACATTTAATAAATCTTTATCAATAAATATGTTTAGCAATATGAGCGAATGGCAGCAACAACAACATTACATTCAGTCATTAAAACACCAAAATGTTCATCTTGTCAAGATATATGATCTTTTAGTAATTACAATTTTGTTGTATGTAGCTACGATATATGAGCTAAAGTACCTATATTAACTACATATATGCGCATAATACAATATTCCTGCATGTATCAATGCCTAGTGGCGGCGGTTGTTTTGACAATAATGCAACAATATATGCTTTTTTTATTGTTTTTATTTTTAAAAAATTTTGATTTTGTAAGTGAACTTAAAAAGATAGGTTAAATATATCTCTACTTATTAGCCCTATCCAAAAAATGTAATGGTTTACTTTCTGACCTTCTTTTTTACGAAATCTCTTCAAAATCATTCAGAAAACGAAAAATTACTACACATTCCGTAAAAAATATTAGAAAAATAGTATTAATACTAATTCAGAGAGTAGTGCAGGAGGGGCCTTAATATTCGTCGTTAGCCTTACAATCTAGAAAATATATTTGTTACGAGACGCAATACTAATTTGTAAAAAATGTAAAGGCTTGAGTTTAATCTTAATGCTTTCTAGTGAAATCTATTTCGAATATTTCGTGCTATAAGCTTTGTTTACAAACAATTACATCCACCCTAATATACATAAAATTGATATCAATAAAAGTGGCAATAATAGCACTCTGTTGTTTTTAAGAGTATTTCAACTTGCGAACCACCACGCAAATTTCCATGCTCATACATATTCCATAAACGTATACAACAGCATGTGGTTAATAATTTCTGCAACTAAGCAATAGCAGTAATAATACCTAATAATAAGCAGCTGTAAATAATAATAAAAAATAAAAAAAAACAACACCAACAGCAGCACATACAAAATTATTGTAATGTGATCTCACATCGAATTTGAAAGGCAATTGATCAGAAATTTAAGAATTAAATTATACTCGACGTGTACATATTCAAGTTTGTACTGAAAAGTATGTAGTGAAACAAAATATATTCAATGTATGTAAAAAAATTAAGTGAATAAACGAAAAGCAAAAACAAATTAATAAAAAAAAAGAAACCTAAAGAAAATGATCATTTTGTACCTATTGATATGCACCTAGGTATATATATATATATATATTTTTTTTAAGTTAGAGTAGGTTTATGGTGAAATACCACACGAAATTCAACTGCAACAACAGGCACAGAGTACAACAATAAATTAATGGCCTAACTTTGGTTACATTTTCAAGTCGGCTATAGTATAATAATTCAAATAACAAGTGTGCTACTCTAACGTACCACTGACATAGAGACACACAAAAATGTACATACGTATAAGAGTATATTTTGTAAAAATTAAATGGGCAATTAATAAAATCTGTTGACTTAAAAATTGACAATTAAGTAGAATATGAGGTCAAACAAAGTGCCGATCATATTTCACGTGACTTGCTTCAAGCATCAATATATTCATTCTTTAAACAAACATATATCTTAAATAATTATTATTATATTTATTAAAAATGAGAATAAATTTACTTGAACTTGACAAAGTGCTCACGTCAAGTCAAGACCTGCGGATTTAAGTTAAATAATTTTTTATTATATTTTGTTTATAATAACTTCTGCTTCTTTATAATGACTTATTGTACATACAATAGTATTATGACTGTTACGCCAATTGAATTTTATATTTAACCTAAAAATAAAGACCAGAAAATTTTCCGCATTTAAATACAACCTTTTTACATTTACATAACTACGCACAGTTAGTTATTTATTAATTAATTTAAGCACTTTTGAAAGTTTTCATACTCACTTTCGCTATTGTTTTCTACATTTCTCCAAAGAGTGTGACTTATGTAGTACATCATATTAAACGTACATTCCTTTGTGTATAGTTTTTTTTTTCTATATTATAATTGGGTTCAATGGTTCATTGTTCATGCAAAGAAGCGTTACATATTAACCTAAATACTTTTCTTTTAATTTTTATTATGATTATTTTTCCAGTAGACATAGAAAATAATTAAACGACAAATGTTGCTAGAAATGAGAAGAATTATAAAGAGAAAAGTTGGCTTTGGAATAATGTCAAGTTTTGAAATCTATTCAAATGGGTTAATAGATGAGTGAACTTCTATGTTTATGGAAACATCAATTGAGGTACCAATGCCAGTTTTGGTGGCATTCATCAAAAGGAACAATAGCTCTTTTGCGATTAATCCTTCATATAATGGAGCTTACTGTAGTTTATATATCATTAATTCTTCTTAATCTAGCTAGATTATAACCTGCAGTAAAATCTATAATCGAACAATTTAATTTATGGCGAATTTTAGAAGAGCAAAATTCAACTTCACATTACATTTATTCGGTAATAAATATTTTTTTATTTAATTTGATATTTTCACGAGTAAAATGTCAAAACAAATAAACAGAAACACACTTTTGTATGGTAGGTAGGCGTAGTTTTCACAAAATCACGCCCATTCTTAAACCAGCATCTTAATTAGTGAAAATAATCCAATGTAGTTAGTTTCAGCGATAAAGCTACATGTTTGCGTGCGAAAATTGTGAAGAGATACATATGAAGACACACTTTTGTATGAGAGGTAGGCGTGGTTTTTATCCTACTGCGCCCATACTCCAAGCGAAATATTCATTAGCTTGATATTTTTGTGCACAAATTATGAAAAGATACATACGAAAACACATTTTTGTAAGGGACGTAGATATAGTTTTCATCCAATTGCCTCGATTCTTGAAGTGTAATATTTCACAGCAAATATAATTATATATACCAAGCTTTAGCACGATAGCTTTGCATTTTTGTGTGCAGAATGCGAAAAAAACACCTATGGAAACATACTTTCATATGGGAGGTAGGTGTAATTTTTAATCTATTACGCCCATTTTTGAAAATGTTTGTTATTGTATAGAATGAATTACATGCGCCGAGTTTAAGTTTCACAACTTTATATTTAAATGCCCTCAGTAAGCTATATGACGAACATTTGTATGGGAGATATGCACGGTTTTCATCCAATTTCGCTCATTTACAAACTCATACGTTTGTAAGTGAAAAAAAATTTCATATACAATTTTTTAGCTCGATCGCTCTATAACTGAGGTAGATATCGAAAGCACAAAATCAATATATTCTTGATTTTTTGAGTTTAGATTATAAATTACGTATATATGTGTATGAACATTTTCAAATTAATTAGAAAACAATGAGTGCATTTGATGTTTAAAAGTAATCCCTTAAAATAAATCGCTTTTTTTCGAAATTCCATAAAATAAAAACAATGAGAAAAAATAGCTTTGCTGACCTACAAATATCACATTAACTAATTTTTCTACATCGTACACGTACATTTGTACAGACATTTCCTAACATTAAAATTCGATAATAAAGAAAAATGCCGATTATTATAACAAAACGCACGTCGTTTGATTGTACATGTCTAAACGTGTCTAAAACGCACAAAATGTGAATGAGAAATGAGAATTGAATGAATGAATTAGTGAAACATATAACAATGAAACCCTTTTTATATACATACGATACATGTATATGTGAGTGTTTGTATGCAAACTATTGCAACAGTTATGTCATAAAAACATGTACGTACGCATGCATGCATTCCAACTAGAGTCAATCTGACAGACAATTAGGAGGCTTAAGTATCGGCAATCATTTCAAAGCACAATTCTCTACGTGGTAACATCAACCAGCTAAGCAACTAAGCAGCAGTCAAACAGCCAACCACAATAGAGCTATTTGTATGCTAAGCTAAATACTTGCGGCATACAATAATAATAACAATAAAATTCCGCATTCAGAAAGAAGGAGGCTGTCTATACATATTTTGTATTTAGCTTAGTGTGTGTGAATGAACAAAAGGTGCAAATATGGGTCAACTATTATTACTAGTCATATAGTCTCATAGACAAAAGTTGCAAAAAAGTTGTTGTTGTTGGCAAAATTGATGTTTATGATATGTAAAGCTGTGAATGAACATATTTTTTTCTCATTTAAAATAGCGTTGTTGCTAAATACAGTAAAACAACAAAACAAATTGAACAAAAAAATTTACTAAAGAATGCTGATTGTCATTTAGTGTTGGGAGGGAAAGAAGGAAAACAAGAAAAGAACTCCTCCCAAAAATATTTACGTACATAGAGTATTTTTGAAAAATCATCAAAATGGCGCTAAAACACCCAACAGGGGAATTTCTAGAATGTAATAATCATTTTAAGTGATGTTGATCTTTAATGTCAGTCAGTCACTCAGCAGCAACACCAACAGCTCAATTATATGTATGTACTTGCAGCAAGCAATCAAAAAGTCAAAGTATTTGCGCCATAAATTATTATGCAAAAGTCCAACAACAATAATAACAATACGCGAGATGTTGCATCAACATATTCGTAGAGTTGCTATCTAGCTAACTTCTTTAGCTAATTCAAGGTTTTGTAAAGTGTTGTAATTATACCCTTCTTCTTGTATGCATACAAATGGGTAAAATTCATTCTAAATTGAATATCAGAAGCGACAGCGCCAAAAACACAATTTTATGCACCGTCATTACCACGTACACTGTCAAAGTGTATAAGTATGTGAGTGAGTACAACGTGCTTACGGTGAAAATATGGGTTAATTAAATAGGTAGCATATACTAGCTCAATATATATACTCAATATGTATACATGATAGATATATAAGCTGGGTAGCTTGTTGTATATATCTTTACAAACAAGTTAAATAATCTCCTCTCTCCACATTATTGTCTCTTCACAGAAGTGATTGGTTAATGTTTAATTTTGCATTTTATTGCTCACGTTTTGACTTATTCTGACCGATGTGAAATGAGAAACTTCTAGAGAAACAAGGGGAACAGCGTTAAAAGATGCAGCAAGCTGATTGCACTTCTAACGGTTTAATGCTAATACTATCTTTGTGTTGGCTATGCTGATGACGATCGTGTTGTGCCGCGCTTCTTGTCATAGATTTTATTTTTATTTTCATTTGTATTTTTTTCGTATTTGAAACCAATTGCTACGACTTGTTTCAAGTATCTGTATATATCTGTGTAATTTACAATTTAATTTTCTCACATTTTACACTTTTTTTTTGTTCTTTTGAACAAATAATCACAGATCATTATTGTAATAGCTACATATCGCCTGAGTGATCGTAGAAAAATTGTTGCCATCGTTTTTAAACAATGCAAATTATAGAAACTAAATTGTTATTTAAATATCAAGAAATTACATAGCAAATTCAGATGAGTAGAGACTTGGAATAATTTTTGTATCGTAGAACGTATAAAAAGTTATCTTACAGAATTTGGAAGGACTTCTCCACCGTTTTAAATTGATAGAGAGTCAAAAGTGGATAGATCATAGAAGACCATATAAGGTATATTCCCCTGATACTCAAGCAAATGATTCCCATTGTACCACAGTACTGATGGAACATATTTTGATGAGGAAAAAGTAAGAACAATTCAGGAAATCGTATAATTCGGATTCGAATGTCACGTCAAAAGAGCTTAGTCAACAAAATTTAAGCCCTGGTGTCTTGGATGCCAATTTACTGTTGATAACTGCTCTTTTGAGTTTGTTGAGGAATTTGTCTGCTTCAATGCTTCTATTTCTGCTTCCTTTGAATAACTCTTTTCGAGCTCATTAAGCCTTTAAGTCTGTCGTCACATATGGCACAGAACTTTGAACAATTTCACCATAGGAGAAAAGATTTTGGGAGTTTTTGAGACAAACATCTTTCGCAATATCTTTAAACTAACTTGCGAATGTACTGAGTTGCGAATAATGTGTAATCGAGAGCTGGTATGGATCGACAGAGTTAACTACTACCCTAGCTCGACTATACTCAGAGAAGAATTTGATCTGTTTGGTCGAAAAAGAAAGCATCAAACCATAGCGGCCTCATAATATAATTTCGATAGGCAGAATAATCTGCGTAATTGCAAATATCACTTGTTAAGATCATATAAGTTAGTGTTTTTGAAGATTATTATTAGAGAACGTTCTACGTGAAAACTTCTTAGTGAAAACAAAATATTATATATAATTCAAACTGTGGGTCAATTCTTTTATAATTGGACTTAATCGACAATTAGACTTAGGGCAATGATATATGACACCTTGGATAATACTTTAATGGGTTAGTTACTTTCATAATTTCATATAGCTTCCACATAGATTTAAAATTTTCAGAGTTTCGAAAATGTACAAATGACGTAATTTTATATAGCATTTGATATTAGAAATTCACTAAAATCAACAAATATTTTACTTATCGAATTTCTCTTCACTTTTTTGATTGATTTTCAAAATTTATCATATGCAAAAAGTCATAATAATAATACAGCAATAAATTGTATATAATTTAAACATTTTTGTTGCATTCATTTTGATGTAACAACCCAAAGGCAAACTAAAGAAGAATAAACAAAAAATTAAATTTAAAATTAAAATATAATTTTATTTCAACCTATAATCACTTACTCTACAACAATGTGAACAGTAACAAGATCACAGCGCAAAAAAAGGAAAAATTATATATAATCGTATTATTTAAAATGGTCGAAAAACAAAAACAAAAACAATAGGTGTAAAAATACCAAGATCACTTTTTCCGTCATCATCGTCAGCCGCAAGACTATTCCATATAGCAGTGGACATGGGTATTACGAAAACATTGTAATCAAAATAATAATGGTTGATTGTTACACAATATATAACTGCACTTTAATGGACAATTGTGGCGTATATATAGAGTTTGTTGTTGTTTGTTTGTTTTTTATTTTTTATCGCCTCAACAGTCACTATATGTATCTAGTACTTGCGGATGATATTATTGCTATTACGAGTATTGCATTTTGTGCAATTGTGGTTGTTATTTCACTGTTTTATTTTTATTATTATTTTAGTGTCTCAGTACTAGCAATTTTCTTCTGCCAAAACTATTGTATGTATGTATATATAGCAACAACATCTGTTGTGCTCGTAACAACAATAGCAAATAATTTCCGTAAAATTATAATAATTTTACTCATAGTAAGTAGGTATGTTGCTAATAAAGTAGAAGCCCAGCAAGAGGCGCATGATTATTTCGCTTGCTGATTAACAGCAAAACATACACACATGTGTATATATTTTATATATAGTCAAATTAAAGTCTAAAGAAAAATAAAATACAAATTATTCACACACACATATAACCAGCCAAAGACAACCAAAAGAAGTCAAATCGAGTTACACAATCAAAATCATCCATGAATCGTGTTGTTATTGCGTGAATGAATACGAGTACACTATGTCACTGAAGATAGTTTTTAAAGGAAATAAGGTAAAATTTGTGAAAAAAAAAAAACAATAAAAAAACTCTCACTTTTCTTTTAAACGCCCTCATACGATGTTACAATTGTCTTTACCCATGACTGTAATAACAAAAACAATAGCATCAGCAACTAAAGCAAAGGTAGAAAAATGGCCATAATGTATGATTGGTTCCTTTTACTTTCTATGGAGGTTATCCAAAGAGTATACAACACACGTAAGCTCAAAATAATAAAAATAAAACTATGCAGATTAAAATCCTAAAAACTCTTCATACACGCAGCAGTCACATACCTCGTATATTGGTTATACACTATCGATCGATGACGATTGGCATGAATATTTACATGTCTTTCAATTTCAATTTCAATTTTAAATTCAAATTGGCAAATGTAACAAGACGACAACAGCAGCAGCAGCCGCATAAATAGCATGCTTTCTTCTCCAATACTTAAGAGTTTGTGTTACATTTCCTTTGCATACCCAAGTTCATACATACATATTGGTGCATGTGCAACATGCAATATGCGTTAGCAATGCAATCAGACTTTGTCTTGTCTATTAACTATTATTGGCGGTCTCTTGTCATTGTTATTGCCGCCACCATCAGCACCACCACCACAACCGCTGCTATTGTTGTTGTTATTGTTATTATCGTTAATGTTCACGGCTATTTAAATGCCCATTTATTTTTTTTTTTGTGTATCCTCTGTCTCTCTTCTAGGTAAATCGACATGGTTGTCATTGTGTTATTGCACAATTTGGCGACATTTGACTATATAGTACATTGCATGTGCAACAACTTCAACCAACAACAACAAAAACAACAATAGTGACCATTTAAACAACAAATGAAAGTGTTTACTGATGTACGAAACGAAAAGCGTTTTTTTTTCGATTTTCTTTGATTTTTTAGCTTTGTTTTTCGTTTCCGAGTTGACTCATTGAACAAAAAACGCACACTTCAATTTGGCCAATATTGTATGCGATTGTGTTAAATGTTTTTGTTGTTACGGCTACTACTCTTACTATGGATAGTAGGGAGCATTGAATTGCATTGCATTGTAGCGCTCACACATGCGCACACTTAATTGCTGAACAATAACACTTTGTTATGTTGACTAATTTTTAAGCAAATTTTCTTTCAATTACAAACAATTTGTGTATTGAAAACAATTGAAGTTTAATTTAATTCTCATCAAGAGTATTTTTTTCTATCTATTATACGTTTTTATTTAATTTATTCGATGTAAGGATCAAGATATTTGAATGCTATATGGAGAAGGGGAAATATATATGTAATTAGTGCTATAGGTTTCGAAAAATTTCGCCAAAATTCTTTTTGCTTATTAAATGGAGACAGCATTGGAAGAGGTTAAATTTTTATTATCTTTTATTACTTTGTGGGAGCTTCAATTTTTGAATAGGTAATTTATGTTTCAACCTGACAGATGAGCATCGATTGAGAGAACCATTTTTGGTTTTGTGTTTATAGAAAAAATTCGACTGAAGTGGTCAAACTGAGGTTTGGACTCCTTATTCTACCTACACAAGATCAATACAGTAGCCATTGAGCTCTGATATCTATATATATTAATGTTTCAGTATGAGTGTTGTAGGATTTTTCTATTGAAATAAGTCAAGAACCTAAAACTAAGCAAAACCCAAAATTTTTGCGATTCTTAGGGAAACAAAAATTGAAAATCGGAAACTGAATTGAAAGTCGAGAAAGTCGATTTATCTAATAAATATTAATAAATTCCAAATGGCACTTTTCTTGGAATATAAGTCTTTCCTCACAAATTTGTTACAAAGCCTTGTCAGAAGCTTTTTCAAACCTAATCAAACCGGTCTAATCAATTTCATGATCCTCAAAAATAAAAAGCAAGGATATTTGGTTAGACTCGATGAAAAAACATATAATTAAAATACTTTATATATATGAGTAGATATGAAGGACTTTTCAATCTTTAGGATTTCCAATAAAGCCACTTCAACCGTCTTTACAATTTAAGACACTCAACATTTCTAATTTCTATATATAGGATCAATTATTTTAAAACTTGTTTAAAAACTACAACTAACTAAACCAAAACAATATTAATATTCATATTGACTTATATCAGCTTCAGAAACAAGGTCTCATATATAATACTGTTCAATCTAAAATTAATTCTTTATCGCAATTATAACATATTCAAAAAAAATTATTTAATTTAGATACTAAATTATTAATATGTATAGATTGACTTTGACTACTTAAGGTCATATTAGAACAAGAAAAAATCAATGTTGACTGCAATACTTAAAGTCAAGACTAAGACTTCAATTTCAGGTGAGAGGCATCAAATGAAAATAAAACATTATATTGTAATAACAACACCAAGCAATACAAATCATAGCCTAGTAGCCCCTGATTTAGTCTGTATTGCTGTATCTCTTTTATAGGTTAAATACATGCACTCTCTACTGGACTATAGCTTTATATGGGGAATCATGCCAATTCAGTAATGGCAAGATGCAGCCGTAAGTAAATAAGCCAATGAATAAGTATAAAAACAACACAACATAGTATATAGTAAGTGGTGCAACAAATAGCACAATTGAAATAGCAGCAGAAACAGCAGCATCGTCAATACTAACGATCAATGCGAATGACCTAAATGCACGTAAATACGTCATTGTTACTAATGCTGTTGTTTTTGCTATGTTTTTACGCTTCATCTGGTTTATCAACATCGTCATCATGTTGGTTGTACTTTTCTTAGTGGTCGACGATGTATTTAAACTAAGAAAATCACACAAGCAGGCAAGAAATTCAGATCAAAAACAAACTATGAAAATCCAAAAATGGGTCAACTTTAAATCCCCATCACGATAGTGCAGTAATATATAAGCGCCAACAGCAGCCACAACTGTTGTAACCACCCTCTTATAATTTCCATAGCTAGCGGCAATTTTTGAAAAATAATAAAATTCATATACATATCGTACATATAGAGGAAGGAGGAGGGGAGGATAGCATAAACCATAACTTTATAGATATGTAATGTTGCATGCGCATCTAATCTAGAAAAATTGAAGTTTGGCGCATATAAATATTATTGAATTTATTTTTTTGAATTTCTTCATTTTACTCGCTTTCGAATGGTATTACAACAACAACAACAACAACAACAACAACAACAACAACAACTTTGATTGAAACTAACCTGGACATTTTCATTTGAATTCTTTGAAGCTTAAAGCTGATCGCAAGTATGAATGAATTAAATATGAATGATGAGAATGGTGTGAGTTCAAGTGGAATTATTCACAGTTAAATCAAAAACACCGCCAAACATGAAACAACAACAACACCAATAACCACAATAATATAAATAATAATAATAATAAATTATGCAATCGCAACAATGTAACATGTTGTATTGAGAATTTATAGTTAAAGCACCATACTTGCACTCGTACCGGCACATATTTTAATAACCTAAGTGTGAGTGAGGTGAGTGCGAAAAATATTATGGTGTCATATATTATTTATTGGCTTGTGAACTTGAATATTGACTTGTGTGTGTATGTGTTTTATTTGTCTTTTTGCTTAAATTTTTTTATTTTTGCTCTTGCTGAACAAGAATGAAACGAATAAGAAGACCGGCTAAGTTTCTTTTTTTTTAATATTATGTAGTAGTTTTGCTAGATAAGTGAAATCAAAAAAGTTTAATAACTTAAAATTTTCAGCAGGATATTCATAATATATTAAAATTATTTTTTGGCAACCGCGCAATAGAAATTTAAGACAAACTCTACGTTCAAAGGTCAAGGTATTGATATGGGTTGCTATGGGTTGCTATAGGTTACTATGGTACTCTTTTAGTAGTTTTGCTAGATAAGTGAAATCAAAAAAGTTTGATTACTTAAAATTTTCAGCAGGATATTAATAAAACTTCGCAATAGAAATTTAAGACAAACTCTACGTTCAAGGGTCACGGAGTTGGTATGGGTTGCTATAGGTTGACATGATACTCTTATTATTCTAACAGCTTTGAATGAGTGAATTAAACCTCATAGATGTTTCCATAAAAATAAAAATTTAGATGTTTCCATATGACTGTAAGTCTACAATTATGCAACGCAGGTTTTGTATAGAAGTTGAAAGGTAGCACTGCACTTCGAAAAATCAAATTAAGTATAAATTTTTATTGAAATCAATTGATTTCTCAACATATTCAATTAAAGCTTAAGTTTTAAAAGTTTCACGTTTGTGATAGCTCTTGAAGGTGTGAGTACTGTAGCTATATATTTTCATATATTTAATAATTATTACTACAACAACAACAAAAAAGTGAATCATAATACTGCCAATAATAACAACCGCCAATACACTGCATGCCAAAGTGTCGTTTAAAAATGTCATTTGCTGCTGCCATAACTAAAACAGAGTAAGAGTATAACCATATACCATATGCAATATAATATGTGTATTTGCAGTAAAAATGTTCATTGTTCGATCACTAACTCTTGGAAATTGAAACAGTAAAGTCATACACAGATGTATAGTTAATAAATCGATCGTATTTCATTAATTGCAAAATAAACTCAAACCGAAAAATAGAAACGCCATCCATGGAACTACTAGTTAGTATGTCTCATGAATAGTTTGGGTATACACAATTTTGTGCTTATATGTATATATATTTATATATCCACTCAAGTTTGACAACAATGCGACAACAATCGTAATAACACATGTGTTCATGCATAAGCTTGTGATGATATAAAGAAAAAGTACAAAAAAAAAAAAGAAATGCAAGACGGTTATTTTACAAATGTTGATTTGTTATGATCACCATTATTAATTACTAATACCACCATACTACTATAATTATGAACTACTACAATCGTTAATATGATCATAATAATTATTATCATCAATATCATCGTCAAAGAGACTATATTCGATATTAATTCAATTTTCTGCAATAATGTCGAAAAAGCAATATGCACTGTAGTGCAAACCATTTTTCGCCAATAATGATACAATTACTACTACAATCGTTAATATGATCATCATAATTATCATCATCAATATCATCGTCAAATAGACTATATTCGACATTAATTTAATTTTCTGCAATAATGCAATAATGTCGAAAAAGCAAAATAACTGTGGTGCAAATCATTTTTTCGCCAATAAGGATAATATTACATTTCGACATTATTGCAAAAATCGAATTCGTAATATTTTTTGTTCGACACTATTTCAATTTGTTTGCAATAATGTCGAAAAGACAAAAATTTTTGAGCCAATATTCTTTACAAATAATTATATTTCGACATTATTGCAAAAATCTAATTTCTCACATTTTTTGTTCGTCATTATTTCATTTCGTTTGCAATAACATCAAAAAATTAATTGTTCCGGACTCAAGGCATATATGTCTAACATTTCTGTTAGGCCAATTTTGGTGCAATTATATTGCAACATTATTTCAAAAATCACATTCCTTATATATTTTATTCGACATTAATTCTATTTCTTCGCAATAATATCGAAAAAGTCACAAAAGACTTTTCGACATTATTATAAAAAATTATTCGATATTAACTCATGTGCCATATGTTTATATGCAGGAATAATTTATACATATTTGTGCTACAAATATTTGCAAACTTATGTCTGTTAATTTCAAAACAGGCAGCAAAAAGTTACTATTTTTTTCAATTGCATATAAATGCAATGAACTAATCAAAATTGCATGTGCTGGCAGACAGACACCATATGTGGTAAAACACAATATGCTTATCTATCTATGTATGGGTGTGTATGTATATATGTATGAGTACACATACTTTTGTGTGTTGTAATGTGAGCTGATGTCTGTGACAGATCATAGAAATGTGTTGCATTTTTAATCAAAACGATCGATCAAACGGTAGTTTTGTCTTCTCTCAGATGCGAATACCAAAAAGCAAAATAACAAAAAATAAAATAAAATACCATGCACATCTGTGTATACATCTGAATGTATAGTATGTGTATACATATATAGTATGCACCTTTAAGTAGGCACATTTTCATTAATAGTTGACGCATTCAAAATGGAGGAGTGTGGGGGGACCTCACGTATTTGAATGTACGTCAGTTGATCTGTTATGCGATAATATAGATTATAATGGAATGAACGATATGATATGATCAATACATAATAGATTTTCCCGTATGTTTGAAAATGGGGGAAAAATGTGTGTGTGTGTGTGTGTGTGTGTGTGCACGTGTATGTGCATGCGTAAAATGGTAAATAAGCTAAAGAGAGAAGGCAGACAATAGTTAAAAAGGTTAATAGCCTTTTCACAATGTAAAATGATATGTGAACGAGACTACTTATGAATGCATTTGTATGATTATCATGTTAAATAATGGAACATTTTGCAGACAAAATGCATCGATTGTTGGTAAAGTATTTTAATCGAGACGATAATGATATATTTGTTGCTGACAGATGTGCATTTTTTGCATTTTTTTTTTATAAAATATGAAATGAAATGCTCATATAATTAGACTACTATATATATATCAGAGTAGGTGCATGAACTATTGTATATGTGTGTGTGATGAGTAGTTTGCACAACATTTGTGTAATGATATTGATATCTTATATGTTGTTTTTTGCATTTCTATTACTCTAAAAGTAAAGATTGTACAATCTACTATGCCATATATGGAAAATCTATTTTTGGAAGTTATTACAAGTTGCAATATGCAACGAACATTAGTACAATACACAAAGATAATTATGACTACATATGTGAAGCAAAAAAAATCAACAATTTCCTATTAATCGTAGTACACAACAAACAACAACGGAAAGCACGTATTGCACTCTATTGTGTGGCATAAAAATAACAAGCAATCATCTTTCCTTCAATTTTTTATTTTTTTTTCATTTTCATTTTCATCCAGACATTTAATTATAACCATAAAACTACCCATAGGCGTGTTTATATGCTATTAATTGTATAGTTCATATAGATAATAATATACATAAAACTTGGATGGATGGTTGGTCACTGTATAAAAATAAATATTGCATATTGCAAATATACAAATAATAACATTATATTGAAAAATTGTTTTTTTTTTCGCGAGTACATATATGAAAGTAAATATAATATATATTTAATAATTATACAGTAGCTAAAAATTAAGTCAACTACCGGATGTATGACTTGGTGATATCATATATTTAGTCTATTTTATATATTTGTATTTGTTTTGTTATTTTTTAATCTTTTTTTTTTTGTGTGAGCATATCTAATGTTCTATTTTAATATTTTCAACATGTACACACAGCTGATTAAATAATATTGGTGTGTTCGATTGGTGGGTGTTCGAAAAAGTTCGGTAACAAATTGTCGATAGATGGCTCTAAAATGTAACATCCCTGGTAATATTAATTGCATCTGGTTGTGCTATAGCTTGTATGAAAGCATACATTTTAGCTTTAGCTTTGTTAAAAGACATTTTTAAAATCGCATTATTCTGTGAAAAGTTATCTATGTTTAAAAATGAGTACAAATTCGGAACATTGTTGTCATATTTTGTCATTCTGTAGGTAAGAATGCGTCGCAGGTTGTTGAAAAAATGTGTGAAGTTTACGGAGACGGTGCTGTAACTAGAAAAATGGCAGCGAAATGTTTTGCTCGTTTTCGATCAGATACGGCCAATCACTGAAAAAGTCAATGAAATCATGGGAAAAATTGAGCAAGACCGGCACGTGGACATTGCTAGGAAACTAGGCATTCATCACCAAACAGTTATCATCCATTTGAAGAAAGTTGGATACACAAACAAACTCGATATTTGGATGCCATATGAATTAACAGTGAACAATTTAATAGACCGAATTTCCATTTGTGATTCACTGCTAAAATGGAACAAAATCGAATCATTTCTCAAGCAAATGATTACGGACGATGAAAAGTGGTTCACGTACGACAATAATGTGCGAAAAAGATCATGGACGAAGCTAGGTGAAGCTTCGCAAACCAGGTGGCAAAGCCAGAATTGACACCAAGAAAGGTAATCCTGTGTGTCTGGTGGGATTGGAAGGGAATTTTTCATTATGAACTTTTATAACATAGTCAAACGATTTAATCTGTGCTCTACTGTCAACAATTAATGAGATTAAAGCAAGCAATTGGATTAAAACGATCATTACTGATCAACAGAAAAGGTGTTGTGTGCCATCATGACAACGCCAGACCACACACATCTTTGATGACCCGCCAGAAGCTGAGAGAAATTGGATGGGAAGCTTTGATGCATCCACCATATAGATCGGAGCTTGCATCCTCAGATTATCACTTTTTTCGATCGCTGCAGAACTCTCTTAATGGTGTAAATTTAAATGCCGTAAAGTACTGCAAAACGCATTTGGATCAGTTTTTCGCTAAGAAAACCCAAAAGTTCTACACAGATAGAATAATGGATTTTGAAAATTGGTATCTATTGACTATATATTGTATATATATACTTTTTTCCTATGTACACGACATATTTGTGTCAAATTGGCTGAAGTAAATTACCCGATTTTTTATTATTAATTTTATTTAGTTTTATTCAAACTCAAAATACAGAAAAAAGCCAACACGTTCTCATAGTTTTACAAATTTAACATTATAATTACAAAAATGGTCGTTTCTTATGCAACCAACCACTGATGATTTTGTTGATGGAAGGCATAGTTGCTACCATATAACTACTTCTGTTTTTGGAATGTTGCGTGCTATATGTTGCTGTTGTATATATTTCAAAGTAATTCAAACATTTTGAAATGCCGCCATCACACGTAACCATTTCAGTTTCAGTATCTCTCTCCTCTAGCACTTTAGTACTCGACCTCTCTTTTTCATCGTTGATATCGGGTATTCTCAAGCGATTGTTCAATTTGGTCAACAAGACAGTGTAACTAGTAAATTGATGGTAATTTTAGGTTTTAAAATTAAACAACAACAACAACAACAAAACAAACAAATAAAATGTATGAAAAACAAAAAAATGAAATGGTGCTTGTAGGCCAGTCCAACATGTTACATAGTTTTTGAAGCAATCATTTTTTGCAACCGATCTTTACGAATGTTGTACGTGTGCAACTTGCAACTATTGCACAATAACAATAATAATAATAATAATCATCATCATCATCAACATAATAACAATAAAAACGATGACGATGATGACTGGAATTTGATGTGAGCAAAATAAGTCGCACAAATAATGCTGCTGGCAATCGATTCGATTCGCATTTATTCGATATACCTTACCAGTACACGAGTAGACGTATAAGAGTACATTGAAATACTACTTCTATATGGGAGTGTCTATATTTATTTATGTTTTCAAATATATTAATGCTACTTTCCTAACCATTTCCAGATATAATTTTGTTAATTTTCACAAAAGGTTACAATCATAATCGAACCAAGTAGGCCACCCACCCACTTTTCAAGCGGTCAATTCTAACAATAGACATATCTGACATATGAAATAATATTAATATGTTATTTAGAACTATATGAAGTATTCAAATAAAAAATTCAATCGATTGAATTTTTCAGTAAAGTGATACTTTTTTATATAATGAATTGAGTAATGATGATGATGTTGATGATGTTGATGATGGCGACGATACTTGTGTTACCATCAACATCACAAATGACACATTTTAATTCCAATAATAAATTGGACAAGAACTAAGAAAAATTCATTGATTTAAGCTTTTGATTGCTAGCTTGCTTTCTTGCTTACTTTGTGTGCCGCCTTTGCATAGTGATGTACATCAAGCGGATCGTCTTAATTAAGTTCTGTTCATATACTGTTCTGTTCATATGCATATACTATATGTAAGTGTGAACTACACAGATTTACAGCATTCCTACTTTACAATACTATACTTTCTCCCCCCTCCCCCCTGTCTCTAACTCTTGCTCATCGGCATCATCTTTCTGCGCACATTCAACACATACTCGTACATATGTAAGAATATCAAGTTATTCTGTAAATCTGATTAGACTATGCGCACCCTACACACTATTTGTCACATTGCAGATTAAAAGAAAATATCATATGTGAATTCGTTGCTGCAGAAGACAACATCATTCAGCCATGCGAATGATGTACGTATGCGCATCAATGAAGCTAAAATATTCTCATAATACTGCTGCTGCTGCTGCTGCTGTTGCGTAGAATTTCTTGTGTTAATATGCATATGCACTTGCGTATAGAATGTTGTTCTTGTTGTTGTTTTTGCATCTGCTGTCAAAGGTGTTATTTTTTTAGTTTTATTTTATACGCATGTATTCTTAAATATGGCAATTCTATTTTACCGCCATCGTATCGTTGACATATCAATATCTTAACGAGTAGGCGAGCTGCTGTATGCAATGATGATATATGCATGCACATATATAGTACACGCATATATTCGCATACGTCTAGGAAACCTGTAGTCAAACGATCTGGTTTCAGTTGTATAAATTACTGGTCCGAAAAGGATAACAAACTTAATATCTTCTGCAATCTTCTTTCAGATTGGATATTTTATGGCACTCAATTATAAGGAAAATTATTATTATTGTGTTCAAGGGTTTTTTTTTTATTTAAAATTCACTCATTTGGGCAAAACAAGTAGAATGAAATCTTTATTATATATTTAAAGATTAGTCGAATTTGAAATAGAATTCAATGCATACTCCTGGGTATTTACTTCGAGATGCTTCAAGGTATATAAATACAAATGTCCATACTTACAACAGGTATTTTATTTCATTCTTTTCTCTTCTTCAACTTTATTAGCTACATCATCTACTGCATCATCAATATGACTGTATATTATATCAAATGTGTATGTGTGTGATTTTGTATGCGTGTAAACATGATGACTACGCCTTCGCGTTGAAAATGAAAAAAAATAGAAATGTCACATGAATATACGACAACACTTAGTCACACGCTCATAGAAAATAGCGACGTATAAAAAAATGTCGTCATTCGGTATCACATGCATACATATAATATTGAAAATGTCTCTTTAAGATTTTTCATAAATAATATGTTCGAGTATGTGATATTTTTAATATCTATGTATATATTGTACATTATTAAGCTACCTCCTCATAACTATGTATAATTTATGATATAAACGGACATGGCCAAGGTTATAAAAATATGCGATTGTATATTATTTTTAAATATTTTTATTTTTTAGTTTATGTGATCCTAAATGCTTGCCTGTCCACCATTAATTATTTTATGAATATTTTAAGAAAAGAAAAAAAAAACAATAATGTTTAAACACCTTTGAATTGACATTTGAGGTGAAAGGTTAATCAAAGCAGCAGCAACACTATTAATCGTCATTATTGTTAATTTTGCAAATAATAATTGTGTGATTATTATACACAACAACAACAACAACAATAGCGATTTTAACAATTTTTGAACATTAATTTTTGCACTGTCATGATTATACTTTAATGAGTAGAACAACATTTAGATGGTAAATTAATGAACAAAACTTAGACAGAATTTCATAAATTGTATTTGGTTTTTTTCATTCTTCGTGCAACTTTATAAAATTATCTGATATTTCAAATAATAAGACAATGAATGAGCATAATAAAATTTTGTTAAACAAATAATAGCTCATTTGTTCTTTCTTTCATTTAAATTGTTATGATGGTTTTTTTTTTTGTCTAAAATTAAGACATCATTGTTAGAATATAACCAAAGGGGGCAATAATTGTAATTATTATGATTTTTCTGTTTCTTCTACTAATGTTTATAAGACCAAGGTGTAAAAAACGCGAAATTTACTTTGGTATAAATTTGCAACATCATTGTGCAAATCGAGTACGAGATACATTGTTCTCGGTAGTTACAATAAAATGTTGTACAATATATAAAATCATTGAGCAATTACGAAAACATAACAAAATATTAGGGGGTAAAAAAATAGAATGTAAAACAGAATATAGTAAGTAACAATAGCCACAAAACAAAATATCAGCACATCCGCTATAATTACAATTACATGCTTATGCGATTAATATAATAAATTTATTTGCCTAAGGCCAATGGTCTTGCCTACTACTTACTACTTACAAGTATGTATTGTAGTATCGCAGAACGCCCATTTATAAATTTAAAAATGATATACTACTATGTACAGCAGCACATTGACAGCAACAACGACAGCAGCAGACAGTGGGCTGGGAATATTTCATATATTATATAGGCATAAAGATAATATGCACGTGAGCGTATATTCGTGCATAATATAAATAGAACAGCAACAAAATTCAAAAGCACATTTATTTAAGTGAAAAAGTACATATAAAGGCATAATCATAATAATTTTAAAATTAGGTTAAATATTAGAATATATAAATGCACGTGCATTTGTATGAGCAAGCATGTATGTAGCTCTGTTAATGAAATAATTCATAAATTCACTATGTTTACCTTAAAAAGCATTTGGTATGTAACTAGTTTTTGTTTATGTAAATTCAGTAAAGTGAGTTAAAAACAATTTTATTTTATTCCCGCTTGTTTTACACGTGCACGTTGCCTTCAGTATTTATTAATGCATGCAGGAATGATCTGTGGCAGTGCATAGTCAATCTGATTCATCATGATTTCAAAATATCGAGGCCTCTAATATTTTTGATGATTTAGTGGAGTTTGATATTTAATGAGAAAATATTGCATAAAGAAGAGAATTTGAAACTCATGATAAAAACAGATCCTTTGTGGATCGAGGCGATGAGTATATATTATATTGAGTTGTTGAGCCTGTTTGAACGATAACAATCGCAATTATATAGCGATCGAGCTGAAAATTTCTACATAAAATTTATTTCACGAAAGATGAGATGAGTATGTGAATGGTTGAATTTGAATGAAACTTTGCCACTACCTCCCATACAAAAGTATGTTGTTGAAAGTATATTTTCACATTTTTCTAAGAAAATTTAATGTTATCAAGCTGAAACTTGTTACGTAAACTACATCTTACTATAAAATTAATATACTAGAAAATGGGCAAAATCAAATGAAAACCACGCCTACCTCCCATACAAAAGTCCGTTGTTAAATGTTTATTTGTACACTTTTCGCAAGAAAATATAAAATTGTCAAGCTGAAATTTGTTACATAAGCTTGGCCTTACTACAATATTGATATATTGGAATATGGGCGTAATTGAATGAAAAACACGCCTATCTCCCATACAAAAGTCCCTTGTTGAATGTTTATTTTCACACTTTTCGCGAGAAAATATAAAATTGTCAAGTTGAAACTGGTTACATAAGATTGATCTTACTACAATATTGACATATTGGAATATGGGCGTAATATAATGAAAACCACGCCTACCTCCCATACAAAAGTATGTTGTTGAATGTATGATTTCGCATTTTTTGTAAGAAAATACAAACTTATCAAGCTGAAACTTGTTATGTAAACTTAGTTTTACTATAAAATAAATATATTAGAATATAGACGTAATCGGATTTAGACTACAACTACCTCCCATAGAAAAGTATACTAAAGTTGCATTAATGTTTTTAAGCTTTACGCGCGATAAGATAAAGTTATCAAATTGAAACTTAGAATTTAATATTATTTTGATCGTAAAATGCATATATTTTAAAATAAGCGTAATCGGATAAAACATACAATAAAGCATACAAAAATGTGCCTCTATAGGCATGTTTTCACAATTTGGGCACTAAATTATAGAGATATACGAATCGGATGAAAATCACACCTATCTCTCATATAAAAGTAAGACCACATTTTCTAATTTGGTAGCTATAACAAAAATTAATACGAACTCTTCAGTTAATTCGAGCTTTTCTTACTAATAAAAAAAAAAATACTAATATGGAGATTTTAACCTGAAAAAAGTAAGTACATCCTCTTACTCAAGACTCAGATGAATACATGTACCTATTTCGTAAATTACAAATTACTAACTAAAGATTTATTATTTAAACAAAGATTTATAATTTATTATTTTCAGCTTTGAAAATAATGAAAAAATTAGTATTAGTAGCTACATACTTATGAAGTCATTCACTAATGTACGTATCTATATATTTGAGTTTTAAGCGAATATTTTCATTACTTGCTACTAATTTTGTATGCCTTCGTTACAAGTAATACTGTGAGAGAGAGAGAGAGAGACAGAGAGTGAGAGAAGGAAATTACCTCATCAGCAATATACATATATAGTAAAACAACATTACCGCATACATCCGTCCATTCAATACAACCGATCGGCGACTAATGCTTAACATATTCAAGTTTAACAGTGGTGGTGGTGGTTGTAAGAAAAAGCTCACTCACACACTGTGGTACCATAACAGCATTACACTAGTGTCGCTCCGCCTCTTCATATATACTACAGTTAAGGTCAAGGACTGTTGCGGTTAATGTTATTAACAAAGAAACGAAAAAAAAATATAAAAAAAAAAACAACCAAATAACAAAGGCAATAGGCAAAGTAAAAAAAACACCAACAGCTACTTCAACAACAACAAGAACAATAAACTATGTTCAAAATTTGATGAAGAGAAGAAATAAAAGCGAGCAACTATTGAAACTGCAGCAACAACAATGGCAGCAACATGAATTATATATATTATTTGAGAAAAAAAAAAACACCTAAAAACAAAAAAGGTTTAAAGTATTAACTATGTGGTTGTTGTTGTTGTTGTTAGTGTTGTCTTTAGTAATACCATGATGTAGAGTTAAGGTTTAAGTAGTGCTTCTCATTAATTTAAACTCTTCTTCTTCTTCTTCTTCTTCGTTTTCTTCTTAGCGTTAGATAGATGGCTTAGATGTTGTTGGCTGTGGTAAGCAAATGTTTATGTGCCCATATGTGTACACGTAAGTGTCTGTGTGTTCATGTGTGTGTGAATGGTTGTTTATATTCATATGTGCACATATTACGCGGTGCGCAGGTGGAAACCGGTTATGAACTTGACAAGTGAAGAAAAATGGCCTTTTGATTGCAAGTGCGTTTAAATTGGCTTATAAGCGTTGCCTTAACGCATACATACACACACACACACACAAACACTTATCTACACCGTGAATATATTTACAGCATAACACCGGTGCTTGCAAAATTATTTAAAGCATTTTTTTTTTGTGTAGTGTTCGATGAAAAAAGGTTAATGTTGTAAATATGTGTGTGTGTGTATGTGTTAGTGTGCTTTTGTACCTACATATACATAATTTTCATAAACATTTGCATGTTAGACGTGTTTTTGTTATTTGATGTATAAGGTTCACATACATACACAAGTGCAACACGTCGACCACAAGAGGCGTTGGTAGTAATTGACATTTCGCAATGAAATTCCAAAGTGAATGAACAAAGCAACAACAACAAAAAACAGTATAAAAACTGGAATTCTACATGAATAACATTTTACATACTGAATAACAATAAATCTATATGCAGGAAAATATGCTAAAGTCGAGATAGTATTCAGTGATACTAGAAATACCATAGAAAATTTAAAAATAGAATAAATGCATTTGCATGCAAAAGAATACATTGAAAGATCTATGATCCTGATTGTGTTGGTGACAAATATTGAAGAAGTTACAAGCATGGGATTACAAGAGGGAGTAATAAATATTTAACCCTGTGGTGGACTCTGTTGTAAAAGAAGCTTGCAAGAATATATTTAAATTTATATTCTCTTTTAAAAAAAATCATTTTAATTTAATTACACATATAATTTTGTAGCATATTGAATAATTTCGTTTTCAATTGATTACAGATTGCAGCAAAATATGTATGAACAATTTTACATCAAGTGCTTATATACTATATTAATATTGAAAAAAAAAAAAACAGACAAAAAACAATCAAACAAAAAAATTAAATAAATAAAAATAAAAAATAAAATAAAATACAACTCGGCTACAAATCAAGCAATTAGAGTAAATCCAATTACCGCAACCAATTATTGAATAAATTGAATCCGGTTTTGATATTCAATTTTATTCAATTTTATTTCTTTCTATATAATACATACATACTTACAAGTACAATACATATACGTATACAATTTTATATGCTAGATTATGCAAATTTTTATACAAAATGCGAATCAAAGCGAAACATGTTGAGCGCGTCTAATATTATTTGATTTTATCATAGATTTGTTTTATAAATAAAATAATCAATATACACACACATAATAAATAAATGGTCTTAATTTATCACAAATCTAGCAGACACTAATCGTTAGACAATAGTAAAATAGTAAATCTATCAAAAATTATGCACGATCGAATATTTGCATGATTCTAATCAAAATGTTAATGTAATGTTATGTTCACCTAGGATGATATATGTATACGTATAGATGAGACAACAAGTATGCATGGTAAATTTGTTTAATTTATTTTTAGGAAATTTAAAAATTAACTCTACAACAGGTTTTTGCGACAAAAATGATATAAAGCAAAAAAAAAAAAAAAAAATTAATTTAGGTGCTTTAGTCGAATGAAGCAAAATCGAGATTATATTCAAAAGATTAAGTAAGAGTATTGATCCAAGTATCACCTATTGGAATTTCGAAATTGACGTTAATGAGCTTAAAATTAAAATAGTCACTGAACTATCAATAATAATTGAAGCTCATGCATATAATGAATATCAGCCTGTGGGACTATAGGGTTCGGGAGGATATTACTGAATTAAAAAAGTACGACGTTCGATGAATTTCGGACGACCTATTTATATCCACATAGAGATAAATAAAAACTGGGTTTACCATTCGTATCTTTTGTGCACCAAGCAACTAATAACGGGTTTGAGTTCTCAAAAAGCCCGATGGTGATATATTTGATTGCTCCGTGTGGATGTGACACTGGAACTATCATGCCCATAAGTCATGCTCATAGGTAGCTTATAAGAAATTGAACAAAAAAAAAAAAAAAAATAGAGAAATATATACCCTTAGCCGGTTAAGAATAACTTCAATTAGGCTATGGGCCCATAAATACTGAAGAATATGATTTTTATTTTAGTTTGCAATGTCATTCTTCTAGTTTATGCTTGAATTTCTAGTAATAACTTCTACTACTTATATGATATTTCTACAACTAACTATTCATTCTGTTCTATGTATTTCAATTTGATTTAATTTAAAAATTTTTAATTTAATTTGATAAAGTTGGATAGATGGCGTAACTGATTTATAACATGATAATGCTACTATACATACTCGGAAGTTAGTTAGAAATTGCATTTCTATGCTGGGGTATGTGTTTGTGTATGTGTGAACATCTATACTCTGCGTTAAGAACACTAATCCATATATGCATACTCGTAACACATTTGTAGCTACAGCTACATTGTACGATAGTTATTCAAAGCGAAACTCACACCGCCAAATATCAATGACAACATCAGCGACAACAGAAAAAAAGATAATGCAAATCTTTTCATTCATTTATGCTGTTGTTAGGATGTTGTTAATGTAGTTGAACAAAGAAAAAAAATTGATGTAGCTGCTGCTGCTGCTGCTGCAGATGCAAATTTAGATTGTATTCGTCGACGATGGACGTCGATACAAGCACAAGATATTGTGCGATGATGATGATTACATATACACTCAGTCTGAGACATCTTCAACATGGAGTTAGTATTTAAGAGCATGTCTATGGTGATCATCGTCGCGCTTTATTCAGTTATTGTTGTTATTATTATGTATTATCTTTGGTGATGTTGTTGTGATCTCATCACAAAATTACAAATTACATAAAGTCACGATATCAATTCAATTCTTGTCGTACTCGTTGTTGTCTGTATTGTCGTTTGTGTTGTTGTTGTTGTTGTTATTATTGCTATTTCTATCGCTTTTTGCTATTTATAATTAAATTGTTTAATGTGATAGCTTGTTCCCTCATTCGTGTCTTCATGTATACATGTAGATAGTACCTACTTATTCATTTCCTCATCTTCATCATCATCATCATCATCGTCATCATCATCATCAACCATCCATCCTCCACAGCAGCATCAATTTAATTTTTGCTCACGAATATAAATATAGTAGTATATATCTATCTATCTATCTATCCATCTATTGATTAATGTTTCCACGCTTTATAAGCAATCTATCTGTCACTCGCCGTTTTTATTTGCCAATGATATATTGTATGTACATGTGTACGATTGTGGTGGTAGTCATTGATATTGTCGTTGTTCTGCTCTTTATTTATACTTATTTTATATATGAATATTCCAACTTTTTTTTTTGTTTTTTGTGAACGAGCATTTTTCAAAGTCAATTGACTAACAAAACATCTAAATCTTTCTATTGTGATGATGATGATGATAGTATTTTGATCGCCCCCACATATAAATTCATCACAATCAGCAATATACCGTGCTCTGTGCAATGTCCAACTAGATATTCTCGTACTCACAGTAATAACTAGCAGCAATCAATAATGGCGACAATCGATCGATTACGGATTTGACCCCTAATGTTCCATGTCCGCTTTTGCGATTCAAAAATGATGCTCAATTTGATCTCATCAATTCTGAACTAATAACAATCAACAATAAACATCCGTATATTCGTATCGATAAATGTGTTTTAGATGTACTCAAAATTAAACCACCCAGTGGTAAAAGGTCAGCAACTGGGTAAGGGAAGAGGTAATCAAATCATGAAGCAATAGCTTGAACCTTAAAACAATATAATTGAAACGATCGTTTGATCTTTGAGGCGATCTTTTAGCTTAGTAATAAATCTATAATAGACTACGTCATAATAATGATGTAATAGTGTGTTAAATGGTGGGTGCCGTAGCTCAGTGGTTAGTGTGTTCGCCTTCTGATCTGTAGGTCGTGGTTCAATACCCGGCTGATGCATAACAAATTTAATATCGAAAAGATTTTTCTTTCGAACGGTACCCACCTGTCGGCAAGCAATGGCAATTCTTCCGACAGTAACAACTTGCCATGAAAAAGCTTCTAAAAAGAACTCTGTGACAAAGCTCAGAAAAAGTGATGTCACAAGTGTTCTGCCGTTCGGAACCGGCTAAAATAAGTAGGTCCATTCTAATACTGTCCAAAATTTAAGACGCACAACAGTAATGGAAGAGAAGCTCGGTCAATGAGCCCTTTGGGGCTTTAAGTGCCACATATTTATTTTTTTTTATTTTAGTGTGTTAAATATTATATTAATTAATATTTAATAATATTAGCAGAGATGATTTCTTAAAAGCAAAAAAAAAACTACATATTATGATTAGACAACATCCTCCTTTCTTTGCAAATGAAAAATTTCTTTCTTCATAATGCCAAGAAGCACTTAAAAAATTGTCTTCCTCTTATTCTTTTGCTTTCTTCTCATGTCTTCTTCTTCAAAATAAAAAACAATGGCAACACCTACTACTCCACCCCTTATTTCCTTTTTGAAATTTATTTTAAATTTCATCGAAAATAATACATGAAATTGTTTTATTTTTGGCTGTTGCTTTTCTTTACTCTTTGACACATTACAGACAACTTGACAAGCGGGTACCAACAAGCGTGAACATACGTATGTACATATATGTATGTACATGTACCCAAAAAAAAGTGAAATGTAATTAAATTTTATGTGGTCACCCTATCATCACCATCATCATGATCAGGGCAACTCATCAAACTCATCCAAAACATACTATGTTGTATTGTGGTTGTTGACGCTACGCTGATGTCGGTAATGCATAATCATCACTGTCATCATCACAACAGATTGGCTAGCACAAACGCATACACAAACACATACACATGTGCTCATATGCGCATTCTTCAGTATAATGTCAAAAATTATCAATTTTCAAAAAAAAAACAAAACAACCAAAAACTAACCAACAGTCAGCTGAACAGTTGAACTTTTCAACACTGTCAAGTGCTGATCATATAACCGCAGAAGCAGAAAATCAACAACAGCAGCAGCAACAACATATTATGGTTGATGTAACCAATCGGCTAATGCTTTTAGAATTACAGAAAATAGAAGAATGAAAAAAAAAATGCTAATAATAGCAATTTACAATGAAAAGCCGCAATTGATCAAACGATCTCAAAGGCACCCATACCCACCCTCTTTTCCATCTCATGAAGCAAAGCATGAAGATAGGGAGGGGGTGATTTCATATAACGTAAAATGTTGTTAGAATTGTAATTTGAAATTATTGAAAAATGAAAGCAAACAATGAAAAAGTGCTACATTATTGTGATAACCATAACATTTGCCACATTTGTTGCGAGAGCAGACGATCTTTCAAGGCTTTCTTCATATGCCATAGGTATAGACAGTTTCACTCTCGACTGACTACATACAAAACCACCATTACCACTGGGAGCAGTTCATAGCATTTGAAAACATTTGAAAGCACAGTTGAATTCCATTACAGCAATGCATGAAAAAAAAAATATATATATGATTTTCCATATTTTCCATTTCGATGCCATATTGTATTTTAATGAATATATATGTATGTATATACATATGTATGTATGTATGCATGTATATCAATATGTATTGTGTGGCGTGTAATTAAAAATTATGTGCCTTATGAAATTTTATGAAAGGTAAAGTGCTGTTATGTCTACATATTGATATAGGGGCATTTCCCAGAAAAAGGCAAACAAAATTGAATACAATTTTTTTAATGAAAATCCAACATAATGTTTTTTATTCTTCAATAATACGGTCTAAATACTCGAATATTAATGTGTGAGTAAATGCATGACAATATGAAATATTTCTTTACAAATTGAGATTGTCTACATGATTCATATGGAAGGCTTCAGTTGGAATAATCAAATATAACCAATTTTTATGAGTGACATTATATTGATAACTTTAGCTTCCAGAATAAATTTCAGCACTATAGCTCGTACCGTTTCTGAGTTGATACATATATGTAGAGGAGGAGCATTCATGGTGATCATGAGTACTTTGTCTCAAGGAGTAGGCGTTCTATTTAAATTTGTTATTTTTTATTCAAGAGAAATTAATGCTTTGTAAAAGAAATATATGTCACGTCCGTACTGTTACGACCGTTAAATATACTTTATATTGCAAGTATCATATATCATGCAATTCTCAATTTAATTGGGCCATTTTCAACAAAGAAATAATTTTTTTAATTTCAGAAAATTTTTATATATTTTCACATGTAACTCTGAAAACATTATCATATTATATAGCGTGCGTAACGCTTTATGTTGGTCAAAATATTAAAGTCGAATACTCAACCGTAGTCAATTTCTTCGCTTAAATACCTAGTACTTATCTAGTGTAAAAAATAACCATAACTGTATCCAGCAGTTCCTTTTATTTGGCTTTATTTTCTTCTCAATGTCGCGTCCGTTACCCAAGAAATGCCCATATGTCCATATCAATAATAGAGAAATGTATGAGAGGGGTTACTTTGAACCGTGTGTACACAAGTCACAGACACACTCTCTCACTCACACACTCACACTCACATTCTATTAGTAATAATAAAAAAAAATTGCTATTTTTATAGTCGCTGTTGCAGTCGCAGTTGTTGTTAGTGTTGTTGTATTATTGTTGATGTTATTATTGAAGTTACACTTTCAACAATTAAAAACTATAACCGAGGGCACCAACCAAGGAAATAAAGACACTGCTTCCGGGTTAATATCACTTATAACAGTTTGGTAGGGGGATTGAAGTTTTTTTTTTCTCTCTAATTATATGTAAATATTTTCTTTTGATTTTCATTTTATTATTCCTCAATGTCTGATTGAATTGAATGTCAACCAACATGCATAAATAAATATTCATTTAAAAATGGAAATCATTAAAATAATGAACTGATGTACTGGTAGGTACTCGCACTTATTGGAATACATAAAATAAAAGACTATACGTGTGTATTTCCATTATCAGTTGCATTGACACAATCATCATAATTAAACCAATATAAATATTTCTATATTCGAAAATGAGCTATTTGTTTGTATTTATAGTATGGTAAATCTATTTGTTCAAGTGTTTGAGTGTACGCATATGTGCGTACATATGAATAGAGTAGAGTAAGCATAATTAATAAAACAAATATTGATATTTCTAAGCCTTTTTAGCTGAATTATAAATGTATAATCGCTAGCATAAGCTAAACCGACAGTGTCGTCTATAACACTTATGTAATTACAAACACAAATATTTTTCTATTTTACCTACAAAATCTTCATTACAATAAGTAAAAAAAAATATCAACTCTTTGCTTTGCATACAAAATTGAGTTTTACTTTTCATTTAAATAATTTTTAAAATATATGTATTTATTATTTTGCAATCGAAAATAAATTATAAATTGTAAAGCAATAAATTGAAACAAAATTTATAGAAAAATGGTGTTAAAAATTTTACACATGTGTGCTCAATAATTTTAGAATATTTCATATGATGTAACCATATATGCATTTCTATATATTATTTAAATAACTCATATAATAAACATACAAATTCATTGATGTATGTGTACATGTATACTTCTATGTACGTACGATTAGCTCGCCATACAGTCCGTACAATCAAAATGAGGGATACAGGTTGTTTTCACACGGAGAACGCATTTGGTGCAGCTGATTGTGGCTTACTCAAGAGATAGTATGTGGTAATATAGTTTTCTAGCAGCTGTGCCCCAGAAAAATAAAGCTATAGCTATATTTTTCTTGGGAAAAAATCACAGCTATGAAGCCGCCTGTGCTTTGCAATTATCACACCTTCATTTTTGAATAACAAGATGAACAAATCTAAGTATATTGGTTATCTAAATTTCATATTCAAAAGTACAAACAACAAACAATCCAATGCTTCAGTCATCTTCGTAGCGAAACTGCAACAACAACAAATTAGACACTCACAGCACTCAGCATATAAAACACCCACTTTCGTGAACTCTAAGAAACCATAGGCCCAAACAACAAACTCTGAGTTTTCGTATTTATGTTAAAGAGCCAATAGAACCAATTGAGAGTTAGTAACATTGTATATCAATAAGTATTTGTTCATTGTTGGCAATTCTTGTTTTGCAGTACAATAAATTTGGTGCCACATAAACAACCAAAAATCATTTTTGATCTAAAAAGTAGAGCACTTTTTATTCGATTAATACCATATTAAAAATCGTTTTTGTTGTTGTTGTTGTTGATATTTTTGCATGGAAGCGCACATAACACCTTTGTTTTTTGACTGGTTTTTGACATACAAAGAAAAAGTAAGTTATCCGATGGAGCAGAATATTCTAATGTTCAAATAAATATCATTTTTTGTAAGTTTGAAGTTTTTTGAGGTTAGAAAGAGACCTGAGACTGATGGTGAAAACTGGCAATGGTTGGAGACCCAAAATCCATAGTTAGTTAGTACTCTCGCCATCTAACTCTCTAGCTTTCACTTAGATGTGACAGATCCAAGAAAAAGTGAGGTACCGACAGATCAAAGTAATCACATTCTATGGCTTTTGGGTCGCTAAATCCAACTTCGTAATCGGATTTCCGTAACCATTTTCAGGTTTCTTTTTAACTTAAAAAAAGGTTTTCGGCTATATTAAAGTCTTTTGTAGTGATGGCGAAAATTGGACTCAGCAACGCAAAATTCACATAATTTTACCACTCGAATCTGTCGGACAGCACACTTTTCTTGTGCCGCTGTGTTATTTTTAGTAACAAATGCATAAGTTTATACTATAAATGGGTGTAATCGGATGAAAAGGACCTACAGCGTCTTCCATCCATGCAAAATATGATATTTAGATCTTGTAAATACAATCATAATAGGATTTAATTTATTACATAAATTTCCTTACTACTCCTCCTTACAGCTCTTTTTTTTACACATTATAGAAGCGACCTACTACGTCTACACAAACTTCGACGCATTTTGGAAAAATGACATATTTAATAAGCCATTTTTCGTACTGCTATTCTGTTTTTTCTATAATTTTAGTTTTGTCTCTGCATTCTTCCTTAATCATTTATTCGAATTTTGAGCGCTGTTAAAATGGTTGGCTGGGAAACTGTGAATATAAGCAGCAACTACGTAGTATTATTGGTCATACTCGTTTATTAATAACTGATAACTGCGATCAATACCAATCAATTTGTGAAATTCTTCATCTGGCTAGTATATATATATATTGCTCAGTTTGATAAAAGAAAATGTATACATTTCTACACTAAACAAAGTTTATGTTCAGTGATCAGGGTGATCAGTGATCTTTTGCTTCATAGTTAATGTATGCTTTTTAGTTTATTTCTATTTGGTTGTTGTTGTTGTTGTTGTTTTTATTATTTTATTTGTTAATGTGTATATTTATTTCGTATAACCCAAGGTCAGCAACATCTGTAAAAGGTTAAAAACAAATAACAAAATCACAACAACAACAGCAACAACAGCGACAATAGCAACTACGTCAACATACCTATACCCGTACACAAATCTGGTTTCATTTGCGTTTTTGCTTCATTCTATCATATTTCCCCTCTTTGGAATATATTATTGCTGTTGTTTGTTGTTGTTGTTGTTGTTGTTGTTGTTATTATTATTTTCATGTAAAATCAATTTTAATTTTTGTATAGATATCACACATGCTCAAGCATGTACGAGTATATATGGAGACATACATACATACGTACCTCCTCAAATATATGTTTAAATACACATGTGCTTTGAACAAAAACTGGTAGTGATCAATATAAACGAGTCAGACATTACAGCTGATAACAACACTTTGGGGCAGCTCCAACATAAAGCAACTACTACAATATTACAACAGCATATACATTAAATTCCCCAATAATAACACATTCAACCAGAGAGAGAGAGAGAGAGAGAGAGAGAATGAAGCATTCTTTACTTTAATTTGTTGTTTTTTTTATCTGGCAAGCAAAAGTTCAACAAGCAAATAAATCTTTTCACACTTAACTTCTGTGGCAATTGAAATTTAATCTGGATTTCTTTCCCCCTTTCATGGTAACTCCTTGTTTTTTATTTATAAAATTTTCTTTAAGACACCGCAAAAATATTGTAAATTTTTTTAAAATAATTTGTTTACTTTTTTTTTTTTTTGTTTTATTAAATTGTACACATGTATGCCAATTTCTTTATTAACAACAACAACAGCAAGCAAATATCTTTCAAGTTACACAAAATGCCGAACAAGTTTTTGTGCCAGATCAAAAAGAAATAATATTAAAACAAAAAAAAAAAAAAACCAAATGTATTGCAAGTGTTGCAACAAGACGTGGCGGCATATTTTAGAAGCGTCAAGTTTCATTCAGGGAGGCATAAAAGTGTTAAAAACAGGCGCATAAAATGAAACTAAACGAAAAAATTATTAACAACAGTGAGTGGCGTTTAACAACATATACAAATGCATATGTGTAAGCACAAACTGGTGTTAAACATATCAGCCATGTTGTTAGAATGTTGGCGCAATTTTCAACATCAACAGCATCACCATCAACAACAACTTGTACTACTACGACAATATAACATCAGCAATATGAACAACGAAAATTCTAATTAATTTAGTTTTCAATAGCATCGTTATCATTGTTGTTGTTGTTAGTTGGTTGTCAAAAATATCATTTACATGCACGTGCATGCATTTCTCTCTTTCACTATATTTTACAATATCCCAACTAGCCATCATTGCATGTAGTACTACATTGGCATCAAATAGTCAGAATTATATAGCAATTTAGGAAATTTCTAGCGAGCACTTAAAGGGTTAAGGGTATATTACGTTCATGTTTATAAAGTAAGAGATATGGAGAAGCATGTATTATTGATCAGAATCACGATCTGACTCGAATGACTGAGTCACTAATTGTTGAGCAATTTCGCTGAAAATTAGTATATAAGATTATTTTTACAAATGGGTAAACTCTTTCGCAAATGACTTGAATCGGATCAAACACACGTGTACCTACCATACAAAAATATGTTGTTGAATGTATTTTTTCCCACTTTTCGTATGAAAATAGAAAGTTATCAACCTTAAATTTGGTAAGTAGAGTTGAACTTAACACCGAATGGATATCTTAAAAAATGAGATTTAGCGAATAAAAATCTCGCCTACCTCCCATACAAAAATATGCAGTAGAATGGATTTTTTCACACTTTTCGCATGAAAATATTAAGTTATCAAGCTAAAATTTGGTACATGAAGTTATTTTAGTTACATAATAAACATATTTTAAAGTAGATGTAATCCAATAAAAATCACACCCACCTGCCATACAAAAGTATGCTGTGGAAAGTGTGTTTTTACAATTTTTTCACGAAAATATTAAGTTATCGTACTGCAACTCAGTACATATAATTGAATTTATAAACGAATAGAAATATATGAAAATAGTGTGAATCGTATGAAAACCACACCTACCTCCCATACAAAAGTATGATTCAATTTTTATGCTTATACGCTTTATAAAGCGTAAATATAAAATTATCAAGCTGAAACTCACGCCATATAATTATATTTGCTCATAAATGGATGAATTCGAAAATCAACGAAATCGAATGAAAAACACGTATATCTCTCATACAAAAGTATATACTGGACTTTACTGAGTGCACGAACATTTAAAGCTACAGGACTGAAATTCGGCAGAACGATGTTTTTATCAATATGCGAGGCTTATGCATGAAAAATTCACGAAATTTTTGCTGCGATAAATTATTTTTTTTCTGTAAATCTAATATTGTACACAATAAATGGACAGTTTAAACTCCAATATTAATAATAATAATGGTTAGCTGGGATATATCATAATATGATGGTAAAAATCAGTTTTGCTATTATAATCAAGTAAGAGCATTGCTCTGACTAGTATAACTTTTAAATGCTGTCTTTGTTACGATGATGTAGAAAAAAAGAATATACAAAAATAACTGATGATATTAAATATCCAATATTAATGAATATAGTCATATGTATAAATAAGTTAAATTCAAGAAATGTCAATGTAGATATGTTCAACTGTTGTACAAATGTCGCAGGTGTCAATGTGAACACAATAAAAGCATAAAAATATTGAAAGATAACAAAATGCCTAAAAAAAAAATATAAAATACATATACATGTGCATATAATTAATATTTTTTTTTCAAAAAAAAAAAAAAAAAAGATAAAAACATTCCTCTAAGCCACTACTTAGACAATTTATTTCAATTTTTTTCTTCTACTTGTTGTTTTATTTTCATTTACACATTTGTGCAAATATTCAAGTGTTGACAAAGTGCTAAAAACACATCAAAAACTCATTTATCTAGTATGTAGATATTGTCACAAAAAAACAAATGAATATCTATAGAATTTATTTATAAATTACTTTTAATGCCTTCTTGAATACCACACCCAATTATTTACGCGCGTACTTATGATATCATGGTACTTGTATAATCGCAAAAAAAATGTTAATTAATGACAAAATTACTTCTTTTACACTCTTTGTGCTTTTCGATAATAATTTTGGTATTGAAATTATCATTATCACATGAGTAAATACTCGTAGTACAACAACAACAAAAAAACATCCACACATTTATTAATTTTGGTGTTTTTTTTTTGTCACTCATGATACTCGTAGTATCACTTACATAGCCTTCATCGTCAGATACAAGAATTTACTATATTTGATCTATTGAACTTTTCAAATAGTTAAAATTAATTTAAAACCAAATTGGGTATACGCGACCTAGCTCGAAACTCATATATTTATTTATTAATAGCATTAATATTTTTCCAACAGCAATATTTTCTCCAATTCCATTAGTCATATCATACAAGTGCATAACTAATAATACTATACTCGTATATCTTCAAGTACATTTCAATAACATCAATGCTATTTACGCATGTCTACATTCACTCACTCACTCACTTACTCACTCACTCACTTACCTTCGTTAGTATTGTGTTGATTTTCCAAAACAATCGAACTCGTGCTCGTATCCAGCAAAGGCAATAAAAATTAAAGTGCGTTTCTGTGCAATTTCAAAACATGCACTAACAGCATTTGCTCCCATACAAAGCGAGCGATATGTAGATAGATATGCGTAAATTCACTCCACTGACAGGGCGACGTTAAATGCCAAATAGCATAAAATTCGAAATGGAAATTATTGAAAATAAAATAACCAAAAGCAAAAAAAAAAAGATAATAAAAATAAAATTTGTATCCACACACGACCGTTTCAACAAAGTTTGAATATCTGCAATAAAATAAAATGAAAAAAAATCAAAAATAATCATTATAACATTCAAATTGTAAAAATTGTAAGAAAAATAAATTGTTATAGTATATTGTGCGTGCAATGAAAGCATCAAAATAATTTTCAAATATTTACAACACCCAGTGTGTATGTAACATACATTCACAATAGCAAAAATAACTATAACACGTCATCACATCACGTCGACGGGACGTATACTTAATATTGAACATTGCATTTTGTACAAAATATATAAATGTAATAACCATAAAAAGAAATACCAACAAAGATGTGAGAAAACATTTAAACATAAATATAAAGTGTTTGGTTTTTTTTTTCTTCCATCAATTCGATTCGATACGATTCGATAGTAAAATTATGGCAAAATATGTGGTGAGAAAATGTATATATGTGAAAGTGGCCAATATGGTATCGTATTGCGGGTGTTAGAAACTCATGAATAGTAGGTAGTGTACCATTGAAAGAATACTGTGTCTTATATATGGACATTCACAGCTGGAAGCTACCAACTTTATTTTATGTAAGGAAGAAAGAAATGATCAAACCATCGTTATTAGATTTCTATTCACGAGTATGCTTCTTACAGTAATTGTGAATGCAATAAGTACTTTACAAACCCTACGAATTTTATACATAATGTGATTAGAAGATGGCCTATCATTTTCAAACAATAACAATTTGTTTAAGAAAATTCTTATACTAACAATATTCTCAAGCTCGCACCGAAATTTTGCTATGATACGTCTACAATTAAGAATACATTATTTAATAATGGAGCTGTGTGTACATTCTTATGTCTAGTCTAAAGTCTAGATTAGAAATTCCAATGCAATATTAATTAATAATTTAAAAAACATAAACAACAATACATATTGGTAATTAAATATCACATGCATACTCATAATCGCCTTAAATGAAAACCTTGTGCCATAAAATATTCCACAAGTGCATTTCAAATACACTCAGCCACGATATCATGGTAGTGTTGTTGTTTTTTATATTTTGCAATCGAAAACATTTAACTCACCAAACCCTAACCGAATAGAATTACAGCATATTGCAAAGATTCTTATATAGTGATTGGTGTACAATAAATATTTAGTTTTTTCTGGAAATTAAGATTTTAAAGGTCAATTTAGTCACATTATATACTTGAGTTGCTCTTCCATATTTCTTGTGCATGGTATTTTTGAATAGCATTATCAGTTTTCCAACGAAAAAACTTTTGCATCAAAGCCTCTTGTTGATCTCTAGCTGACATCACTTTTAAGAAGTCTTTCATTGAAAGGTTTCTTACTGGCGGCAAAATCATCAAATACTTGACAACATAAAAACAATAAAAAGCTTAAATAATATCATACTAACTGGCAAACTTTTTGCAAGTTTTCGTAAACAAATACCGTAGAATTATTTAAGAAAAATGTTGGATAGCAAAAATCAATTCGAGTTGTTCATATTTTTAGTTACTCTAGGGTTAGTTATTCTAAACAGTGTGATGTCCAATTTCTTAAAAACATTCATTTTGTATGGCAATGAGCTCAACTAATAGGCGTTCGATAGAATATTTCACCGCCTAAGAGACAATCCTTGGTCATATATACGGAAAATTTTTCTAATTTGTGTTTCTATGTAAGGGTAGAGATAGGAAGTAATTATGTTTAGAAAAAATACTGCACAACAGAAATTCGTGGATATCTTTTTGATATATTTCACGCCTGTGGAGTCACCCTGGTATTAATGGGAGTCAATTTCATAAAAACGTGAATTTTGTGCAGTAGCATCCCTAAGATGTTTATCCCGAAGAAATTTTCAGGAATAAAAATTAATAGAGGTCCATCATACATTTCACTACTTAAGAGATGGGCACTTATAGAGTTATTTATCGATTTTCCGGTATTCTTAACGTCCATTTTGTATGTGCACCCTCTATACGGATAGATATATGAAGTAAGTATATTCAGAGAAAATACTAAATAGCTCAAATGAATGGAAGTCATTAATATATTTAACCCTTGTGGAGTCATCCTGGGATCGGTGGGAGCAAATTTCACAAAAACGTCAGTTTTGTTGGGTAGTAAAGATAGGTGATAAGTATGATCCGAAATAATGTTTGGAATAAGAAACTAGTAGAAGTAGTATATTTTATCGCATTACGGCTAATTCCTAAGCAGCTATCTTTTGTCAATTCTACACAATTTTGTTGTTGTTGTTGTTGTTGTAGCATACTAACTACATTGATATGTTAAATATAGGATTTATAAAAGGTCTTTTACTATTTAGCACCACCAACACCTTAAAATTTCTTTTTGTCTTTTCTAAACACATTTACAGTATAATTTCTTTATTTATTGTTTTCCTTCTTAATGTTTTAATCATTCATAATAAGTAAATAAAATCAGTCATGCTTTCACTCTTATTATTGATTTATTTATTTATTATTTTCCTCTTCATCATTTCTATTTAGTTTATAGACAATAACAAATAGATTCATTTTTACTTTTAAATAATATTGTATCTTATCTATGAAATGTCATGATAAAATTATATACTAATTTATATACTAATGCTATACATACATATATACATATATTTCTCTTATCAATTATTATCGCAGTGAAGTGAGTACGAGTACTTAATAGTATATATCTACAAGTAATAAATATGTTACTTATTTGACGATGACGTCAGTTTTATTTAGATATGGAGGCAAAAAATATAAAATCGTTGATTTTATTTTCAATAAAAAAAAATAATAATAATAAATAAACAAATTATTCATGCCGTCTATTTTGTTTGTTTTTGTAATTAGGATTTTATGTGTGTATAGAACAAATTTTAGAAATACATAAGTAACTTTATTTTAAAGTACTTTACTTATTCGTCATTAATAACAGCAATACTAAATTTAAATTTCATATGATGAAAAATGATATTCATTAACACTGAGTTCATGCGCAAATGCATATAATCACATAAAGTGAACACTCAAGAACTCGTTTATAATTTACTTACATTTTCTTGCTGACGTATGTACGTTGCCTTCTTTCTTTCTTTATTTATTTAATTTCATTCGTACGTAAAATGATAATAATCGCATATTGTAATCCTTATTTTCTCACCTAACTAGCGTAACTTTGATTTACCTAGCTTTGTCAACAACGAAACGAATTTGTATGAATAACGTGACAATATAAGCAATATCTACCTCATAGCTGACAAAGAAATTTGAAAAAAAAAACACACAACTACGTACAATAGCATGACAAAAGAATTCACATACAAATGGGTATACATATTGAGACAATAGCAATAGTGTAGCAATTTTATTGTAATCTAACACCAGCGAGCTACATACATATAATCAACTAACTACATATTGTCAGGTAATTTGTTATGAAGAGAAAAACACACACACACATGTAGATATGTATATAGATGCACATACCACCAAAAAATATGCATACTTATAAATGTAAATAATAAACCTTGACTTAATTATTTAGTGAAATTCTAGTAATTGCTTACACATACTCACATAACATAATAATAATGTTAATAATAAACATAATAACAATAGTAATGGAATACAATACACATGGCATGTTTGTATGCATTATGTATGTACATATAATGAATGAGAGTGAGTCATTTGCATTATTGCCATTGCTCTATTGCAACAATGTAATTTGAGCAAATAACAACAACAACAACAACAACAAATACAGAAAGACGACTATACAAATTATAACAACAATATCAAATTGCAAATTGTTGCAAATGCAAATGGTTGCAAAAACATTTCAATTAAATTGTGAAAATCATTGAATGATGATTGTAACATGAATGAACCATGAAATGCAAATGCAATTATTTGCAAACATTACAATAACAACAACAACAAAAATAACAATGAGCAACTACAACAATTACAATATCAACAGTAATATCAAAAGTCCAATCAAACTGTTACCAATCTTATTATCACATTTATCTCAACAGAGATGCCAGCAGTGGCAACATCTACTCATACAAGTGCATGTATAAAAGTATGAATATACTTGCAGCTATATTGGATAATAGTAGTAAATAGTACATATCGTACAATAAGGCGCGGTGGTGGCCAGCACTTTCCAAATTGTCAGTACATGACACACATGTTTAAAAGGACACAACAAACGAATAGATAAACACAGACACACACACACACACAGACAGACAATCAGACAGAATAGACAGACAAGGTGCAACCGCGGCGGCATGCAAAGAAGTATGAAATGAACATGAGGATAAATGGACATTAGGGTGAATCAAATTTTAAAATGAGTCTTAAATATTATATCATTTCAACCATGTTTTTATATGGAAGCAAAAAATATATTTTAGATTTGGATCATGCCTCCATTTTGAAAGGGCATAATGTCACATTTCGAGGAATTGAAAAAGCTAATTTTTTGTGAACATAATTAACCAATAAGTGTTTTTGTCTAAGGATCACCTCTAAAGTAGAGAAATGTAGGAATGACCTTCACTAATTTCTCCTTGCAAATATTTTCTTTGAGCATACATATTGCCTATTTTAACTCCTTAAGAGAACTCCCCAACAAAATGAATACAAAATACCTGAAAATCCATAAAGAACCTAGAAATTGCCCCTAGAGTAGGAAAAATTATAATCAGTTCCCATTAATTTTGTCTTCCCAATATTTTCTTTCAACATATAAGCCCTCTATTTTCATCTCTTAAGAGGACTCCCATTAAAATTAAAGAAAAAACCACAAATATCCCCACAACCTACACAGGCATTGATCCCATCAATTTTTCGTTTCCAAACATACTTCCCAACTATTTTCATCCCCTCTGAGGGTTCTCTAATTAACATAAACATAAAAAAAAAACTACAAATAACTTCATAACTATCCAGTATCCGTCCTTGTAGCATTAAAATATCAGACGGGTCCATATAAATATTTTTTCTTCTCAATATTTCCTCTAAGCACACTTTCAATCTTAAACATTTAAGGTGTCTATCATATAAAATGGACGCCAAAATATCATAAAGTCAGCAAATTGTATTAAATATTAATTTTTCAAAATTTTTTCTAAACATACTCACCCCCTATCTTTATTCCTTAGAGATGTTTCGCTGCAAAATGTACGTAAAAATGCCAAAAATCGACAAATAACTCCCTTGTAACAGTGAAATGTATGACTGACCCCTGCAAATTTTTCCAATATTTATTTAAACACAGCAATGCCCTTATAATGACTGTAAAGTAAATTACGAAATTCCAAATCTGCTTCTTAAGATTTAGGATGAGCCACCATTTGACCCACCATAATGGATATACCTTCATATATATACATGTCTACTTTTGACATGAACACACAATTTAATCACCGCCAGGCAAGTAAACAACAAACTAACATAATACATACTACGTACTATGTTGCATGGCCGTATACAGCATGTGGCATGCTAATTTCTACAATTGATAAAAAAAACATGTATGAATTTGCAAAGCAAATCGCCAACAAAATCATCAACAGTAATAACAACAACAGCAACAACAACAGGAGATGAATATTGTAGTGGTGCAAAGGTGTGAAAATCCAAAAAATATAATATTACATAGAAATGATGCAATTTTGGTTGCAACATCAACATTTGAAATACTAGCAGCAGCAGCAACAGCAACAGCAGCGGCTCTATCATTTCAATAAGCATATCCTCTGAACTGACATTAACGCCAATATGATAATATGTACATACTATATATGTATATCACATAATATCACCGCAACACACATCATCGCACAACAACAACATAGTACTAAATTCGACTCTCCTCCCAACTCATACTCATTCCTCCAACATAATCTACAGTTATGTACATATGTGTTATGGAATTATGGAAAAAGAAGGTAACAGTGGTGTGTGGTAAAACCAAAATGATCGCGCCAACATGTCTGTACAGCTAAGAGCTTACAGCTCAACTTCCAGATCAGATATGCTAGCCAGCCAGCCAGTCAGCTAACAAACCAGAGCTAGAGTTAGAGCAAAAGCAGCAGCCGTAGCAGAAGCAGAAGTGCTTCCAGATATGAATACACAATCTTTTCAGATACATACGAGTATACTGTTTGGCATTTGTATGGCTTCCTTTAATCCCGCCTTATTAGTTGTTGTTATTATTGGTGATATTATACATACATATGTATGTAACTACATGTAACAACTACAATCACTACTACTACTACTACTACAATTGCTACTATTACTCTTCACTGTGCACTGGCATCGTTTCAATTTTAATGCTAAACGGTTATTGACGTATTACCCGCGTTCGCTCTGGATTTAGTTTTGCTGTCAGTAATAATTTCTATGCAAAAAGTACAAATTAAAAATAATAACAATAATCATAGATATAATATAATATAGACAAAAAATGAAAATACAATGTAGTGTAGTGTCATGAGGGAGGTGGGTTGGTTGCAACAAAACAACAAAGCGGAAAATTTTCGCCTTTGGATATTTTTTCTTTTCTGTGTGTGTGTCTGAGGTGACGCCTTATTCAAGTTGTATACCGCTGTGAATAGTGAACAGTAAACAGTGGCTTTCGCCTTAGATTCCATCGTGCAAGTATGTATAAGACGAATTATGAAATTTGGTGAATGTAATATATTTATTATGATTTTCTTTGTTTTTATTTTTTTTTTATTTTTGGCATTTATTGCTTCATGTAAATATGTATATTAGAGATGTTCAAATATATCTTTGTCAATAGAATAAAAGTACTTCTGAGTTACTAGACAGAAATATTAAATATAAGAAAGCGGCATTTTAAGCCTCAAAAAAAAGCAATAAAAACTAAAATTAGAATGATTTAGAAAATAGATTTTCTCTGTTTCGTAGAAAAAATATATACAAGCTGTTATAAAACTTTATGAATATCAACAAAATTAGCGTTCGATCAATAACATACGTTTGTTATTTTCAATTCTTACTTTCTAATAATAGATTTGATAAAAAAAATCATCATTTGACCTAAATTATTGTAAATGAATTTATTAATTATTACATATTATAAACGATGATTATATGTAAGCATTTATAAGCATTAGTAATAAATCAATAAATTTTTGTAAAAATCTATGCCTATATTTATTGTTTTATTTGAAAAATTGTTCTTCTTCTTCTTCATCTATCTGCAACACAAATTTATAGATTCGTTTGAATATGAAATCGGCTTAAAACAACAACAACAACAGCGGCAGATTCAATAAATATTTTTAATTTGAATTTATGCGCACCAAAGCAGAACTTTATTTTTTCTAAAATACCACACGTATTGAGTTATAACTACGAAAGCGCAAAAGGTACACGATACACAAATGAATTATGAATATCATATCCGCTTAAAGGCATATATTCTTACCATTATTATGTACCACTATACCTACCACTACTACTACTACTACAACTATGTATTATTATTATTGTACTATAATAAAAGCTTGCCTGATACAAACTGCAATATTTTCAACTTTCAGAATCAAAAATGAAATTTATATGTAAATCCCACGGTCTGCGCTCATTTGAGAAACAATAACAAAGAAAACGACAAGCGAGTGTTGATTACGAACTGTTTCAAATGAGTATTTATGATTGCAAGAGCTTTTTATTTTCATGTTTTCGGTTTTTTTTTATTTTATATTTTTGTTTTTTTCTTCTACATTCATACACGTTCTATTGAATGAATATGACTGGAGGGAAAAACTTGTAGTTATATTTGAAAATTAGTTCGTTTCTTCTTTTACTCTTATTAGCTTTTTATGTTGGAATTTCAAATTAAAATGCCGCCGTTGAATTTATTTGTGATCAACCGACAGAGCGACCAACCAACCGACCTGTTGCAGGTCGTTCATAATTTATACATCCGCTTTAGTTGTGTATCTTGCAGTCTTCAAATGCTTAGCTTGGCTTGACTTGATTTAAGCAGCTTCTATGGTAGCATATATAGTAAATTGAGCATTAAGCCATAGTCTTGCATTGTAACTATATGCGACGATTCATCTTTCTCATTGAGACGAAACAAAGTATGCAGACGTATGCAGTAGCATATTTAGTAACAAAATATCATGTTAAATCACCCAAAATTTTTAGTTGTGCTTATTAGAGAGTTAAGTAATTTAAATTTCATTCATAATGCATGTTGTTAAAGTAATTATGTGGTTAAGAGGGCTATTCAAAAATTTGTTGAAAACTAGAATGTATCAATATTTTGAGAAATATTATTATGTGGATTATCTCAATCAAAGAAACTGAATGCAAATTCGTTTTCTATGACTTTAATTTCGGTAATATTAAAGCTTAGATACTTATATATTTGTCTACCCTCTATACTTTTGTTAGCGCGGTAGGCGTGATTTTCATCCGATTATGCCCATTTTCGAACTTGGTCATATTTTAGTAAATATAATCATATATATTGAGATTAAACTAGTTAGCTTCATATTTTCGAGCATAAAGTGTGAAAAAATACATTCGACGACATACTTTTGTATGGGAGGTAGGCGTGATTTTCATCTGATTACGCCCATTTTTGAACTTCGTCATGCATTAGTAAATGTAATTATATATACTGAGATTCAACTAGTTAGCTTTATATTTTCGAGCACAAAGTGTGAAAAAATACATTCGACAACATACTTTTGTATGGCAGGTAGGCGTGGTTTTCATTAAATAATGTATTTTTTTAAACAGACTCATTGGTTCACGAAAAGAGTCGTATTCGCAAAACTTTAATAACTTTGCTTTATAATTTCGTGCACAAAATCTATAAAAACCCATTCAAAAACATGTTTTTGTATGGAGATTAGCCGTGATTTTAATCCCATTACGCCCATTTTTGAACTTCGTCATGCATTAGTAAATATAATGATATATACTGAGATTCAACTTGATAACTTTATATTTTCGATTAAAACGTGCGAAAACATACATTCTAAGACCTACTTTTGTATGGGAGGTAGCGGTAGTTTTCATCTGATCTCATCAATTCTTAAACTTATTCATTTCCTGCTAAAAACTAATCGTATCTACTAATTTTCAATGCGATCGCTCCATAATTACGATAGTTACCGAACAGCCAGACACGCAAGCATAGTAGAATGGCTTTAAATTGTGATTCTGTGTTTTATAAGTGTAGCTTATAAAAATAATAAAAGTATAATTACAATTAGTCTTATATAAGCTTTTAATATGCATAATTAATATGTAATAATGTACTATTTTTTCAACTCTAAACGACACAAACTATTAACGACAAAATTATTATTATTTTCTTCTTCTTTTTCTTACAATGTATATCTTTTTATATGATCGCACATTTCACCGCACTCACTGTCAGTTTCATTCTGAAAAATTCTCTAAAAATTTTCAAAACAATTTAAATCTATTATTATGCATTTTAAATTAATTTATCACTTATAATTACACTAATTTAACCACATTCTTACTTTAATAGCACTATGAAATTTTTCAATTCATTATAATTGGGTGTTGTATTTAGTGTAAATAGTTTAAAGAATTATTCATAATTCGAATGGGACGAGAAGAGTGAGGTGCAATAGACAATATAAAAAAACGCGCTAAACAACACCAACAAAATCAACTTAGAAACGCAGATAATTGCCATAAATGTTAACTCAAGTGTGATTAGTTCAAAGGGGGCCAACACCAATATCTACACATGGCGTCAACAATATGTTGTCAACGTATGTTAGGTAGTACATGTATACAATTTAGAAACAAGCTCATATCGGTGTTTATTGGCTGACTGACTGACTAACTGAATGACAGACTGTATGACTGGCATCAACGTTTAGTACATGTGTTCATAGAACTTGTTATAAAGTTGGCCGGAATGCGCAACGATGTTGATGTCGTTAAGAAGAAGAAAAAGTGTTTTCCACATACATTTGCATATATGTACTACATACAATATCTACTAGTTAAATACAATATAAATATTCAACATTAACAACAACAACAACCACAGCTGTTGACATAGTTAATTTTTAGGGTAATTGGAAATTATATTGTATTCTACATATGTGTAGCATTTATACTTGTAAATAAGCCAAGTGTTACGAGTGCACACGTAGTCGTATATGCAATAAAATTCAAATTCTGAAAAATATTTAAATTTTAAGTTATTGAATTGACAATATATTTACAATAGGATGGGTTAAATTGTTTGGCCGAAAAATAGTGAACAAACCCAAGAAACGAAAGAGCTAAAAAAATCAATTCCCCTCAAGTGGAAATTAGGAACAAATTGAGCCCAGTTGCAAGACTAAAAAATCTCGGATTCGAATTTAGTGGTTGAAATATATATAATAAGAATTTTTTATTTACTAATTTTGCCATATTATTCTATATTTTTTTATTGGCGATAAAAAATAAATTAATAAAATCTATAATAATTTAAAATCAAAAAAATTAAAATATAGAAAAATTTTTTTCAAGCATTTGAATATTACATACAACTTAAATATTCCTCAATTTTCAAGCAAATATTTTCTAAATGAAATTAAAATTAAAAATAATAATAAAACAAAAATTATTTCAAGTTTTTGGATATTGCTTGCAACTATACGTTCTGTGATTGTTGAATAATATCTTCTCAATGAAATTAAAATTATTGTAAAATGTAACGAAAAAAAAACAAAAATTACCTCATACATCAGAATAATCACCAAAAAATTGCCAAACCCAACAAGCTAATAAAACACTTAAAAGATGTCAACCTTCATTAAAAATTAACTAGACAATAACCAATAAAAACCAGTATTACTCGCTACCAATAATAAAAGTAATACTCTATGAAAAATAGCAAAATACAATACAACAACAACAACAACAACATCATGCAAATAAAACTAAAATTAACATTTTCAACTTGAAACATCACAAAAAAAATAATTAAACTATTGGTTGTCTGTCGTCATCAGCATTAAAACAATCCTTAGCATAGTGCTATCTACTCCATCATAAAAATTATCATATGAAGAGTTAGTTAGATCGTCAGCTCAAAAGCTTTTTTCTACTACAAGTTTGACAGTTTTATTAAAAATTGTTTCATATTTAATTCATTTGTTTTTAATTATTATTTTTTCTTTCTTTCAATTTGAAAATTTAATTCAATTATAATGTGAGCGAACGTACGAAAAGTCATAGTGAGAGAGCAGTTTAAAAGAGGGTGGTTATTGACTCATTAATATTTAGATAAAGAAAGAAAAAATAAATAAATAAACAGAAATTATGAAAATTTTTATTTTACAAAACTATTGATATTGAAATCATAGCGAAGAAGAATAGAGGAGAAAAAAAAAACAACCACAACAAACAACAGAAAAAAAAACTCGATCGATTCAATGCATACAAAGTTGTTGTTACAGCTACTATTTATGACACTATTTTAGTTATCGACTTGAACGCCGACGACTACAACAACGACGATGACGACGAGTTATCGGAATGAAAATTTTGTATGCCAATCGCAAATGTCAAATAAAATAGGGAGTTTATGTGACATTTTTAAAGATTAAATTATGCATTCGACTACTAATACACACTAACACATACACACACACACATTTATACTACAATATATAAATATATGAATATGAGAAGATATTGTAGTATGTACGAAGCATACGTATACGCATTGACTCTATCTATGTACATACTCGTACATAAATATAAGATGGCAACAATGTAAGTATAACAACATGCATATTACATTAATAATCGGTAGCTGCTGCGGTGGTGGTGATGGTGGTTGAATGATGATGATGATGATGATGGTATACTACTACAATATGTTGTATATGTGTGTTGTATGTGGTGCCAATGGCGTTGTTAGTGATGATAAGCAATGGTGCGCATGCGTGCATTCATTCAATTCAGTACAACAAAATGCAAAGTTACACATCGTTTACGTACTGTCAGCCAACAGCCGCCTTTCTGCCTCGTTGGCCGCCTCCACCATCACATTGCATTGAAACGATTAAAAGTGTAATTTAAATGGAAATTAAGCATGCGTTCAGACAACAACAGTAGGTAATAATCATAATATAATATTTTAATAAATAATATATGAAATGGAAACAAAATTAAATGGATAATGAACGAAATCAAAACTAGTGAAAGTGTAGGTTTTGTTTTTCTTTTTGTTTATTTTAATTTGTTAATCATAAACAAAATATAATAATCATAATAATCACATTAGAAAAAGAAAAATAATAACACAGCTAAATATCAAAATAGACGAGCCGTAGCGACAGAGTTCAAAATAATAATGAAAAACAATAGAAATTAAATGATCATCATATCATCAGGGATTACGTCACAGATTATGGCATATACAACAATATGATATTGTCAGTCATGGCGTCATGAAGGCGTGTTCCGTTTTCCGGAGCATATGCATTTACATATATGTATGTGTGTTCATTTGCTAAAGGTCATCGTAGCCAGTGCTTTTATCATTAGTAGGAGGCTTAACGAAGAAAATAAACATAATCGCATAAAATCTAATTAAAGTGTAACATATTATATTTTTTGTTTATTTTATAATCGATCACTTCCTATTATGTTGTATTTGTAGATTTCATAATTTTTATTATGTGTTTCTATCCGCTTTAAAACGGAAGCCATATAAAATTTGATAAAATTAATTACCTTTTAGATAATATGATTACAATAATTATAATAAATATTAACATATATGTATCAACATTTGTGTATATAATTGTGAATAATTGGGTTCCACAACAACCACTATAAAAGCATAAATTTTGTAGCGAGACCCTTTAAGGAATGGAGATATGGGCAAATTATGTTTAGAGAAAATATTGAAGAGGTAAAATTAATGGGGTTCGGTCATACATTTTACCACTGTAAATGTGATTCCTTCGCAGCTTCGATGTCTTTTCGTTTCTTTTGTGTGGCCTTCCCCTTTAGGGGTATATATAGGGGATAAGGGGATTCACTACTCTAAATGCGACTCCTGTTCAGCTATGAAGCACACATATCTCCGTATAATGTCGATTTTGAGTTATTTTGTGTACGTTTTGTATGTAAGTCCTTTTAAGATATGAAAATATAGGGTAAGTAGGTCATACATTTTACCACTCTAATAGTGGTTCCTCTTCAGTTATCGAATTATTTGTATATTTTCAGATATTTTTGTGTACATTTTGTATGGAAGTTACCTTAAGATATGGGAAAAGAGGGTAAGTACGTTCGGAAGAAATGATGAGAAGGAAAAATGAATGGGAGTGGATTATAAATTATATATTTCAAAAATTTTTTAAATTATAATTTTAGAGATTCTTGAGGTTATTTTTCGATCTTTAGGTATTTAAGTTGTGTGGAGTGAAGAGGTAAGACTGTTCAGAGGACAGAAATATTGGCAGACATAGCCAAATATACTCATATGAGCTGTGAGATTAAAAACTCATTGACTACTCTTATATTTAACTACGTAAAATTTTTATATATTCCCATAGCTTCTCCAAAGAAATAAATTCTAATGTTTTTGCTTAATTTCACTTGAAAGTGAAACGATTTAGTAAAAAAAAAAAATTGAGAGCCTTTGGATCATTAGCAGTGCCGTAGGAACATTTCTGTTGGCTGTAACTTTAATGCGACTATGATAATGTAAATTCCAAATGACCAAATAATTCATGTATAACGTAAAAAAGGTAGAATTAATTATCCAATCACATGAATCAAAGGAATGCTAATGATCAGGTAATTGGTTAATATTATTGCCAAAGATCCATGTTGATCTTCTTCTCTTTTCATTCGATATTATCTTAGTAGCTATTGTTACACAATCATAAAATGTAACAATTTCTTGTTCAACATTAAGTTAAACACACACCTAAAAAAAAAATTTTTTATCCTTTTATCTTTGAATATATGTCTGTATATAAAAAGAAAAAAACCATCACCTACTATACGCATGTAAATGCATATAAATTTACATTTTTACACTTTTAACCTTTCCCTATTTACCTATACGTGTGCATGTGTACGGACATATGGTAATCTAAATGTATATAAAAAGGCACGTTGTTAATGCATTGTTAAAAATAAACAAATTCCAATAAACAACTTCCTTATTCTATGCATCAAAGTATTAAAGAGAATTATTTTATGTGAATTTTTCAACCTTTTGACACATTTTGGGTTAATTTACTTTCAATCTTTTTTTTTTTCTTTTACACACATACGAGTATGCATACAAAAACAAATAAAATTGTACTTATTTGAAGTCACAAATGTATTGCCCTCAACTTTACTACTGATGGATCTTTCATGTTCACAATGTACTCAGGGAAAATACTATATAATGGGGAAAAACAACAGCTACAATAATAATAACGACTACAATTTGATGCCATGCCATTTGAAAAACAAAGCAAAAAAAAAAATGAAAGGAAAATTTTTAAACTGAAAAATCAACATAATGCATAATGCCACCAAGCAAAAGAAGTCATCAACCACCACCACCAACCAACCAATCAACGAACCACCAACACAACATCGCATTGTTATGAATGTTCATCACATGTATAGAATTTTCGTTGATTTTAAATCATGAAAATTACCACCATGATCGTAGTACCATCACTACCATTAACTAATCACTTACTCTTCCCCCCTCCCTCACTCAATCTTACTGTGCCTGACAAGACAAGAGTACGTGATCATTAGTCGATCCGTTTCTTGGATTCATTTGCTCATCGTCTGTTCGTCTGTGTGTCCCCATACATTTGGCTTTTCACATTTTAATTGTCGAAACAATCGAAGTGAATAAGTAAATGAATGAATAATGAAATGCCTTTTCCCTAATATTCCTTAGTTGATTATTATGTGTGTGTTTATATGAGTTCTTGTGTATGTGTATGTGTGTTCATGGTATTGTGACAACCCGTATTATTTGCGGCAATTAAGAAATCAACAAACGTTCGATTCTTATTTTCAATTTTATTTTTTTTTTGAAAATTGATGAACGCAATAATGACGATCAACATCATCATCGTCATCGAAATAAAACCAAGCGAAATAATGGTGGGGTTTAATGATTTTTCCCCCTTTTTTCATTTCATTAAAATTTAATTTCTTTGCGATAGACCTATAATAGATTGCTGCAAAATGAATAACAATAATAATAATAGAGGTTTAATTCATGACAAGCACCCCCTTCGTTGCAATCTATTTACATATGTACATACATACCATCATCACTATCATCATTACCACCATTACCACCAATCAAGCTAGTAAGCAACCAAATGCAGCCCAAAATGCAAATGAACAATTAAATTGTTGAATTTGTGACAAACTTTCGAACATAGAAATATCGTCGTCGTCGTCGTTGCTAATCAAAATTGTTCATCGAAGAAACAAACAAATGAACGAACGAACAACAACGACAAATATTTATTGTTAGTTTGTGCATTCAACAACAACAAGAAGAAGAAAAAAGTGAGTGAATCGCACACAGCGAAACATGCTTACGTATGCACTTACATATATATACATACAAATTCGTATATACACATGTACACAAATATTGCTGACACAAACAGTTCAATATTATTGCTTTCATACTAGCTAGCTGGCTGGTTTGTTGCTTTCCACTCCAATTGCAATTAACCTCAGACAATATTCTTTTTTTTTTCTTTTCCGTTGCTATGGTTGTTGTTGTTGTTGTTGTTGATATAGTAATATGTGATTGCTGTTGTATGTATTATTACATTCTTCTTCTATAACAGTTTTTGCTTTCTTGAGGTGGGGTCTTAAGTCGTCTTGTACCTACATTGAATTGTGTTGTTATTCTTTCTTTCATAACGAATACTTCAACATACACACACACACATACCAACACTCATAGATTACATGTACATATGTGAAATGATGTCTGTATTCTCCTGCAAACAATAATTGTACACTACATACCACCAACAACTGATTTGTTGCAATAAGAACAACAACAATTTGATTTTATTTTATAAAAACTTTTTTTTTGTTATATTTCTCATTGATGACAATGACGATAATCATAATGATGATGATGATGATGATTGTTGTATAAATATTATTCTTGCACTGATTGAAGTACCCCACATGCTGGTACTTACTTAGGGCAGCTTATACATATGTATGGGCATTTCCCAGAAATGGTTAACCAAAAGTGAAGAAATGCCAAAAATTGTTAATGTTCGTAAATTCATTTTGACAGCTAATGTGTAAATATTATCAAGTAAGTTTATCGAGTGATCATCTCAAGTTCTCTAAAATAAGAAAAAAAATTATCTCTTTTTGACATGATCTCAAAAAGCTTGGACCTGGATCAACATCTTTTATTGAGCATAGGTATGATAACATAGGACGACAATATTTTTATTGCACACGTTAGAAATTTAAACAGAAAAAAGGACAAAAAATAAGTAAAATCATAAAACTCGATTAGCTTTGAAGATTTAAACAAATAATAGAAAATGTAAAAAGATCAGGACGAATTGAAAGATTTTCATGAATGAGGACTTTTTGGAAAGGAATTAAATTTGGAATTAAATATTATTGCGCTTCAGTTCTGTGCAAGAGTTATCAATTAAGCAAAAAAGGGATAAATGGAATTCAAATATATAAGCGAAATGTAGAAATAATTAAGTTAGTACCTATTTTTTTAAAGATATTCATTTTTTGCTTAATTTTTAACATTAACATTTTAGTTTAACCTTAGATTAAAGATAGATTATATAGATAGATTATGACTATTTAATACAATGAAGTGAACCTTAATTAGTTTCTTTTTATAAATTCATAGAAATTAGTCAAAGATTTGGACATTATCAGGCAAAAAACAAGGATGTTCCATATTTTATCGCTTATAAATATTTTCGCATGCATCTCAGAAAGCTCTTTCGTTTTTTGTTGTGCACTAACTAAACTAAGGGTTCTACCATGCTCAATTTTCATTTAAATACACACGAGAGTTCATCAAACAGCGATCCGAACGTATGTGACGCCTGTTACCAGGAAGTGCCCCTATATATGTAGTTACATGTATGTACATGCTACGTACATATCTAGATACTATACATACATGTTGATACATAAAAATAAAATAATTACAGACTTATGTATGTACCTATGTACATATTTAATATATGTATGTCCATAAAAGTTCTGTCATTGTTGTCAATATTGCTTGTCATCAATGGTGAAGTTTTTAATTTTTATCTCTTCATTTCTTACAACAACAATAGCAAAAAAGCAACACATAACAACAATAGTAACAAGCAATCAACAATCAAAATATATCATATATATGATATCTACAATTTATTTATGTACATATGTATGTCCATAATATATTGTAATATACTATATAAATATGCCAAGTAAAAGATCAGCAAAAAAAAAAAAAAAAAAAACAACCGCTTAACAAGAGTGCATACATGACGTATTCATTTATACAAACATAAATGTATGTACTATATTAAAACATTTTAATTTTTTTTCATTATTTTTAAAGACATCACTTTGATCGAATTTATATGTATGAACAAATACATACATATGTATATTTATTAATACAAATCAATCGACTGATCGACCACCTACGTTATGCACTCCATTGGCTGTTTCTTTATTCACATCATACATATGATTTAAATGAAATTGATTTCATCATCGTCAGCAACATTTACATATGTATGTGTGTTATAGTTCATATATAAATACTTAATACACCGAGTCGCTAGCATTACTGTTGTTATTGTTATTCATACAAAATCATAATATATAAATTCAAAATCTACACATAAATTTTAGGTGCAAGATCATATATAAGTAAGCAGTTTGGTATATTCTAAAATAAATTATGGGATCAAGTATGATCTGAAAACAAAGGAAGCAAATGAAGAAGAAATTCAAATACAAATTGTGTGGAAAAAAATTATAATCAGTCAACTTTGGCAGATGTGATTTTGATACATGAATATGAAACATTTTTGGAATGATCGATTTTTATGCAGCTGGAGATTGATATTATAAATCCAAAAAGATGGTACCAACAGTCATCACTCAATGTATAATAGTATTAAAAATCGTTGCTCCTTAAATTTATTTATACAGACAATCATAGTGGTGGGTCCAGTATAACTATATGTAATCAAGAAATGTAATTGTGAGGGCACTTTTTAAAGGAATCTCATAAAAATAACAATAAATCTATCTTAAGTGATACTACCTGCTTTGGTAAGAGCCAATATAAATATTGTACTATATTCACAACATACAATAAAGTCTTTGAAATTTATTATATTCAATATTTTTCTTTTTTTATTACCTACATTCCACAAAAATAACTATTTTTACTACACCATCACAATTAGTATTTAAAGTTTTCTTCATCCATTCCTTTCAGCTACTCATTTGCTGATTTGACAAGAGAGAGGAGAAAAACAAAAAAACGCATATAATAATAAATAAATTAAGCATTTAATTTATGTTCCAATTAAAATTAAACATCGTCGTTTGCTAAGCTTGCCGTTACTGTAGCATTAACCATGAAACAGTTTTATTACACTTATGCATGTTATGTATAAATGTACATATAATGGGTGGTGTTGTAGTAGTAGGTATGCAATTGTTGTTGGTTTAGAGAGTTAGTTATCTATTGTACTTGTAACGTGTTTCTTATTATTTACATTTACCAAGCATACATACATATGTATGTATGTACTTATGTATATAGCTAAAGTAACTTTAGTCGAGATCACTGATTTATCAAGCAAATAAAACAGCAGGTAGTCCATCTCCATCATCATCATCATCAACATCATCATCAACATCAGCAAACATATAAGTATGTATATGTATCTATGTATCTATGAACATATGTATGTGCAATTTTATATGCCAACAATATATTTACGTATATATCATACATACGTTAGTACATTTATACTTATGTCCCATATATGCACAGTATTATTTTTATCTAAAAAAAAATTTAAATATTCATGTACAACTAACTATTCGGTGGTATCTATACGTAACGGTGGTATATATTATATCTCTGCATATGTTGTATTATTGCCATATAAATTTGTCGTTATTGTTCACGCGTAAACAATTTCATTCATTCAACGGGTGTGTCACATAATAATCTATGTTTGTATTATGCTTACATATATATAGGTAGGTACACAACAGAATATAACAAAATACCACACACCACATGCAAATCTATCTATCGATTGTCTCATAGTTCACCATATCTGTAGAACAACAACAGCAACAACAGTACTATTTTACCAAACGGTGTTATTTAAAATAATGAAAATTACTACTACCTACCAATCAACTACTAATGCGATATGTGGCATATCTACTCATATGTATATACATACATATATATTCCTAGTATGTGGTTGCTTAGCTATCTCTAGTGGAACAAACTAATAAAAATAAAAAAATCTGAGATACTCCACCACTTCCACCTTACAGTAAAGTTATATTGTTTTGCTAATATCTCTTTGAAAATGGTTTCATATGTAACATATGTGTATATGCCGGTATATAGTAGTGATGCCAAACCCGGTATTAGCTGCGACATATCAATTCAAATAAGCTTGGATAAACTTCGTATGTCCGCCCTTCAATTGAAAGTTTATCTTGAGAGAATCACCCCAAAAACAGTCAATACTTTTTATTTTATCACAGCTTTAATATTTTTGGAGGATTTTCAAATGGTTTATATCGTTGAAAGGTCGTCAGTGATGCTTTATATTCGGTCTTATAACTTTAAATGTCTGTAAAATTGTTGTTTATAAATTTGGTCAAGCACTTCAAAGAGTATGGTTTCAAAAAATCTTAAGGATCTTGAGGCAACTTTGTGTTACTAAGTTCAGCAGTGTATTATGATATTGGAAGTCAATTCATCAAGGCCTTCTCAATGATATCGAATATCTGTAAACTCGACATCAAACGTCAAAAGTATGACGTTTGGTATTTTATGGTAATTTCAGTTAATAGGTGAACACTTTCAACCACCCAAATTTGCTGACAAAATTTATGAATGGCATTTTTTAAAATGTTCATTTCAATTTTAGCTAAATTCAATCCAATAAAATCTTGATTATTTTAGTTTTGGAAAGACTTTTGTCAATTGCTTGGGATTTCTAATATTCTTTTGATGATTATTTGATTGTTTCTTAGTATGAATATTCCAACAACAACAACATTCTTCCACAAAAAAATCATTATTTTCAACTTTTCAATAATTTCGAAAGCATTTTATCATTTCAAGTCCAATTCCGGGAATTACAATATTGCTTTCAGAATTCTTTAAAATGTCGGTATCAACAAGAAGTCCAAAAATTTACATGCCTCTTACAAGTATACAACAAATACATGCTCAAAAGTGTATATAAAAGCATTCAGTATTAAATCAGAACATTTGCACATTTCTGGTCTAGTTGGTGGTGACGATGTGGATACCACATGTGTTCATACATATGCCACCAATGTTTGCTGTATTATTTAATATAATATATACGATAGTTTAGCAGCGGCGGCAGTGAGCAGTAAGCAATGTGTTGAATTGTATGTTGATTTTTTATTTATTTATTATTTTTATTATATGACTATCGTTTGTACAAATTAAGTGCCTTACTGGCATTGGCCAGCTGTATTATGTACCTAGCAAGTATGCTAAAAAAAAGAAGTAGTATGCTTGACCAGCTGGATCATGTTGTTGTTGATATTTTAGTCTTTAGTCAAATAGTAGGTAAAATTGCAAACATGAGCACACAAAAATATAATTGTAATTTAGTTGTTACAATTGTGACTAAAAGCTGTTTGGTAGCAGAAATTATATTCACAGCAAAAACTGTTTTTTTTTTTATTACTTTTATTCTCATGTTTGAAATGTGAATGCGTATAAGCTTATGGGACTGCAAAATTCATTGACAATATACAAATTGAGAATGCAGTTGTTTGACACTACATATTTACATAATATAAATGTACTTTAGCAATCAAAACAAGGATTTCTTTTTTTTTTCTTAAACTTGTTGTAATCCACGTGTTAACTAATATTCTAAACATTGGTGACAGTTGTTACGTAATTTTTACAAATCTATCGCATATTTATGTTTATTAACTTGTTCCGTGACAGCATATAAGCGCTAATTGAGCTTAATAGAGTGCAATGTACGTTGAATTAGTACGAAGAAATATGCAGTATGATAATTTACAAAATTCGCTCAAATACATATTTATTCTTTATATTTGTTATTTTCATTTTCTTTAACTCTAAAAATACTACAAACTCATTCGCAAAAATCATCTGCTGCGTACGTATCAGCTGTTTTTTCCATTTGTTCTCTATCTTTCATTCTATCGCTCTTTTGCTCTTAGTCTCATACGTACACAGATCAAATACAAAAATGCAAAGAAAACCGTTTTCTTGTTTATTGACTTAGAGTCGTTAACCTTCTTTGTAACAAATACAACATCATCACCAATATCACCTTCATCATCATTAAATGCCACAAAACGTCATCAGCCACAACAACGTCAGCATAAAGTAGTGTAGGTACGTACACACACACACACACACACAAATATACCACAAAAGAAGTCATCGTCATTTCGATCATTTCAAACGACGTCTTCATATAGCTACACACGCTATAAACATCCATCAGCGATACCAGCATTATTACGATCGCCTTGGCAGAACAAAAAGGAAGTTAAATTTGTACTGCTATTGCGTTTAGAGTAAAGGAGAGAATGATATAGGAAAAGAGCAGTACCTGTATGTATGGGCTAGTGATGAGAATTATCAAGAACCTTTGAGAATCAAGTACAAAGTACAAATCGGATATTCTTTAAAAGAAACACAGTCAAAGCGTCAAAACTCAAAAGAAAAGATGCGAGTTGTGTAAAAGTCTACATACATGTATATTATTGCTCAAAATCACAATTTGAGACAATTTAACCATGTCTGTTCGAAAATTGTTTAAATCGATTAAAACTTCTCTTACCTCCCATACAAATGCTTGCTTCCGTAGGTATGTTTTCAAAATTTTCACACGAAAATATAAAGCTATCAAGTTGAAACTAAGCAACTATGACTTAATTTACAAACGTATTGGCAAGTTAAGAAATGGATGTAATCGGATGAACATTACGCTTACCTTCCATACAAAACTATGTATTCAAATGTACACTTTGCAAGCAAAAAAATTAAGTTATCACTCTGAAACTCAGTATATGCAATTATAATTACGAATTAATTAGAGATAACTGTGAATGGGTATAATCGGATGAAAATTACGCCGACCTCTCATAGAAAGGTATGTTTCCAAATGTAATTTTTTAACACTTTTTTCACAAAAAATCAAGTTATCATGTTGAAACTCGGTATATATGATTAGATTTACTAATTAATATTTGAGTTTAAGAATGGGTATAATCAAATGAAAACTACGCCTACCTCCCATACAAAAATATGCGTCCCTATTTATATTTTCACACTTTGAGTGCGAAAATTCAAATCTGTGGAGCAAAAACTTAGTACATATGGTTACATTTGCGAATAAATGATTTCACGAATAGGCAAAATCGAATAAAAACCACGCCTACCTCTCTCCAATATATCGATACTGAATACTAAGTACTTGTGAGTACTCAGAATTGTGAGTACTGTCAATAAATTGTGTGAATCAAATACTCACTACTATTTGAAGTATCGATTCTACTCAACACTAATACCACAGTACCAATAGAATGCTAAAACTCCAACGCATCTTTGCTTCGAATAAATAACTACATATATCTGTATATGTATGTAAATAAACAATTGCCAAAGTAAATAACAAAGACAATATGTAAAAATATATACATAAATATCATGAATTTCTGTCTAGTGGTTTACTTGAAAATACATCAGCAGAAAAAGAAGAAAATTCTAAAAGATCCCGACCAAAAAAAAAAAATGTCTCAACAAGCAAATGTTTAACAACGGAATTGTAAATAACACTCCCTCAACGTCTGTAAGAATATGCAAGTGAGCCAATACATCAAAGTATAGAACAGAATAGAAGAACTACAAAGTCACGCTCGAGACAAGCAACAGACATACATACTACATACATATTTATTTCAAATGAAACCCAATAGGATATTCCCTAATATAGGGGCAGCAAAGTAAAACCGAGAAAGACAGATGATTAAATTCAATGGGGAAAAAAAACCGAAAACATTAACTACATTTAGAAATTGAAACTAAGCGGATTTTGTCGGCGATTGAACTCAACGCTTTGTGAGGGCTTAAATAACAAGTTAACACTTTTGGTGTTTTCTGCCAAATTGATTGTGGCGGCAATTATTTTCAGTAGATATTTACTATGTAGAAAATCTGATTGACGGTGAGTCAAAGAAAGGTCAGAAATAAGAAGAACAAGAAGGAAACAGAAGAAAAGCAACACAACAATCATGATTGTTGCGATCAAACTGATTTACAGGAAGATCTTGGCCTGATCATCACAATACGAGTGTCTACATACAAATCGACTATTTGCTTAAGCAAGATCTCTAAGACAAACAATGAAAACAATCACCTTATTGGCGAGAATATGCAGTTGTTAGAGGTTTTCTTCTTCTTCCTATGTTTATCATGCTCACGTTCGATCTTCTTCCCATGTTGTTATTTGTCTAGAGGCAAAGTGATTGCATAATATTTTTAGAAATTCTAACAAATCAATCATTGTTGTTGTTGCTCTTACCAAATAACGACCTACGTAGTAGGTACAAAGTTATAAGAGAATATACCGTCTTTGTTGCTATAGATCTAATAAGACGAACAGCATACGTCGTTATGCTGTTAAAGATCACTGATCGTTGCACTCTAGATAAAATATGTTTACCATAATTTTAATTGCATTTTTTTTTTTGCTCAACAAACTGATAATTGCAATATTCACTTACTCGCCCTCTTTGTCGACCCCATACCGAATATGTACGAGCACTCATTTTGAAAATAATTGAAATTCCAGCAATATTTTTTTTTACTTCCGCAATTAAAATGCATCGCAACATTATGTGTTTGTATGTAGTACCTATAATATTTGCAAAACTAATTTTCCAAATGAACATATGATCTTACTACATAGTACAATTATTTGTTTGACTCGTTCGTTCCTACATACTCCAGCCAACCAAGCGATGAGTATACCAACTGACGCATCCACTTAAAATTACCAACTGTATCAGTTATACGTACATATATGTATGAATAAATGTACCTACTAGAATAATCGAGGAGTATGCTTGGATGCCTGAATGGATGGATGGATGGATGGATGGATGGGATGGTTAGTACACATACAATATAGTATACTTGAGTGTACTACACACAATATTCCGCTTCTAATGAAGTAATTCATTGAACCATGTGACGAACAAAATACAGCAGTTAACTATAAATAAACAACACCATCAACAACAACAGAACAAACTTTGTTCAGCATTTAGGAACGATCTTCACTTTACTTCAGTGGCGATTGTCTTCGCTGACAACATTGCTTTTGTTTTCCAATAGCGAAATTTTCACATTTCACATTTTACATATAAATTCTCTGTAGTAAAATAATATGTACATACATACAATATGATACGACGAACGTATCATACATACATATATGGTAAAAAAGAACCCTGTGGAGTAAGTGTCCCTTCTACGGTATGAGTATGTGTGTTGTTGTTTTCTTTTTTTTTAGCGTACTCGCAGTTTTACAAACATCTGCTTCCTGGTTTGTATTTACTTCTTGTACGAAAATGCCTGCCTGGAATATTAGATTAGTTTGTTATTATTGTTATTGTTGTTCTCTTCTTTTCTAGTATACTCATCATACTGATTCCATATTATGTTGACGATCGATATGTGCCTGATGTACAGCTGTGATGATCATAAGCATGATCATGTTGTGAATGGCATGCGTGCCATTGGTTATGCCGTTAAGACAAGTGATGGAATCACACTCTTCCTCATTCATTGAGTTGATTTTGGTGGTTTGGTGTGGTGGTGTGCTGAGCATAAATGTCTATGTGACGTTTGTCCGTTTTTTCGTTTATCTCTATTGGGAAATATTACGATCAACGAAAGATCGATATGATTTTATTACTGCATTTGTTGATTCTTTAAATTATTCAATAGCCGTAAATAATGATTCTTGCATAAGTCATTGCTAAATAACATCGAACAGGGTTGAGTACCTCTACATTATAAATAAAAATTAAAATCAATCATCATCGATAATTTATTTGATATTTCTTTACTTAAAAATATAAACGTTTAAGAATATAATAAAAAGCAAAAATTAGGAAAATATAACTTCCAAGCCTAATGTGTGTTATCACTATGTCGGATAGACATACTTAGATACCTTCATAAAACATAACTCCATAATGAAGATAGGCATGGTTCTTATTCGATAACACCCATTTTCAATCATACTCACTTGACGATATAAATAATTGTAATTTCCAAATTTCAGAGTAATATGTTTATTTGTTCGTGTAAAGTCTTCAACAAATGCATTTGAAGAGACAATTTTATATGAGAGGTAAGTGCGATTTTCAACCGATTTCACCTATTTTCGAAATTTTTCATTCTTTTGCAGTTATAATCATATACACAAAGCTTTGACGACTCCATTGCTACGTATTTTCTTGTGTAAAGTGCAAAAACATGAAATGGAAATAGACTTTTATATGGGAGGTAGGAGAGGTTTTTATCCGATTTCGTCCATTCTTGAACTAGTGTATTAATTAATAAGCTTTAGAGGATATATCGAGTGTCAGATTTATAACTGTATGTTTTTGTGCACAAAGTGTGAAAACATACATTTGAAAATATACTTTTGTATGGGAGGTAGGAGTGGTTTTTATGCGATTGAAGCATCGAGCAGAGCAACAAATTTGTAAATAAAATGGTCTACACTGAGTTTCTACTTAATAGCTTTATATTTTAGTGGAAAAAGTGTGAAAACATACATACAGAAGCATAAATTTGTATGGGAAATAGGCGCGGTTTTTATCATATCCAATGTATTTGTGAATATATTTGTGAAAACTAACCTTATATATTTGTTTTCAGCTTTATGGCCTTATATTTATGCGCATAAGATATAAAATCATATTTACGTTAGAAATCACATTTTTGTATGGGAGGTACATTTAATTTTGATCCTATTTCGCCTATTTTTGAATATATATGTTTTTTTGGAGAAAATAATGTAGCAGTACAATTTTCAGCTAGATAGCTTTAGATGGCTGTCTCACATGTCTCCATTTAGTTGTAACCTTGACGATTTTTATACGGTGTGTACAAATAATCTGAATCTTTGAGCAAATAAAAACGAGCTCAAATCAGAAAATAGTTATTATATTTTGATTATTTTGATATTGCTGATAATATTGAAAGTCTCCATGGAATTTCAATATATTACACACATAAGGGAGGAATGTACAATTAATGGATTTGTATGTTGTTGTTGTTGTTGGGATAATATTTAAGCTTGTCATAATTCGAGATTATTGGAATTCTTTTTTCTTTCAAGTAAATCATATGTATATGTAAATGAACGCGCTTGACCAAACTGATAATACGAGCTGCTCTCGTACATTTGCCTGAATACTGAATATATGCAAGAGTAGTAAGTACTTAATTGAACTAATGAACGGAAACTGTAAGTAAAAAAAAAAAAAAAAAAAAAAATACTGATGCAGAAAGTTATGTACATAAATCATTTAGTTGTTTACACATAAATGTACACATTTAGCTTGCAAAGTGATTAAAACAATATATTTCTACTGATATTGTACTGACAACAAGGCCGTTTGTTCGTTCAGAGAACTCAAAGCGCGTTGGTGGAGGCGTTTAAACTCATGTATATTTTTATAAATACTATATATATACGAGTAATATGGTATATACTCAAGCTCAACGATGCATTCAATCGCCCTTCTTTGTATTCCCATCAATAGTTAAGTACTCATATGTATATTTGAGTGAGAGTACATTAAAGATTGTCCGCCAAATAACCACAAAATTGAATTTTTTTTTTATTTTTGTTACAAAACGTTACTGCTTTGATACGCTCTGTTTGTAATAAACAATGAAAATGAATCCACATACGAGTATATGTAATATATATGCAAGTGCTGGTATGTAATTGTTGATAGAGAATAGAATTCTTTTGTATGATGTATTTGTACATACGTATAATAAGTACAGGCGTACGCCGAATGAGCTAACAGACTACAGTGAACGACAAATGAACGATTACGCATAAAATAAATGTACTTCAACGCAACTCTTCATCACCCCTATTGCCATTGTATTAGATTGTTGCCTTTTGTCACACTACTACTGCCATACGTATATATCAATTGACCAGCCGTGATCATTTTCAGATCGTTTAGTCATCTTACTCATGAGTATGTTTATCGTCATATGGCAGTAAGCATTATTATTCCATTCCTATGTAAGCTTCATGTATGTAGCTGGTAACTTGTTAATGCCGAACAAAGTGCCAATGCGGTTTGTAGCTTGTGGTGACACAATCACATGTACTAAATGTTACGTTGATCATGGTGGTAGTAGTAGTGGTAGTGGTGGCGTTGTTGGTGTTAGTGTTGGTGATCGTAATGTCATTGTTGATTATTTTCACAAAACTAACTATTGGCCTTTGGTGTATGTACGCATGCATATTTACTATGAAATTATGTTGTGAGCATTCTTTTTGTTCTCTCTCTCTCTCTCTCTCTCTCTTTTTCAAGCATACTGAATGCGTTGTAGTTGTTGTTGTTGTTATGATATTTACATGTACGTTATATTACACTTCCAAGTTGAAAAGTTGTTAGAATGTAAAATGCGCACTTAATTATCAAAGACATATTTATGCTTGCATGGCTTGCTGTCGCTTGATGATCATAATGATGATGATGATGATGATGATGATGTAAAAAATTATGATAATGACTTTGTACTTGAAAGTGTGACCATTTTTTATATATTTATTACCAACATATTCTTTACATGGCGACCAAAGTAGACTGGTTGGCGATCATGCAGCCAGATAGTGATAGTGAACTTTTAGTAGCCAACCATCCCAGCATTATCTAACAGAAATTGTCTCTTAACATCTGTACATATAATAACATGTAGAAATGGTTGCCATATACCCACTTAGGTTGTCCTTACCTGTTGACTTTAAAAATATCTGAAAGGGTTCCAGTTGCGCAGTAAAAAAAGCACCATATTATCCTACGTAGAGGTACAAATATTAATGACAGACAGATAGTGAGTGATTCCTTTGAATATTGTTGTAATTAAACAGACAAATTAGTCTAAAGTGATTACTAGTAAAGTTGGGTGAAAATTTCAAAGTTAATTCCTAGTTAAATAGAAATATATGTATATACACTAAAATAGCAATAACTTGACATAAAAAAAAGAAATTATGTATCAGAACACTATACTATTCTCAATTCGTTGCTCATAGCGAAAATGAAAGCTCCCAACTAACATGGCAAGTACGAAAGTGGTCCCAGAACTACCCGACCTAACAAAGAAAACACAACAAATTTGTGGAATTAGAAAATAATCTGAAGGAGCTAAATCTTGCGGATAATTTCATAACTACCCCATCTCAATAAAACAACATATAATGGGTCTCATTTACATTTTCAAAAATAAAAAAAAATTTAAAACTAAAATTTATTGTGTAATTTGTATTAGAATACAAAATATATAATTTTAAAAAATAATTAATTTAGTTTTTAGAATTCTTGCTTTCAAGTGTTGACCGCAACTGTGGCTAATATGATCTATTTGGAGAGCCGAACTTTCTATGAGGCGTCTGAGCATTGCGAATTGTAATTGTTGTTGATGATGTTGTAATGACAGCTCTGGAACCTTTTCGGATTACTCTTCAACACAAATATGACAATCTTACTAACTAAAGTAGCTACTAAATCAGAAATATGCCTCATTATGCATTGCTCTAAGAACACGAAAAGAATTCCTCGTAGAATATTGATTATCACAATACATCCGTTCATTCATAATGAAATGTCAAATAACGAAAGACTAAAAATCCCATGACAATTTGACAATTTTACAGTTAGACAGCTAAAACTATCATAAACTCACCATTGAAAAAAGTATGTTTAAATGAATCACCCTATACTTTGTAGAAAAACATCATAATTCTATTGATGGCATACAGTGAATTATTGACGACAAATAAATAACAATGACGATGAATTTTTTTTGTTTTGTTTTTCAATTTTATTTCAATTTCATTTTGGCAACTGTTCAAGGATGCTGAGGTATGTTCTGTATAGTAGTAGTATGTTATATACCTATAAAATTCTAAATAAGACAGCACAAATGAATTTGCTTTTAAATAATATTATAATTGATACAATTTAGAATGTTGAATCAGAAATATGATTTTAAGTTTAGAGCATCACTTGAAAAAAATATAAATAGGAATACATTAACTAATTAAAAAGTTATAAATTTAGACATGGTTGATGGGCTTTTTCTACGTGCTGTGTGTGTGTGTTGTGTGTGTGTGTGTTCTACTATACTTTTACAATAAGATGGCAGAAATATTTATAATAAATTTATAATATATTTTTTTTTTTGTAATATTAAAATTCTTCGATAAAGAAATATAATAATAATTATAATAAATTGGCTCATTTTCATCAAATATTAATGAATTTAGAAGTTCTTATCTCAAAATGAGGTTTTTTATTTTTCTATTTTCTTTGTAGAACCAAAAGTACATCATTTCTTAATGATGACGGCGTCAGTGTCTAGTACTAATTAAATCAGACATAGACAACAACCAAAATAGTACAACATTGTCTATCTATAATCAAATCTATTTATATATATATATATATATATATATATATATATATATATATATATATATATATATATATATATATATATATATATATATATATATATATATATATATATATATATATATATATATATATATATATATATATATACATATACTTATGTAAATAATAATTATCAACTTAATTAAGGTGAAGAAACAATATCAACAGCAACAGCAGTCGAAACAACAACAACAACAACAAATTTCAACATTTCTTTGTTTATCTAGAAAACAAGACAAACCAAGAAAGTCTACACAAAAATCTTTTAATCACATTGATTAAAACGAAAGCTTTGTCGCTTCGAAAGAGTATATAAAACAGTGGGTTTTGTTGGCTGGTTGGTCGACTGCATATCTTGTGTACAAGTACGTGCGTATGCGTTGACAACTTGGTATATGCATGTACATGTTATGTGTGTAAGCAAAGTAAACCGGCTAACTTGTTATAGTATGTTAGATACAAGTGTACTGAGTAAACGCATATCATAATAGTATCTTATAAATATATATCGTACATAGATGAAAAGTTAGTTTTCTATTTGGTTACTGCTTTTTATGTGTCAACATAAAGTTTTTTTGTATAGATAGAATAGTCCGTTTGAAGAAGAAAGATATGATATTTTTTTGCTTTTTTAATTCTTTGCTCATTTCGACTTTCAATTAACAAACCACAAAGTAGCGTAGAACACATATCTACATATTTATTTTTTAGATAAAATAAGGCATTATAAAATATCAAAATTTAATACTCTCTTTTCCCATATTTTTTTTTTTTTTTTATTCAAGTGGATAATGAAATTATCAAAATTATTATTTTTCTTTTTTTTTTTTTTTGCCGCCAACAAATAAATATATGCATAAATTATAAGAGAAGACTTCAAGAAGAAAAAAACCATTTCAAAATAGAAATTCACTAATGAAGTTGTCACATATTCAAATACAAACACTTACAATCATCGCTTGATCAATTCGATGGCAGTTCATGTGTTGTGCACATGTTTTTTTGGTTTTACGTTGGTTGCCCTTTTTCTCTCACAATGATAAATTGTTTTTGAACTTTTGTACATAATCATAATAATAGAAGTAACATAATCATTTAATATAATTACAATTAAATATTTTTCAATTTTAGCGCTCTTTATTTGCCTTGTTTGCCAAAAAAAACAAAAATTCTTCATTGAAAAAAAAAATGTATTCAATAGAATTAAATACGTTTTGTAGTAACAATACACAATAACAAATAACGCCATGAGGTCTATTTTGCTATAGAGTATCGAGTATGTCCGATGTACCTTATATTTATTGTTGTTCATAATCAGATCTGAAACGCCTTCGTTAGTACAAGTATGTGCTCGTCAAGAGTTGAAAATGAAATGAAATTAATTTATTATGAATAAAAAAAAACACAACAACAACAAAAATACCAATTAAGTGTTGGCATGTGTGTATCGTGTATGTAGTCGTACAAATATATGATGTTTCTGATCATTTACACATGTACTCGCCATACATACATACATGCATACAATCATACATAACATATGTACGTATTAGAATGTCGCAAGCGAATATGTGTTCATTTAAATGAATTCGTTAGATACGAATAAACTATACAAAAAAAAAGTATATAAATATATTATTAAAACTAGTTCTACAACTACTGATACACAAGCTTGCTTGCTGATGTGTGTTAATTTTTTTTAATTTTTTTTCTTTGCTGCTCCAAAACGTCCGCTTCTTCATTCTATCTCACCGTACACGCTAGCTTCAAACTTATCTATCTTTCTCACTTATTTCATATTTGCTATATTTTCTATTTCTATTTTTTATGAAGCCATGTTCAAGTATTACTACCATAAAAATGTAGAATTGCACCAATACTTTTACACAACGTACTCGTACAAAATCATCAGCACTATTAGTTAGTAGTATCGAGTATTGGTGGAGGGGAGGGGGGAGACTCATTCGCAACCGTGATGTAATTCTATTGGAATGTATGTATGTATGCATGCAATTATATACATAAATAGACAACAACAACAACAACAACAACAACAACAACAACAACAACATCATCATCATCATCATCATCATGATCATCGTCATAGTAATTAACATGAGTTGTGGTTGTTGTTGTTGCTGCAGCTGCTGTTGCTGATGCTTCTGTTGCACACAAGAGGCTAATCAGAGTTTTGTTTTTCGGTTTTCATCGTTTTCATCATTTATAATATCAGTTTTTGCCATTTTCCCTTCAAATATTCGTGTGTGTTTGAAGTAAAATTTTTCATTTGATTTATATTCTGCTTAAATGTTAATTTACAAGCTAATCTGTACGTTACACCTCAGTCATTTATCTATAGACGACTTTGGCTTAATTGCAAATAATAAAACAAAAAAAAACAAACACGGCAAGTAGAGCAATTAGTTTTGATTTAAGACATTGTATACATTTGCCATTATCAACAAATTATGCCGCTGGTGTTGTAGATTTTATTTACATACGATACATTCATTAATAGTCTACACCGTATAGAAGGTCTTCATCGGTATATATACCATAAGCAGGCGTTAAAAATATTTTAAAAATACATATGTTTTTTAATTCTAATTTGATGCTAATCAGATTTACCTGACTCTGAGTAGATAATTATTGAGCTATAGATTTGAAACTCGTTATATAAAATTATTTTAACGATCAATCGTGAAAATTCGAGTATGAATGAAATAGGATATAAACTACACCTACCTCCCATATAAAAATGTCTTTTCGAACGTATGTCTCTGTAAATAAATTTATTTTATATAAATTAAAATGAAAGTTCGAAAATTGGAGTAATTGGTGTAAAATCATACATTGCTCCCATATAAATGTTTGTTTTCAAATGCATGTTTACCACTTTTCGTGCGAAAATATGAAGCTAACTAGCTGAAGCTCGGTATATCCGAGTATATTTATCAACTAATACATGAGTGTGAGAATAGAAGGAATCGGATGAAAAACACACATATCTCCCATACAAAAATATGCTTCCGAAGGTTTGTTTTTACATGTAATGCAAGAAAATGTAAATCTATCGAATTTAAACTAGGTAGTAGTTGTTAATTTTAACAGATAAAATATATATTTAAAATTGGTTAAATGTAAGAATATATTAAGAACAAAAAGAAAAAGCTTAAGGATGGGTGAAATCGGATGAAGAGCATGCCTACCTGATATATATACCTCACAAACAAAAGTAAATTACAGTAAGAAAATACAAATCTGTAAAACTGGAGTTTTGCATATAACCTTATATTTACTAATAAATGACAAACTTTAAGATAGGATGGAATCAGATGAAAATTACACCTACCTTTAACACAAAAGTATGCTTTCGAAGGTATGTTTGAAGATTTTGCGTGAGAAAATATAAAGCCATTTTGTTGAAAATCGTCAAATGAAATTATTTTTAGCAAAAAAAAAAATAATAAAATATATATCTCAAAATCGTTAACATCTGCTGAGGATCACCCCTACCTCGCAACCAAAAATATATATATCAATATGTAGGGTATATAACATACTTAATTCACTTCAATATTTTTTTTTTTTTTTTTTTGGTAAGCAGCAATGTGCATAGTAAAGTTGGTGTTGGTTTAAGAAAACAAACAAATAAAAATCCATTAAAATAAACATCTAACGTCAGTTCAATATTAATACCATAAGTATGACTAATAATTATTCAATGGAAATATGCATGAATCTTTTATATTGATATGCAATAATTAAATATGTGAGTTTTTATTAAAATTTTGCCGGAAATAATTATAATATAATTTGTTTAAATCAAATTATTTGTAACGATAAAAATAAAATAATAAAAATATCTAAGTTTTAAAGAATGATCGTATAATATTAAAGTTATATGTTACATCTCTTTCGATGGAAAATTTATTTCTATAAATATAAAATATAAATATAAAAATTGTACCTAAACAACTCATAATATAGTTTATAGTCCAAAGGCACTAGACATGTACATTTGCTTATCGTTTAACAGCACAGCTAACCCAACTAACATTATGATACTAATAATATAGATTTATATTTAAATAAAAAAAAAACACAATCAAATACAAATGTCACACTATGTTATCGCTAAAAATTATATATAGTTCTATGTAGTAGAATGTGCATGCAGAGAAAGAGTGTACTGTGTAAGCTCGATTTTCATAATACATACTCGTATAAATAGAAAAATAAAATAAAATATTTATAAAATTCATATATACATATTTACATTACTTTTGCATAGCAAATAAATAAAAATGAAAAAAAAATGATTGATTTGTTTTCAATACGATAACAAACTGAAAATGGAGTATTTCAAATCAAAGGAAATAAAAAGAATTCAAAATATGACAATTCATCATTTGTATTCAATTACTTATACTTATTATTGTTTTACAAATACAGTCGACCACCCTTAAACATGTATTTACCTATACATGCACACTTAAATGTTGAATTAATATATTTTTTTATTTATATTATTACCTGTTGTCTCATTTGTTATTTACCTTTACACTTTTTTTCTACCCAACTTCACAGGTATCCACTAATTAAATCCCAAAAAAAAAAATGCATATGAGTGTTAAAAAAAAAGAGTAGGGCTTAATGGTTTTAAATGGACTATGAAAAAGCACAAATTTTTAAAGAAAACATCAACAACAATAACAAAATTTTTCATACAAAACGAGAGGTAAAAAACAAAATAATCAAAAAAGTTAATCTTCATTTTTATACACGAAACTTTTAAATTACGCATTTTATTGTGCGTGACTCTATTATTTTATTAAGCAAATTTATTTTGCAATTCTTTTAGATTCACTCCAATTTTTTGTTCCTTCGTCACAGTTAAATTACACATTTATTATGCAAATTTTATGTAATTTCTTTATATAAAAATATACCATACTATATATTATGAAACAAAAAGAATTAATACTCGCCAAACGTGTGTATATTAGGGAGGCTCAAATTTCTTGCGAAAAAAATGATATAATGGCGGTGCAATACGTTGTAACCATCGAAGAATTGTAAAAGCATTATATATACGAAACTAGTTCAAAATACGAAGATAAAAAAAAAAACAACAAAACATCTAAAAACACATAGTATTTTAACATATTCAATAAAAGTCATTATGTCATTACGTCACATCAGTTCGCATTTTTTGTTTTACCATGAGTCAAATGAGGTAAGTATGATTGCAGAGATATTATGTATACTCTTACAAAACAAGAACAAGAAGAAACAAAACACAACAGCATATACGATTTTGACATAATCATTAAAACTCCTCATGTCAAAAGAAACAGAAATTCACGTCAGTTCATCTTCAGTAAATACTTTTATCATTTATCATTTCCTGAAGCGATAGAATATTTTTATTATTATGAAATTGGATTTTCAACAGACGTTTTGTATTTGCTTTAGACCTTCCGAAGGCTTGAAATTTTAGACCAATATTTGTTCATATTTAGGCATGTTTTTGCTATCGACTTCGCCGGCAAGTGACTTGACCCACCCTAATATACCTATATTAAAATAGCTACATAGTAATAAGTCATAAATATTTTATTAATAGCTTAAAATGATGCAAAAACACAAACAACTGCAGAAACAAGAACAATAAGTCGCAAAAGGCGATAATAATTTTCGTCATAATGCACGTCTGGCATATAAAAAAAAATAGATTTTTCATTTAAAAAAAAAATATATATAGAGGTAAAAACACATATAAAAATACATATATAGCTACATTTATGGTGCTTGTCATCATGCCAGTCGTCGTCGTCGTCGTCGTCGTCATCATCGACGTTGTGGTAGTCATCGTAGTATAATTACAAAAGTTCAAAAGAAATATTACTACAACAACAACAACAGCAATATTAAGAAACGATATCGTTGACAGCAGCGTCAATAATAATAATAATAATTATTATTATTATAAGCAATAATAATAAAATTAAGGAAAACATATATAAAAAAATCTCCTTACAGTCGGCTGGGGCCGACCAAATTATACCCTGCATATGTAGAGGTATATATAAAAAGTTTGCTCGTATATCCATCCTTTTCTTCCACTACTTTGTATAGGACCTACATTAAGAAGCAGGCGTACCTCACCAATTTTGGAAGATCAATTTCTGACTATAATACTAAACTACATAGGTTGCAATGGGTTGACCTAGACGTATTAATTAGTAAGTTATGGTTGTTTTAATGTTTAAGATAAATCCGAGACTTTGTACGGAAGCTATATAAAAAGTGGGCGTGACGTATCTCTTTCTGGTATATCTAATTAATTTTTCAATATCAATCCACACCTTAAATTTGGTTGTCCTACGCTAAATGGTTTGTAAGTTATGGAGCTTAAAAGTTTTAGTTTAATTCCCTCGACTTTGTATGGGAGACCTATGAAGGAGTGGGCGTGGCACACTGATTTTCTGCCAGATTATTTCCGACTACGATATTAATCTAAGTGTCAATTATGGTTATTCTAGATGGAAGATTGCCGAAGTTACAGCTATTTCAATTTAAAATTTGTATGGGGGCTACGATAAACAGTGGTCGTGGCGCGCCCATTTTCTGTGAGCCAAGTTGCTCGTACAGTACTAATCCATACCTTAAATCTCGTTGCCCTACGCTAAATGGTTTGTAAGTTATGGAGCTTAAAATTTTAGTTTAATTCCCTTGACTTTGTATGGGAAACTCATGAACGAGTGGGCGTGGCACTTTGATTTTCTGCCAGATTTTTGCCGACTACGATATTAATCTAAGTGTCAATTATGGTTATTCTAGACAGAAGATTGACGAAGTTACAGCTGTTTCAATTAAAAATTTGTATGGGGGCTACGATAAACAGTGGGCGTGGTGCGCCCATTTTCTGTGAGCCTAGTTGCTCGTACAATACTAATCCACACCTTAAATTTCGTTATTCTACGCTGAATAGTTTGCAAGTTATAACCGGTAACATTTTTTTAATTTCCGCAACTTTGTATGGGAGACCCAAAAAGGAGTGGGCGTGGCATACTGATTTTCACCCATATTATTTCCGACTACGATGTTAATCTAAGTGTCAATTATGGTTATTCTAGAGAGAAGATTGTAGAAGTTACAGCAGTTTCAATTTTAAAGAAGTACAGACACTTTGTATGAGAGCTACGCTAAAGGCGTGGCTCATCCACTTTTGGTGAGGTTATATAGTAGTATAATATAAGTCTATGTGCCAAATATTGTTGTCCAAAGTGGTATATTATGTGAGTTATAGCAAGTTAAATATTTTGAAAATTTCGAGGTTAGTCGCTTTGAATGCTTGGTGTGGGCGTGGTTATTGACCGTTCATGCCCAATATCAATCCCCTCCGTACCCTTGGATCATAGATTACTTATGCCAAATTTCATCGAAATAGCTCAATATTTACTCAAGTTATCGTGCGAACCAGCCAGGTGACAGACAGACGGACGGACGGACGGACGGACGGACGGACGGACGGACGGACGGACGGATGGACGGACATCGTTAAATCGAAAATTTAATCGACGCTGATCACGAATATATATCTATGTCTATATCTCCGGAGATTCCTTCAAGTGGACACAAACATCTGACCGAAATGAATATACCATGCATATTGCATTATGCAGGGTATAATAATCAATATTTGTGTATTGTTGTATTTGCATTTAAATCATAAGAAACAACAACAAAAATATTTTTCATACATGTAAATATATATAATTACATACATATATGTATGATGTTTATTTAAATATCAAAATATGAAAGGCGCCACGATTATTTGTAAGTACAGTAATCTATGTACGTGTGCGTATTGATAAATTGTGGCTGATTTGTATATTTCTACATACCAATACCTACAAATGAATGTACGCATGTGTGTATACATGTTAATCATTTTATTTAGGAGTCATACATCGTTCAAGGTAATTTCAAAGAGATTAATAAAATAAATAACAATTTCTTTTATTTTTTTTTCTTTTGTCTTCTTCTTCTTTAACTTTTTGGATATGAGTCAAGTTGAGACGATGAGAACAACGTGTCGATTTTGTTGATGTGAATTTTGTTGGTTATTGATCAAATTCATGATGACAATGATATGATGATAATGATGTTGATGATGATAATGATGTTCATGATGATGATGATGTCAACATGCTTGATAGAGAGATTAATAAAATACACATTTTATATATTTTCAATTAAAAATAGAAGTAAATAATTTTTCAACAACAACATTTTTTAACAATGCATTAGTAATGCTTGCCTATTTATACATATATTTGCTATGTATTATGTTCCGTGTTAAATTATTATTTCTATTATTACCTATTATATTCTATAAATTTTGCACGATTGATTTATTTGATTTATTTTTCGTGTACGCGTATATATCTCTAAATACAATAGATATCTATCACTATATAATCCCTCCAATTATACTCTTTGACATTAGAAACAATTGTTTGTGGAGAATAAATCAACTTTTTGAAAAAAATTCATAATTTTTATGAATAAATACTTAATCACTTTTTTTTGGAAAAGATTTATGCGTTCAGCCAATATAACCTACAGTTCAACAATGACAATCAATTATAGACACAAGTAAGCATGTGACTACCATTGAGTAGGTTTATATTGTATATACACTACATACTATATATAGCTCGTTTATCATACGACTGCTGTTAATTAAGAACACATCAACAATAAGGAGAATAAAGGTTTGGTCTAAACAATCAACAAGCAACAGTTGTGCACCCACACAAATGCATAAATAATTGTAAAATTAAATTCTTTCCCTAAGACACTCACACACACAAATGCTTATAATACAAAACAAATATTAAGAAATAATTGAAAAATCATTAAAAAAAATACAATTTGTGCAATTTTTATGCAATTCCAAATGCAAAACATTACTTAGCGTGCTTAGAAGAGTACAATGTACTCGTAGTCGTCACTGCAAAACAAACCAAATAGTATTTGCATACTTATATTGTAGATATGTGTCCACAATATATGTATGCAGAACTAACAATTCGTTCTGCAAACATACACTAGTAAATACCGTGTACTATCAACTGACTAGTACTACCATATTTGAAGACCTTGTACGTGGGCCGTGCTACCACCACTGTCACTGCTATACGACGATACAGCACACACAATTTGCATATTAAATAAATACAATAATACTATGTATTCGTAAAATAGAAAACAACAACAAAAATAATATCTAACTAAATGTAATTTATATACAGAATATTCATAGTACCATACATATAAAATAAAGCTAAGAAGCTAAGCAATAATAATAACAACAAATATCAACGACAAAGTAAGAAACAAAACATAGGAAAAAAAATGGTGAAAAAACCAAAAATTCAAAAAAACAAAAATATATTAAGACTGAAATTAAAAGAAGCAAACTAAAACGAAATTCACATAGTTGCGCGTTAATTTTATATATAAAAGTTGAAATAGACAAGAAATAATGATTAATAAACAATATAGGTATGCACACATACATATAATATTAATAGTTATAATGAATATATGAGCATATTAAGTGGGCGCTTAAAATTGATTCTATTATAAGTAAATAAGCAAAATAGTAAACAATTTGAAAAACACGAATTCTAAAATTTCGACATATTTCAAATAATCAACTTCAATAACATGTTTACAAATCAAAGTCATGAGTTTAAGGTGAGAATTTACTCTAAAATGTTAGACGGTTGCAAAAGTTTATTCCAATTTTTTTGATATTTCATATGGAGATATTCCAACTCAATCAGCAGCCAAAACTGGTTAATATCTAAAAAAGTTGATAAGTTGCTTTCAGACAATATCACTCGCACTTTAGTAAATTAAAATTTGTTTTATTTCAAACTAATAATAGTTAGTATCCTAAATCTTGCTAATTCTGACAAGTTCTGACCTTAACATTTGTACATTTGTACATTTCAAACAAAATTTAGGAAATTTGATATCGAATAATACTCAACAGAATACTGAAAAAAAATCATCTTATTGAATATTTTCGACAACAAGTAACATTTGTTGTAGCATCTGTGATATTAGGTCTCATGAAAATACAAAAATAAATGATTTCCGCTACAAGTTCGAAAATCACATAGATCGAGCTTCTCCTCTAACATAGATGTGCATGATATGTTTTTTTGAAAAGTAATTTTACATAAATTTGTGAAATCATCTTTTCTGAATTTGCTCTCCGAAACCGTTCAAAAGCACTTTCATTGGAAATTGTTATTACGAAAGAATTTTCGGAAAGAAAAATAAATCAAATAAATAAATTTAGAAAGTAATATCTAAATATCAAGCATTTCCGTAAGATTATGGCAAATATACTGAAAATTGTATAAATGAGTACGACAAAAATTTTATACAATTACCAGAAGTAGTCTTCTACATGTGGATCAAAATAAAAATGTTACATCGAAATCATAAAGTGTAAATCAAGCATTTTAAAAATAAATAAAAAATTTGTCTTCAACATTTCCAATAAAAAAAAAGTGGGACAAACATTTGCATCAATACAATAGATTCATATCTATGGAATTATTTCGTTATTTTAGTCATATCTAAGTAGCGATAAAGGCCATAAATAGAGAACAATATGAGTATTTAAATATGCTGATGAAAGAGAGAATAGGTATTGAATATTGAATACGAGTAAAATAATCAAATTACTTAATCCAAAAAAAAAATTTTTGAAAAAAAACAAACTATTTTATTTAAAATACTTTAGACAGTTATTTGAATAAAACTGAAAAGTATTTTGTTTAATACAATACATTAATAGAATAAATTAAAAAACATCAACGAAATTCTACGGTTAATAGTACAAATTTAAAAATGACATCCATCGGAAAATGACACCAACAGTTTTGAGTAATATTACGAGGTTTCTACTGTACATAATACCAGCATTACTAGCTATAGTAGTAGTACACAACAAATCACAATTGCCATCATTTCACGGTCATTGCGCTCTAATGCTGTCAATTTTGTATGATAAAAATATGTACATACGAGTGTAACCAAATTTAACTCAAAAAAATCATTGCTATGATTTCATACAACAATGACTATGTTGTACATAGTTACAGAGATACATAATGCTAGTGTTGGTGCCATTAGTATTGCTGCTGCTGCTGCTGCCATAATTATTGCACTTGTATATAGTAGTTATTTATTTGTTGTTGCGAATTTTTTGCGGTTATTTAAATTTTATTACACTTGTGTGTGTGTGTGAATATATCATTTCATTCATTAAAGAATCAAGCAAAAAATACATACATAGTATCAAATCACATACCGCGAAAAAAAAAATAGCTACAAAATACCTGTGATTACATTTATATCAATATGTATGAATGTGTATTTCTAAATTGTGGTATTATCTATTTGTAACGGGCACCTATACTGGTACATACATACATACATATATAAATAGAGTATAGACGGTTAATACTAATATGTTCACTGATAAAAGCTAACCACAGCGTCAATTTTTATTTCCTGTGGCCGTTCTTAATTGCCATTAATTATGTTTCATTGTATTTGTGTATGTATATGTGTTTATAAATTCATATTAAAGACACTCATACACACCCCAACACAATTATACTCATATGTATGAAAATTGCACAAATTATTGGTAATTTTCATCTATGTAATGAAATTATTTTTGCGATTTGCTACTGTAATTTTGCAATGTCCCCCAACTCAAACTCGCATACACACGGCTATAATTATGTATGTGCACAAATAATGAATAAATCACCTTCCAGCACACACACACACACAACAACAATGACGGGAAATAACTAAAATCACATAAAATCATCAAATTATTAGCAATCAAATATAGTAATGTGTTAACTTAATTGTGGTAATTCAACATGGTAATTATTATGATTTTGCTTTAAACAATCATACGTATGTATGTGCATGTGAAATTGATAAATTAAACATAAGCAAATACTAATAATAATACTCAAATAAACGCCCTTCAAATAATATTGGCCACAATGTTTAACACAAAATACATAATAGCTACCTGCATGCAGTTTTACATATGAATTTAATTACAATATTATACATAATGGTGTACACAAAGTTATCAAAGTCAAGTTAATATATTTGTATATATCAATATATTGTATATTTATCATTTATATCACAAAATATTCAATGCTCATATGCGAAAACAATGCTGTGCAAATTTATAGTACATACATATTATTTCGAGGCTTGGTCATATTTTTGATATCGAAATTACCTTGTCATTTTCATTCATACATTTAATCATTTATTATTCATTTCAATATTTTATTTGCAAAATACACAAGTTAACTTGCATACGTAAATATATATGTGAATATTAAGTTGATTGTTCATTCTACTCTACTGTCATTTTGGCTCCCTTGTGTCATCCCTGTTATGTACTCTTCAAGTGTTTGATCAACATCAACAATAAACTTCTCATTGACCATAAATCACATCAATATTTTTCCATGTATATGGGAGCGTATTATATATATATTTTCACAAATATTTATACAATTTGATTGATGTCATTGCGTAAAAAAATTGAACAGTTGCCGTTGCCACAGATATGATATGTGGGATACACAGGTATGGTATACATTTATATATATATATATATATATATATATATATACGTATTTTCGTATATGAGTTCAAGATGTATGTGTACAACATGCATACAAATAATTCAGTGTTGATACAAACATGTACACATGTATATAGCGAAATGTAAATATGCATGCATTCAAGTATTTATGTACATATGAAAAGTGATGATTTATTTATTTAATCGTATATAATTAATCATGCATTTCGAAATAACAAGATTTAAAATGTTATCAAAAATATTGGAAATATTAAAAATATTAAATTCAATACCCACTAGTAATCAGGTAGCATGAAATATATTGGGTTGTGGGAGAAGTCCATGCGTATTTTTCGAGTAATTGTCATGGCTCATTTATTCATGTATAGAATAAATATTAATTAATGATATTTTATCCGTTTTAATGGATTTAATTTTAAATTTACTTTTTAAATTAAATTTTACATTTGTAAAAGCGAGTGGGTGCCGTAGCTCAGTGGTTAGTGCGTTGGCCTTCTGATTTGTTTGTCGCGGGCTTAATCCTCGGCTGAAACATAACAAAATTTAATATCGAAAAGGTTTTTCTTTCGAACGATACCCACCTGCCGGCAAGAATTGACAATTTTTCCTGCAGTAATATTTTGCCAAAAAAAGGCTTCTTAAAAAAGCTCTGTTACAAAACTAAGTTAAAGTGATGTCACGAGGGTTCTGTCGTTCAGAACTGGATAATATAAGTAGGTCCCTTCTAATGCTGTCCAAATTTAACACTCACAACAGTATTGGAATAGCAGCTCAGTGGTATCACAATGGAACTTTATGGCCTAAGTGTATCCTTTCAGAGAGAGGGCAACCACAAAACCTAACCTAACCTACATATGCAGTGAAACTCAAATATTTTACGATCAATGAGTTTTGGGCTGCCTCGTTATACTAATTAAATACGTTCCACAATATTTTTGTCGTAAAGCGAAAAGTCGTATAAATATTCAAATGTAATTAGATTCGTTTCAATTTCATTATAAAATAATTTTATGAAAATTTATTCATTTCCTTTTTAAGATCAATTTATCATTCAAGAAAAAGCAGCAATTGTGTCTCGAGTTTAACTGGTCAAAAGTTTTGCAACTCTGTAACTTGCTAATATTTTGCTCTTTTTTTAAATTTTGTATAGAAAGCAACAACAACAATTTGTTGTTGTGTCTGCCTCCATAATATCGACCTAACGACAACTACAATTAAGGTCGTATGAATTTTTTTAATATTCAAATTCACTTCACTTTGCAATTATTCACTTTGAGAAAAACCAATAGCAAAAATTATAAAAAACAGCTGTTTCATGCATTACGGTTAACTGTCATGTATGAAATATTAGTTTCGTAGTACTTTTTCTATGAGCAGTAATTCAATACCATTATAAGAACTAGCAAGTTTTAAATCGTTCTATTCATAATAAATACGACTACATACTACTAAAAATATAGTTTGTATTTATAGTGTTCTTGTTAATATTATTTTTCACACTAAATTCTAAATTTATTTACTTATCTATAACACGCTCGTATGTTCTGACACAGTTTTAAACATTTTTTTTTCTTTTAATTTTTTTTTTTTTTTTGTTAATGCAAGTACTCGTACTATATTTCACAAATGTTTTGTTTGTTTTGCTTATCTAATCAGTAATAAGAACAAAAAAAAATTATTTAGTAATATTTACTAGCTACTATAATATTCGATTACAATTATTATTAAATAATAAAATTTTATTGAATTTCTCAATTTTTTTTTTTTCATTTTCAATATCAGCTTGTTAATATTATTTTTTTATAAATTTACATATGTTCATGTGGATATTTTTATTCAACAACTACCTGATTGTACACAATAATAGCAGCAACGTAGAGTAAAAATAACATCAATTAGTCATCAATTTACATAAATGGGAACAAAAGTCATTCGTATGTTGATTTTTGTTTACATTTTCACATTTCTAAACAACAGCAAATAATAAATAAACAGAAAATAGGTGCACGTCGTATTGCGATAGGTGGTGAGCAATAATCAACATCATCATCATCAGTATCATTCATTCATTATTATAATGACGACGGTGATGATGATGATGATGATAATGATGATTATAATGTGCACATCGACGCTGAGACAACTGCAGCCGCTAAAGGTTAATTATGCAGAAAGGGAATTTTGAACTTAAACATTCTTTCTTATTGTTTTTAATGAAGGTAGATATTATACCGTGTATGTATATATTTAAGTACATATGAGTACATGTATATATTGTAATTTATAAATATGTACGTGTGCACTAGTATTTTAACAAAGCAAGAAAATCGTATATTTTGTTTATGCGTTTGTTGATTTGTTTTGTGAATACATGTCAAAGTACAGCAATGCGAAGTATGAGTTTCAAATTCAAATGAAATTGACAGCGAATTAACAGACAGACAATATTGTAGGTGAAGAGGGAAGAACGACGCTGTAGCAACATTTACAGAGTGAAAATATGCTCGGCGTATTTTCTTTTCATTGTTGTTCTTGTTTATCATCATCATCATCATCATCATCATCATATCACACAAATCTCACATACACACTCTAATGTTGACAATGACGATAAATATAATGATGCATACACATTAAATGTTGTTGATATTGCAGATGGTCATGTTGAAATAAAAAGTGAACACACCCAAACCATCAACCAAGAAGATCAAAAGCAAAAAGTTAATTCTAGGTATGCATATCGTTACGACGAGCGTTATTACAACGATTATAATAACTTTGGTAGTATATGATACATTAGATATGTACAAAAAATTTAGGGGAACTTTAGATTTGCCCTTTTCCTTTGGATGTAAAGTTTTTGTAAACATTCTGTGAAAAAGAATAAAATATTCAAAGTCAAAAATTGAATGAGTGACATTCTAATACTCACTTAATTGTGAAATTTATGTAATTGACAGAATTTTTAAAAAATTTCATTAAAATTGTAGTTTCAAGAGTTAACAGCCGAATATAATGTCATCAACGCTGTTATCCAATATTAACATTGACTTAACAGTGAACTGGATTATTAACAGCAATGTCAATAAATTTCAGAAAAAGAATTCTAAGCATTTGAACACCTCTAATGTACATGTACATGCGTGTAGTGGATATACCTCAAGGAGAAAAGTGCAAGTAAATTTCATTCCACTTAAAATACTATATATATCTAAATTTACCTTTATATGTATTACACTATTTACATATGTACATTACATGAGTATATAAATTCATGTACACAAACTCGTTTATTTAAAAGAATGAAATATTTGATTAAGCTAGTAACTACAACTACTGACAAGAAATAATAGTGCATTTGTGATGATTGAGTTTTGGGTTCGGGCTAAAATTTCGATAGAACTATAATCAAAATTGATTTTAAATAACCCAATATGAATAATATATTTATGATTTCAATTGTTCTAGCAATTTTGAACATTTTCGAATTTAGTTTTCACAAATATTTGAGTTGAAATTCAAAAAACTCCTAATCAGACATATGTTATCCATTACAACTAAAGATATGTCTACATACACGCGTGTATCTACTGTATAATTTTTGAAAAAGAGGTTAGTAAAATATAATGAAAAAAAACCTCAAGATAATTCTGTTTATAATACAGTACATTAATGGAACCTCTTGGACGCGGGTAATGCACCACTACTACTATTAAACAATGAATGTCAGCAATCATTTCTAAAAATTTGTAGGAATTTTATCAAATAAATATATATATATATATATATATATATATATATATATATATATATATATAAGTACTTGCACATATGTAGAGTACAGACATACTATGGCTCCATGCAACATACATACATGCATATCTCTATGAAGTCATTATATATATATATTTTTTTAATTCTATTTATTTATAAGTATTTACTTACATCTTGATTCTTTATATATGTACGTAGAAAAGGCTTGTATCTAAATCTTTCTTTCATGTAATCCACACCAACACTTTGCCTTTTTTTGTTTCTATCTCAAAATATAATAATTTTGGGTTTTTTTTATTTTGGGAAAAGCACTTGTAAAAATGATTATTTTCATTCGTTGTTGTTGTTGTTATAGTTGTAAATGTTGAATTGAAATGATAATAAATAAATGCTTGAATTTTTCGAATTTTTATAATAAATTTTGAATTATTTGAATTATTTTCGTTTTTCTTGCTCACTTTCTCGTATATTCGTATTTTCACATGAAGCGCAGCAAAATTAGGAATATATTATTTTTGTAGATCTGCAAGGAAAGAAAAATTATAAAAGAAACATTTATTAGAGAGAAATATAAGTAGTTATATTGGTATTACTAGTAAAGATCTGAGATAATAATTAATAAATATTTAAGTTGAGTTAGGAAATAATTCAGTAGTGTGAAGACATAATGACCCTTGGGTTTGATCACATATTGTGTCCAATTAACAGACATCTCGTTGTAGAATTTTAAGACAAAGCAATCTTCTTCAAGAAAAATTCTATTTTTGAAGTATTATTTTTGATACACTAGTTCTTAATATTATTTCAAAGGTCTCAATACTTTCAACATTTAGAATTCCGACTAAGTGATGAAGTCTGTTTTTTAATAATTTTTCGCTTTCATTTTGTTTCAGTTTCTTAAAATAGACTTAAACGGTTTCTGTTTTTATTTAGTTATTATTATTTTTTTTTTTTGTTTTTTTTTTCTTTATAAAATGTATATACAATAAAATCTTATGACAATTATATATACAAAAATACAAGGTAATGAAAAATACGTCCTCATAAGAAATTCAACATAAATGGAAAAAGTATCACCACTATTACTTACAATTAAATCATAAAAAACTTATCGATGCAATGGTAGTCAAAAACAAATAAATAGAAAAGAAAACAATAAACAAATCATTAAATAGAATATGAAATTTATATCAGGAAGTAAAATGCAATAAATTATACACATTAATACTTGCTTTGATGTACCTAAGTACGATGAAGTTGCTTTTATATAAAATACGAGTTGAACAAATCATATTTGTTGTGAGCCAAAAATGATATCAATAACTTATAGAATTATTATATAATTTCTATTAGCTCATATGAGAGGAGAGAAAAATGTAATGGCAGAATTCTAAACACACAACTTATTTTAGACTATAAGACCAACTCAAGGCTTTGCGCTCGGAATAGTAGTGGTAAACATTATATTTTTCAAAAATTAATTTTACAAAATTAATATCTCGTAATAAAACACTTTTCAAAATTTTCGATTTTCCAGTTAGAAATATGTAATAGACAGAAACAATTTAATTAAAGCCCCTTTTTTGTGCCAATTTTAAAATAAAATAAACAACAAAAATTAATTTGTTATATTTAAAAGCCAAAAGAACGCAATTTATAAAAATTTCCTAAGCAAAAACATAAAAATTAAAAGTATATTTTATTTCCAAGTAAAATAATTAAGCATTCTATTCATTTATCAAAAACAAAACAAACAGATATAGCAAAAAATGTACTACATTTTGAAAAAAAAAAATATATTACAAATTTTGTTCAAATTTCCTGTTTCTTCTAGTGAGCCACATCTGTCTCTATATTACCAAAATGCAAGAACATAGCTAACATTAGAAATAATGACGACGATATTCCATGTATGACATACTAAAATAGTAGGTATGATATACTATAGTAGATACGATAGATATATCGATAAAAAAAAAATATACCGTATTCCATATATATATTTACTTACATAACGTTTGGCAGTTAACATTTTAATATTGAACTCTAAATAAGGTAAACACAGTCAAAAGCTATGTTATAAATGAAAAAAACTATTATAACAGTAGGTATACCATATATTTAAGTTTATTTATTTTTATACATATTATTTTGCTATGCAGTTAACTTACAATGTAAAATAGCATAAAACTGAAAAAGGAAAAATACCGAAATACTACTTGAAAATGAATAAAATGACGCAAAATATGTACAAATATTATACAGCCAGTTGTATCAAAAGATCATTTGAAGGCATTGCAAGCATGTGATACCCACATACATATGTATATGAACGCTATATATGTACATTCGTATGAAACAACTTCAAGTAGGCCTACTGCCAGGGCTGGATTCAGGGGTGGTCAAAGTGTTTATCGATACAATGCGCCATGCAATGGGCAACATATAAATGATCGGTGTGTGGGTGCTTTTGAATCGATCACTTGAGGCGGTGATTTCATGAGAAATACCAAGGCGTACATGCACAGAAGTTCGCTAAGTTTTTCCGTAAGGATGAAAAAGTATAAAATGAAGGCAAGTAAGATGGCAAAAACTTTTCCGTCCAGCCCTGCCTAGAGCAATAAAATATATAGAATAGAAAAAACGTACTCATACATATGTATGAACTTATTACATTGTAAATATGTATGATATTATGATATTTGAGAAAAAGAATTGAAATAAAATTATGAACATAAGATAAAAATAAATACAAAAATTGAAAAATATTACAGCATTATACACACACTTACAAAGCAAAAGTAGAAATGAGGGAAAAAGCAAGGAAAAATCTCATGAAACTGAAGGAAAAATATTATACTCATAATAATGGAAAACACATTAGCAACATATGACTGTTGTATAAATGTACACAGGCATATAGAAATGTGTCTGTAGAAGGAAAATCTGTAATAAAAAACAACAACAACAAAGTATCAAAGTAGGAACACCAGCAGCCAAGCAGCAGCAGCAATAGCAAATGCGCTATTCTAAAATCATTGCAGTACTCAACATAAACATAATTCAAGCTGTTTGTGATTGTTGCTGTAGTTCTTGTTGTTGTTGTTGTGGTTATTGTAATTGTTAAAGTTTTTTATTCTATTGTTGCAGCAATCATTGTAACTGCGGCTATTGCTGCTGACTATTTGGTATTGTTTTCGTTGTTAGAAAACTAATGTTGTTCGTATGTTGTTGAACAATTCAACATGAGACGCAAATAGCATAAATTTTACAATGTCGAGTTAAATAAAACAAAAAATCCACACACACATACACACAACCACAATAACAACAAACTAGAATAAAAAGCAGAAACTAAACAAAATTACAATATTTATACCTAAAAAAATAAAAACAACAATGTAATAAGAAGAATAAAAACAAAATGCATTTAATACAAGTCCAGTACAATATATTGTATGAAAGTATTAACAAAAACATGCACGAGGCTACCTCTATAATAATTACGTGGCAGCAACATACTCTCGTACAAGCAGTGACACAAACAAACAGCAAAATGAAAATGTAACAAATCTTTCTTTCATTGCAAACGTGCAATAATTTAACACAATTCTCAATCACTGTTGTTGTTTTTGTTGTTCGGACTGTTATTATTATTATTATTATTTCTACACATACATACAGATACATACATACATATGTATAATCTGGAACATCAACGATCAAATGACTTTGCCATCGATCGATCGAATTGATCGTTTGAAATTTTTCATGTTAAATAAATCAATGTTGTTGTTGTTGTTGTAATTTCCGCTTGCATATAGCGCAATGAGATACAGATGCGATCAAATGTATGTATGAAGAAGTATCTACATACCTATATGATTGTATATGATCATCTGTGTCCGTATGCATGTATGTACATTGTACATATGTACAATCGAGAACACAGAAAATGATTTGTAATTCAAATTTCGTAAATCGACGGAAATAAAATTACATTTTTTATGAAATCACCGTTTGCTCGATTTACATATAAAATACGCTATTACACTGTTTACTATTTCATTTATGTTTTTTTTTTTCATTTTCCAATTCTAAAAAAAAAAATATATATATATATATACAATTTATACATGTACTTTCTCACTTGTTTTGCTTTTTTAGTTTTTGTTTTTTATGTTTTACTACTCTCATATGTGTGTAGTTCAATGTAAAACAACATTTATTAATCGCATTCGACAAACAAATAGAATGTGTATATTTGTGATGTTATTTAGAAATGATTGCAAATACCTGAATTTGTGTTTACATATGTATTATGTATAGAATTTATTAATTTCAATTTTTTAATACTATTGAGTTTTCAGCCTTTTCAGAGTGGTGAATCTCAAGGTTCATTATGCCGCGATCATGGAATGATAGCTTTCTCTCTGTGAGAAATTGAATGAAATGCTTTTCGAAAGTCATATCGAAATCAAACGAGTTCTCTCCTTAATCATTTTACAAGGAACAAAATATATAGTAGTAGAGGCTTTCGACGAGTCCCCCAATTTGTGTGAAGTCTCGCATTGTCATTTCTGGCTATTTTTCTATTAGATATCTGTTCCAATCATAAAATTGATGGAAATATACTTCTGAACCAAATGTCGCTTGTAATTCCATTATACAATTTGAAAATTGTTCGCTGTGGACGTTATTTGAACAGCATTTTTACTACTAGAGCACTTTGTTGCCCAAAAGTTGGCTATCGCAGAAGTTGATTCGATTTTAAGAAAGACTTCTTTCCTATCATGAGCAATCAAACTATTGAGCTTACTGATGAATCCCACACTCTTGAGATAATCATGAATGATCGTATGATAAATATTTAATGTCCCTGTGATGTCACTGTAGCTATAGTATGTAGCTTTGCTTCGATCAGTGCATTTTTTTCTTCATAATCAGTTTCAAGTAGAATTATTCGAACGAGGAACATCATTTACAACAAACTCTCTGTCGTGAGATTTAATAAGCCCCCTCTAGTAATATGAATTTTCACGGTAATGTCTTGACTTAAATTGACTTTACGCAAATAAGAAAATAATATGTGATTGGGGAAGAGTAATACATTATTGGTTAGCTCAGATAGAAGTCCAAAACCCAGAAATCACTAAAATCACAAAAATCACAAAAAATCTCAGAAATCACGTAAAAACTAGTTCTCTAACCTCTCTTTCGTCTGTAAGATATCCCAAGTTTCTGACAAATTACATTTGACATGGGCCAAAAAAACAATGAATAGCGGTAGTGTGGTATCGCGTGGATGAATTTTAATTTTCTTACAATTTTACAACGAAATGCTACGTATATAGTTTTTTATTTTATTTTATGCAAAAACGGTGGCGTTCGAAATTTTTATTTTCCCAATATGTACAATATATGGCAAAAGTGGGCAGTTTGGATATCAATTCTCAACTTGATCGTAATGGAATCAAATCAAATAATTTTTTAAAATGAAATTTAAACTGCCATTCACTGAAATCTATAGCATTTGAAACGATTATGCTGACGCTAATATTGAAAAAATTCGATTACTGCCATTTATTGCAAATTATATCATTAGTTTTCCCTTGACAATCAAAAATTATACTTTATTTACATAAATAATTTATATAATAGATTCACTAAAAATATGAAATAAGTATATCACTCAGCTTCAACTTGAATTTCATTCCATATAAACAATTCAAAAAAGTTTACTTATAATAAATATAAATTCGTACATACACCAAAAGATCATACAAGTAGGTATCAAATAACTATAATAAACATATTTTAGTAACAGCAAACAATCAACAACAATGAATTATATTTGCACAAGTGTTTTTCTGTCTCTTTTTTTGTTCATTTTATTTATTAATTTATTTATTTTTTAATTGTTTTTATATATTTACGCATACATATATTTTTTGTTGGCACACATATTGGTATATGAGTTGTTTGCATACATATGTATGTATGTATATTTACGTGTTAATTAGTTGTTTATTTTATATTTTGGACATTTATTTATTTATTTATTTTTTAATTTTTTATTGTTGTTCTTAATTTTTTTAATTGCTTTTATAACTACTACTACCTATATGCTTTACTATAATTGCTGTTATTTGTGTTTATTATTAATTTTTCATATCTAAAATGATGATTCAATGAAATAATTTTCTTCTTTTACACTTAATAGCTATATTGGGTTCATATGTGCGTAATTTCATCTACCATATGTATATAATGTTTAAGCAAATACTGCAATACATTTTTATTCACTAATTTACGAAGCATAGTTACACATGGAAAGTTTACATAAAACATTCCTTGCACATTCTTTGTTCAATTTAGTAAATTTTTGAAGTATGGAATAAATAGTTGCAACATTTGTCTTCATTTTGTTCACGAAAAATCACATATGCGGCTTTTTGCTATAAGAAGTTTTCCAAGCAGAACGTGTTTTAAGCTTTTATTTGTACGAAATACGAATATATTACAACCTCACAATAGCAATAAATAATGAGAATAATAAAAAAGACTGGAAAAGAAAAGATGAAGAAAAAGACTCTTTCAAATAAAAAATCACAATAAGTACATATTTATTTCGTTTGGTTCATATTCGTCACCCAATTGCAAGCAACAACAATAATCAATAAGAATAATAAAAAAGCGATGAAAAAAAAAAACACGACAAAATTGAAAGTATGAAATTGTGAGAAAATTTTATATTCTCAAGCAATTGGTGAAATTAAAAAAAAAAAAGGCACACACAAATTTACATCACTAACAATGAATGACGAACCAATTAGAATATTTGTATGTATATTTATGTATTTAGTTCAGAATTCATACAAAACGAATGAATGCGTTTTGTTGTTATCGTTACGTTGTTAAATAACAATATGGGTGACAATGTGTGTGCAATGTGAATGCATAGTAGAGCAATAAGAACAACAAAAGTATGTATCACATTGATGTCGCAACACTCATAAATGTATGCGATGCAGCCAACAAAAAAATAAAAAGAAAAAAAATAAGGAAAACCCCTCTCTACTTGGTAACCGATTGACAAAACATCAAGTGAGAGGTATTATTACTAGCTTTCAGAAATAGTAGTAGCAATAGCAGTAATATTGGTAGTGGAAATATATGTACATGGTATAAGTAGTGTGACTAGCTCTTTTGTTGTTATTGAAATAGCTAAACTAACTGTAAAAATGAGCGCACACACAAAAAATTGTATAAGTCGATGCCAACAACAATAAAAATGGATGTGTACCAAATAGGTTATCGTCTTATTTGACCAAAAAGCGCACAGAACTCACGCATAGAGAGCATCAAAATATCAAACTTCACAACACAATTTTGTTGATAATACAAAAAAAAAATCACATGATTGTTGTTTTTCGCTTTATATAGAACCATTTTTTTAGGAGAATCTTTCATTTCTTCTTCCAAGTATTACTAATGTTTTCAGCCCACCCTGATTAGACTAATAAAAAAAAAATAAAATAAAATAAAATAATCACATCTAGTTCTATTTACCGTTAAGTGTTGATCGTATTGTATTCGTTATTGTAATTTAATTCAACGTTTGCACAATCCGGAAAAGAATTTTTTTTTCACTTACATTGAGAAATTCAAATTAATCACTTTAACACCAATAGAAAATAGAATTATAATTATTAAGTATTATTGATGTATGTAAGTACGTATTTCGATTTTCACTCTTTATCAATATTTTTTTCGTTTCTTGGTTTTCTTGTTATCGGAATTTTCGATTAATATTTGTAATACTTTTTTTGTTTTCGGAAAAAAAATTCAATATTCGCGTTCACAACACAACTAAATAAATATAATAATAATAATATTCAAATTTAATTAAATTTTCGTATATTTTTCTTTTTACAAACATTTTTCGACTCAACGCCTTTCATGCCTTTCATACACATGAATGGGACTACTTAATATAATTTTCGTTTCACACCGCCAACGATTCGTTACTGTTGGTGTCGTTATTGTAAATATACCTTGTTCTCCACTATTAAATTCCGCTCTACGGTAGATTTTCGACTTTTGTTGTTGTTGTTATGTTTTGTTTGCTTGTTGCTTGTTTGTGTTTTGTTGTCGTTTCTTTATTTATTTATTTTTTTTTGTAGCTCATTCATTTAATTATCAGCGATATTTCCGTTTTCATTAATAATTCATTCGTATTTCTTGTTGAAAATTTTCGTCGTAGTCGTCGTCATCGTCGTCATAGTGTCGTTTGCTTGTTGACAAAAAAAATGAATAAGAAGAAGGAAAATATGAAAAATAAATATAACAATTAATTCGTTTGTTTGCTTGTATGATATTCTTTGAAAATTGTGTTTTTTTTTTCCTTCAATTCTTCTTCTATTTCTTGACAAACAATTGCTTTCTTTATGCAATGCATATACCTTTTGCACAACACAAATTCTACATATGTAATTGTAGATAAAAGTTATCGTTCGATTTTTGTTTCATTCTTTTTTGTTTGTTTTTACATTACTGATATATCGCACACGACGCGACACACCATTACCGACCGTCAAAATCAACTTCACTCATTAGCATTCGATTGCCGACTAATTGTGTGATCGTGGTGCGATTTGTTCGCTGTTTGCAATTTGCTTGAGTGCTTCAATATATTTCATACTCAATTCATATTTATGTTTGATGTTTGAGTTGCACGTCTAGATGCGTAAGTTGTTTGAGCGTTTCTTCATGTGTTTGAGTATTTTACTTAAAGTTATTGGTTGCATTCCAACATGTTGGAAGTTATGAATATTGTTGACTTTAACTGCGATTATATTTTGTCTTGTTTCGTATCAAAATATATACGAATATGGCTGTGTGTGTGTATGTTGTACAACGGGTGGTGGCCGCCGCATTTGTTTGCGAATGTGGGAATCAAAACAAAATTGCTTACATTTTACGATTTGTTGTTGTTATAGTTACCATTGTTGCAGGTATGTATTAGCTTTTCTGGCATATGTCCAGGTATTGCTTGCTGTTGGTCAGTGTTGCTTGTTGTAAAGCTAGCAAATTTCTTTCAAAAGTTCTTTTAAATCAATTTATGCTTTTAAGATTTTAATATTTAAGTATATATATTTCGTGAGTATGATTAACGGTGGATAATTTGAAGTTTGAGCTTGAGCGAAATTTTTTATAATCGAACATTTGTACGTACCTACGATTTAGTAAGTAAAAATTTACTAAAAAAAAACATAATAGCCAAAATTTCAAATAATAGTTGAAAGTAGAACTCAAAATGTTTTTATTTTTTAGGAAAAACTAATTTTTTTATAATTAATATATATGTGCAAATTTAAATTTTAGAGAAAACATTAGAATCCTAATTGGAATGGCTGGGTCATATACGCCTGCATATCTAGCCATGCATACATGTATGACAGACAATAAATTTCATCCATTGTATTCATGACATATAAAGTACATAGATGATAATTCTCGTTCAGTTCAAAATAAAGCTACATAAAGGATTACTCCGAGCTTATGCTTTAATAAGTTGTAAATTTACATACCCAGCACAAGTGCAAAGTGGGTTTTATTTTCAATTTCAGTTCATTTCATATTCCATTTAGGACAACAATTTTTGACACGTTGTTTAATATTGTAGTACGTAAAAATTTCACTTGAATGTGTAGCTATTATAGCCGAACTTCATAGAATACCTTGTTCCTTTGCGTTAAAGTATATACCTGACAGCGACGACAAAAACGGTGTAAGCTGGCCCAATCAATACGTTTCACAGCGGATACAAAATCACTTGTTTCTTTTAAGCGTACGTACAATTTTCGTACCCAGCACAAGTGCAAAGTGGGTTTTATTTTCAATTTTAGTTCATTTAATATTCCATTTAGGACAACAATTTTTGGCACGTTGTCTAATATTGTAGTACGTTAAAATTTCACTTGAATGTGTAGCTATTATAGCCGAAGCCCATAGAATACCTTGTTCCTTTGCGTTAAAGTATATAACTGACAGCGACGACAAAAACGGTGTAAGCTGGTCCAATTAATACGTTTCACAGCGGATACAAAATCACTTGTTTCTTTTAAGCGTACCTACAATTTTCGTATTTGTTTGATTTTTATGAAATTGTATTTTATTTAATGAAATATGTTTGAACATCCATTTAATGCAATATTTAATATTTTTTTTATTTTATAATAATCATTATTGTTAAAATGCAACCCTGTTTGCCTCACTTACGCTAAAGATAAATTTTGGCCATCTTTTATACTTTACGTTGAAGGACACGGAGTGATTGGGCATCGCTTCATACAAATTCACATATTTTAACTCAGCTGTCAGTTGTGTATGACGGATTGGCGTATATAAAGTATTCTATGGGCATCGGCTATTAATTGTAGCTCCCATTCAAACCCGCGCTTTTCGTTTTACTTGAAAAAAATATCTAGATTAATATTTCAAAAAGAAATAATTTCACAAGAGATCAAAAAATGTTGTTCAACCTCAAAACCACCATTATATGCTCCCTTGTCTGGCTCTGGCTCGTTGAGCAACACCCCCTCTGAAAAGAACAAATGTCCATGTTACAATAAAATTTATCATTGATTCCAAGAAATGTTTTTTAATATACAACGAATTCGACTAGAATTTTTTCAAAAAAAATTCTCTCCCCATTGCTGATCAAATAATAATTCTGCTACAATTATTCATCAACTTATCAAGTTATTGTTAATATTTGATGAATGCTATAAAATCATTTTAAAATAGATATAATGTGGGTACCAACTCAACGATTCCTTTATTATATTGTATTATAAGTACTTGTACATTTGCATAACGCGCATGTACATTTGATAATAAATTATACCCAATTTCAAACAAATTCACTCAATTAACATATGTACACATTTCAAAGCATACGTAATATACACATTCAACACTACAACGACAGCTATTTATAACCAAATCTAATCTATTTAGCATGTTAACTCTAAAAGCACTATTATCAAATGCATTGAAATTCAAATTAATTCCAACATAAACAATTGCAATTCAAAATACAAAAAGAATATATTACATTTTCGTTATCTTTACCAAAATTTCTGTTTTCATTTACAATAAACATGATCATCATCATTATCATCATCAGTATAATTATGATCAGTATGAGAATCAACATTAGCATAGGAGCATATCTATCATAAAATGTATTTACTATACATTCCTGTTGGAAACAAATAGCGTTTACCTTTTTTCACCTGTTAAAATAGTTAAAATATTTGACTTAGACGAAATAATCAAATATAAATAGAACCTAAATATACGCACGATGAATGTGAGTAAGCAAACATGATTACATTCAGAGTGAATGTGTTTGTTGATATGTATTCATAAATAAAAGTGGCAACATCTTTAAAATGCATTACTTTTGTTAGTGGAATATTGCCATATTCTCAAAATATTTCACTTACGCTATATTTCAATATTAATTTTTTTTTTAACCCAAGATTTCTGCCTTGAAACTGTATATGAGTATGTATATTCACTACATCACAACATAATTAGAAAAGTAACAACAAGAATAATACGTAACAAATAAAAAGCGGGAGTGTTCGTATCTGATGCTTATTACGATATATATCGCTGTACTAAGAAGCATTTTGTTTGTCTCTAATCTCTTATCTGCTGAGATTAACAATTGCATTATGTATGACGAAATATCATTTTATGAGTTCTCAGAATTTATCTTAAACTTTTTGATATAGTAAGATTTTACTTTTATTATGTAGGTACTTACATACAACATAAAGATATATATTCACTCGGGAATGACTTGATTTTTGACATGTTCTATTACAAATAGAATTACAATATTAAAATAAATATGTATGTAAAAATAAATATCAAAAAATTAATTTTGACAGCTTGTTCACACTTTGATATTTATCTTCAGGATTGAATTACAGCAATGGAAGAAAAATAATAAGAATCATAAAATCTAAAATTATTTCCTCATGATATTTTCATAGCTGTGACATCCTAAGCTATAAGTAAATTAAATTATGAGCTTGTGAATAGATAGAAGTATTAGTTGATCCTTCTCAGAATCATATTAAATGAAATTTAAACTTTGCCCTTTGATAATGCACTGATTTCATTTTAGCCGACTTCATTGTTATTATAAATAATTACTTTGTCATTTAACATAAAAAATCCAAATATAAAGTTATACTTATATGATTGTTCATATATAAATAAATATATTCAAACATAGGGGAAAATGGGCTATTTTGGATTCCAATATTCTATAAAGCTGCAGATGATATATATATGAATTTATGTAAAAATATAGAAAAATAGTGGAAGTGGGGAGATTTTGGAATATGTATTACAATTTTCAATGTTTCATTATTCAATAACTTTCCCTATGTGTAGAAATATAAATGCTTTTAAACTATTTATTATTTTTTAAAACCATAAAATATGACTTAATTCTCACAATTAATTATAGGCATACTTAAATTACACAATAACTCACAACATTAAACATTTTACAAATTATTATATAGGGCTGGTATCAAAATTAATATAATGTTATAATGTTACTCAATTGTTTAATTAACAAAACGAATAAATATATAAACGATAAAACCACAAAGTGGTTAGCCATATATATTTTATAAAAGTATTCATATACGAATCTTAATTGGAATAAGAGCTTTAAAATTAATTAGGTCCGTAGTTACAAAGTATTTCCAACGGTTCGTAATCAGCATATAGGGTTGATGTGTGTATTGGAATTTGCAATATCGACTTTCGGCAAGTATTTACCACAACAATTTTTTGTGGTAATTGAAAGTCGATAAACAAACATTTGTTCTCCACTTTCAAAGCTATCCTACCAATTTCATTTACATTACCTGCTCAATTTAGTGTCTTTTAGAAATTAAAAAGTGGACAATATATGATTTAGAACATTTGTCCCTTTTTTCAATATATATGCTTTCAAGTGATAAATTACAAATTCGTAGGTAAAACTCAACATAAACTTTTGGCAGCTTCTTATAGAAAAATGTACCAACATCCAATAATAGAAATAAAAATTTTTTTCCAAGGTACATTCACAGCAGAAATTATTTATCATTCCAACAATATTCTTAATCATTATAAATAATTACGTAGGAGATTTGACTAGACTAGTCCTTAGTTCTACGGAGAATCATGTCTTACTTATACTGAAATGCTGAGAGTACCTCATTTTTTTTTATTTGATGTATTGAAGAGACATTGTCAAAATTATATGCATAAATTGAAACATGCCATTTCACCTCTAGGTCGAAGTTCAAAGTTTGAGAAATTAAATAAGAATTTTTAATATCATGTTGCAACAATTATTTGCACAAAATATGTTTTACAAGTTTCACATTCAATTAAGTCCAATATGCTTAATAAATATTGCCTCATTTATAGTTATTGAGATAAATTTCAATAAATAAGGATCACTCTAATGTATGAACAAATTTTCAACCTTTCAAATAATATCAAACAGTCAGTGCCAGAAAACAAATCCATCAGGATTATCCTTGCTTTTTTAAATTTTTTTTTTTTTAATTCATTATTAATTTTTTTCTTTCTTTCAATAGCAATATTGAAGAAGAACCCTTCATTCGTATACCACTGTTTCATTGTGGGCTATCTTTCAACATGCCAATATTATTATCGACATATCACATCTTGGTAACCGCTTGTCTCTTCTATTTTTTTTGTTGTTGTTTTTTTTTTTGTCTTTTTTTTTTGAGTTTTTGAGTTATCCACGTTTTAAACCATTATGTCTCTCATTCTCTCCTTAGTCGTTTAGGTTGTTATATATTGAAACCAACTCTAAACGTAACATATAAACGAATGTATGATCGATTGAAGTATCATTTACATTTTTTCACATACACATATGTTTAAAATATTCATACTATACATACGCTGACACAAGTAAGTACTGTACGAGTATGTACAATGAAAGGGATGGTAATCATGATGACGATCTTAGAATTGTGATACGCATTTGACATTGTTCAAATACGTTTTTCATTTTCTATGGGCATATATACCTACTCATATATTTATATATCTATACCAGTATAGCCATAATGGATGATACGTTGATGTACGTTGGTAGAGATAGATAGCTAGGGACTACTTACGTACAAACCAACGCATTTCAAAAGAATTTCAATTTTATTTCTTCACCATTGTTTAACTACTTTTCCTTTAGAAATAATATGGAAAATGTTGTGAATAGCTTATAGATTTCGGTAGCACACATCACCATAAAAAATGAGCTCATTTGTATACATAATATGTGCGTAGAGATTTCTTTCTTTTTTTTTGGGTTTTTGTTTAAAAAAGATTAAGAATTTTGTAGAAATTAATCATCATAACACCTCATTTATTGTTCATAGATTTTAATGTTTTATTGTTTTGTCGTTTTATTGGCTTAACTAAATATAATTCTATTCATTTCATTTTCTTCTTTTCATATTACAATTATAATACCGAAGAAATCACTTTCACTCTCCTAAAGATGTTTATCATTGAACATTAGATATGTGCGCCTTCATTTGAGTTTATGTGTGTGTGTGTATATTTATATGAAAGCTTCAATGTAAAGACCACCAATGCGATGAAATAAACCAATGCGAATTGTATGCGTAAAAAATTTATAAGAGATCATACACTGAAATTTTAAAGTAATTGTTAAACTTGTAAATTAGTTTTCTTATATATTGTATTTACGTTGTATTATATATACCTAGCCTTAGCCAAATATTGCCATTCTTACTCTACGAATAATCCATGGTTAAATCTATATGATGTTCGGTGTGTTAATAGAATGGCTACAAATTAAAAAATATATAATTTGAATATAACAAAACTTTCGAAAGATGATTGCTATGATTGATTGCAAAAAGATAAGAGTTTAAAAGGTGAAAGTGTTCACAGTGGAAAGTTAAAGTTCGACTCAAAGACCTTTTGACCTGAATTATCTTGAAAATAGAAAAATTTTCTTCACGGAATATAATTTTATTTCGGTGGATTATTTTAATGATAATTTGAAGCGGAATAGGTTGGAATTTGTGAAATAATAATTAAATTCTATGGCAAAACCTTATAAATTAGAATACGAATCAATATCAACCACGTCGGTTCCGTAGCTCAATGGTTAGTGCATTGGCCTTCTGATCCGTAGGTCGTGAATTTAATACCCGATTGTGACAATTTTAATAACGAAAATATTTTTCTTTCGAATTGTGCCCACATGTTGGCAAGCAATTGGTAATTATTTCAGTAGCAGCACTTTGCTACGAAAAGCTTCTTAGAACAGCTTTCTTGACAAAGCTTTGAAAAAGTGATGTCACAATAGTTCTGGTATTCGAAATCGGCTTCTATTTGTAAGCCCCTTATTATTAATGAGATATCAGACATCTCGATTTTCACAGTGACAAGAGGAATAACAAGGGTTCTTCGATTTGGAAGAAGCTTACAAGTCCCTTTTCTACTATGGCTTGAGTGCGTAGAACCATTGTCTTCCATAAAAACACTTATTTACAATATAATTTTTGCAAAAATGATCCTTGGCAAAAATCTAAAGAGTTTTTTTATTAGTGATAGTAAAGCTGCCATTAATATTCTCACCAGATTGTCTTCTACATTTCATTACATTAGTCCAAAAAAGAATATTTGAACAACATTTCTGATTTTAGGCAATTCAAAGATCTTCTTTCATCCTTAACAAACCTTATTTAGTACTCCTTACAACCTACGTATTACTTAGTACCTGCTTACGCCTCAGCATATTCTTTTCCACTGCCGGATATTAGCTCGTGCGGGCTTGCTCAGTCAGTCTGACATCAAATTGGCCTTAGCAGAGGATTCATATTTAAGTCAAAATGTATAATATGATTAAAATTTGTTACTCAAAAATTTTTCTTAGTGTAAATCGGCGCTCCATATGTGTATACTATATTAAAAACATACATGAGGGTCTATGTATGTTATGAATTATTATTGAACATGTCAACTTATTGTAAATTGTACTCATGCAAGTGTATATTTGTAAATTTATATTGGCATACATTGTGTACATGTGCAGTACACAGTATTTATGTATGAATACATATAAGTTCATTGTTGATGTTGCATTTTTATCGTATTGTTTGTTATGATTTACATTGATATATATAAGTGGACATCACATTTTAATGTTTTGTTACACACAAATTGTTGATTTTTCGTATTTAACTGTATTACAATTATTTATATACTAGTATACTTATGTATGGATATATAAATAATAAACTCTTTGTTTCGTATTGATTTACTATTGAAAACAAAAGATTTAGGAAACGAACTCGTTTAAACGATTTATTCACCACATTAATAGCGAGAGAGAGAGAGTATTTATGAATAATGAATATTTCAGTTTTCACAATATTTTACTAAAAATCATTAAACCTTAATTATGTTTTTTATTTGTTTATCAAATAATTAAACATTAAAAACATTGTATTTAGTGCATCAAATCAAACCAATATGTAGAGGTAATAATCGTAATCCCAAAAATATTTACAAACATCATAAAAAAACAGCAAATAAAATTAATTACACTTACAAATGTAATAACATACTAAAAGACTTACAAGTAAAAAATACATGCATGCTCATATATGTATATGACAACATTAACAAAATTGAAAATAAATAATACTATACAATAACTCATAAGTATTATCATTAACAAAATATCATTGTTGTCATCAACATTGCCATCAGCATTATGGTTACCGATGTTGTTGTTGTTGCAATCGTTGTGGTCGGTCGTACATCATCATCATCATCATCGTCATCATCACTATCATCATTATCATTATAATTGTACACTGTAATCAGTAATATTTAATCAATGCTTTAAACACCTACGCATCATGCTATAATAATTGAGCGTGCGCAAAAAAATACAACACAGAGAAGAAAATTATGATTATTCCAATGTTGTTGTTGTTGTTGTTGTTGCTGTTGAATGTTTAATAAATGAATAACAATTGCGAGAAAGTTAAAAAACATTTCACTGAACGATTAAACTATCAATGAATGGTTGGATGCTCGATATGATTGTCGTCTTTTGGTTGTTTTTTTTTGTGAGTGTGTGTGTGTGTGTTAGTTTATTTTTATTAATGATATGTTGTTTTTTATAAAGTATATTTTATTTATTTAATAAATTACAAGTACTGAGCCAAAGAAAGCGAGAATCTCTTACAAAATAAGTGTTGTTAAGTTAATCAAATGAAAATCATTTATATAAAAAAAATATATAAATATTTGCTTGTAAATAAATTGTATAATTTTAAGAGTACACGATAAACATTAATTGTTCATTTAATTAACTTGCTTGTATTGTAAAAAAATCGTATTTGTAACGATTTCGAAATCAACAGGAAGTCTATCAAGCCCACCAACCAACCAAGCAGCCAGCCAGCCACCAGTAAATTGGGTCACCCACCACAATGCAGCAATATGATAACAACAACAACAACAACCAACACTCAATGGTCCGTAATATTTTTTTTAATATACATATTGCATTGTTCGATACTTACTATATATTCACATATGTCAAACATGTACATGTATGTATGTACGTACACAATGTACAACATGAAAGACTAAGCGCAACAATAATGTTAATATAAAATTGAATAACGATCATAATGATGACGACAATCAAAATGAATGCACAATTGGATCAAATTTTGAACAACAACATATGTACATTAGGGTGATTCATTCTGCATACAAAAATAAAAAAATTGTCATTTTTAACAGCGCACCATGAAGTTTGCATTTATTTTATGACCTCAACCATAAAATATTTTGGCAAAATTTTCATTTTCGCTTTTCTTACAACAGAAAGTTGACATTTTTATCAATGACACATTACGTTTGACTTATTTTATGATGTTCACCATAATATATTTGAGTCTGTACAAAGTCATTTCGAACTCAACTATTTGGAATCGCTTTTGAACAACAAATTTTCCAATATAGTCGAAACATTTTGATGTTTTAGTACAAAAAATTAACCATTATTTTTTGTCGAGTCACCCTAATGTACATATAATAATTGCAATAAAAATGCTTGTATTTAATATAAAATATATAAGTAGTACGTATATGCAGAGTGTATATCATACAAACATACAAACATATGTGTGTGGGTTGCTTCAGCTACACTCTGTATGTCACATATTGTCATTATTATGAACAATAACAACAAGGAAACTCAAACACATTTTTTTGTATGAATTTTGCTTTTTATTATAAATTATGAGTGTACATAGAGTGAAAGAGAAAACTCCAAAACGAAAACAAAAAAATTCAACACTTAAAGGAGGCGTTTAAGGAAAGCAAATGCTTAATTGGTTGTAATACCTTTTGCAATAACAAAATTGCAAATAACCATTGCAACAGAAGCTGCTATTGGCAATATGGTATTAAAAAAAAGCAATTTTTTATTTTACTTCTTTTTGCTTCTTCATTAACTTTTGCTGATAATTGGCTATTAATGTTTGTACTTCATAATAGATTCAAACAGCAAAATAATAATAATAATAATTAAAAGATAAAACAGCCCACGTGGAAAGCATTATATATACAATATTTATTATTATTATTATTATTATCAGTTTTACTTTTGTATTAAAAATACATTCAAAATATTAAGCTATCAAGCAAAGTAAACAACTTTCATTTGCCAACACTACCATCATGAACCACCTCAACCACCACCACCTCCACCACCACCAATACATCGTAGGTATGTAACTGAATGAATGTGTTGTTGGTCAACATAAAATTAGATGACAACAAGTCAAGAGCAAAAATAATACAAATGAAAAAAAAAAATCATACATGCTAATTTGTTTTGTATCTCTCCCCATTTCGCAATAAATTTAGTAGAAATTTACAATTTACGCACTTTTTCCATTCGCACATTCATATTGGGTAGGCGAGACAATACAAACAGCATACAGGCAGGCAATGAACTAATAATAATGCCATCACTGTTACTACTCGTACTAACATCATTATCAGCAGTGATGTTAGAGCGCCAAAAACACTGTAATGCATGTAGGTTGGTCCAGCCAACTACTGTGCAACGCATCTGCATATGTACATATGTAGTTCGTTGTCAACGTCATTCCCATTAATTGTCTAATATTGTCATTTGTTGATAAGTTGCCGGATTGTTTATTAGCATGATCATTTTATGAGCACTCTAGCCTCAATAATTTAGCATAAATACAATATTATTATTTCAACATATCCAAATGAGATCGCTTTCCATTTGTACATATAATGTAGTAAGTACGTATATGAATTGATGCAAATTATATGCGAATTTTTGAATAAATATTCATTTCTAGTGTAAGTGTAGCTATAACGTATGTATGTGAGGATGTGTGAAATGGTGTTGAAAGATAATAAAATATATTATTTTATTACTACTCACCATAAGATCATTACAAGTAATTGCAGAGAGTGAGAGGAGTGCTAATGTATATGAGTACTTACTTACATACTTATCAGTTAAAGTGAAAATTTTGATTGTAAAAGGAAATTACTTTTTGTACGTATAAATTCCATAAATTAATTATTAAAATTTATTACAACTTCATAATGTAAAAATTGTATTATTGTTTTTTATTTTATTTTATTTTTTTTTTTTTTAAATACGGAAATTCAAAGAGTTAGTAAGAAAAAGTGTATGAGTCATGTAATAAATTCAGATCTACTCGTATTATTTAATTGTAAAAGTAAATTATTATTGTTCTAGAAATTTCACAAAATTCATTATAAAAATGTTAAACATTTAAAAGTTTTTAATTAAAAATCTTCTTCATCATCTGCTACAACTGTCAATAATCAAGTTCGTTTCTAATATAGCATTGTATTCCTGAGACATGGGAACATGTGTGTGTATGTGTATACAGGTACATATGTATGTGTTGAACTTGAAATTGAAAACAATACCTTAAATGTATATAAAATGAAATGTGGTAGAAAATGGCAGTAACAACAACAGCAACAACTGCAAACACAATAATCGTTGATTAAAAACTCTCACTATACATTAAGAGTTAACATTTCTATTCTCTGATTTAATGCTATTGCCAATATTGTTGTTGATATTGTACTTTTCTATTACATTTTTTGTTATTGTTTTTTTTCTTCTTCTTCTTCTTTTTTTTTTTTTTTTGTTTCACTTAATGTCTGCAATAAATATTTGAGAAAGTTGTTTGCCATATTTTGTCTTATTTTTCTATGTGTGAAAATATATGTGTATGTGTTTGAATATCTATGTGTGTGTGTGTGAATTATACTAGCCTTTGACGATGTTGATGACGATGACAACAACGTCAAAACGAAAAAATAAACAAGCAATAACAACAACTGCCTTGACATAAGTGTAAACTTGGCATATAGTACATTTTAAATTGTAATGAATTCGCTCATAAAAACAACATTAGCAATAGCAACTACAACTACTACAAAACAGCAATTCATAGAATCACATCCTACATATTAACATATACATATAGTAAATACTATATGTTTATTTGTATTAGAGGTAGATTTGATATAACAACAACAACAACAACAAATGTGACAAATGAAACTGAACTCTATGTAAGGTACATTAAGGCGAGTGAAATTTTTAAACAACTTAGCTCAGCGAAAATCATAAAATTTTGATCATTTAAAGAATTTTCTCAAAGATATCACAAATATATTTTTCATTTGGGCCCACCTACTTTTTTAGTTTTAACAACCTCTATAAAAAATTCAATTACGTAGGGGAGCTCCTCTAAAAATCGAACATATGGTTACTCCGGTAGGACATATGGTTTATGGAAAATGTTGAAGAGGAAAAATTGATAGTATCAGTCGTGCACTTAACTGAGATAGGAGTTCTTCCGATCATTTTGTATGGGAGTCCTCTTAAGTGACAGCACTATAGAATAAGTAAATACATAGATTTGCAGAAAATTATTGAAAGAAAAAATTAGTGGGAGTTCACTATTTAACTTGTCGCTCTGGAGGCGATTCCTGTTGAGTTATGTGTATTTTAGAGGTGATTTCGGGAGCTCCCTTAAGAATTGGAGATAGGGGGTAGGTTAGGTTAGGTTAGGTTATGCGACCGCCCCACAAAGGGGGCGCACTTAGGCCAAATAATTAGCCCATTGTGTCACCATGCATCACTGATGCTTACTATCCTATCTCCTCTGTTTAGCGGAACCATTGGGATTTCCTAATGAATAGAGCAATATCCCTGACATCTATGGGTGCAAGCTTAGTGGTAAGTATTTTCTGAAAAAATATTAAGAAGAAAATATTATTGTTGGTCAGTTTACTTTTCTACGCTCTAAGGTCGATTCCGAGACAACTATCTTCGGTTTTCAGATGTTTTTGAGTCTCTGGGAGTCGCCTTAAGCCGAGATGATATTGTAGGCGGTTAGTATATTCGGAGGAAATATTAATGAAGGAAAACGAATGCAGTATGTCACACATTTTTCTAAGTGATTCCTGGAATTATTTGGCGTATTTCAAAACACTTAAAAATCAGCAAAAAATGCCGTAACTGCCCAGGAATCGCAACTAGAAAATTCAAATTTATGACCGACATCCAATCAATTTTTCTGCTCAACATTTCCTTCAAATCTTCTTACTCCCTAATTGCACCCTTAAGAGTGCTCCCGTTCAAAATAAACGTAATTATACTTTACAATCGACAATAACTGCCCAATAATCACCCCTGAAACTGTGAAATGTATGTAAGAGTCCCATTATTTTACCTTCTCAACATTTCTTCTGAAAGTACTTACCTCATAGCTCTACTTTTTAGAGCAGCAGCCCTACTAAATTAATGGTATGTAAGAAACTGAAAAAAATAGGTAACTGCAAATTAGTAATTTCTTTAGGCCTCGTTGGAAAAAGTGCTTGATTTTATTCAATATTTATATCGTTCATTGAACAAGGTAGGTAAAATTTTTACTCCATACAATTTAACCCGCCTTAATATACATACTTATGTATGTGAAGAATGTTTACATGTTCATATGCCTGAGTGCTATGTATCAGTACTATTGAGCCAGTCATGACAACAATGTGGTGCCTTTTTGTTGTTGTTGTTGTTGCTTATCATGATGATGATGTTAGTAAGCGTTAAGACTTAAATCAAGTGACTGTGACTGACTTACAACTGTCACTTTTGGCTAACAACAATCATAACAACAATAACTACAACGAGAATGGCATTGGTCAATAGTATATTGTATACAGATGAGTGTCACAGTAACAGTACAAGCAGCAGCAGCAGCATTGGCAGAAACAACATCAAATAGATCAACAACAACAGCAGTAGTAATAGCAATTGCCATAACATGTTGCATGTTTATGCCAATTGCTACCATTTCTATGTTGTTACAATTTTTCCACTTTTTTTAATTTTATTTTATTTATTTATTTTTTTTATATATATAAAAATATATATCATGTTGATAGTGTCCGTCTGTGGCAACGATTTGCAATATATTTCTTTCTTGATCTGTCCTGTCTGTATATTGTCCGCCTATATGTATAGTAAATATATTGTTGGTGACAATTTTTCCTCCTCTTGTCATCATCATCATCATCATCATCATCATCATCATCAGTTAAATACTCTAATACTCTAATACTAATGTTATAGTAAATGTATGTGGGTTTCTTCAAGCTGGACAACGAAATGTTTGAAGGAAGTATAATTGCAATAAAATCGGAATTTTTTTTTTCTTTATAATTTTCTTTTATAAATACTTATATCTGTAGATATATACTTTTTTAATGCAATTTTCTTGAAGAAGAAAATTTATATTATATATAGAAACACAAAACAACTTTCTTCATACACATTCACATATTGCAATTTAAAGTTTAAAGTTTCCCTACTTTGATACTGTGCGGAAAATGTTTTGCAATTTAAGTGCTTAAACTTTTTACTTTATTAGCTGCAATAAAAATGCTCTAAACGTTTCATTTTGACATTTTCAGCATGTAGGCGAATACGGATCATTGAACTTTAACTTTTGGTAGCACAAAGCAACGGAAGGGGTAAGAAACATAGAGAGAGTGAGATTAGGAGAATTAGAGAGAAGTTTCTTAATAGCGTATGCACTTAGATTCCAGCTATGATGTGTTACATCCATCATCTATGCAACTTAACACAAATGACCTTCAATAAATTTTTCACAAATGCAAGGGACAACCTCATTTTTTGCGCATACTTAACACTAGACTTTGTATAGTCACTTCATATTTTTCACCATTAGCGAAAGCAGCAATATATAATTTTTTTCTTCACTTTCATTAGTAACATTTCTTGCCTTTTTTTTTTGCTTTTCTTTCTCACACTTGAACACTAAATACTTTGAACAACTCTGAGCATTAAGTATTTTCTAGCATTTCTGGTGGGAATCATATACACACATTACATTTTAACCTTTTTGTTTCCATTACTTAGGTAGTACCCCTTAAGCAAGTCATTCACATACTCGTATTTAATATGCGGATTTATCTTTTGGCCATACACAAATTTATTATAGCCCTCAAAAGATATCAAATAGCCATTTTTATTTCTTATTTTTGTTTCATCCTCGCTTTAAATTTATACATATAGCAATTTGTGTAATAAAAATTGCAATTTTATTCATAAAAATTGTATTTATTTATCTCTATTATAATAACCCACTCATCACGGGATTGAAATTTTATTGAAAATTTCTTATTAATAAATATCATCAACATTTCAAATGGAAAAATCACATAAAAAGAGCCAATCATAAAATGATCATTTATTGATTTGTATTATATTTTATAATTGTTCACGATTACTTTCTCTCAATTAATTTGCGACAAAATGACAAAAGCTTCATGAGGTGCATACATATAAAAAATGCAACTTATTTTAACTTGTATAAAAATCAACGTATTTGTTATTACTTATTTAATAGGAAATGTTTGTATACAGTGAGAATTTTTAATGCGATAAATCGAATAGTAATTTATTCAATGGATAAGCTTATGAACATTAAAGCATATATTCGAGTAACTCGATATCGTGTTATGTGTTATTATTTTCATATACACACACACACATATACTCTTTGCGACGCTTCTCAGATTACATAAGAAAGTTTTTTATTATTATCCAACACGATCATAAACGTACAATTGTATAATACTTTATTTGTTACGTCGAATATTATATTTGTTAACATTTTATTTGTTTGTAAACAATTCATTAGTATTAGTTATGATTTTTATACGACCAATAAAAATTGTATTAAGCTTATTAAGCCGTATATCTAATAGTGAGTAATACATACTTATTTAACTATATGGACATATAATAAAATATCGAAATGTACAAAGAAATTTGCAATTAAATAATTACTCAGGAAGAAAATAAAAATGTTATTACTATCTTCAGGAAAACCTCAACAACAATCTCGTGACTCGAAGATGAAAGTCAGGCAAGGCAGAAAAACAAACATTATACTACAATAGCTGCAACATCTGAAGGAATATGTTGCAAGTTCTGGTTATTTCTTACTTTTATAGCTTGTGCAAGAATCCTTAGCAACAATCTTTGATTTGAATCCTACCAAGATAAAAAATTACAGTGTCCTTTCATTAAACCACAACACTTATGTATAACCGAACATTTCTTCGAAAACGTAAGATATGAAAGATTCAGTAATCATTTTTATCACTAAAATAAATAAACTAAATAAACGCTTCAATAAAAAAAAAAATAAATATGTGGCAGTAATAAACCCCGAAGGGCTCTTTGACCGAGCTTCTCTTCCATTACTGTTGTGCGTATTATATTTTGGACAATCCTTTATTGAAACTAATTAAGGTCTTTGGGACTGAAAAATTATCTTGCTAAATAGTTTACTCATAATACGAATTAATGCTGAGCACTGGCCAAAAATAAGCTTTGACGTCTTGACAGCTTTAAGTGGATGGTATTTATGGGTGTAATCATGCAATAACACTAATCGCCGGCTAAAATATCTCATTAATGTGGAGGTGAAAGGATATTAAAATTTGTCTCCATTTTAAACCCAGTAGAAATCAAGTAGCAATTATATTGCTACTTGATGAAATTTTTCTCTACAATATTTCCTTAGAAAATTCTTCCCCTCTATTTCTACTCCTTCAGCGGGAACCCCTAAAAAATGCGGGTTTTTATCAAATTCTAATGTATCCTAAAGTATGTAACCAACTCTCATTTATTTTTACTATTGCTCCTATCTCCTCATTACAGGGCACCTTCCCTACAAAACGAACTTAAAATCATCTTAAAATCGACAAGTATATCCATAACTGCTCCTGTACAGGAATACAATGTAGTACCAACTCCCCATTACATGTTCCTCTTTAACATTTTACTGGAACATACTGCCCGTTTGACCGTAGCATGGTGTAATAATTCAAAGGTGATATCATCGGAAGGATGTTTGTTGTAATTTTGACAATTTCGGCAGTCTTACTGGCAGTGATGTTCTTTTTACTTGATTCTTTTCAAGATTCCCCCAAGAAAAGGTATGAAAATACTCTTTTCGTGTTTTTCTCTGCAATACACAGAATTGGCATAAATAGTTACTTAAGCTTTATATTAATTATTTTAATTTTTTTATGACAAATTGAGAACATTTTGTACGATTTTAAACATTTTTTAACCAAAAAGGCAAGAGAATTAAAAAACGTACTAAAAAAGGAGTAAATCAAAGGTATAAATGCTGGCCCCTTTTTAAGACTGTTAAAATTAACATATGTCCTGTATAAGACTGCCAAAAAAGTGAGGTTATGTTGTCGATATCACCTTAAGTTTATTACACCATGAACCATTTTCTAAGAACTTAATCACTGTCAAAAACACTTTGTACGTAATGTTTACTTGTATAATTTGACTGAATTAACAACAATAATATTGAAATACCCAAAGTTGTATTTACATATGCACATTCTTAGATGATCGCATTGAACTGTTCAATCATGATCGACAACATGCTATATAAGACTTGGACAAAGGAAAGAAAAAATCTGACATTAAATAAAAGTATATAAAAATGTTAAAAAAAATAATAATAATTTGCTCAAAATTTTTATAATCTACTACCTAGTTATGATGGTACGTTCATGGTAACTACATACATATACACAATACACACCGCTGTGTTGTTTAAACAAACAAACTCCAAATAAATATAAAATATCATTAATTTTACGTATGTATGTGTATGCGTATTTTTTTTTTTCTTCTTTTTCTAATCAAGGCAATATCATTAATCCAAATGAAAGCCCGTATTAGTAATACCAATCAAAAACTATCTAGCAACCTACCTATCTGGCTACCTACAAGAAAAGTCAAACAAACAAACACCTTAACAGAAGGAGGAGCGCCAGCCAGCCACCACTCACTTAAATCTTACTACTTTTTCACAATGAAGTTGCCAAGTATTTTTGCATTTTTCATTCGCAATTCATTTGATTAATGATTTTTAACGTATGGCAGACAATCCGTGTGGCGTTCGACAGCAGCTGTGTTACACTGCACGTGTGTGTGTTGTTGTCTTTCTCTCTGAGTGTTGGATCTACTAATGATTTCCTTTTTATTTGCTTATTGTTATGATTATTTTACTTATTTTGCATATCATTTATACACATCCATATATTGTATATGAAGTTACATATACTTAAATATAGAGGCATAAATAGTATAAGAAAAGAGCCTGCCAATCGCAATTACTTATCACCATTAAGCTATAAGAGGCCAACAAGCTAACAGGCCTAGGCATCTTAGAAGTGGCATCTTTTGAATGTATCGTAGTAAGTTTATGAATAGTATCGTATTCTATATTTTTATAATTTTTTTTTTTCTTTCTTCCATTCACTACTACTATCGATATACATTCATGTAAGCGCGTGCGTATGCATGCATATAACATATAGTAAATAACCAGGTTAATTGTGTTTCAATTTCATTTTATTATACACGTTGTTTTTCTTATTCCTAGCTTGGACGTGTTGATGATGATGATGATACTTGTATAGTTTGTAATGTCATGAGTGAGATTTTTTTCTTTTGTGGACTGGACCATGTAGTGTAGATGCTAAGGCAACAACTAAAGGCTAAATGAGGCGGTTGATATTATACATAGTTATTGTTGCTATTCTTGTTGATGTTGTTAACGCTATTATCACTACAATTGTTGTTGTTGTTGTTAGTGTATCTGTATACTTGTTGTTATTTAGCATCCAACCGTGCAATTAACATATGACACCTGTTTCGCTAGATAGTTCTGCTTCATCGCGTTATTTATTACACATCACACATACCTATACATACATAATATAGATGCTATAAATGTTTGCATATTGACTGATATTCTTCTTGGCGATTTTTGAATACATTTTAATTGAGTTGTAGATTTTATAGTCACCACTTTTAATAGATAGCAACAACAACAACAACAATAATGGCAAAATTACAAATAAAAATCATAAAATCACAAAATAAAAAGTGCTAAAATCAACATTTGACATACTTTTCAAGTATACTCGTATACTCGTCGTATATAGATATCGTACATATATACATATTTACTTATGATATGTTTATTTTAACACTTTTCAAAATCTTGAATTTTATTGTATTCACTCCGTTAATTTAAACAAATAAAAATATTTCGATGTATACGTATTTATTTACATATTTGCGCTAAATTATATATTCACACATTTGAACACACACACACATACACATTTACACAAATACAACTACATACACTACGTATTTATAATTATAATGCTTTTCTTCGTCGTCGTCTTCTTCTTCTTCTGCATCAACATTCGATCATTAAACAGTAATTAATCATAAGCAACACACATGACATGCATGTATTTATATGCATACATACATACGTACATATTGGGTGTTGCACTTTGAAGGTCATTGCACTTGATAGCAATACACTGTCTTAATTTCATAAACTATTTACTGGTGATTTGATTTTGATATCATATTTTTTTATTTTATTTTTTTTTTGTGCTTTCTTACATCATATAAAAATGAAAAATTAATACCCTCATTCATAAGCCCATATGTACTACTCATATTTGTGCTTGCAAGTGTAGAGTATAAAACCAAATGTATTTAATGCATTTACTCGTATGTCATAATTGTACAGCATAATAATTTATATTGTGATCTTATTCAAGGCCATGCGGGCATATTATGAGACCAGAGTGCATTTCATTAGATTAGATTTAATTTTTGTGCATTTTGATGAAATTTTGTACCACACCATAAAAGTCCATCATATTTGTATTATACTGTATACGTATATGAACGTATGGTACATAAAATACGTAGTATGAATAATATGAATATATCTTACTAAAAATGACAAATGTTGTTTATTTTAATCGAAACATTTTCTGTATGACCTCATTTGACTTTGATTTTGAATAATTGCACATTTACTGATGATGTCATATTATATCTTGTGATGACTGTATAATATTGAATTACGTATAAGTTTGAATATTATAAATTAAGCATATACAAAATACGCTTTGATAATGTATGTGTTGTATACACATGTTAATGTTGACGCAACATTTTAATGTAGATTCATTTGCTATATACAATCCGTTACAATCCGTTAGTGCATTGAATTACTGTGGGTTGTACCGGCCTATGATTTTTTATTAAGAACATTTATGCTATTAAAGATTTGTCAAAATCGCTTAAAGTTATTTTCCGTCATTTTCTTTACATTCCAAAACGTTTGTGCTTGAGCTCTGTGTACTGGCCACATTTCGAGGTTTAAAATAAGATTTGGATCGTTTTAACCAACCAAGCCAACGACCAAGCTGTGGGCGAAATAATTTAAATAAACTGGATGAATAATGTTGCAAGGCTGGATCCATCATCACAACGAATGCTCTGCTGGATATGTTGCTAGAAATAGTTTTTTTTTTTTTTTTTTTTTTTTTTTTTTTAACAAGCTTGTTTATTGGATCTTTCTAAAATTACTTAGAAACTAACAATAACTAATCAAATCTTACAAACTAAATAAAATTATGTGATATTCCCAACGTTCCATCACAATTTGTTGAGTCACGAGGTATAGCAATTTCACAGCATATTCAGTGTGTCTTTTCTTTTTAATCGACGAAGCCCCGTGCTCAGCAACAATTGCCTAGCAAGGGGATTCGGATGATTGTGTAATTTTTGAATGTAGCTTCTGCAGGACGTTGCAACTTCCTCAGAAATTGTGGGTACATTTAAATCTCGATGGATGTTAACGTTCCTCATATACCAAGGCGCGTTTACAAAAATTCGCAGACACTTGGATTGTATTCGCTGCAATTTTTCGATATTAGAGGGAGATGCGGTGCCCCAAAACTGAATACCATAAGTCCAAATTGGCTTCAGGATTGCTTTATATAATAGCACTTTGTATTCGAGATTCAACTTTGATCTTTTGTGTAACAGCCACCATAACTGATTCATTTTAAGCTTGATCTGAGTTTTCTTTGCCTCTATGTGATTTTTCCATATCAGCCTTCTGTCGAGGTGAATACCCAAGTACTTTGTTGAGGAACATTGTGGAACTGATTGGCCATTTATTTTAAGTGGGGGACATGTATCTAGCCTTAGCGTGAAGGTTACATGTACGCTCTTTGATTCATTGACTTTTATACGCCATTTTGCTATCCAGAAATAGTGAACCAAATTTATCAATTTCACGACATGGTCTTCTTCTATGGTTGATTGGAAGAAATTTTGCATTTGAATTAAAGCATACTATCCCTGGAAAACGTGCGAAAGTACACCAATGCAGAATCAACACACCCTGAAGGATGATGATTTGGACAAAAACTTTTCCACAACGGCATGACTCATTTCAGACTTCGTGAATAATCAAAATTCGCATATCTGTCTGATGTAGATTGTTTTTCTGGTCGCGTCATAGATTCGAATTGTTCGAAAATAATGTAACAGATATTATCAATCCTCAGTGCTATGACCGTATGATGATCATAAAGTTATTTCCCCTACCTCACATCTCCATTGATCATTTGCCATACAAATTGCTCCATACTACACTCACAACCAATCTACAGATTGATTTGTTAGAAAACTATCAATGACATTTGTAAATTAAAAGAAAATTCAAAACAGCGATATGAATATTCAGCTCATAATTTACGATTTACATGTGAATGCCGTTTATTGATTGTTCGATAAATGGCAAGTTTTGCAAAGAATTGCCTCTAAGCCTTGCATGTATGATTTCTTACCAATAAAACAAGATGTTTGTTAATAAAATATGTAAATAATCATTTTACATAAATAAATCTTAAAGTAAAATGAACAAAAAAGAAATGTGAAATCATTCTAATGCACAAATAAACACATGCATACGCTATGCTCTCAAACATTCGCACACCACAGGAAGAGATATTGTTGTCATTTTTATCTTAATAATGGTTTAAATGAAAATCCACTTTATATTAGGATAAATTGAATGTGCTCGAATTTGAAAAATGATTTCAATTTTAGGTTATTTAGGTTATTTATCAAACATGTTGCCATTAGCACACAAGCAACTATACAACTATATATGTATATGTATGCTTGGTATTTCTTCAGTGAGCATCAATGTGGTAGCGTTTGGCATGTATAATTGTTACATGCCACAGATAAAAGAAGATTATGTAGAAGAAGCAGAAAAGGATGATGACGATGATGATGATGATGATGATGATAATGCAAAAGACAGAGACAGAGAGAGAGAGAGATAGAGAGAAAAAAAAATACTTTCTAATATTACCAACTTTAGTGTGTGTGCTCTTGTGAGCGATTAGGTTTTGTTAACACAGCATGTGGCCTGATTCGGTTAATTGTCATGATTTTGAAAAATTGAAACATCTTCCGGAAAGTGTTAGGTGAAAATTGCTATTGGCAAAATATGAATTTAGTCAAAATGCTTTTTTTATTACTCTAAATGAATCGTACAACTCATGTATGCTTCGTGTAACAGTGTGCATATTACTTAAAACAACATGACATGCACAATCATAATAACAACAACAATATGAATGCTAATAGCAACAGGTTGTATATATGAGTACAATAATTGTTTTTGCCATTATTAGTATTGTTGTTGTTGTTGGTGGTGTTGTTATTATATACACCAACCATCTCTCTCTCTCTATTTCTTTCTTTCTCTCTCTCTGTTCAACTGTCTCCGTGTGTTAGTAGCTTCTAATTTATGATGTGTTGCGCGTGCGCTTTTTATTGATTATGCCCCCAGTGCGCCATTTTAAGAAAAACCAAAAAAAAAATAAGAAAATGTTGTTTTTAAATTTCCCTGCCTTTTTTTGGTTGCTTACTTACTTACTTACGTATGTTTGCGTGTTACATGTTACATGATTTTGTTCATTTTATTATTGCGGAAAAATGGAAGCCTTTATTATACAAAAAAAAAACAACAACAACAACAAAACAACGAAAATAACAAATTTGATTTCTTGCATGTTTTCATTTCTCTTAAATAACTCTTGTATAATTAAAAAGTAATTAACGCCTGTATTTGACAATTACATTACAGTCATTAACCCCCTCTAACCGAATGGCAATTATAAGACAATTTGCACGCATGCTTAGTACTTTATGATTGCCCATATGTTCATGTACTTGTATGCGTCCATGTGTATGTGTGTGTGTGTTGTGATGCTTTTTAATTAATTTTAATTGTGTGTGGGAAATTTTTCATTTTTTTTTTTTGCAACAATACAATGCCTTATTGATTTTATGATATTATAGAAAGTTTTTTAATGAACAATTATGTTATTATTTAATATGTTTGATAGACTTGTATGTACGATACATGAGTACCAACATAAATACATGACAGAAGCAATTACAATCTACAACTAAATAATCAACAACAATCATCTAGAATATTTGAAAATAATTCTCACATTACTGACTGACGCCATAATGAAAGGACAGAATCTTCTCTACTGTTAATGACCTTAATTGCAAACTTTTAATCGAATATCCAATAATTATAGTCTACTCATAAATGAAAAGACTCTGAAGGATAACTATTTATATTAATTATTTAGTACTGTACGTCAAGAACATCATTCGTGGAAATAGTCAATATTGCTCGTAATTTAACGAGAATCTGAGTAATCCCTTAACATAATTATGCCCTAAACAACAAACATTTTTATACTGGCATCTCCTGATATTATTTCGTCAATTTTATTGATATTTTGGGGAAATTTCAATATTCCTGGATGATGAATTTAACAAAATAACTTTTGCAAAATTCAAAAATATCAATAAATGTTGATTAGGCAAACGGTCCATACTCACTTATTTGACTCGATTAGAATGAGTATCAATTTTAACCACATTCGCTTATTCTTTTGGAAATTCATAAAAGTATTCAAATTGCATCATTACATCCTAATCAAAAATCTAATTATCTTTTTAAAATCTCTTCAAATAAAGACTGTAAAATTATTACCATTTAAGAGCAATAAAATTCATATTTATTTTAATCAGTTGTTATATGCGCAAAATTTCAAATACAAATTAAAATTGATAAAAAAAAATAATGAATAAACCTCAATAAGCGTATAGTTTTTATTTGTATATATGCGAGTATTATATGTGATTATTTTGACTTTGCAATATTTGAAAAAAATGCATGTATACATGCATAAATATTTCACAACAGCAATAAGTATGTATGAACAGAATTAACAAATATGAATAAATGATTATTATTGTATTTAGGTACTAACACTTCTACGAGTACATATAATACATACATACATAAATAAGTATGTGCGTATATATTTGTTTTTCAAAAGTGGCAATTAAACCACACCATAGTAGTGGAACAAATAAAAATGTTTATGAGAAATAATCAAAGTTGCCGTCAAATAAAATTGACAAATAATTTAGACAGCCAACAATTAATATTGTTGCTGTTTTGCCACTGTTAAAACATCATAAAGTTAATTGCAGCAGCAGCAGCAGCAGTAACGCACTTTTTGTACTTAAGTGTACATATATGCAGCATGAGTACATATATTCATTTATACATATGTACATAACTAAACATCAATGTCAAGCTGAGTTGTATGAGCGTAAATGCATTTTGAAGTGACCTCAATGTTAAAATTGCAGCAACAATAATATTTGTTTTTTTTTTAAATTTTATGTTTCAATCTAATCAAACTCAAAAATATTTTACAAAATAATGGACATTTGAACATTTGATCATTTTAAATGTTAATAACTTGGCCACCAATTGGAGCTGATACTTTTACTCTTATTGCTTATTACTGATGGTAATCTTGCTCGAATAGTAACTGTTCGAAGTAGATATGAACTAGCTGTGTAAATGTATGTGTACCAAGGTGCGTCATAGCAGAACAGTAGGTATGTGTGTGTGTGTTGCTACAATGTAATTAAAAGTGCTGAGTGTTGATGGATGTATGTAAAAATATATGTGATTGTGTCATTAGAAGAAGATGGAGTGGTGTCAAATTGAGTAGAGAACAACATTAAAAAAAGATCACGTCATACGTTTTTGAACAGGAATTATGAATTTGAATGATATTACAAAAAAAAAGTATTTTTATTTTTTTGTAATATTTACGCTATATAATTTTAAACAATATAATATATTTGTATGAGTAATATCTTCTAAGAAATATATATATCAAATAATTAATAGTATAATTCACCAGTAAGCAGAACTAATGAAGATAGATTTATATGTATGTCTAATTAAATATATGCGAACAAGTATGAAATGTAACAGTAGAAAATGTCCAGATAGAAAATCATAACATGTAAGCCACATAGATATTTTCATACAAATTTTAACTGAATAAGATTTGTGTGATAATTAGGCCTCATATATGTTTTTATACACATTTCAGCTGAATAAATTTTTTTGAATATATGACCGCATGAGTGATGGGGTTTTATTATTTTCTGAAAAATGTATGCAAATTTTTGTTATGGAGTGTAAACGAAAAAAGTACAAACAAGACACTAAAAGTATTCATTATCATTAGAAAATACAATCAAACTCTACAACATTTTCTGTTGGGATATATAATACCCTTGTGCAAGAATACATATACTTCAGTCATTATTATTATTATTTTTTTTTTATTAATGTTGTTGCCAATATAATACAAAAACGTGCTGCACAAATGAAAATCAAGCCAAAATTACCAACACAACAAATAAAGTAATTGTAGTAGCAACAAAAACTATGATGAAAAGTAAATAACTAAATCACGAAGTGTGACACAAATTATTTCATTCAAGTAGAAATATTAAAATGTACACGTATATCTACATATATGTGAATGTGAATACCCAGCAGGCAAACAATCTGGTTATGGGCCAGTTAATTATTAGTATTATTATTATTATTATTATTATTATTGTATTTTATGTTGTGCAAAATTATTTCTTACGATAAAAAATCATATGCGGTTGATTTAAGCAGACGACTGCATAATTTACAGCAGTTTAAAATAACAAAATACTACGACTTTGTATGGCAGCTGCAATAAATAGAGGACTTGGATAGTTAATTTCTTGCAAACTTATTGTTTCTTATCTTTTTATACCATATATGAATTGTGGTTTAAAACGTTTTAGAAAATCTGTGACTTTATTCCAGAGCTGCATAACATTGTGTGCATGGTTCGCCAATTGCTTGCAAAATTATTGCACTCTACTCTAGATGGAATATTAAGTAAGATATAACGGTTATATTTGCACCGTTTAAGCTTCTCAGTTAATTGATCATGTCCATTTTCTACATATAGCTGGCATATCTTTAGACAATAGGTACATTATGCCAAATTTCATCGAAATATCGTAATACTTTCATTAGTTCATATTTCAGACCTTCATAATTTTGACACAAACCAATAGTCAAATGATAGTCTCCTCATAGCATACTTAAGAATCAGTTAGACGACAAATCGCTGATAGAATACTAACTATATGACCTTGCTAGCGGTTAAATCTAGCAAGTGGAAGCGCATTTGTGATATATTTTGCTAATACAGAACTAACTCCATGACTTCGTTAGCATATGAAACTGTTCTTGCATTTTTTTGAAGTGATCTTTCCTTTCTAACCCATTTTTTAAGCCGTTATTTGGTCTTTGATCCAAAAATATGACTTCTTTCGTCTAAACATCATCAAAATATTAGAAAATAATCAAAATGGTTTTGTTCATTGCAAGAAATCAAAATTTTTAGCTTTTATGTGTTGTACGAAACTTTTTGGAATGTGTACTATTTCTTCAAAATCATGCTACTTCAATCGGTAATTATCATGCAGTAATTTATCAACTTTTTACAAAATTTCTTTTGTGTTTACCTCATTTGGCCTACCAAAGTGACGATGATAACACGTTTATATGATTACATACGAATTAGAGTACATTGGTTGGCGATTACACACTGTCATCTTCAGACTTCACAATGAGCAGTTATAAGCTTTGTACTCGTACTATTTACTCTTTTTTAATATGGGTCGCAATAAAATCCATGCCAAGCACATTAACCCAGAAAAAAACCTCGTTTGTTTTTTGCTAATGCTAATTGTTGATACCACCTTGATTTTCATTGTATACACCACCATTCTGCCATAGCTAGTGAATAAGTCTTAAATGTCAAAATGTTGAAAGAGTAGAAAAATACCAATTCAAATACACTAGAATACAACAACAACAGAAAATAGTAATAATTTAAATGAAATATGACCAATGCATATATGGTAAAATATGATTATACATATTTGATGATAGATACGATGGCAGATATTTATTTTCAAACAATATGAAAAATTCTTATACTCATACATACTCATACATATTGCAGTTAACCTCTTAACTTGTTAATGAACGTATATTTGATGTATTTTTACATTTTATGGTTTTATGACTATTTTTTTTTTTCCGCCTCATCGCATATAAAAAGGAGATATTATTAAGGAAGATTGAAAAATGTCCATGTAACCAAATAAACTTGTTCAATGCAATTTGTCACAGTCTCATTTTACAAAGCAAAATGCACAAAAAACAAAATTCAATTTTTCATATATAACATAGCTACAAAACAAATGTTATGAAGAAAAGAAAAAAAAATGGTAAAAAAAACGAAGAAGAAAGAAAAAATATTGTTGTAAAATTGTTATTTAACCATATTTGTGAGATAAATCATATTAATATATGTCATATTTACATAATATTTATGCATGTCTATAAGCATGCGCAATTGTCAATGTTGCACATAACTAACTATCTGCAAATACCCCATAATGCATATGTGCACATTCATATGAGTACATATATGGTATCGTATACCCATAGGAAAATAGACTCGCATGTTGATAGTAAAAAATAAAATTATTACTAAAGATATATATGCACGCACATACTTACTATATACTAATACCAGCACATTCGAAACAAGCAATGAGAATTTAATTGAATTTTCAACATTTTTCATCACATCACACTGAACCTAGTATTCGTACATTGAGTCTCACAAACATGCTTTAATATGCCTTTGCTTGGTAGAGGCTTTACCCAAATAGTCCTGGTCAACATTAATCAACAAATCAAGGAAATCTTTTTCTGCTACAGCAATTGTCGTTTGTTTTTTCTTGATTTCTATACCTGTATGTACATACATATGATAATCTAAGCACATACTATGGTAAATATAAACGTATAACCACACTATGTCTGCAACCGCCTCTGTTAAATGAAAATGTTAACGTTAAAGTGCATGAAAAAATTCAAATTCCCAAAAAAAAAAAATATAAAAATACCCATGCACACACACACAGACGTATTTATAAATATTTATCTTTGCAAAGCTAAGTAAATATAATAATGATGTTGATCATCATCACAGCATCGTCATCATCGTATTAATCATTACGCTAATAATGATGCTGCTGAAGTTGTTCGCAGAAAACCAAAATATGAAAACATTCAGTCGGAAAAACGGTTTGCATTTGTGATTGAAATGTTGTCGAAATGTTGTTCGTGTTTAGAAAATCAACAACAACAACAACAACAATATAAACAATGTGACTACGCATGCATATATACCTATATTGACAATGTGCAGTTACCAATAGTTTAATATGTACGTAGTTGCAATTTCGAGGTATCTATTTATGTTGACAGTTTTGCGTGTTTGCCAGCTTTTAATTTAATTTTCTTTTTTCACTTCATTTCAATACCGATTTATATTTTATTTTATTTTATTTTAATTCTTTTATATTTATTTCACTTTCTTCATGGCACAAACAACATTTCATCGCAAACATAATTTAATTATGTATAATTCATGGTTATTAAATATGAAAGCCGATGATAAGAGTGAAAAATTATTATTTTAATTCATATTCATATGCAATTTGCGATTAACAATAGTCATATGGTCAACACTTTTAATTTACACAGCTCAATAAGTAAACTGGATGAAAATAATAAAGTGCAGGCAAAATGTTAGCAAATATTGACAAATGTCAAAACACACACACGCATATTGATTATATTGATTCCATGCGAGTAAAAACTCCAAGTTAGATGGAAGTAGAAAAAAATGCGGCATTCATATAGTAACAATTAAGCTATGTAAGCCGCGAGTTGTGCCTAAGATGGAAAAGGGGCTCCTCTAACTGGTATTTATCACATTGCCTTCGGTAATGGTGCAGTTCCACAAAAACTAGGATATCTGATGGACCAGAGTAGTGAAATTCTATTGATTTGGAGCCGACGAAAATAAATCCTATGTAAGATATACGTCATCATTCTCAAAAATATAGGATTCGGTGGTTTTATAGGTTTTTGAGGTTAGAAAGATATCGGAAAGAAGTCGGACTATCCATTTACCTTTTAATGAGTGTAATTTGGATTGATATACTCCATTCACACATGCCTGTCGCACCTGCCCCTGCACCTTTTATCCTATTTTGAACCTCCTCCCAATTAATTTCCACATACTATGTACTTCATCGCAAACGACACTCAGGCTCAGGAAATCTCAATGTTGGAAGTACTCAACCTTGTTGGTACTCAACAAGGACACAGTAGTATCCTTAGACATGTACCCATAGATATAGTTGACAACAGGACGGACTTTTGCCCCCGCAAGCTGGCTTTTAAGAGTGGCATCAAGGCTGTATTTCCAAGTAGGAATGAGTGGAAGAAAGGTGGGATCCTGACCGGTAGGGATACACAAATTTTCACTGATGATTCCAAAATGGGCTCTGGAGTTGAAGCAGGAATCTATTCGGAGTCCTTAGAAATATCAACTTCCGTAAAACTCCCATCTTACTGCAATGTGTTCCAGACGGAGGTATACGCGATTCTGGAGCTATAAAGGCGCTAGCCGCACCAACTGTTAGCTCAAAGCTGGTCGGGGAATGTAAACAATTAATAACCTCACTAACTGCCAACCTCGAAGTATCAGTTATTTGGGTTCCAGGATACAAGGGAATTGCAAGCAACGAAAATGCTGATGAGCTAGCCCGTAGGGGCTCATCTGCAGACAATGAACGAACAACCATTGCCGATGTGGGCGTTTTCCTAGCCGAAGCCATCATTCAAAAACACTACCTAAACAAAGCGCAGCGGAAATGGACAAGCAATTTCAAAATCCACCTAGCCAGACTACAATGAGATGAGAACAAGGAGCCTTCTGAGTAGATCTACGGCCGTCATACACAAACTAATAGAAGTATGCACAGGCCACTGGGCCATTGGTACACATGCAGAGAAAATGGGTATTCCGCACAACGACCATTGCAAAAGCTGTAACGACATAGCCGCTAAGGAGACGGTGGAGCATTTCTTATGTAAATACCCGGCCTTAGCCAGAAACCTATTAACATCCTTAGGTAGCCCTTTCTTTGATAACCTAAGACAGTTATCTAAAATAGGGATCTCCCATATCCTTCGCAGCCATTCTACATACCTACCTACCTAATCCTTGTATGACATCCGTAAAAAAACATATATGGTATTTCTTAAGAAGTGTAACGAAAGACCCCATGTGCGACTTAAAATTATGGCACTTTAAGGAAATGCTCCTTAGGATGTTCTTTGAATATTGCTTAATATAATATTTAAACTTAATGAATATTTAAATATGTGCTTATATCACTTAAAATAGCCTCTTAGATGTCAACTCTCAAAACGTTTATATTCGTATTCGTATTCTATTTCTATTCTATCTCATTTACCAAAATGAGGTATGAAAACCGAAAATTGTGCTTCTTTAACGTATATATTTTATGCCACTATATAGCAAATATCAAATAAAAATGCGAGGTATGAGACACAATATTAATTATTATGCTGTATCCTTTGAACAAAATTTTCGATAATAATAGGATTATCACGCAAACAACAACAACAAACAAGAAAAACTACAAATTATTATAATTATGCGGAAATATTTGTAGGTAATAGTATTATTATGACTGTGCTATTACAACATTTCATTAGCTCACTCGCTATTGCCCAAAGTGATATTGTCAAATCAATTTGCAAAAACAACAACAACAATAATAATATGAGTAATATTAAGCAAATTTCACAACAAATAATGCTTTAATGTGCAAGACCAACAATAATAATAATAATAATAACAACAACAACAACTGTAAAATCAAAATGAAAATGGTGGGTGCAAATTGCCTGCAGAATTTATTTGTTGACTGCTGCCGCACACAACATATACATACATAATACCAACACATAGATAGGTGAATATCGTATGTATGCATTTACATGGAGAGATTGGGAATAGTAAAAGATCAATTGATGTTTATTATGGTTAAATGTTACATGCGGCATAGATTTAAATTAATATGTTTGCATATATTTATTTTAAAAACTATATAGATTAACGTATGTGGCTGTGTGTGTATTTGTGTATGCGCGTGTGGAAAAAAAAACAAACGAATTATGACTTAATAGACAATTTATTTGCAGCATTTATATTGATTTATTTTTTGGATTTTACATATTTGTACGAGTATTTCAACATAATTACTCAATTATCACCATTATATGGCATAGGTTTGCGCAACATATACATAACTATAAGACGCTTATACTTGAACACATTTATATAGCCTACATGCGTATTGCCAATTTGGGGTGCAACATGCAAATTTCTATTTTCCAACTTACCGCTCCCTCAGTTTAGTTGTAGTCGACGCAACAAGAGTATTTATAGGTTATCACAACAAACGTCTAGCAACAAGCGTTTAAATGACAGTAAAAGCATTTCCATATATATACAAGTATATACAAACATTTTTCTCCTTTATTGTTTGACTTATGGCGATATCATTTGCCACCAAAGACTTGCTAATGTTGCTGTGCTACTGCGGCTGTTGCAAACATTTTCACTTTACCTTTTCGAAATATGTTAGTGCCACGCATTTTGAAATAATTCATTAATAATATCACCAACAACAGCAACAACAACAACAACAACAACATCATACAGCGGTGGTGGTGGTGATGGTGATGATGATGACGATGATGACGACAGTGATAACACAAATAAGCGAAAATAAATAAGAATTTCTCTTCCGCGTACAATTTATGGACAGCAAGAAGAAGAAGAAAAAGCTGAAGAAAAATTATTAACAAATAATTGCAATATAAAACAAGACACAGAAAATACAAAAATTGTTGCAGGAACAATTTTGTGGGAGCGGCATTTTTACTTTATACTTTTATATGTACCAATAATATTATTATGGTTTGATTTAATATTTTTTTTTATACGTAACATACTGGCCAACTGTTCGTATATATATACATTAGATGAGTTCAGAAAATGTATAAGAATTTTCAAACATGAATTTTTGAGTGGCGCAAATTATTTTTAAAATATAAAAATATAAGATATTCTATATTATTCAACAAAATATATGTTATATTTTTTGAACCTTCTTCAAAATAAAATAAATTGAAACGATATATTCCATTTTTGCTTCAGAAACTTTTTAAAAATACTTTTTCTGGAAAAAAAACTGTTGAAAATATATCTCCTAAACTATTGCTGTTCCCACTACAAGCTATAAATGTATAAGTTCATGTCCTATATGCTGCCAAAATAAAAAATTTGGACCATTTTTGCTGACTTTGATGAAGCACTCCAAAATTTTGCCTGTGTTTGTATCTGCAAATCGATCATCAAACGTCAAAATAATAACAACAAACTCATTTCGCAGGTTTTAAGTTGAAAAAAAATGAAATGCTTTCGAAATCTCAAAGAAAAATTGATCTAAAGGGTGGTTATTCCAAACTTTTTCCATCAATCCACATTAGGTGAAATAAAGTAAATGAAGAATTTCCATGACCGAATCAGAAAAAAAATATAAAAAATACAATGGAAGTAAAAAAGGAATTATTTTAAAAATTAATTTCATACAACTTAATTTGAATTGTCAGCGAACTTATTAATTGCTTGTCCTTTCTTTCAAAGGCAGCCCTGTCTTTTTTCACACTTTACATAATTAAATAACTTTTTTTTTAAATAATCACATTTTTTGAAATAAGGACAGATCTAATGCACATACATATATGGGCATATGGTTTGCTATTTTCACGATATATTTCTTTATACATATTTTGAGTGAGTAATTTTGATTGGTATTTTATTGGTAGCAGTTAATCATAAGAAAGCACTACAGCAAGCAGCACATGTACTCGTATATGTAAACGTCAATTTTAAGGCACCTCTTTCTAATTTCTTCACAAGTAAACTAATGTTGTATACTAAAAACCCACAAAAAATACAATATAAATAATATCTTATACTATTGCAGTGGGCGTATTTCTCAACAGAAAACAAGAAGAGTCAAAACTTGTGTTTTTACACTTCATTTTAACTTGGATTCATAAGAATATACACATTCTTTGAATTTAATTATTACAATATTAATCGTTTTCATAGAAAACTCATATCTAACATCCACAAATGGGTCATAATATCTCTTGAGAATATCGTTACGTGTAAGTTAAAAGCGTTCGATCGATTGAACTGCCCCGAAATTATGAAATACACATGAGGCACATACATAACATATGTACAACAAAAACCGATTAATGCAATGAAGGTAAAATAAAAACTGTATAATGTAGAATTTATAATTTTTCCCGTCCAATAGAATTAATTAATTTTGTTGAAAAGCAAATATAACGAAAAAAAAAAAACAGAGGTAACATACTACACCATATTTGGAGTCTAAGTCTGATGTGGCGCCATATCAACAACAAGCGCCACAAAACGGCGCAACATTTACAACGATCACATCGATCGACATTTAATACGCATTTCATTTAGAAGCTCTCAATTGCATCACATTACAACATAGTCGAGAGTGTGTTATAATTTTGACCACACACAAACAAACAAACAAACAAACACACTCACATATCCACACTTTCATACATTTTTAAAGTGTGTTATATTATAATCTTGTAGAGCATATGAGGTGATAGGAGTGTCATATCAGTATAATGTGCTAATCGATTTTGACCATACGCGGCACAATAAAGAAATTCAATACGAACGAGCGGGTATATTTCTTATACAAACATACAGATATCCATATTAAGGTATATGTACTATAGCTTTTTTTAAGTAGGTACACCTCTTACATATCCATAAGTATTTCTCATAGTTTTGGCTAAAAAGAAAATGAGTTAAAATAGTATCAGTTCTTTAGACCTTTAGACTTGTTAACGCATTGGTTGTTAGCAACAAGGAGGCTCGAATACTATGTGCGGATCAACTTACACTGAGAAAAATGACAAATATTTTAGAAACCAGAAATTCAAGAGCCGAGAAGAAATTTTTCGCATATTTCAGTTCAGTTGGGATTTCTTTAATTAAAGACTGTTGACGTCCTTTCTGAATCCAATGAAGAAGAAAAAATAATTTTAATTTTTCGCTATACTAATTCGATTTACTAATAATAGTTTACCTTTTGACTATTTTTGTAGAAAATAATTATCAACTCATCACCATGAACATTTGTATTATTTGAGCGAATCAATTTTGTAGGGCAGCCTCCATTAGGAGTGGAGATAGAGTGTAAGCGAGTTCAAATAAAATATTGAGAAGGAAGAGTTACTGGGGATCGACCATACATTTCTCCTCTCTGTTTGCCTATTTGCATGTATTTTTTTGGATAATTTTGTTTGGGGGCCCCAATAAGGTGTAGAGATAGAAAAAAATTATGTGCAAGAGAAATATTCAGGTGAAAATATGAATGTGAATTGGTTGTATACCTTACATCCTTACAGCAGTGGGAGCAATTTTTTTTAAGAAGAGTTCTCCTAAGGATTAGAGGACAAAATAGTTTATCACTGATGTGGGTCACTGGCCACGTGGGAATCGTAGGCAATGAGACCTCTTATGCATTAGTAAGAGAAGGTTCTGCGGCTGATTTAATCGTCCCTGAGCCTGCTTTGCCAACACCCACTGGAACCATCACGGCCACGGTCAACACCTGGGCTAATCTAGTCCATAAGTCGACCTGGCACAGGTCAAGAGAGGCTGCAGATTGACGAAATCCATGTTGCCTAATATATAGGGTAAATGGTCGCATTTCCTCATATCTCTAGGCCACTTTCTATGGGAAAAGCATATGGAAAAGGCAGGACTAGATAGCAGTGCACTTTTCCCAGCCTGTGAAGAAGAAGATGAGACGGCGGACCACTTTTCATGTGTTGTCTGTCCTGCTTTTGCTCGAATCAGGTTTAAGGTCTTTGGCACTGACTTGCTGAGAGCCGAAACTCTTGGGTCTTTAGCACCACAGGATCTACTCCGATTTCTTTGGAGAATGAGTAGATTTAAAACACAATAAAATGGATCTTGGAACGCAGTACAATGGACCAATAAATGTCTGAGTACTTCGCTTGATTTCTTATTGTTAAAAAAAAGGATTGGAGGCAGGTATTAAGAAAATTCAAAAAAAAAAATATTAGGATAATAAATTTAAGGGGGATCGGTCACACATTTTACCATTTCATGAGCGACTCCTACTACAAGTATAGGTTTATTTATCGATTTTTCTTAGATTTATCTAAATTTTGGCTTCGATTCGGTACCCTTTTTCATCGCCATTGTACCTTGAACATATTTTGTAACTCACTAGAGAACCTCGCGAAATCATACCTTCAATTTTTGAAAGTATATGATAACAATTAAAATAACAAAACAGCTAAAATTACAAGAGTAGATGTTCTCAATTCTTCTTAATTGTTCTTATTTCAAAGAAAACTAGTTTCTATTAATCTCTAATAGTTTGATTAGAAGCAAAACTATATTTAATCATATTTAAAATACATCTTCAGTGTAGTCAATGTGTAAAATTAGCGTAAAAATAAACTTACAACAACGTTACTCATACTTACTTACTTACTTACTTATGTGGCCATAACAACCGAATATCGATTTAGGCCGAAAATAAGATGCTTCGCCAGCCATCTCTGTTCTTCGCTAGCTGGCGCCAGTTAGAAATTCCAAGCGCCGTCAGGTTCTCCAGTACTTGGTCTTTCCACCGGAGGTTTGGTCTTCCTCTTTTGCGTCGTCCTCCAGCGGGTTCCGAATATAACACCTTCTTAGCTGGAGCGTGTTCTTCCATTCGCTCGACATGACCTAGCCAGCGCAGCCGCTGGATTTTGATGCGCTTTACTATGTCAATATCGGCATACAGCTCGTACAGCTCATGGTTGTACCTTATTCGGTACTCGCCACCAACGCAAATAGGTCCAAAGATCTTGCGTAGGACTTTTCTCTCGAAAACTCCAAGTATTCGCTCATCCGAGGTGGAAATTGTCCAGGCTTCAGCGCCATATGTTAGGACAGGCATGATGAGAGACTTGTAGAGTGTAGTTTTCGTTCTTCGAGAGAGGGCTCGACTTCTCAATTGCTTACTCAGCCCAAAGTAACACCTGTTAGCAAGAGTTATCCTACGCATGATCTCCAAGCTGACGTCATTACTGCTGTTAATGCTGGTTCCAAGATAGACAAAGTCCCTTACTACTTCAAAAGCGTTACTCATACCTACATATATAAGAGTAGAAGTAGATATAAACATACACAGTTACAATTTATTACGATGTTAACAAGCTTTTTAGGCCACTACATATAACTACATACATATATACAAATATATTGTGTTAACATCACACTATCATATAATTTTATATATATGTATTTTTATATGTATATCATGCTGCACTGAAACGCAACCAGACCTTATGGCAACCAGCATACAGCACTGCAACAACAACAATCAACATATTATTACATTTGACCTAATTTTAAGTGTTTTCTTTTTGGTTGTACATAAGTATAATATATATATAACTATATAACTATGTTAACATATTGAATGGAAGTACGTACCTACCTAAACAATATAAACAAGGTCCAAAAAATCTAGTTCAAAGAGATTAAAGCGATGTTTAAATGTGTGTATGTGTATATATGTAATTTTGAAATGGAGCAAAATTTGTTATATATTAAATAATTTTGATATTACATATTTTGATTAGTAATTAATTATATATTGAAAAAATAAATATATGTAGGTAATCAGCTATATATGCTTATATGTGTATGTATATAAAAAGGTTGGAAATAGCTAAAATGTGAAACTACAGCATTGAATACGCACTATAAGAAATGAAAAAATTATTTTAAAAATAGAAAATTATTTTACTCTTCTTCTTTCATATTTTTTTAACTCTGTGAGCTCATAAATCTTGTTATTAGTTTCTTTTTCACTGTTGGTTGCAATAATTATACATTTCTAAATAACGAAGAGTACCAAATATGTGTTAGCCTGAGGAATTTACAAACATTCACACGTATACGTATGTGTATGTGGTATATTTAAGTCATAAATAAATTACTTAGTTTGCATGCGTGTGTATACTTGTATGTTATAGTGTAAAAGCATAATGTGAAAATTCTTTCACCTTAAAGTCTGAGTATGCCTATAGTTATAAAAAAAAAATAATAATATATGTATGATGATAATGAGTGGTAATTTATAAAATATGTGTGCATTACTCAATTACAAGTTGGCCATGTTTCAATAATGCCATAGGAAATTGCATATATCACCAAATAATTCAGTAATATGTGATGGAATATTATATATTAGAATCTTTCGGAAATGCTAAATTTGCTTCAACCCAAGAATTTCTAATGAATATAAGTATTCCACTACATTCTTTATCCTTCTGGCACATATCAAAATGGCCATGTTTTGAGCTAATTGAATTACTTTATAGTTGTATGTATATGAGATATCGTGCTTACTCATAATCACTCATAATTGGGGTTGAACAGGGTTTGTGAAGAAAAAATGTATAAAACCTTTAACTATTACAAATAACCATATTCATAAATAGATACATATTTACATCTGCTTATAGTTCAAAAAGAGCGTGAGAATTGATTTTTATACCCTGCATATTGCAATATGCAAGGTATATTCATTTCGGTCAGATGTTTGTGTCCACTTGAAGGAATCTCCGGAGATATAGACATAGATATATATTCGTGTTCAGCGTCGATTAAATCGATTTAACGATGTCCGTCCGTCCGTCCGACTGTCTGTCACCTGGCTGGTTCGCACGATAACTTGAGTAAATATTGAGCTATTTCGACGAAATTTGGCACAAGTAACCTATGATCCGAGGGTACGGAGGAGATTGATGTTGGGCATGATCGGTCAATAGCCACGCCCACACCAAGCATTCAAAGCGACTATCCTCGGAATTTTCAGAATCTTTAACTTGCTATAACTCACATAATATACCACTTGGTACAACAATATTTAGCACATAGAGTTAGATTATACTACTATATAATCTCGTCAAAAGTGGGTGAGCCACGCCTACTTTTTAGCGTAGCTCTCATACAAAGTGTCTGTACTTCTTTTAAATTGAAACAGCTGTAACTTCTACAATCTTCTGTCCAGAATAACCATAATTGACACTTAGATTAACATGGTAGTTGGAAATAATATGGCACAAAATCAATGTGCCGCGCCCACTTCTTCTTGGGTCTCCCATACAAAGTTGAGGAAATTAAACAAAAATTTTAACCGCCATAACATACAAACTATTCAGCGTAGAACAACCAGATTGAAGGTGTGGATTAGTGTTGTAAGAGCAAATATACCCACAATAAATTGGTCAGTCACGTCCATTGTTTATAGTGGCTCCCATACAGGATGACTGAATTTCTTTTAAATTGAGATAGCTGCAGCTTCTGCAATCTTCTGTTAATAATTAATACTTAAGTGAATATGGTAGTTGTACATAAAAAAAAATAAATAAATACGTGGCACTTAAAGCCCCAAAGGGCTCATTGGCCGAGCTTCTCTTCCATTACTGTTGTGCGTCTTAAATTTTGGACAGTATTAGAATGGACCTACTTATTTTAGCCGGTTCCGAACGGCAGAACACTTGTGACATCACTTTTTCTGAGCTTTGTCGCAGAGTTCTTTTTTTAGAAGCTTTTTCATGGCAAGTTGTTACTGTCGGAAGAATTGCCAACTGCTTGCCGACAGGTGGGTACCGTTCGAAAGAAAAATCTTTTCGATATTAAATTTGTTATGCATCAGCCGGGTATTGAACCACGACCTACAGATCAGAAGGCGCACACACTCTAACCACTGAGCTACGGTACCCAGTTGTACATAATCTGGCAAAAAATCAATATGCCACGCCCACTTCTTAATGGGGCTACCATACAAAGTTGCGAAAATTTTAAAAAATTTAAACCGCTATATCTTACGAACTATTCAACGTAGGACAAACAAATTTAAGGTGTGGATTAATACTGAAAAATTAATTGGATTTACAAGAAAAAGGTAAGCCACGCCAACTTTTTATATAGCTCCCATACTAAGTCTCGGAATTATCTTAAAAACCTCCTTTAAATTATCCCTTTTAGAACTCTCATAACATACAAAGTACTTCGTCAAAGTCAACCATATTTCGGGTGTAAATTAGTAGTATATGCAAAAATTGTTTTTCAAAAAGTGGAAATAAAAGAAAAAGATGGATATTCGAGTAAACTTTTTATATATATATCTACATATGCAGGGTATAATTTGGTCGGCCCTAGCCGACTGTAAGGAGATTTTTTAATAACCATTTTAACTTCTACAACTACCTCTTTTATTTTTTTTTTTCCTCATATTTTTCGTTTCATTTTCATTTTCATTCATTTGCATGTAAAACCTCTATGACTATATGTCATAAAATTTTTGTTATTATTATTTTGATTTAGCGATGCTTCACATTTTATTAGTTAAAGCTACTCTATTGCTTAACACGAGCTCAATGCTAAACATATGGCCTGAAGTGAAAATATTTTCAATGGAAAATTTTGCATCGATACCTTACATATGTTCACTGAAAATTACTCATATGGGTGCGCTTAATCTCAGCTTAGCCCCGGGGAAAATATGAGCATGACCATGTTAATATTACTCAAGGATTTATCTGCATATCCATATAATCTTATTTAATAATATTTGGTTATACATAGTATTTGAGTTGTTTGAACCTATGTTCTTGATATACATTTTTTCTTTAATCTTTATATTATTGCTAAACTTTGTGCTAAATAAAATTTAAGACATTTATAAATGGTATGAATATTAAGCAATGAGATAATATCACACCAGCGGCGAATTCACAGAGGAATATTTTTGGACCATTGATGGCATCACAAGATCTATTTAAATTTGCCTAAATAAACTGTTGATATGTGTTAGTTCATAATACACAGTCGACATCTTCGTGGGTACTGTAAATAAAGGCGACCCCTCGAGAGGCAGTTTTGGTCCCTAGGCGTATACATCCTGGCGTACTTATTAAGTAATTTCGATGGAAATTGGTGTATAAGTATATTTATACAAAAATGCCATCTTGTTTGTAAATGGGCTAAATCGGATGAAAATTAAGCCTACCCCCCATACAAATGTTTATTGTCGAAATAATGTTTTCAAACGTTTCACGCGAAAATATAAATCTAATATGTTGAAACTAAGTACATAGGATTCTTTTTATTAATATATCCATACATCAAAAATGAACGTAATCGGATGAAAATTACGACTACCCCCCATACAAAAATGTGTTGTCGAAAGTATGTTTTCACACTTTGCATGTGAAATTATAAAGCTAATAGAATGAAACTTAGCACATACAATTATATTTATTAATGCATGGACTAGTTGAAAAATTGGCGTAATCGGATGAAAATCACGACTACTTCCCATATAAAAATGTGTTTTCAAATGTAACAACTTTTAAACCTTGGCCCACAAAAATATAAAGTTATCAAGCTGAAACTTGGTACATATGATTTGATTTATTAACTTTAAAAATAGTTTAATTATAAGTGTAATCGGATGAAAACAATGTCTGCTTGCCATACAAAACGATGTTGTCGAAAGTACGTTTTTACACTTTGCACATGAAAATATAAAGTTACATGTGATTTGATTTATAAAAATATAGAGTAGTTAAAAAATGAACTTAATTTGATGAAAATTACACCTACTCCCCATATAAAAGTATGTTTTGAAATGCAAATTTTCATATTTTTGTACAAAAATACAGAGTTATCAAATTGAATCACAGTAGATATGATTATATTTACTAATTAATTAACAAGTTTAAAAAAATATTGAGAGAACATCAATTTTTGGTGCCAGATTTTTCTTTAAATCTACAGACACTTTATTGTACAATTTTCCTGAATTTGTCAAGTCTTTCAATGAGACCAGAAAAATCAAACAAATATTTTCAACGTTTAAATAAATTTAAATTTATTATTGAATCCTTGCAGAACCCCCTTTTTTGGTGTTTGCGACCACCAATGATATCATTGACATAGTGATTAGAATATTATTGTAAAATATATTGTACAAATATACATTTAAGACATTTATTAACTGACCACGCTGTAACACTGAGAATATACGCAGATATATGCTTTGTTTACAATATTAGCTTTGCAATTTAGAGACGATTAATTTAATGCCCCTATTGCGGTTCACAACTTTTGTAACAGTTTGGTCGCCGTCGAGAAATTCATATTGCCGTTCTCAACTCGACTGGCGGCTGATTTTTTTGGTTGTGTTCATTATTTTTGTGGTATTACCGTTTGCAACTCTGTTACAGTTTGGTCGACAAGCACGTTAAATATACACGACTGCTCATAAGCAGTTGGGTTTGCATCAGTTGCAGTTTACTTTAAACTAATAAAGCCAAAAATAATGAAGAGATCGTAAGTAATAATTAGCTTGGCTTCATATTGTAATTTCTCAACATTTTATACATTTTCAGAAGTTTAAAAATTACAACAAGTTGAGAAATGAGATGACTTGATTTTGTATAGTGATGTAGGTATGAAGAAAAATCTCCTTACAGTCGGCTGGGGCCGACCAAACTATACCCTGCATATGTAGATTTATATATAAAAAGTTTACTCGAATATCCAACTTTTCTTTTATTTCCACTTTTCGAGAAACAATTTTTGCATATACTACTAATTTACACCCGAAATATGGTTGACTTTGACGAAGTAAAAGGATTTAAGATAATTCCGAGGCTTAGTATGGGAGCTATATAAAAAGTGGGCGTGGCTTACCACTTTCTAGTAAATCCAATTAATTTTTCAATGTTAATCCACACCTTAAATTTGGTGTCCTACGTTGAATAGTTTCTAAGTTATGGTGGTTAACATTTTTGTTTAATTTCCTCAACTTTGTATGGGAGCCCCAATAAGAAGTGGGCGTGGTACGCTGATTTTTTGCCAGATTATTTCCGACTACCATATTAACCTAAGTGTTAATTATGATTGTTCTAGACAGAAGGATGCAGAAGTTACAGCTGTTTCAATTTAAAATTTGTATGGGGGCTACGATAAACAGTTGGCGTGGTGCGCCCGTTTCCTGTGAGTTTAATTGCTTGTACAATACTAATCCATACCTTAAATCTCGTTGTCCTAGGCTAAATGGTTTGTAAGCTATGGAGCTTACAATTTTAGTTTAATTCCCTCGACTTTGTATGGGAGACCCATGAAGGAGTAGGCCTGGCACACTGATTTTCTGCCAGATTATTTCCGACTACCATATTAACCTAAGTGTTAATTATGATTGTTCTAGACAGAAGGATGCAGAAGTTACAGCTGTTTCAATTTAAAATTTGTATGGGGGCTACGATAAACAGTTGGCGTGGTGCGCCCATTTCCTGTGAGTTTAATTGCTTGTATAATACTAATCCATACCTTAAATCTCGTTGTCCTAGGCTAAATGGTTTGTAAGCTATGGAGCTTACAATTTTAGTTTAATTCCCTCGACTTTGTATGGGAGACCCATGAAGGAGTAGGCCTGGCACACTGATTTTCTGCCAGATTATTTCCGAATACGATATTAATTTAAGTGTCAATTATAGTTATTCTAGACAGAAGATTGTAGAAGTTACAGCTGTTTCAATTTAAAAGAAGTACAGACACTTTGTATGAGAGCTACGCTAAAAAGTAGGCGTGGCTCAACCACTTTTGGCGAGGTTATATAGTAGTATAATGTAAGTCTATGTGCAAAATATTGTTGGCCCAAGTGGTATATTATGCGAGTTATAGCAAGTTAAAGATTTTGAAAATTTCGAGGTTAGTCGCTTTGAATGCTTGGTGTGGGCGTGGTTATTGACCGATCATGCCCAATATCAATCCCCTCCGTACCCTTGGATCATAGGTTACTTGTGCCAAATTTCATCGAAATAGCTCAATATTTACTCAAGTTATCGTGCGAACCAGCCAGGTGACAGACAGACGGACGGACGGACGGACGGACGGACGGACGGACGGACGGACGGACGGACGGACGGACGGACGGACATCGTTAAATCGAAAATTTAATCGACGCTGATCACGAATATATATCTATGTCTATATCTCCGGAGATTCCTTCACGGACGGACGGACGGACGGACGGACGGACGGACATCGTTAAATCGAAAATTTAATCGACGCTGATCACGAATATATATCTATGTTTATATGGGTGTCGTAGCTCAGTGGTTAGTGTGTTCGCCTTCTGATCTGTAGGTCGTGGTTCAATCCCCGGCTGATGCATAACAAATTTAATATCGATAAGATTTTTCTTTCGAACGGTACCCACCTGTCGGCAAGCAATTGGCAATTCTTCCGACAGTAACAACTTGCCATGAAAAAGCTTCTTAAAGAACTCTGTGACAAAGCTCAGAAAAAGTGATGTCACAAGTGTTCTGCCGTTCGGAACCGGCTAAAATAAGTAGGTCCCTTCTAATATTGTCCAAAATTTAAGACGCACAACAGTAATGGAAGAGAAGCTCGGCCAATGAGCCCTTTGGGGCTTTAAGTGCCACATATTTATTTTTTATTTTTTTATATCTCCGGAGATTCCTTCAAGTGGACACAAACATCTGACCGAAATGAATATACCATGCATATTGCATTATGCAGGGTATAAAAATGTAAAATAGTTTTATTTTACACACGGAATGTGTTTTGTATTTGTTTTTTTTATTTTTTTTACCCGCCTTATGTATATATATATATATATATAAAAATGTTAATGTGATAACAAAGTAGACGTGAATCTAAGAAAATAAGATTTTTTTTAAATAATTTAAGTTATCTTCCATTTACCAAAAAAGACTGAAATGAATTTAAAAAAGCACACAAATTCAATATTGGTGGTATAGATACGACACGCACAGATTTCTTGAAATGGTCTTTTACGTCATCCAGCAAAAAGCAAAATGCCTCTTTGCTCAGTCGAAAATAGCTAATAAATCTATAAAAAAAATTTATTATTTGCTTTTATTTATTTTGAAGAATATTTATACTTTTCGCTAGGTAGTTCAAGAGGGTTAGAGTCATCACGAATTTTTCTCCGTAAGCGTAGCAAATCAATTTTCGCGTCTTCGTTTTCATCTTCATAAAACAAATCTACACTAATATCCATTTTAAATAATTTTCACAGCAAAACACAATTGTATATTTCCTTAATTTTTACTTAATCGACCGCTTTTCTGTCATAAGTGATATTTTAAGCTGGTAACGCCATAACAATTTCAACCGAAAACAGTGGTGTACCACAATACCAAAAAATAGTTTGGTCTTGTTGAAGTCGGGTCGACTCTAAGACGACCAAACTGGGTTGAGTGGTGAACGGCAATAGGGGCATAAATACTACATATTTGTATGTATATCTGGACTAGTACAAATGTCTATACTCATTTATGTATGTATAGCAGACTTGTCATGTTATAAATACATGCATACATACACACATATATATGACATTGCGAACTAGTATAACTGCTAGCTAAATTAAATATACATCATGTGACATGATATGCCAATTTTAATGAAATAAACGTGAGTGTACACGGGCAAACATGTTACATGATACAACATGCATAGGTTTAGTGTAGGCGTACATATAAACAAGGACGTAAGTGCATAAATAAATATGTATGTAAATACATATTCATAGTTATACATGGTTGTTGAATGTCCAAACCATGAAGTTAATGAAGATCATGGTCGTCGTTGGTTAAGTATGTATATGAAAACTTTCATTTATTATCAAATGGACAGAGAGAGAGAGAGGGAGAAAAAAAATGACTAAAATAGCCAAAAAATAGTATATAATTAATGAATTGTACTAATGCATAATTAAGTGTTAAATACACTCTAAATAGAAAATAATTTATTGCATTGCATACTTATGTACATTCAATTAACTCGGTAGGTAACACTCATGTGCTTGCACATACGACGTAATACCTATCTATTAACTGATTGACGTAACTTAGTATAAGAGAGCATGTAATTTTATATTTATGTACAAGTACTTGGACTGCAAGTATATATATAGGTGTAGGTACATGCATATTTCGTAATAGTATGCAAGTAGAGATAGTGGTCACCCCATTAACTAAACGCTCTACTGATGTGATGGTATGTGATACTCGTATTCATGTTGGTAAAAGTACATTAACTGGAAAGTGAAAAAAATGTGGGGAAATACCTGATTATTTTTTTGTAACTAGTGCACTTACATACATATTTATAATTGTAAATGCCAGCTGTGTGTGTGTGTGTTTGTGTGTAAGTTTGCGTGTTTGCATGCACATCAATCAATCAATCATTCATACGATTGATCGTATAAACAATCAATGGGTTCGGCTATTCGATTATTCGTGGTGTGTGTGTGTTTGTATGGACTACCACAACAATATTTGTGGTAATACTGGTAATAACACATTCGTTTACAAGTAAACATATTCATGTTTGACTTACAAAACTGCATTCACCTTCTGCTGTATGCATAACACTGTTATCATGAAGTACATATATGCGCCAATATCTATGAGCTAATTCACATATTGATGTGAGAAGTAAAAGTGTTACGTTATTTTTACGTATACTGTTAGTGTTGTTCATCATACTGCCTTTACGATACAAACAACAGATGGCAATAAAGTGCGGGTGGTTAATGTTGGAAAGAGTAATACAAAGACATCACTCGATACAAAAATATATTACATACTCGTATTTGTATGTATGTAGATTAGTTGCATCGCATAGTGACGACTCACCATTACCGTTAATAGGATTACAAAATTGTCAGAGATCTTTAACACTAACACACACACACACACACTAACGTCACCACTGCAACCACCATCATTACATTGTATGCGAAGATTGCGGTTCATTGGTGTTGATCTTTTCAATTTACAATCACGAATACTAAAGTATCGGCTAACATCAAATCAATTTTTGATTCCATTTAAAATGCCAATGATGCTATGGTGCAGCTACATAGTAGTGCTATGTGTATAAATATGCTTATACCACCGCCGTTGCATTAGTCAATATTACTATATTATTGTATGAAAGCATTGCATATGCATCGCATGCAATTTTTTTTTCTCGCACACATAAATTACATAATTTTTTTCTTGTACATACACATTTACGTGTACATTTACTATTAGTTAATAATGAATGCATGATATTATTATATTTAGGTTACAGTTTTCATTTATTTTGTAACCTCTGCACCTCAGTGTGGTATTACATTAATAGATAAAGCTATTTGAAAAATTTATTAAATCAATTTTACATGCATATATGATAAACAAGGCTATAATTTAAGAGTAAATTCAAAAATAATTAATTAAATGCAATACTATATTGGCAGAACTCTTGTGACATCACTTTTTCTGAGCTTTTTTAAATGCTTTTTCAAGACAAATTTTTTCATTTTCGCTCGTTTTAATCCTATAAACAAACTTACATGTGTTTGATGTTCAGTAATCTTTATTAAAAATTGTTTGTAACATTATTCTAACCATATTAACCCTATGTGATCACTCATAATGTATTATAAATACAATTTTTGTTTTTATAGGCGCCAAAAATAATCAAAAAATATAGAGATAATGAGTTAATACATCACAAAATAATATTTTATGTAGGATTTTAGTGTAAAATGTTGAATACATAAATATTTTTAATTGAATTTCGTGAGACCTTTAAATCACTTTTTAAATTTTTTGCTCAAAATAATTCTAAAATCAAGATTATCATAATTTTTGATGATTTTATGAGAAATATTTGTAAATACTAACTCCTCATGGAGCTTCGTAATAAAGTGTTTTCACTGAAAAAGGGCAAAAATAACAATAATGGAGGCAGGAAAGGAGAAAAAGAAATTCATTATTTTTACATTTATTTCAACACATTTTTTAACATGGTGTAAATTGTTTAATTTGGATCAAATTGCATTTTGTTTTCTAATTTCTTGAGATTTTAAGGTTCACTTCTACCAATATCTACCATTACACTTTTGCCAATATCCGTATCACAGACCGAATCACTGGAGGGGAATAAAACAGAAATTTGCAGCAAACCTTCCACACCGACAAAAACAAGAGCACTGATCAACCTGATCAACCGAAAGATATACAAAGAGTGAAAGATCAAAAAGCTAAACTCTGGTATACAGAAAGCATTAAGTATGAGTCCGGTATGTAAGACTGCATGTTAGTAACGGAAGGTTAATATCAATTATATGATAATATTAAGGGTCTCAAAAAAAGAACAAAAAACAAATGCAAAATGAAAAAAGGAGCGCGAATATAAATATAAAATTTATATTGTTTTTATTTTTACAAGCCATCAATGTTTTTTAATAAGCAATAATAATTCAAGATTATAAAATGAAATTAAAAGTATGCAAAATTTTAAAATGTAAGTAATTTTTTACGAAAAGACCTTACTCACTTATATGAATGTCCTCATATACATATATATTGTATGTATATAATTGCTTATATATATATGTGTGATAAATTTCCTTACACTCAAATCCAAATTCAACATTTCACGCCATTTAATTGAACAAAATTATTACGTACATTGTATTTACTTACCTACTCTTCCTTTTGTACAGTGAAGGGAGGAATATACCTGCCAGTTTATTCAACTTGTCATTGGCGATTTGCATTTATCATTTGCAGAGATTATGTTGGTCAATTATTCAACATTAATTATTTTATTTTGCACCTCCATTCAGATTGGCATGGTTTTGTCTGTATATCACATTATCACATATGTATGGTTGACATACATACACAGTCAAATCTCAATATCAATGCTTGTTTTTTTTTTTTTTTTGAGACTATTTATTTTATGTACAATGTGCCACCAAGACAAAGCAACAAATTGTAAGCTTGTTTTAGTTTCACGTTTTTTTGCACTTTGAAAGCATTGTAGTAATTCTTTATTGTTTCCCTTTCAACAGTAGTAGCAGATCAGCATGTTAACCTTGAAGTGAGATTAAAAAGTCAAATTGCATAAGTGTAACCGAGCAAGCTCAGTACTTAGTAGTGTACCAATAAAATTATTCGCATTATACATATGCTAAATACATTGAAATTTATGTACTTAATTTTACTTAAGCACTCCACGTATTGCACTCTGAGTACGCATGTGGTAATAAAAATATTAAATTTATGATTTAATGTTAATATGGCAACACCATTCATGTCATTTGCGTTTAATTGTCACAGCGTGTGGTCATCATAAATTTTGCATTCATTCAGTTGATTTTTTTTTTGCATGAGTTTTACTTTTAATTATTTTATTTTATTATTATTTTCTTTTAACTTTTTATTTGTTCAATTTTAAAGCAGATGATTTTGTCTCATTCTTTCTTGTCAATGTACATACTCATTTTTAATTTAATAAACATGTTTTTTCTTTCATTTCTTTTTTTTCTTATGTTTTTCGTATTTTTACATAGCTCTTTAATTTGAAAAATTAAATAAAATAAAATGCAAGCGATGCATGTATATATATCATGCAACCAAGTCGTCGACTCATTGTAAATGAGTACCTATGAATACGTGTGCACCATTTCATTTGCGTAAAAGTTCAAGGTTTATGTAAATAAATTGTAAAACCGAAACACGCTCATAAATCCACACATACGTACAGCCATATAAATATAATTAGCATAATCCTTGCAGTACAGAGGAACTAGTTAAGCAATGGCAGTTCCACTAGTTCTACCATTTAATATGTACATGTTACTGTTTATTTTTCAAAACATTTGTCATTATAGGTAGTCAACTGCTATCTCTGTCATACATAGAGCTGGTTAGTCATCAATAAATAATCATCAGATATATAACCAATTGCTTTTTAACACATGTTTATGACCTTTTGCATTTGCTATTGCAACTCACCCTAAAACTAACTACATACAATAAATAACTGACATTCGCTTGGACTGCAGAGAAATTACATGTGATCCTATATATTTTATAAATACACACATACAAACATGTATACACACATACATACATATTTATAGTGTTATGAGTATAGTAAATGTATGTATGAGTTGAGCGATGTTTCAAGTCATCAAAAAACTGTTTGCAAAAATATGAAATGTAATTTGATCTACTGAAAATGTGGCTTAAACTGTTTTCAGCATTATTGTTGTTGTTGTTATTATTTTTGGTGCGCCGCGATATGTTTACAAAAATTATGTAAGAAATGCAACATGATAAAAAAGAAGACAAAATGTCAAGAAATTATTATTAAAGACCCACATACATATTACAAGTATATTATACTCGTATGTATTACATACATACGTATTTTTGTATTATTATAAACAAGCAGGCAGGCAGATCAGCAGGAATTATTTATTACAAAATTGATGGCTTAAATTACGTAAATTGTACAAATTATTACAGTTTGATGTGTAGTTGTTGTGGTTTTTGTTTTTTATTTCATGTTTTTGTTTTTTTTTTTTTTGTTTTTAAATATAATTTTGATGTACTTATACATTAGGCCGTATGACAAAAAAATGTCAATTTATTCGAATTTTTTCTGAACACTTACCCTATACCACTTATTTTAACTTGTAAAACTAAAATTTTTCTGCACACTGTATATACCACTAAAATTATGTTTTTCTTATAACTTATTTATTTGACGTCCAATTTTTATGCATGATATATCGATTTAAAAGTATTAATTAGCGCTACTTTTTGAATATATTGTAAGTAAATACATTTTTGATAACAATTTTATAATATTTTATCGAGTTTATTTTTATGATATTTAATTTTAAGTACAGATGCTGTTTTCAAGAACAACAGGGATATGATAGGACCATGATTTCTAGAGGCAATATGTAGTTTTAATCAATACTTGTACAACGATATATCATCCATAAAAATCGAACAACAAGTAAATTGGTTAGAAAAAAAATAATAAATTTATCTGTTTTTACAGGGTGCCAAAAAAATTTTTTTACAGTTCAAGAACGCTCTCAAGGTAGGTGTTCAAAAACGATTGAAACAAATTGAACTTTTCTTTCTCCATATATCGTGATGCGATCTAATGTACATAAAGGGTATGGGAAATTTCGTATATTATGACTATTTTATATTTTTATAAATTCACCCACTTTGTATGGGAGCTACATTAAATACTACTCAGCTGGCTCAGCTCTTTCTCTCATTACTATTTCCTCTTGCAATATTAATCAATGAATTAAATATGATTGCCCCGAGTGGAAGAATACGTAAGTTATGGCGTTTTAAAATTAGAAAAAATTGTAAAAGGACTACTATAAAGAGATGGTGTGGCTCTCACATATCTTGTGAAATTACTACGCACTACAATGTTAATCTGCCTATTTTTACAACTCTTTTTATTGGGTTATTCAATGGCTACAAATCGTAGAACAACTTATTAGAAATGGCGTCCATTTGCCTTCCAGCACGACTTGAGACGATCTGGACACTCATCGATCGCAAAACGCACTTCATGAATGGGGAAATTGTCCACTGCGTGGACAAGGACTCGCTTCAACGACTCAATATTTGGGTGTCGAGTAGAGTAAGTCATGCCCTCTAATACGGACCACAACTTGTAATCCAAAGGGTTGAGGTCTGGACTACCAGCTGGCCAATCATCCGTTGATATGAAGTCCGCAATGTTGTTTTTAGCCAGAGTTAAGTCGTGCTTGCCTTGTGAGCTGGAGCAGAGGCCTCTTTGGATCCTCGGAATGAGTTGCGATGCTTCTCTGGATGACCGAGCATACATTGGATCGTTCTGTTTATTGAACGATTCTTCTACGATTAAGATGTTCTCGTCAGTAAACAGAATTTGTCTGTGAGCGTACCGGCTGCATAACGCTTTCGATTTTCGCTTGCGTTTTCCCTCCAATGCGGCCATGAGCAGGTGGCCAGTGTATCGCTTGTATGCGCTAAATCCCAAATATTCATGGATATGGATTTTTTCGAAATTGCATTTCCCACGACAAGATTTTCTGTTTTCGCAGCGGTTTCCGATCGATTCGCTTCTTCACGGCTTTGATCGCTTTCGGAGTTCTCACAATGCGCGGAGGGCCGGATATTTGACGGTCTCGTACTCCACCAGTATCCTCAAACTTCACAGCACGATACACAAAATTGCGAGTGATTTTCAGCGGTCGCAAATTCCGAAAGATATCGCCTTTTCCCATGTTGCATTTTAATAGGCCAACTACAACAATACGATTTTCGATGTCGACCCATTCCATGATTGTAAACAATTGATGCCAAAAACTTTTTACGTCGCAATGAAGGATAAATGTCAACTGTCAAATCGCAGTCAAGATGAAATGGATGCGCCCAATATTGCATTCGTAATGAATGAGTTTAGTTGTGTACCAATATTTATGACTTGACTAGGTAGATGCTTAATATTGTTCTCATAGATGGAATATTAAATGTGATATGACGTATTAAAGTTCAAAAAAGTTCCAAGGTGAGCGTTTTCAACTGTTCTTTTTTCTAACAACGTCCATAGTAGTTGAATATAGGTTTTGGGTGTTTATGGAACCTCTAGGGTTTACTTCTTATTAGCTGGCGTTATGTAAGTAGAAGAGAATCTGCGCCAAAATTATTCGAAGCCTATAGTAGGTATTATTTATTTATATTCACACTTTCATTTAACATATTTATTTCATATCTGTAATTATATTTATAATCTGTGAAATTAAAAGAAGATTTGTAGAAAGTAAATTTGTTCAAAAACCTAATCACATACATCATATTTTTTATTCCAATAGAAATCGCATAAAGAAATAACACATTCCATTTCTATTGTTTTTTTTTCGAAATGATACAGCAACTATTGCACAATGATTATGTTTATAATAATTGCGTATTAAATACTTTCTATTTAAAATAAAGAAAACTATGTACTTCTTGTATTCGCATTAACAATGAACCTATATATAATGTAAATATTTTGAATGAAAACATTCCATAGCTACTTATTAAACCGAATTGTCTTATCTTCATTTATTCATGTTCAATCACATTTCAAAAAGTAGAAGATAATATTTAATAATTGCAAAATTTGGTAGTGGTACCAGCAGCAGCAGCAGTTAAGTACAAATACAGTTGCAGAAAAGCAATGAACCCGCTTAGATGAGTCATCGTCAACAACATTATTATTATTATTAATATTCTTGTGTATTATTTTTGGGTAAATATTATTATTTACATGCAACAACATCAGCACAACACGTGCATTTATACATAAATATGTATGCTCATCACATGTGATGGCGTAAATATGACAACATGCCTGTCATCATAATTTATTTGTATGCCAAAATATTTCATTTCATATTCTTTTTTCTTTTTTTTTTGCACTAATGTATATGTGTACCAATAAGTAAATTTTACCTTCTCTACGCGCAATTTGAGGTGCGTTCACACGTTCTTATAGCACTGGGTGCAAACATTATTAATTTTTGTGGTTGTTTTGTGACTAATTTTGAAAAAATTGTGCAAATATTTGCATTTTATATAAACATAAATTGAAGAGAAAAAAAAAATTTTGTTATGAAAATAATTTTTGTGATTTTAACGCGAGCGACAACACCCACGCATACATACATACATGTACTCATGTATGTGTTGTGTTGGGTGTGAAAGAGTTCAAAGAATTTTTTTCTCAGTTTCTGATAAAATTCTAGAATATCATCTTCGTTGTGACGTGCTTTTTTACATATTCTCTATATTTGTACATTACTTAAAATAATATTGGTTATGTTGATTTTTGTGTATAAATTTTATGACACAATCAATATGATGACGATGGTAAGGTTGATGCTAATTCTCAGAATGAATCAACACGTTTATGAAATACTTATTCATAAATTTTGCTAATATAAATTGAATATATATTTAATTAGTAAATTCTTCATAAAATCATTTAATCATTGAGGTTGAGAGGTAAAAGTGAAAATACAATCTAATGTGGGTATATTAAGGATGATGAACTAAGGAATGTCTAAGGAATTACTTACCCGATATTCGCACGCAAAAAATATGAATAAAAACAGTTCGTATCTAGATACTATTATGGTATAATTATTAATTAAACGACTTGATCAAAAAATGGGCGAAATCAGATCGTTTCTGAGTGGAGGACATTGTGCATGAACATTTAAATAAAGCTACAATCTATGACAAAATCTTGGCATTATCTGTTAAATACCACGACTAGCATAAAAATATGATTTTTCAAATGTGATTGACCTATTTGTCAAGTTAAGACCTTTAAAATTTTTGTTGAAACAATTTGAGAGGTTCGTTCCAATTTAAACATTCCAAATTTTTTTTGACTTTCCTGAGAATTATTAGCAACAAACTGATTGAATTGCATTAAAGTGGTTTTAAAACCATAGTCAAAACCCAAGATCGTCAAACAAAAGTTCATTTCGGTGGTCTGGCAAGACATTACCCGTACAATATTCGAATTCAGTATTTTTACGGGTCTTGCCGGAGCGCTGTTTTTCTTACGTAAACGTATATCGTTAAGCAATTGGCAATATAAACATATCAATATAATATTTACATTGATGTTTCCACCTTCAATTCACAAAGTCTGCAGCTGTATTGATAATCAGGCTGCAAGGTAATCCCTTTCAAATATCATGATTACAATTTTAATTAAAATAATTAATTAGTTGAAATTGGATTGTTGTGGCTTGAATTTTGCAAATTTTACTGGGTAAAAAAATTACATAAAAATGAAATGATAAAAACCACATTACTATGAAAACGAATTACTAAATAAATTCAATTCAGTGTGACCTCCTTTCCATTTGCAATTAGCAAATATTTTAAGCAAAATATTTCTAAAAAAATATAAAAACGATGAAGATAGATACCAAATCAATTGATAATACTAACATTTTGATTGGGTATTTTTATGTGTATTAAAAATTTGGGAAAAAAAAACAGAGAAACTTTCTAGAAAACACACATACACATTGATTGAACAGAAATGTGTTTGTAGGTAAAATTGATTGTAAATAAGTACCAAAGCAAATAATACGAATCATTCTAGTCTAATCAAAATGATTACTCAAAACAATTCCATTAAAGAGCCGCGATTTTAGATATTTCACAATAAAATGCCGCCAAGTTTAACAACAACAACAACAACAACAACGATTGCAATAATAACAATGACAACTAATGCACAATAGTGTGGCAAGCATTTAGCAATTACCACCAATTGGCAATGAAAACAAAGAACAATTGCAGCACAACAACAACAACAACAACATCAGGAGACAACAATCCAATGGGTAAGTGAGCAAGCGAGCATGCAATCATGAACGCTTGTTAAAATAATTATTTGCGGCTCTTTGTGGTGATGTTGCATGGCATAGTTAAAATGTTGCAGCTAGAAATACTTATTGTTCCATCCAATAGACACAAACGTGCACATAAACTCACATATTTATGAAATTCTTATAAAAAAAATTGTTTTTATGTTTTCGTATGTACGAGTATGCATATGCATGAACAAATATATAGGTACAGCAATCATCATTAAAGCAAAGGTAATTACAATATATAGCATAGTTGTTAATCAAGTCATTGTTGCTGCCACATTTTATTTGAATATTTTAAATAAGCACTCATGTAAGCATAGACGTACAAAAAAATATTTATGAATATGAGAATATTCATTAAAACAGCTGTTTAAAGTCTGTTGCTATTATAATAATACATAAAACAACTAAAATTTATGTTAAATCTATTGGTGTTGGTATGCATGTTAGCATAGCATAGCAATTGTATAATCAAACACATCTCAAGTATGCGTCGTTTAACTACTTGTTGTTGTTGTACGTACTTATATGAGTTTATTTGCTGGATCAACATAAATAATGGTTAGTTGCATTTATGTATACATAACTTATTTACCTACTAGCAATGACCAAATACACTATGGTGGTCATGAACATTACATTAAATACATATTACAACCTTTGATATGCATATGTTCTAACTGCATACAATGCAATGCAATGAGCAATAATATATGTTTACCATTTATGGATGATTGTGGGGTACATGTTGTATGATTGTCTCTTTTATTTATTCAAAATAAATTTCAATTTTAAATGGGAGATCCGTTTAAGGGCAGCTACTTACTATGGGGATTTTGTAAGAAATATCATAAAAATGATGACACTAAATATGACAGTATGAATGTCGGCAGGCAATGCGAGATAAAGACAAATACCAGATTACATCTCTCAGTAGAATGAAATGATTTTTATTTCAATGAAATTTCTCATTTTTCTCTCTTTATGCCCTTTGTCGCCTTTCAATTTAGGTTTTGTACGATGGCATGACATTCTTCCTTCATTTTACTTTATAATGAACAAATTTGTTCAAAGAATTTGAATTTAATTGTGTTATTATTTAATTTGGAAGCACTCTTAGTTCAAATTTCAATATGTTGGCACGGTGTTCATGATACCTGTATGCTTTATATAATGAAATTATAAAATTTGTTTTTTCCTTCGAGATATAACTTTATTTTGGATTTGCTATTTGAATCATATCTCGAGAAATAAACCACAGATCTGACTGCAATGCATTAAAATAAAGTGAATCTAATAGATTAAATAAATTAATAGAAATGGATTAATATATCAACAAATTTAACTTTTTTTGGTCAAAAATAAAAATAAATGATGTTATTGAAGAAGAAAATCTCTGAATCAATACCAAAGTTATTAGCAATTACGGTAAACTACCGAATAAAAAAATTTTTTTTCTCCAATTTCAACTGAATAGAAGCCGAAAAATTATAAGATATACTAAGAATGCGATACTGGACGACTTTTCTTTCATGATAAATGCGTATTTCCTATTTGTGTTAAAATGGCCGGGTTTAGGATTCTGTAAATGGTCCCAAATCGTTCAAACAACAGGAATAAAATTGATCAATTATCCCACAAGTGTCCAGGACTCATCGTTGAATGAATAAAATGTATAATTGACCATTATTAGTTTTTTTCTCCTTAATATTGTATTTTTTCGAAACCTACTTACCACTTATACCAACTCCTTAGAGGGGCTCCGCTACAAAAATGAGGCTTTCATAAAATTCGCCCTCATATCGCTAAGAGTTCATTCACGGGAATAAAATAAATAACCTACCGCCATTAATTTTTACTACTCAACATTTCTTCTAAGTTAACTTTCTCCCTATATCCACCCCTTATAGGGGCTACCATACAAAATCAACATGAAAGTACGGGAAAATCGACAAATAACCCCATAATGTCCAAGGAATCACTCGTAGAGGAGCTAAGTGTGTAACCATCCCCAATAAACTATTTTTTTATCAACATTTTTCGGGAACATTCTTATGTCCTCCATCTCCATCACTTAGGGAGAAACATGAAATTGCCTTTGACAAACCTGCGGAAATTTTCTTTTATTTATCTAACATGACAATGACTATTGATTATCGACTATAAATTTAATAGACTCTCAAATGACACTCAGAACTTTGTTTATGTACTAAACCCTCTTACTAATAATTCAGCTGCACCATTGATATCATTCACAATAACTTACCTACTCAAATGCATTGAATACATTCTGGTCATCAACGCCTTCATTGTTAATTTTTGAGAAGTCAAATGAGCCTATCTTATATAAAAGTGTATAGTTTTTATAAAAGAAGTTGACAACCACAATACATTCCTTGACCATATTGGAGCCAAATTTGATTTTTATTTATTTTTTTTTTTCTTAATATTTACTTAGTATAGACAAATATTTCTTATTTTATTTTCATTCTTACACCTCCATTGTATTGAATTGACGTTGAATATTATATAGCTCTGGCTTCATTCATTTTTTCTTTGTTTTTTTTTTTTTGTTTTTGTTTTTATACTCGAACCTATTTTTATTTAAGTACCTAACTATTTACATAGAAAAGAATGAGCATGCACACAAATCATACTTTACGGCTTCTTTTGATGCTAATGCAACAGTTTATGGCATAGATCCTATTTTACCCTTTTTATAAAGAAACAACAACAACAACAACAATAAATATATATTATACTTAGCTTTCAATATGATAATGTAGTCTGTATAGAGTCTGTATAGAGCCCTACTTAAGGTAATACAATCGTGTCGTTGCATGAACATTTACTTACAGTAGCATTTCATGATATCGTTGTTAAAATAACTCTTATTGTTGCACACTATACACTAAATACATTTTTCCAATTTCAATACAAAACTACATAGAGGCTTCTATATGTAAATGTGTGGGTATGTTGATTAAAATTTCTGTACTATCGTACATTCGTCTATTACTTATGCGCATTCACTACATCATCAGCGCAAGCATACAATGCGAGACGTTCATTGTGTTAGGTCAAGGTTTTCTTTCTTTTTACGACTTCAACTAAGTACATATGATCTTGTATATTTCTTCGTCATCTCATCTCGATCTCAGTGCAATGTAAAAGGGATACGCTACTTGGAGATTGTCATGTCGCTTCATGAGCTTTTTGTTAACAATGCCTAAATAATGTGATCAATTTTTATGTGACATTTTCATTTTTATTGTTACCACGAACCAATAAGAAAAAAAACGAAAGAAAACAACAACACATTTACGCATGCATGAACACATGCATGTACGTACGCATGTAATAAAACATAATAGGAACAATGCATAGGGCATATTGCTAATACACAAGGATTAGTCAGTCAGTAAGACAGGCGAACATGAGTGCATGCAATGTCTGGAATTAATTGAGTTGCTAATGAAAATGAAACGTAACGTAACGAAAATGAAGGTTTTTTCTTAAGAAATAAATCAAATATAAATTGGAAAAATAAACAAGATAAACAGAATGCTTGAAAGTGAAAACAAAAGATTGAAACCAGAGAGAAGTCCAAATTGCTATGACACACATAAGGTATATATAATAATAATGTAATGTGTTTTTATACAAAAGGGCATCTGAGTACAACTATTCTTACATGCACTTGGGTTCATAGCAATTATACCTGAATAATAAGAGTTGTCTTTATAATTTATATGCATAAAACAATGAATGTGTTTGATATGCCATAATAATTTAGTTATCATTAACATGGCGTCTATTCGTGTCTATTTAATTTTTCTACCCTTTTATTCTCACACATAATTTATTTCTTATCGTATTTCTCATAGTAAAATGTCTTATAATTTAATACTATTGCCGCCGCCGCCATCGCCTACATTATTTCGTATAATATTGGCAAATATCAGTGACTCATTTGAAGCATTTATACTCGTATATACATATACATTGGGATATGCCAACATTAATCACACCTCAAATCTCTTGACGCCTATGGCAATGTTGCCTGTCGCCACTAAAATAATAGGTATAAATAAATAAATAAACAAAAATTCTATGTTTAAATCGTATATACTGTATTGAAGTTCAAAGTTAAGTGAAATAAATTGTAAGTATTTATACAAAAAAGTAAAATAAAATAATAAAAGTAATATGTACCGAAAAATTATCATATCAAGTTTGTCGCTTAAATCTTTTGTTTTTACCATAGACACCATCATTCAATCATATACATATACATAATATATGCGAATGTATTGCTCCGATTGCTTACTTGTGCAATTATTTTGCAATCAACATATGCATTTTGCAACAAAATCCATTTTACTTTAAACAATCATTCTCATTCATTATGTATGCATTTCCGCACCCAAATTGCAACAAAACGAAAAACGATTTCACGTAGCAATATCCACGTAAGTATATATTGTTGTCAACAAAAATTAGCATTTTCTTCAAACTAAAAGAGAGACAGAGAGAGAAAGAAACAGTAGTGTAATTAATATTTTGGCGTCGATGGTAGTAGTCTTTTGTTTTTTCATTTATTTATTTGAGTTAGTTAAATTTAAATTTATTTATTTATTTTGCTTATATACAATCAAGTTAATTTCGTTGTTTATTTCCTATTGAGGAGTATTTACAGCAGCAAATCAAATAGAAATAAACAAAAAAGAGAAAAGTTGACAAAAATCTATGTAATTGATTAATTACTTCAATTGATTTAACTGCGCGCTACGCTGTTCAGTGTATCTAAGTTGGTGTTAGTATGTTAATTTGGCTTATATGTCAATGTTGTCCAATTTTCAATCTCACTGTAAACGACAGTAGACTTGTTGACGCTTTTTGTATTTTGTATTTTTTTTTTTTTTGTATTGTTTTCAACAAAAATTTGCTATAGCTCAAATACACCTACTTACTATACATATATGTATGTATATGTACCTTACATATACGACTTGTTTAATATATGTCAATACTAATTCTTATTTTTTATTTTTTCTTTTAATGACATTTCAATTACCAATGTCAATGTGTTGCTTTTAATTTTATTTAGTTTGCTCCTTCTGCTTTTAGTATTTTTTATTATTATTTTTTTTAAGTGTTAATTACAATGAAATTAACATTTTAATTTCACATTAAAACAATGATTAACTTAACTTTTGAAATAATTCTCCCAAAACATAGGAATTATTCATAGTAATTAACAAATTTTTAATTAGTTTCTGAAAAGTCTGAAATCTGAAAAAGTGAATAACCAAACAAGATTTTGTGTAACAATTAGGCGTATTTTTGATCCAATGGCGCCCATTTTTAAATTAACCTATTGTCGATAGAAATAATCCTATACAATGAGTTTTAGCCAGATGGCTTCATATTTTTATACACAAAATCTAAAAACATATAATCGAAAATGTAGTTTTATATAGGAAGTAGGCGTGGTTATCATCCAATTGCATCAATTCTCAAATTTATCTATTTGTTAGTGGAAATAATCTTATATACCGAGTTTCAGCTAAATTACCGCAGATTTACATGCATAAATTCTAAAAACAAGCATTCGAAAATGCACTTTTGTATGGGAGCCATCAGCGGTTTTCATCGGATAGCACCTATTTTCAAATTTGTTTGCTTGTTAGCAGAAATAATCTTAAATACTGAGTTTCAACTAAATTACCTCATATTTACATGCACAAAGTCTAAAAACAAGTATTCGGAAATATACTTTTATATGGGAAGCAACAGCGGTTTTCATCGGATTGCACCTATTTTCATATATGTTTGCTTCTTAACAGAAATAATCTGAAATACCAAGTTTTAGCTAGATAACTTCATTTTCGTTCAAAAAGTCGGAAAACAAGCATTCGAAAATGTACTTTTCTATGGGAGATCGAGATGGTTTTCATCCGATTTAGCTCATTCTGAAACATATTTTTTCGTTAGTAAGTAGAAATAACTTTATATTCGAAATTTCAACGAGATAATTTCAGATGTACATGTACATAGCCTAAAATATATTTTCGAAAACATACTTTTATATGAAAGGTAGAGGCGATTTTAATCCTATTGCGTCAATTTGATCTATGTAGCTACATATATTTATGCAGAAGTCTAAAAAACATATGTTCGAAAACGTGTTTATGTATGTATTCGTCCTTTAGCAGATATAATCGTATTTATCGAGCCACAGCTTGAAATCTTTATAGTTATATAAGTCTATGAACTGTAAATTTTTTATAATTTCTCTCAGTTCAGAATTCAATAAATTTGTATAAGTGAGTTCGATAAATATATACATATATTCATAAATTATGAAAACGTATGAAAAAAGTAGCCCTCAACAGCGGCTGGAGTTCTAATTCCTCTTTAATCTTGTATGTAACCCCACTCTGTTTTCTAGAAGTTATAATTCTAATATAATAATAATTCTTTACAACAGAAAAACCTAACAAAATAATCTAAGTAAATACAATAAAATTTTAGTAACATTCTGATTTGTCGATTTTATTTTTATTAATTTGTTGTATAATTTCATGAATCTTATTGTCATTGTTTATTATTTGATTAAAAAATTTGGTATGACTTTTTTTCTTTATTATTAAATATTAATTATTATTATTATTCATATTTTTATTATAGTTTGTATTATTATTTTGACTACCTATTATTAGTATTATTTATTATTATTATTATTATTATTATTATTATTATTAGGATTTATTTAATTTCGTAGCAAGATTACGTCATGAGTAATTATTAACATTTACACGCTAATTAAATACAAGCATGCTATCCCGAGCGTATATACGAGTACATTCTTTATTGTTTCAATATGTTTGATATAATGACTAGCTCTCCATGCTATTTAACTCTACACTGGTCATTACAAGCAACATTTATACTATGTATATCACAATGTAGAGTACTTACATACAGATGTATGAGAATGACCTTGTTGTTATAAATAAAATTGTTTTCCTTAAAATCATCAGCATCATCATCATCATCAGCAGCACCAGCAGCAACAACAACAATAATAATTTAGCAACCATATAGTTAATATATAGTAGTAGTTACAGTGAATTATTGTCAATGGCGCAGTCAAGGGGAATTAGAAGGATATATCAATGCTTGAAATCACTTTTTTTTTAAATAAATATAATATAAAAAATTTTTTAAATTAGTTTTTTTTTTATTTTGTGTAAATTTACTAATAATACAATATATAAAATTTGTTTTCCAGATCTTGCACCATTCCGAAAATAATGGCTACACCATTGGCATTTGTAATATGTTGTTAAAATATAACTTAAAGCTTTAATAATGTTTTTTTTTTTTGTTTAGACCATATTACCACCATCTTAGCTGGTGGGATATTTATAATTTTATTTATTTTTTTCTGCGAACGCGCATGTACAATTTTGCGTAGGCTATTTTAATGTCTTCTTGCTATTTACTTATTTTCGATAACTACAAATTATTACTCTTGCATTTACATGAATTCATGAGGTTAACGATGTGTTTTCTACTCCATCCTCTTCTTCTTCTTCTTCTTGTATATATATGATATTTTTCTTGCATGCCTTACAATATGTATGTGCATATATTTGTTTTTGTAATTGTGTTTGAACCATAAAAACAATTAATTAAATTTATGGGTAGAAAAATATAAAATAATATTGTTAACTACAATAAAACAAGCTAAGTGTATGTACGTACAATATATTAGTGGGTATCCTTTTAATGGCGAAGAAGAATAACTTCACCGTAAACTGCAAGTGCATTGTTTATTCAGCAAGAACATTAAACAAATAAAAGATCCATATATCTTAGGCTTTAGGCAAAATACTGAAATTTATTTTCACGCATTAAATATGAGCTTAATAACATGTAAGTTGTATTAATATTTTACTTTCGATATTATATTATATTATTAATTTTTGTTTTTTTGATTTTGTAAAATAATAAAAATGTTATAAATAAAAAAATACTTCAATCTCTATTTAACAATAATTTAAAAATTTTAAATACAGACAATTCAAATAATCTTCATACGTAATTCTCAAAAATGCTGACTGAAACTCCTTGAATGCTTAAAAAACTTATTAAAAAATTGATAATAAAAAAAACCATACACACACACACACATAAACACATCTTATTAAAAGACCCTCAACATCATAATTATAATATCAAAGTTTGCATTGCCTACAGATTTGCAAGTAAGCAAGAATGTAATTAAAGCTTGTTGACATGTAGAGGGTATGATGACAGTAAGATTTCAAGTTTCAAGTGTCCTTGTGTGATATTGTTTTTCTCTTTTTATATATAATTACTTGCCAAAATTTTCTGAATTATTCCTTTCATGAATGTATATTCCGTTTATACAATTCATGATGAGAATCAGTTATAATGATATTGCAAACTTTGACAAGCCCTTCAATAAATAAAAAAAAATCGTATATTCATAATATACGAAAATCATACGAATGTACATAGATTAATCACAAATATTTAAGCCCAGATTACTCTAATTTTGAGACGATACGAGAACAATGAATATTACATATAAACATAACTCATGTTTAAGCTCACCTGCCATTAAGCCTTTTTAAAAGTGTCAAACCGTATGTGTCAAATTCTTAATTTCACATTTAAATTGATTTTTTTTTTGCGCCTTTTCGATTTTATAAAAATTATGAACTTCATATTGTCATTTATTGACTGCTTGTGCGCAATAAATGTCTCCAACTGTGCTACAATGCTAAAAGAAAGACAGACAGACAGACAGACAGGGATAGAGAGAAAGAGTGAGATTTAAATGAACAATAGGCTATAACAATAAAGAAATAATTTATTATTGCACATAAAATATATGCAAACATGTGGGACTTTATACAAATTTCACTTTTACTTCACTCACAAACGCATAAAGCCATATGTACGTACCTGCATATGCGTAAAATCCCTGCATATGCATGTAATTTTCTATATAGGTAGGTATACATATAATACTATACATTGAAATATACTCAACATGAGAATATAGCTCCTTCTCAAAGGCCACAGAAAGACAAAACCAAACAATTTATGGGATTACATATTTAGCGACAAAATAATAATAATATTGAATCAATTGTTGCCACTACTACAAAGACATATTTCAATTAGTGTGGAAATTGTAATTTTTTTCTATACTTTTTACCAATCGAATATGCAAAATAAATTTGCGTACGCAACTAACAACTATTTCACTTCACTCTTATCAATGGGATCATCTTATATCGTAGTATTTTCTAGTAAATGCGTTTTTGCTAATTACCATAATTCTCACAGATTAACCAAAAATGTAAATTTTATCAAGCGAAACGTTTCTCTTACTCTTGTTGTGTAGCAGTCAATGATACTCATTTTTGTAGGTTGATAAATAACAACAACTAATGGGGAGTGCTGTATATAGCCCATTTCTTCTATTTGCGATCCATATCGTATAAATTAATAATTTAATATAAAACAAATTTGTTATGCTGTGTTGCTAGGTGCATATAAGATATTTTCAATTATATTGCATAATTTTAGGGTTGCAGTGAATAATATAATTTTCGATTTATATCTTATTCTATTTTACTACCTTTAGTATATATACACATTCTGAGCAACAAAGCTTGTAGTCCTCGATAGTATAGTGGTCAGTATCCCCGCCTGTCACGCGGGAGACCGGGGTTCAATTCCCCGTCGGGGAGATAAATACATTGGTGTTTCTTTTTTTTTTTTTTAAACGCCTTTATTCCAATTTTATTAATTTATTTTATTCATTTATTAAATGATTAAAAAAATATAAATTATTTTCACATTCATATATATATTACAAATATGGCAGTGCAGTGATGAACGGTATTTCAAACTTAAAACAAGGCTTTTTATAACAACCGTGACATCTATGTAAAATATAAATATATTTATCATACTTTAAAGCACCATCAAGTACATCGAATATTAATTCCTTAAGGATCCTCAGGTATTACTGTCACTCGCATTTCTTTCAATCCACGATATATTGTAATATCTAGCATTCTACTCTTTTCGGCGAGTACATCATAGACATCAGATGAATTTTTTATTTCCTTTTGATTAATATGAGTTATAATATCACCGGGATAGAGACCACCACTGTAAAGCGCAAAATTTGTTATTATCATAAATGTAATTAAAGAAATTAACATTTTCTTTTTTGTACTTACGCATGTGCTGGTGATCCTACAATAACCTTCCACACTAATACACCATGCGTCAGATTGTCGGGCACACTTTGACTACGATTCTTTAACTCGTATAAAATATCTTGTGTCAGTGTTAACATTGTGATGCCCATATAACGTTTAGCAGCATACGATTTTGTTGAACTATCCTTGCCTTTTTCTGTGCTGGCACGTGCTAAGAATTTCTTTACATAATCTATGGGAATTGCAAAGCTAATTCCAGCAGTGACTTTCATTGAATTGACACCAATCGCTTCACCATCCAAATTAACTAATGGCCCCCCTGAATTGCCAAATGTGATCGCAGCATCTGTTTGTATATAGTTAATATCACGATTACGTAGTCCTAATTCTTGGGACGGACGATGTGTTGAGCTAACCACACCAGCTGTTACTGTATTGCTCAATGCTAAAGGGCTGCCCAATGCCACAACCCATTCTCCACATCGCATATTTGAACTGTCACCCAGTTTCATAACAGGTAAATTCTTGCAATCTATTCGCACTGTTGCTAAATCTGATACTCTATCTATATCCTCCACTGTACCAGGATATGTGCGACCATCAGCCAATTTTACTTGTACCATGGTGTGTGGTTTATTGATAACAACGTGTGCATTGGTCAAAATTAGTCCATCCGATTCGATAATAAATCCTGAGCCATTCGATGCAGTTAGCGGTTTTCCAGTATAGAAATCAAAATGCCGGGTATCTTTGATTTCGATATATACCACAGATGATGCGCAAGCATCAACTACATCTGCAATGAAATTGTTTATCCTTCGACGTCCAGTTAGCGAAGGCAATGTTTTTGCAGCCACTGTTGGAAGAATCTTCGATTCGTTGCGGTGGGAATATATCAAATAACCAGTAACAAATCCTATGGCCGCAACCGAAAGCAATGTACGATTCCGTTCTCTAGCATTAGTATAGTCCTCACTTTGCTTATAACTATTACCGCCAACTTGTCGCAACTGTGACGCCAACGCAACGCCACGTTGTCTTTGCAGAACCAAATTCAACTTCCTTAAATTCTGTAGAGCCATCCTAATATTATTTGTGCTAATGAACGATTCCAATAAAAAATAATAAATTTTTCAATCACAAATGTCAAATATGTAAATAAACTATTCAAACAGCTGATACAATTGACAAACATACAAGATTGACATATTTTCAGGAAAGATGCCATATGTGTTGAAATGATACTTTAAAAGACAAGTTATTCGATAGCCAAATTCACTTTTTGAGTTGGCGGAAGAAGGATTCTTAAACTTTCAGTGAACAATCTTATTGTTCAAATTACAGTTAATCAATTATTCGATTAATCAGATTTTCGCTTAATCAATATTTTCTTCTTTTTATGTTTTTGAATTTTCATTTAGGAATGCAAATTTGAAATGCAGTGTTGTATATGTTGTTTTGAAAATTTATTGTCTAAATCATATTGGAAATATAGGGCAATTTTATTCCGATTAATCAAACAGATACAATATTTATAATAGAAAATCATGATTATTCGAATAATTTATTATTTTTTTTATCGAAAGTTTTGATAAATCGACCAATTGATTTATAAAATTTTGATTAATCATATTCTATGTAGTAATAACGCATTCTTACATTCTTTCACATATATCACATTTTATCGTAACGCATTATATTGACCTTTGAAAGCTAAATTGGAATTTTAATTTTTAAAGTTGATACGAAATACATTTTTTTCGATTTTTCAGTCACAAAAATAAAATATGTAAGACGGAGCTCACTGATTATAGTACCATTCACGTTTTCAACTACCAGTTCCGCTAACTACACAATAAAAAGACAATAGTCAAATAAGCAAACATATTCAATGAAAATCTTTCAAAAAGCTGCAGAGCTGAGAAATGCCAACGAAGATGCTCGAAAGAGTTTTGCCATTTGATAGGAAAATATAATCCGCTCAGAATAACTGGATGGAAGGATTAATAAGGATATTGTGCTTCAGTCGGAGATTAAATAACATACAGATCAGAACACCAACATGCTAAGCATCGAGCTACGGCATCCACTAAATAACAACAGTACTAAATATTAAAACATAATGTACTAAATATAACATATCTGTTTAAAGCAGAATTTTCAAGGTATATTATTACAGGTGGTAAGAGAGGGTTGTTTTACATTTCAAGAAAAAGAAAAAGAAGAAAAACAATCGCTGATTATTGAAAAAAAAAAACGGAAGAAAGCGATTCGAAGTTCAGTTCACAAATGCTTTGTTTGATATGGTGCGAATAGTAATGTATTGGCAATAGATTTATCTCTTTTTCATAGTATGTTTCACTTAAGAAATATTTCATATTTTTATTTGTAAACAAATTATAATTCGAAGAAATTCTAAGAAATATTTTTTGTCCAAAATAAAACAATTTTAGAATTCAATTTTAGATTTAGTTGACATATTTTCCATAAAAAATTTGTCAAAAATACAATTCTAAATTTAATATGGTTCTAACTTTGCCTATAGCTACGGGTCTGCTCATCTTAAGCCTGGCATCCACACAGTGGAAAATTGGAAACATTTCCGTTGTAAACTCATTTTTTTTAAAAAAACGTCTGAAATTTTGGAGAACAAATTTGTATGTTAATGATATTCATGCAGAGTTGCAAAATATGTGATTGTCGCTTAGATGAATATTTTTTTCTTAAGACGATAAGCATTGATGCTGCCACCATATCATTCTCGTTTGCTCATACTTGATATCTTTTGTTAGAAACAGCTAGCAGTAATTAAAAAAAGTATAAACACGCATCTTTAGCTTTATTTTGCCAATTTAGCCAACTAACTTTAATGAATTAGATGGGAGAAAAGGAATAGTTGAATCTCGTTGATATTTTCTACTCTCATTTTGGCAATGAGCCAATATTTTTGCTTATTTGCTTTTGTAAATAGACTTAGTGTGCCAGCAATATTGCAACGCGATGACAAGATGTCGTATACAGCAAAAGCTATTCTGTTGTCTGCGACTGTAACGAACAGAACGCGGCAACAACACAATTAACAATTCTTTAAAATACTTGTTATAAAAATAAAACACGACAACTTGTATAAATCAATTAATTTTTGGTATATCTAGCGAAAAAACGCAAAACAGGTTAAATGTAATTATTTCATGATTATTACTTATTGGGTGTTTTTGTTATTCATTCCAGGTATAAAATAGAACAGTCGTAGTTTATCCCTAATAATAGAAAATAATATAATAATAATATGGAAAATAAAAAAAAAATAATAATTATAAAATCTGGAGCGAATCAGTTGTTTAATTTATTTTGTATCTTTAGGACCATAATTTTAATACAATTGTTTACCTTTGTGCGCAACTGAATTTTCTATGAATTCCGTTTAGAGATGGAATAAAAAGAATGCGTTTGGATTATCGTTATCTGGAATATTCCAACAAATAAGTAAACGGAAAAAAGTATTTCGCACGTTTGGAATGAATCATTCAACACTTGTTTTAGACCCAAATATATAAATAGCAACAAAAGTTCGAACATGAAATATAGAATTAATTAAAACATTGATGGAAGAGTCAAAATAGCGAAATATTGACAGCAAAACATTGAAAGTGTAATCTGCCAATAATGGGGATATGCAACAATATAACACGACACACATTTACATTGTTTTGACTATTGAAATAACACCAGCTATTGAAACAACACCACCTTTGCATTTCATCAGAACAATTTTGCTCTTCAGAAGAAAACTTCTCTGTATTCATTTTTATTTAACAACTGTCATCCGGGAAGCACAGAAGTAAAAGTGGTGTTGTCTTATTCGAAACAATGAAAAACAATTAATTATAATAAATTGCAGTGTTTTTTGTGTTATTATGTTGCAAAATATAATGCAACAATAAAAACAATTGCGCTGAAATTCCAATTATTCAATAATAATACAGCAATTCAACACACTCATTCGCAAATCAAATGGAAGTATTTCAGACGGATAATTATTATATTTTTGTGAAACGGGAGAAGAGCCTGTGGTGGCATCGTCAGACTTCCGAGTTTACAATAAAAGCAGGTAAATAAACAATTGGAGAAAGCTCTGCATTGGTTACGCTGACAAAGAAAAATTGCAATGAATCATTATTGAGATAAATAAATAAAATTAAAGATAAACAAAATGAATGGTGGAAATGAGGAAAATCAGATATCTCAGTTTAAGTTTATGGTGATATTTGCAAAATCATTATATGGAGGGCGTTAACATGTCGCATTGTTAAAATTTTATATATTTGTTTTTGTGATCCCATATTGTTATCGCGCTTTTTTCTTACATTGGGCATTTGATACATAAATAATGTTTATCAAACAAAAAAGTGCTGATACGGGATATACATACTAAATTGCAGCTGCTGCTGCTGTTATTCAATCGAAACATTCGTCAATGGGCTAAATTGACTGTTGGGGGTTGGTATGAAAATGTTCGTATAGAAAAATTATGTATATTTCTCTGGTATAGGTATACATTTTTGTATGGAAGTATATTTAACTCCTATCATATTGACTCCATAGTATTCAATGAGCATATCAGAGAGAATGTATACCACTCTCATGGTTTTACGAATATAGATATAGAATTTATGAATGAAATTTCATATTAAATTCTCTTTACAGAATGCTATTGTTGTAGCGTATTTAGTAGAGTATGTAGATAAGGATAATCTGATTTGTTGTTGCGGTCATGTATATGTATATATTATTCTTTACATATTTATTGAAATTGAGGAAGTTGTGTTATATTTAATTTCCACACTTGACATGACATTATAATATTCCTAATCGCAAATATTATCTCAAGTATAAACCAGCTTCTATAGCAGATTATAGCAAAAACGAATTCAATTTACCTGCAAAGTTGCAACAAATGCAATGATATTCATCACCAATTTGAACGTATTATTAGAGTGAACTTAATTAGAGTCAACATATGCCACTTAAATTCAAATTCAATAGTATTTTAACATTACAAACACGTGTTAGTAAATACGCAATGCGCGCACGACAATTTTCCTAAACTTGTCACGAAACTGTGTTTAAAAAGGCATGCTTGTGGTATGAAATTACAAATGTCTGCACCAAGCAAATATTCATCCATTCTTTTTTCTATATATATATTTCTAAGGATACTTATCATTTATGTAGTGGGTTTGAGATAGTGTATTGTACTCAATGTTAACAATATCGTTGCACAAAATAATATGTTATTGCTGCACATAATGATTGACATACAAAACCATTGTGTGTTAAGGAAAGTAGAAAATGTATGGTTGTCCTGTGTATCTATATGTATAATATTTTGTTGAAGAACGGATCTGACAGTAACAGTTAAAGAACATATCCAGTGGCTCATTTGAATAGTGTTTATTCATTTTGCACGAATTTCTATGATCACATTGAATTTATATTGGCGACATTCTATATTTTTGCTTGTTTTCACTTGCAGACAACCTGTCTCCAATTGCGAAAACACATTTACATTTGTACATACGTTGTATAGGTATTTAATTGGCGCCTAACTGCTTAATACCACTACTATTACTGTTACTACTACTACTACCACTACCACTACTTGCCTTAATAATGATCCATATATTGTTTGCTTTATTTATAAATAACCTATATTGATTACAAATTTTACCTCTGCCATAATACGACGCATTTACAAACAACTGTCCAAAAAGCATAAATGATTAAATTGTATTTCTATTGTTATTATTATTTTATTATTAGTTTTGTTTTTGGTAACATTCGCGCATAATAGCCACTTGCCCGTCAATTGGTAATTTTAATCAAGTTCTAATTGAAAATATAACACACTTGTAATTATTTTAAGTACCTCTACCTATGTTTATTTTCATTTTCAACTTTTTTTATACGGTTGATTGTAATTATTATTATTATTATTATTATTATTATTATTATTGTGTATGTTGACTTAATCGTAATAATTCAATTCCAATTGCAGTCGCTCCTAGAGTGATAAAATGTATGACCGATCCCATTAATTTGTTCTCCATAATACTCTTACCCCCTATATCCACTTCTTATAGGAGCTCCTCTACTAATTTGAAGTTTTCATTAAATTCGCATCCATCGAGTACATAAAATATTTAACTGGTCCCCTCTCAATTATTTATTCTCAACAATTTTTCTGAACATATGTACTTCCTTCTTCATCGCATAAAGGGACTGCCATATAAAATGAACGTAAAAGCGCTTGAAAATTAACAAATACTCGCATAACTGCCCAGAAGTCTAACCTAGAAAGGTGAATTGTATGATCGACACTCATTAATTTTTTTCTTGCCAATTATTTTTTTGAGCACATGCTTACTTACCCTCTATCTCCACACCTCACCAAAATTGATTTTGGTTTTCTTTTGAGTTCATGATATCATACAGAGGTGAATATAATCTGATGTAATTTAGATGATTTAATTATTTGACCATGACTTTCATAAAGGCTATAAGGTAAATTCCATTTTTTATTTAAATTATTTTCAAACTTATTTTCTATATGAATAAAATGGTAGTGGTATTATATCCTTATGGTTTTCGCGTATAACAATACAATGTTCAGGAATTCGAACAATGCTATTTTATAAGTATTTATAAATTCTTCATTATAGACATTTTATTAGAGTTGTTTCTGCTTTTCTCTTATTTTTTTTTTCTTTTGTATTGGAATGTATCCAATTTTTTTGGCAACAATACTACCATTTATATATAATACGAGTACATACATACATTTTAGACAATATAACGAAATGGTCGTCGCATGCATTTGGAAATATGTTTATATTAAGCGTTGACAAAATTTTGTTGTTGCTTGAATTGCAAACAAAATGTTTGCGTCAAATGTTTGCCCATTTAAATTTCTTGTTGAATTTGCATCCATGAGGCTATTAGTAGTGTTAAATTGAAATGGAGAATTCATTAATTCATATATTCTAGGAACAATTGTATTGATTAATTATATGAGCCATGACACTTATTTCGAAAGTATGATTAATGCAAAGTTAATACTTAGGTAAAATTCCTAATAGTTGTTTGATTTGTAAATATGACAACATTTTATATTATCGCATGAAAAAATCAAGTTCCATAAGCATTAATAATATATTAATACTGATGAGTATGTATATATACTATAACTGCTTTCATTGTTTTACCAATACAATTAATAATAAAAGAAAGGAGCAGGAGAAAAAAAACAACAAGTGACACAATCTTGGCATACTTTCAATGTCTACCCTCAAGTAAGTATGTACACAAATATGTGAACATACTTTAGTTGCCACTCAGTCGTTAGTTTCACTAACATTGAATTGTGTGCCGAGTATTTGCATATGTGTACGTATGCGTGTATGTATGTAATCATATATGTTTGAATGTTCTAAAATAAAAGCTCAAGGATTGCCTGCTACATAGTATTGTCACGAGAATAACATTAGAGAAGTGCATGCCACTTAAAGTAACAATGCCCATAACCATCATATTGTAGCAACATGCTAATGTCTCATAAATCAATGAATACCATTGAATTGTTTCAGTTTCTGTAAGTATTGTATAATCAAATGTATTGGTTTTACATCTATTAATTACCGATATATCATTGAATTTGATGCACTTAGTTGATGAATTATTATAAGTAACTACATAGTAGTATTACAAATATTGCAGATAGTAAAAGGTACAATAAAATATAGAATATTTAGCTTGTTGGCTACTTGTGAAGCGTATGTTTTCTATATATAATTTATGATTATAGATAACGATATGAAATTTATTTATAGGACAAAGAGGCAATAAATAAAAACAACAACTAGAACTGGAATTAGAACTAGAACAACTTTTCCAGAAAAGCTCAATCAGAACCAACATATCTTTCCAATTGCATTTGTTGTTTTGTTTTTTTTTTTTCATATTATATGTGTACTAATGTCCCTTCCGTAGCCTGAAACATGCCATATCTATTATTTTTCAAAATGTTTTATATTGTTGTGTCATTATCCAGCGCAAAATAAAGTGCTCCCGAGGTGCTTTCTATTTATTTTATTAGAAAATTTCACAAGCACAGATTTTTCATATGAAAATTCCATATTATTTCTTTGTTTTGAATACTAATTAGACAATTAGATTTATCATGTAATTAGTAAGTAAAATGACGTACATTATAACCATTTTTGGTAGTTAACTTTTTTTTCTTGCCATTATATTAAACTAATCTGGTGACTGGGTGGGACTAGCGCAATCCTTGTTGAACTCAACTTGCAAGTCAACTCACTGGACGTCATTTAGTTTATTCTGTGCGCTGTGTGATGGCGCCTTCACTCTGTAATGAGGGTGCCATCATATAGCTATCTCTTTTTGCTATGTGATGTCATCTTCATTTTTTAATGGGACTCCTCCACGTGGCGACCACCGAGCAACACCTTTGCTAAAATCTCCTCGGTTAGAGCTTTTGCGCTCAGCTTGGGACTCAACACATAAAAACTCTCACCCAATGAAAAATCAAACCGTGCCAAAGAACGACACGATCAAAGATAATTTTTTTCAGCGCCTCGAAGAAGTTTATGACCTCTGCCTCCGCCACGATATCAAAATCGTGCTTGGCGACTTCAATGCCAGGGTGGGCAAAGAAGGTATCTTTGGTCCAACTGTCGGAAAATTCAGCCTCCACCAGAACACCCCCAATAACGGAGTGAGGCTGATCGACTTCGCTGCCGCAGCATGAAACATTGTAATTAGTAGTACTAGATTTCTGCATCTCGACATCCATAAAGCGACGTGGCTGTCTCCAAATCAACGAACGAAAAACCAAATTGATCAGGTGATGGTTGACGGAAGGTATACTTCCAGTGTGATGGACGTGAAATCGATCCTTGGTGCCAACATCGACTCGGATCATTACCTTGTTGCAGCTAAGGTGAGAACACGTTTATGTTTGGCAAAGAACAAACGAAGTCCCACACAGAGAAAGCTTGACGTCAATAAGCTGCAGTCACCAGAGGTAGCAAATGCTTAAAAATAAAATAATAGAATAAAAATAAAAAAAAACATAATTCAAGCTAAAACTTGGCTTGATAAGTGTTACTTTGTCTCTGCTCCATTCAGAAAAATGACAGAAAAGTGATTTGCTTTAAAATTTCGAAGGAACGTGTCGGCTTATAGTCTAGACAGACGGCAGCCTAATTCCGGATTACCGGAATATTAACCTGACAGACGGCAGTATTGCGGATTAACTAAACGGCTGATTGCTGTTTTATTAGGTCTGCTCACTTACATTACTATCACTATCAATTTCTGTCATCTGTCACTCTTGATATGAGAAAATCTACAAGAAGTACGTGAACTGAAAACTATCAGAAACTTGTAAATTGACATTCACCGTTCGTAATTGACAGCTGGATTTATTTGTTCGCCAACGCTTTTCATGTTGAAAATTGTTAACAATTGTTGAAAGTTTTTTGTTAGTGAACACACCTAATATTTTGTAAAATGGATCGAGAAAAATTCACAAAAGAAAATTTTCAGCAGTGTTGCCATCGCAAATTGCGCTAATCTTCTTTTATTTTGAGAATTAACTCATAGAGTTAATGCGGATTAGCTGCAGTTAATGCCCAAGTTAATTCGAATTAACTCGGTAATCCGGAATTAGGCTGCCTTTTGTCTATTTTATTAGGCTTCATTTTGCATAAACATTTGTCCATGAGAAAGCTATTTTCGAAATGGGTGCAGCGTTTGTTCACAATGGACTTTTAGAGCTGTTTGGAGTTATTTCGGCATTATAGAAAGGACTTTCTGAGTCGGTATGTAATAATGGACGAATCTTGGATCCACAAATACACTCCAGAGTTAAATCCAACTCGCCCAAAGCGGCCAAAAACGCAACAGTCAGATGGCAAGGCTATGGATTTCCACTATCTTGAAAAAAACCAAACCCTATCCCTAGATGGCCCAACTGGTGCGTTTGAAGAAGGAAATCACGAAAAGACGGCCGGAAAAATGAATAAATATGTAAAAATTTTTAAATGACTGAATAAACTCTTCAACAAAGCGCTACACATTCGTAGGTATTTATTGATTTGTAAAACAAAATTATATGTACATATTTGTAGGTAAATTTGAAAGGATGACTCTTTTAATTAATCAATAAATTCAAAACAAAATTCCTCTTTCATACCTTCTGTCACCATTAACTTTGTTTATGGAAATTTTTAATATACTTTACACAACTTAATATTTAACCATAGCAAATACTAATAACAACCAACTAGTAATATGATAATTTTTGCGTGTTGTGACACAACAAAATAAATATTTACATATACGAGTATATGTACCATAAAGCAATACGTCGAAGACTTAGTATGGTTCTTGTTATGGTTACATTTAAATATATGAAATGTAAACAAAGTCAAGTTGAATCAAATCAATAATCAAACGGGGGAATTCGTTGCTTGGTGTTTATATGCAATGCAATATTCAAATAAATAAATTATCTGCTTTTTGTTTCAGGTTGGGATCTTTCATCTGTCGATGATATCGAATGTATCGGTATTACGCATGGCATTGTGGGTGTCATTTCCTTACCCAATGTCTACGAGCCACATTTGGTGATAGTAAAGGAGGCTGTACCAGTGGGTGTATTGTATCCGCCAAATTTGGTATACAAAATTAAATCAATTTGTATTTTAAGTTTGGACGAACCCGACATTGTATTGACAACATGTACAAGGCATTCAAAGTAAGTTCATACTTGTTTATATACTCACATATGTTTTATATTAAATTTCTTTCTTTTTGATTTTCTACATTCTATGCAGAAGTTCAAATTCGACGCCAACACATTCATCTTCATCATCGAATGCATCAGTGGCGACATCAACAACAACGAAAGCAAAACTTTTAGATCGTACACAATTAATGAATAAGACATGGGGTGCTGTAAAGATAGCCGGTAATACAATTAAGAATACAACACAACAGGCAGCTGCCTTGGCTTCCAATCAAGTTAAATCCTCTGTGGGAATACGTGATCCCACACGTATTGAGAAACGCATCACTGAGGAGTTGCATAAGATATTCGATGATTCGGATAGTTTTTATTTTTGTTTCGAAAGTGATATAACAAACAATTTACAACGTCATTCTGCCGAACAAGATCCAGATGAACGTTTCTTTTGGAATAAGCATATGATTGGTGATATTTTAAAATTGAATGTATGTAAACCTACAATACATTGCAAATTAAGACACATTTTAATATACATATTTATTATAATTTAGGATAAAACATTCATATTGCCAATTATACAAGGATTTGTACAAGTGGAACCATGTGTTATTGGTAATGAATGCTTTACATTGGCTATAGTTTCACGACGATCACGTCATCGTGCTGGTACACGGTATGTTGAGAGTTGTCTTTGTTGTAAATTTTAAATAATATAAACGATTATCTATACCATTAGTTATAAACGTCGTGGTGTCGATGAGAATGGCAATTGTGCCAATTATGTTGAAACTGAACAAATACTTTCATTTCGTCATCATCAATTATCGTTTACTCAAGTGCGTGGTTCGGTACCAATATATTGGAGTCAACCGGGTTATAAATATAGACCACCACCACGTTTGGATAGAGGTAAAGTATTCAATATATTGTAAATTTTTTTCAAATTTCATTCCGATATAATTACATACAGGTGAACAAGAAACACAGGAAGCATTTGAAAAACATTTTGCCAACGAGTTGAGTATTTATGATGGCGTTTGCATTGTGAATTTGGTCGAACAAAATGGCAAAGAGAAATTAATTGGCGATACTTATGCAAAACATGTGATAAAATACGATAGCGATCGTCTGGTATATGTAACTTTTGATTTTCATGATTATTGGTAAGGTATTTTATGACTATTCGGTGAATGTTGCTCAATTTATTGTTGTTGTTGTTGTTGTTGTATATAGTCGTGGTATGCGTTTTGAAAATGTCTCAGCATTGGTTGAGGTATTAGCTCCCGAGGCTGGTGCAATGGGCTTTCATTGGCGTGATCAGCGTGGTGTTATATGCAATCAAAAATCGGTATTTCGTGTCAATTGCATGGATTGTTTGGATCGTACGAACGTGGTACAAACTGCCATCGGTAAAGCAGTGTTGGAGTCACAATTGGTCAAGCTGGGCTTATCGCCACCATATACACCAATACCAGAGCAACTTAAGACACCATTTATGGTATTATGGGCCAATAATGGTGATATAATTAGTCGTCAATATGCTGGCACAAATGCTTTAAAGGTACGAAAGAGTGTATTTGATGTTGGATATAAATTAATCTGAAATCTGAAATATTTACAGGGTGACTATACACGTACAGGTGAACGTAAAATAAGCGGCATGATGAAGGATGGCATGAATTCTGCAAATCGGTTAGTTAATGTTCACATCTCACTTAATCGATATGCATTGTCAGTATTTTGTGTTTGTAATTTTATTGTCATAGTTCAATTGCAATAATTGCTTCTAATTAGAATATTGCTTCTGTAAATTGTGCCTAAATTATTTTGAATTCAATTAGTTCTTTTTGAATGCTTCTTTACTTCCATTTTTTTCAACATCTGCCTTTCAGAAAAACTTATCCTTATCAAATGTGTAAATTTACTTCAAAATACTATCCCTATAATTGGCTTGGTTTTTTTTTCATTCCTTCAAAAAAACTTATTTGGTGGAGTGCATTAATGTCGTCAAAAAATGCAATAATATCGAAAATTTGTTTAAATTGAAAAATATTTTTCGACATTATTGCAAAAGTTTGTGCAATTATGTCGAAAAAATTATTTTGGAATTAATTTCTTCGAAATTTTTGTCGTTTAAAATGTCGAGGATGACATTGTTGCAAAAATATGTATTTTATTGAATAGATTTATGCAATAATATCCAAAAGTGACAAAAAACGGCAATTATGTCAAAATTTGCGAAACAATATCGACAATTTGTTCGACATTAATGCGCGTAGCCGTGTATTCTAGCCTAAAACACTTAATAAAAATTTCCCAAAAATTTTGCACATTCTTCGTAGTTTCTTCATACAAAATTTCGCCGATTCTTTTCGACAATGTATTATCGATTTGATGCAAGGCAAACTCAACGAACCTACACAATTGAAAGAGGATGAAATTATAACAACTATACTGCAAATTCTTTGCCCATCGACACCAGCGCCCACACGTGGCTACTATCATGCTGGTGTTCTTGGACCGGAATTGCAATTTTTGGAAAAAATTATACACACAAGGTGCGACATGGTCAGACACTCTCACCATAATCACTCCAATTCCTTCAACTCCATCTCTTTACTACATAAACACCACAGCAACGATGAGGAAGCAAAAGAAGAAGAAACAAACAATTTCAAGACACAAAATTACGAACATTTATTTGCTTCTTTTATTTTAATTGTAATTCTTTTTTCATTTTCAAAGATTTTATGATTTTTTGTATTTTGTGTTTTTTGTTGTTGTTAATTTTTCTTTATAGTCTTATTGTTGATTCTAATTTGAATAAATGAAAAGAAAAATTTTATAAATGTGCATGTTTTTTTCTTTTCTTTTGATTTTTGGGTCTAGTTTCATTGTAGTTCATTGTTTTGTTTAGTTTTATTATTTTTTTTTTTCAAATTTACTATTGAATTTTGTTGATTCCCTTTAATTTGAAATGCTTTTTGTTCTCACCATTGCATTGCAGTTACTATTTAGCTCGTTTTAAGGATTCCTATCGTCAGGCAACAATTGATCTTATGCTTGGCAATCAGGTGACATCAGATTCTTTAAATGCATTGGGGGGTCAAGCGGCCCCCGACGACACCGATGCTTTGGAAGGCGCAGAGCACGCAAAATTGCTTGTGGAAGATTGCCGTAGGCTGCTATTGGGTTCAGCACAATATCCCGTCGGTGCTTGGGGTTTGATCGATGCTGATCCAAGGTAATATTATATCGATTCACTTATTTGAAAAATTAATTTTCATACCGAGTAAATTTAGTAATATTGAATACTCGGTATTCTGTGTAATTGCAAGTCCTCATTTCAATTCTTCTATTCATATTTATTCACTTTATATTTGCATTTTCGAATTTCGATTTCGAAGTAGTGACTGAAATACGAATTCAGTAAAATACAGAATATAACCGTATACGCAAAAATAATATCACTATTACTCTTACAGCTCTGGTGATATAAATGAGACCGAAGTCGATAGTATTTTACTATTAACTGATGATTGTTATATTGTTGCCGAGTACGATTCACATCTGGATAAAATAGTACGTTTCGAGAAAGTTCAATTGGAAAATGTTACCATCATCGAGCTGGGCATGTATCAACAGACGAAAATATTTCAAGGTACAGCACCGGCTATGCTTTGTTTGCGTTTGAATTACAAAGTCGAAGGTGTCGATGGTTATTTTCATATGTTTCGTTCGGCAAATATACGTTTCTTCAATAATATGGTCTATGTAATTAAGATACAGGAGGAAGTTATGGGTATGTAGTGTATTATTCTTTATTTTTTATATTCATATTTAAAATTCATATTTTTTTATGACTTTATTGCTCTTTGTTTAGAATCTTTAATGTCAATTATTGAAATGTTTCGTATTGCTTTGGCGAATATTGGCAATACGGAGGTACGTTTCATAACAGGCGGCATATTACAACGACGTAAAAGCAGAAATCCACTCTTGGATGTGCCAAAGGTAAGGAAATTTTGTTAGCTATTACGAATGCGTACCATTTGGTTATATTATATTTATTTTTGTACTTGTAGGGTATGCCACGTAATCTCTCGGAATCACAATTGGTACAATTTAGCTCGAAAGCTTTCTCCAATGTTGCTGGTCAATTCTCAAAATTGGGTCAATCATTAAATCCAAATAAAAATAAGTCCAATAGCAATGCGGATAGCAATGTTAGCGGACAAAAGCAAAAATCATCGGGCATGGTGAATCCACCAACACAACTATCAATTGATAAATGTATTGAAGCGGAAAAGGCTACATTCTCTGTGGGAAGGACGACACAAAGCAATAGCAGTAATAGTTCCGATACGGAGGAGAATGAGAATAGTATTTATGAGCCCGAACTTGATTCGGATGTAGATTTGGCAATGTCTGCAATAGCTGCAGAGAAGGCAGGCTTCAATGAGAATGCTTTTCTGCCATCGGTTGGTATTGTCATGGGCCAAAATGTACAGCAGGAACAGCAACAATCGCCATCTTCTGATCATATACAACATCTCGATGATAAAACCAGTAGTATGATGACGAAAAATTCTGAAGATCTTTTCACAATTTCCATAACATCGGTGACGGATCATGTCACCTTACCTACGGGTTTGCTTGAGAATGCACCACCACTGCGTCCGATAACACCAAATCCACAGATTTGTGTACAAAATGATGCTACATCGCCACAAGCAATAGCAACAGAGACATCAGAACAATCAAGGTCGGTATTCTATTGTTAACGGTATATCAACATTAATTGTATTTATCACATTGTGGCGTAAACGAATTTCTTAGACATGTATTATATGCGAATATATTTTTTTATACTATAGAAAATTCTTTATATAATTATACATTAAATAGTTGAATTAAAAAAAAAAATAATTACTTATTTTATAAATAAAAGTCTTATTTGTAATATTATGTTTCGAATTTATAATATGTACCTACATACTTGCCTACATAAATTGTTCAAATTAAATCTAGAAATCATATTATTAATATTGTATTTTGTACGCATATGAATGTTGTGCCTTTTGCTTTATAACTTCAATAAATACTCCTTGTCTAATACGACTAGTTGTGATATTTTCTTCTTCTTCTTCATCCTTCTCCTTGTCCTTTTCTCATAATAACAGCAGTTCTGCATCGAAAGATTTAAATCTACCGCTTACTGATATAGCTGGTGGTTTAAGCGATGCTAGCAAATTGAAACAATTGAAAACAATGGCAAGCCCATTGTCTAAAATTGCCAAAGGTATGCAGAATTTTGGCTTAAATTTGGATCCACGTAAAATTGCTTCAAAGGTTAGTTGCTCATATTGAATATATTTATGATTTGTTGCCTTTAAAATAATTTGTAAATTTTACTCCCCTTATAAAGACGGGTGTGCTATCGCCTACAAGTGGTTCTGCTGATAATACACCACCTGAACGTAATGCCAACAGTCGGGCACAATTAATGGAAATGTGGGAAGAGCATAAATGCAAAACGAAATTAATTGCATTGTAAAGTAAAGAACAAAACTAAATTAAGCACAAACAAACGTAACGTTAAATATGAAACTTAAAAAATTTTTGACAAACAATAAGATATAAAAAAAAAAATCGATGGTAATAGTAATCGATGAAATAGTCGCTAAAGTTTAATAACGAAAGTATTGAGAGTTATGGATACCATCATGTTCTATCAGAAAAATCTCGAATTATGTAAAAATTCATAAAATCAACTTTAGCTATTTTACTTGCTGTCACATAATTATGCTTCAAGACACTACATACGAGTATAGCGGACATTACAATACTTATGCTATACATTCTATATATATACACTTACATTAAAACTAATATATACACGAGCATAAAATCCAATATATAGAATACATACAATATATGTGTATTTCATAATAATAATTTGAAATAATAATGTGATGAATGCTATAGGGAAATTTTTGGTAAAAAACACCACTAGTAAACCTTATGATGGAAAGCCATACCAATACCAAGCAAACTACTATATCAATTAAATAGATTATATATGTATATGTATTATTAAGTTTATTGTACAATTTTGTACATCCAAAAAGTGTACATTTTGTTTGAATTTATTCGTTATTTCATTTTATTCGATATAAAAAGAATGTCCATATACTATTTGATAACTAAATAAGCAATATATACATAAGTAGTATATATATATATATATATATATATATATATATATATATATATATATATATATATATATATATATATATATATATATATATATATATATATATATACTTCCTATTTTGTTGAAATTTTTATTATTGTACTCTATAAATTGTATGTTTTTGTTCATATTTTTATTCTCGTTAAAGAATTTTTATTGTGTATTATACAATATTATTTAAAAATGGAGGGAGTCACGAGTGCAAATCCTGGTTTAAAAGAATTTTTCATCAGTGTTCCTAAGTTGACCCAATAAATACGTCAACTAAATGGGAATATGCAATAATTAGAACGAAATAATTAGAAAGAAAGACCGAAGAAGATTCTAGAGTGTTGCCACATATTATAATTAGCCGGAATTTCTTGAGGGATCATTATTATGTGCTTAGCCTGAAAGCAATTAATATCGAACACAATAAGTTTGTTGAACAACAGTCTCAAGTTAAATTTGAAGTGATTGTAAATACAGGTATTGCTTAAATAAATTGTTGTTGCAAAAAGTTACTACAAAATATTATACAGGCTATAATATTTTGTACTACAAAATAAGTATTGCAATTGTTATTGACATAATACAGTGACTAACTATATATATTTTTAACAAATTTATTCAGCTCAAAGATGATTTTATAATTAGTTTTTGTTTTTTTTTATCAATTATGAAAATTAAATATTTTGAAAAATTTAATTGTAAAAGTTTCATTAAAATATGCAGTCTAAAGTTTTCTGAAACCTGTTGCACCTGTTTCTAATCCCGGATTTGTACTAAGCGACTACATATCTCTCCAAAACTTTTTTATTTATTTATTATGTTCATATATTTCTTATAAAGTTTGAACTTGTCTAACAGTGCTATTATTGTGTGTTTAATTTCGATTTTAATATTTTGTTAACTTATAAGGAGGGTGTTATTTGAATTTTCATTGATTTTAACTTTTTTTAATATGTATGAATATAAATTAATTACAAATTAGTAATTCCAAGGGTCGATTAGTTGTCCAGTAGTTGGTTCTTTCACCGTGCTCTTCAATTCACTGAATATGAACGAGCCAGCGCGGTCTATGGATTTTAAAGGAATTAACAATGTAAATATTAAGATACATCAGATACGGAAGATACTGAATATCTCCGACCTGCTATAAATAAAAGTGTTCAGACTTCTGCGCCATGAGCAAGGAAATGCAAGTTTGAAGATTTAATATTTTTTTCACTAAATAAAAAATTTTTTTAATTAAAATTTTCTATCAGATACATGTTTTTTGTAATTTAAATACAATTTTCGACAATTAATTCCTTAATTATTGAATATATATCGTTATTTGAAACACCAATAGAAATAACGCCCTCCTGAATATTGTATAGTGATTGTAATTTTGTTAATATATACTTAATTATTTTAAACTTTTTAAAGAATTTATTTTACAACGAATTATTTTACTCTACATACTTACTAATAAACAGTATTAATTCCTAACTAAAATGCTTTAATATGTAAATAGTATAATTTTACCTATTGTTGTAATTTATTTAATAAATCATAATTGTTTTTTTTATTTGCATAATGCAAATGTCTGCTAGTTTTATTTATTTTATTATTTTTTTTTTTTGTGTCATATTTATTGTATTGAATATCAAAATGATATAATTCGATATGTCATTATTTATTCATATTATATACTCTAGGTTGAATATTATATTGATATATTTTTTGCCTTGCATAATAAGGTCCAATATATAAATACATAGTACATATGTATTTATAAACAAAACAAGTGTTATGCTTTATGTAATGCTTATAATTGTTTTCATGTGATATTATAGTACATATAGAAATTATTATTGCGTTGCAAAGAAATAAACAAAACAAACAAAAAAGGTATAAAATAAAAGGTTTATAATTTTTAGATTACATATATTAAAAACTTTATTGTAGATTTTAGTAAGCAATTTGGCAAATTTGGATATTAAGTGCATAAATAATGTGTATAACAATACTAATGATATACTACTTATACACCACCATTTGAGCTCATTTGTGTTAGCACATTAGATCGTGTACACAACATGTGAGCACACAATATAATAATAAGTATTATGTGATTGATACACAACTGAGCAGCTTATTGGAAATACATACGCATACCTATACATAATAAAATACCAAAGAAATACTCAATTCAACTCCAATATATTTTACACAAATGAAAAAAAAAAATTATAATATTTAATAGTGACTTTAATTAATAAATAAGACATTGCTATAGGGTTACATATTACATTGACATCTTCTAACTAACGTTGCATATATTTTTCAAGAGTTGTCGGCATTTCTTCATGCAATCGTATATGTCAGCAGACTTGTCAATTTTTAAGAACTTTTGGATGAAATTGATCGAAAAACATAAAAATATATGCTTTGATGCGGCAGAAAATTTACATAAGTATTGTCAGTTAGAATGTGTCAAAATAGAACCACCACGTGGCATTACTTACATATACATATAAATAATTACTACATATATCTAATTGTAATTGTTTAAACAATTTGGAAAATGTAGAGAAAAAAAAAACATCAACTAATATACATATTTGATGCATGTGTGTGTGTTTAGATTTAGTAATTACTTAGAATGCGTTTAACAACAAGAAAAATTTGCATACATAATTTGAAGAGTTATAATAGAAATGATAAATAATCTAACCACCGCTAATGGACAGTTTTATTTCTTTGGAGAATGAGATTTGAAGCATTGTCTAGTAAGTTTATGGGGTTTATTTTTTAATTGACTCAACAACGATTTGGTAACGCAATCTTGTGCCTTAATTAGAGATAACTGCAAATGCTTAAACTGTCCTCTTGGGTTGTAATCGATTTTAACCAAGCACGAGAATATTTTTCGAGAACAACAGGACTATTAAAATTGACGTCATGAAAAGTGTCTTTGGCTTTGTGGAAATTATAATGAAATATTCATAAGAAACTTTTCGTCACACACTCACTTATGTAAATATATATTTTTATACCCTGCATAATGCAATATGCATGGTATATTCATTTCGGTCAGATGTTTGTGTCCACTTGAAGGAATCTCCGGAGATATAGACATAGATATATATTCGTGATCAGCGTCGATTAAATTTTCGATTTAACGATGTCCGTCCGTCCGTCCGTCCGTCCGTCCGTCCTTCCGTCTGTCTGTCACCTGGCTGGTTCGCACGATAACTTGAGTAAATATTGAGCTATTTCGATGAAATTTGGCATAAGTAATCTATGATCCAAGGGTACGGAGGGGATTGATATTGGGCATGATCGGTCAATAACCACGCCCACACCAAGCATTCAAAGCGACTAAGCTCGAAATTTTCAGAATCTTTAACTTGCTATAACTCACATAATATACCACTTGGGACAACAATATTTGGCACATAGACTTATATTATACTACTATATAACCTCACCAAAAGTGGTTGAGCCACGCCTACTTTTTAGCGTAGCTCTCATACAAAGTGTCTGTACTTCTTTTAAATTGAAACAGCTGTAACTTCTACAATCTTCTGTCCAGAATAACTATAATTGACACTTAGATTAACATGGTAGTCGGAAATAATATGGCAGAAAATCTGTGTGCCACGCCCACTCCTTTTTGGGTCTCCCATACAAATTTGCGGAAATTAAAAAATATGTTACCGGTTATAACTTACAAACCATTTAGCGTAGGACAACGAGATTTTAGGTATGGAATAGTATTGTACGAGCAACTAGGCTCACAGAAAATGGGCGCACTATGCCCACTGTTTATCGTAGCCCCCATACAAATTTTAAATTGAAACAGCTGTAACTTCGGCAATATTCTGTCTAGAATAACCATAATTGACACTTAAATTAATATCATAGTCTGCAAAAATCTGGCAGAAATTCAGTGTGCCACGCCCATTGCTTCATGAGTCTCCCATACAAAGTCAAGGGAATTAAACTAAAACTTTTAAGCTCCATAACTTACAAACCATTTAGCGTAGGACAACGAGATTTAAGGTATGGCTTAGTATTGTACGAGCAACTAGTCTCACAGAAAATGGGCGCACCACGCCCACTGTTTATCGTAGCCCCCATACAAATTTTAAATTGAAACAGCTGTAACTTCGGCAATCTTCTGTCTAGAATAACCATAATTGACACTTAAATTAATATCGTAGTCGGCAAAAATCTGGCAGAAAATCAGTGTACTACGCCTATTGCTTCATGAGTCTCCCATACAAAGTCATTAAACTAAAACTTTTAAGCTCCATGACTTACAAACCATTTAGCGTAGGACAACCAAATTTAAGGTGTGGATTGATATTGAAAAATTAATTAGATATACAAGAAAGAGATACGTCACGCCCACTTTTTATATAGCTTCCGTACAAAGTCTCGGATTTATCTTAAACATTAAAACACCCATAACTTACTAATTAATACGCCTAGGTCAACCCATTGCAACCTATGTAGTATAGTATTATAGGCAGAAATTGATCCTCCAAAATTGGTGAGGTACGCCTGCTTCTTAATGTAGGTCCTATACAAAGTAGTGGAAGAAAAGGATGGATATACGAGCAAACTTTTTATATATACCTCTACATATGCAGGGTATAATTTGGTCGGCCCCAGCCAACTGTAAGGAGATTTTTTTTTTCTCCTTTATGCTTTATTATTGTTGATTTATACAATAAAGGTACATATAAATATATGCGGATACTTGCATACAAAATTTTTATAAGGTTCCTTTGCCCTAGCTCTCCGTAGATGAAACCATGGAATAATATGATTGTGATTGGCTTGGATCAGAAATTTGGAATTTGTACACAAACAAAATTCTCCAACTTATTAATTACACATATTTGAAAAATGGAAAATTTATTGCATGGGACTTCCCTTTAATTTGTTTAGATGGAATAAAACGAAATTGAGTCATTTGTGAAGCATTTAATTATACAACCACACGAAAAAAAAAATGTTTGTTCAGCAGAGCCGCTGAATTCTCATCCATTATATAATTGATATTCTTTCAATTGAAGAAAATCGTGAATTTTTTAAGGAAGCTCCTTAAGGGGTTAAGATAGCGTGTAAGTATATTTGAGGGAAATGTAGGGTATTTAAAAGTTATGGGGGTCGTTCATACATTTCATCACTCTAGAAGCGATTTCTAGGTAATTATGAGGCACTTGAAATGACAGACCATTAAGAAGTAAATATTGGGAGTAAGTATATTTCCGGAAAATGTTGTATAGTAAACGTCAGTGCGGATCGGTCTGTTAGATAATTTCATACCATTTATTTGTTAAATATGATTTGGGACATATGTCCACAAGTTACATGCTCCATTCGATCCGTCCAATTTTTTGCTTTATAACGCTCTCCATTCACCGTAACGGCAGCACCTTCTACATTTACAAAAAAATAAGAACCGATAATGTCTCCAGCGTGTAAACCAAAACAAACAGTCAATTGGAATGAATGCAATGGTGATTCAATGACAGCTTGAGGATTGTCTTCGCTCCATATACGGCAATTTTGTTTATTAACGTAACCGTCCAATCAGAAATGAGCTTCATCACTAAATACAATTTTTCGATAAAAGTGCTCTATGAACTTCGCGAGCAGAATTATTTTTTTGAAAATAATATTGCGCAATTTGGAAGCGTCGTTCTGTGCTTAAATGATTCATGATGAAATAGCAAATTTTACTGAACAGAAATGTTAACACAGTTTGACACTTCTCATCTGTCAAACCATAAATATCCCTATCGAATGATATCATGCAGAAAAAAAAACGTTTTTTCACGCTACTATGGGTAATTTGGAATATTTTAATGTTTCAACTTTCATAATTTATTTTTTTTTTAGGTTAGGAGCAGAAGCGACATATTCGAGTCAAGCGAGAATTCGAATCCAACCACCTTAAAAAGGTATAGGAACGTTTATATGAATTTCAAAATTTTCACCAAAGATATTTGTATTGTTTTTGTTTTTTCTCTTTTGCAAATTCAGTCAAAACGTATAATGAGGTGGGTGGGTATGTTGCTTATGAAAAAAAATCCTGAATAAATAATAATATAATAAGTAATAAAATACATGTTTTTTGACGATAAAATTAGTTTGAAATTTTATTAATTTTAATTTTCTAATTAATAGATCACTAATGCGAAAAAAATTTGTCTGGTTTTCAAAGTTTCGTTGAGTTTTATGTATGAGTTTTGGGAAAATCTGGGCTGCCAGTGAAATTTCCCTCCAGAAGAAAATTATATCGGATTCCTGTCTCCTTGTCGATAAAATAATAAATTTTATTCTCCTTTCACAAGATCTTGTATCACACGTAGTAATTCTACTAACTTGAGCTCAGTAAAATTCTTTAAGAAAGAATCAAGACAATGAAATTATTACTAATTTAGTTCTATGAGAAGATTTATGAAAATATCATATCACAAGAGTGATATACGCAAGTATCTTATACTACTTTACTGACACTCAGTCCATTGCTTTTAAGGGGGTCCACCTGTGTGAGCGCGGTATTTCGAACGCTTTTTCGGGAATTTTCGTTAGGAGAACTAATTCGAAAATAAGAATAAGTTTTACGTTATTTTGAAGGTTTGTGCTTATATTTCAATAGTAAATTTTTCCAACAGTGTAATCCGAAGGCTTGTATTCATTAAGGGCGTTCAAAGTGACCCCTTCAAAATGAAATACCGAAATTGTGGGCAAGATTCCGCTCGAACCAGTTATCTAAAACGCAAATAGTAAAAAAAAATCTTATTTCTGTTTATATCGTTGAGGTACTGACGTAGGATTTTGACGAAATTTTAAAAATTGAAGAAATGGCAATTGTTTTTATAAAAATTATTCATTTTCATGCTTTTTTTCGATATAAAAACTGCTGTAAAATTGAAAAAAAAAATTTCGAAAAACCGCTACGTGGGTACCTCAGTTATCTGTATTAATGAGTCTGTCAAAATATCAAGTCAATCGGTTAAGTAGATTTTTTTAATCCTGTCCACAAAATTCAAAAATATGGTTTCGAGAAAAACGCTTTCAAAGTTTGGAAACACAACAAAACTTTGTATTATAGACTCACATTTAATCTGCAATACCAGGACCATAAACTTCCCCTTCCTCATCCGGTAGAAGCTCTCGTTAAAGATGCGAAAAATGTAAAAAAAAAATCGATTTTTCGAAAATTTTACACAGGTGGACCCCCTTAACAACTAACAACTGCTTGATGCTGTTGCATGTGAATATTATCGATATATGTATGTATTGTATATCATAAAAAATGCAAATATTTTGGTTGAACCACAGTCGATTGGTCATAATTTGATAATAATTTATAACCAATATCACCACCACCACCACCATCACCACCATTATCATAATCACTGCTTACCACATCTGCGTATGTGTCAGTGTCAAGTGGTGCCATTGTTGATTGCTTGTTTACATAAGTGATAAAAAATTCAACCATACATGTCAGTTCATCAACAACAAGAACAACAACGACCAAAACATACTACACCAAATGAAAATCAAAAATCCATTAACCCTGAAGATGTTATGGTTGATGTTGGTCTACGAATGTATGTACGTAAGTATGTTATATCGTTGGCTGCCATCGATATGCAACAATATAAGTAATATGTTTTTCATTGATTTGAACTTTTAGTTGATTTGACATTTGCTTGCGTTACGTTATTGATAACGCAGATCATCGTCGTCGTTAGTAGTTTGTTGTTGTTTTTGTTTGTTTGGCTAATATATTTCTAATGTCGATTACAGTTTGACCAATTGTTTTTCAATCATGCGGCAATCAATCTTATTGTTCATTCCACTGCACTGCGTCTTCTTTGTCATAGTTGATATTGAATTTAATTAAAAAAAAAAATCAAACTATTGGGATTTTCCAATATTTGAAGATATTTTCAATTGTTTATTCGATATTTGGATGCACATGTGTGTTGATACATACGACAATTTAATACAAAAAACATTTGCGTCACTCCCAAACATATGTACGAGTATGTATACGTGTACGTGTGAATATCATTATTAAGTTTTCACAATGAGTTGAGTCTTCCGTGGCAGCCATATTACGCTAATAAAATACATGCTTTATGTGTATTTTCATCATTACTGTTGGGGATGTTACGCTTGATTGGTTCTTGCCGCTGCTGCTGCTGCCGCTGCTGTTGCTGGTTATAATGTATGCATATCTATATCATATTCATCCTAGTCGTTTTCTTCTTCTTCTTCTTTTTATACTCCATTTCGATTCATTCATTCACATTTTCATTGTCATCGTTTTCAAAATTTAGCATTGTCTTGTATTGTGTTATATACATACATCTACATACAAGTTCATCTTTGCTTTCGTTCATGTGTCCATATTACTATTCACCAACAACAACAACCACAACAACAACTACTGCTTTTAACATCCATTAAGTGTGTCTGTGCTAAGACTTGGAAATTGTCTTTTGAATGTTTCAATTACACGCCTTCTTAAGCACAGCATATCCGTTTTTTTTTTCCTTAGCTTCGAATTGAACTCACACACGCACACACACACACACAGCAGCAGCATAACACAATACAATCCAAACTACGATACAACACTTCACATAAATACTTCGTCGATGCGAGAATTTAGGGTGCATGCGTGTGAGTGAGAGAAGTAGAGATACCCCACCTCGTGCTATGAGGATGTGGTGCATGAGTATCTTTGTGAAACATCTTTATGGGTGCATGTATATGGTCGTATATTTTACACACTCACAAGCTAACATATACTAGGAAAATATCACAGGATAATAGTACAAATTGCCAACATAAAAGCTGCATAATTTACTACACTTATTTGGGTTTCCAATTCGCTCTCTGCTACTATATACATACTTACTAACGATATACGAGTACGTATGTAGATTCAATGGTATGTATGCTATTGTCCTCAAGGTTTTTTTTTTCATTTTCTTCTTCTTTTCTTCTATAGAATATTTTTGCTAAACACTTTCGACTTAAACCATTAATTTCTGGGACACTTTGAATTACATATATACATATCTTATAAGTGGGAGGATTAGGCGAATGAAAGCATCACATAAATACATACATAAGTACGACCATGGAAGCAAACAAATAAGGATATTGCAGTTCAAAGTTAATTTTATTGCTAAAATCGGGTTAAATGACATGTACGTATTACATTGATATTTACTTACTCACACACACACACACACACACACAAACATACACAAAATTCATTCACAACCCATGAGTGGATCTTCGGTTGGAAAACTTAAGTGTGGATGATAAAAATCAAATTTGCTTTATTGAACGCATGTAAATTTAATTTACTTATTTACTTACTTACTTGCAATGCATCCTTTTGTTTGTTGCAGTCATTTTTATTTCATTTAACTTAATAGAGTTTTAAGATGAAACTACTATTGGGTTTAGCAATGAAAAGCATTTAACTTGGCTTCGTTGATTAAAAATTGATACAATTTACGAGTATATAACCGGTATTTCATGAAATTATTTATTTTATTTAGAGTATGTATTATAACAATATGATAAGAATTTAGGTAACTTTGGAAACCATAATTGACTAATAAAAATGTTAGATGGGTTGGCCGCTTGGTTTAATAGGGAAATAAAGGTAATTTTATTTACATATTTATAGCAGGATTAGACACATTTTATGTATTTACACTTTATTTATTTATTTAAGTATTTATTTGTTACGGTTTGATTGATATATTTCAATAACATAATACAATACATCAAATATTCACATTAAAAAAATTATTTTTTTTAGTAAGTAAGATTGCATCTAGACACAGCTGGTTAATTCTAATCAAATAGGTCTACTATTTCTTGTTCCCCTCGAAAGAAATCATTGTTTACGAAACCAAATTTTTCAGATGATAAGCGAGTCTAAATTTTTTATGTATACATATAACTCAATTTAGGAAAAATTGTCATTTATGAGGTGTCAATGTCTGCTCATCAATATGCAATTGTTGTTTAACAAGGGAAAATTACCCTTTTATTTTCCTTACGCCCCATTTTTGCCCCACATATGAGTGTTCCTCGTAGCAATAGTATTGAAAATGTTGCAGCATTTCCAGACCAACTTTCCTTGAAATCTATTTGAGAGAATGAATTTGTTGGTACCTTGACACCACGAGTATTTATTAATTCTCTGACTGGTACCTCTAAGGTATGGACTTCTGCCTGAAAAATTAAAACTGTTCTTGAAAATACGTCCCTACAAGCCCTACTCCAACACTTTTATCTTTTACTATAGTTCCCTCAGTATACTTGTTTCTTTAAGCACTGCGGCCACGGATGTCCACTTTGAAATTCATAAAAAATATTAGAGTTAGTTAAATCCTGTCAAAGAACGTAAGACACGGTAAGTTTCAGACGAAACTAATAACCACATCTTCACCATATTCCACAGCAAGCTACTTCCAATCAAAAGGTACCAGTGCTTGAGGGCAGGTAGCATTGGTGAAAGAAGAACTGTCATCTGTCAAATGGCACCATAATAAATTTCAGACTAATTCATAGCTTAGAGCTTAATTGGCAGTCAGTCGTATCACTTGTGGAAAAAGGGAAGATTCGAAGAAATCAAACTAATTTTATATGCTGTATATATATGGATACTCTTTACCATTTATAAAAGCCGCAAGATCTTATTTTGAAGAATTTATACGTGGTCGTACATTTATTTTTGATAAGAATTACTTAGCAGATATTATTACCGAGGAAATCGTTGAAAATCGCCGACCTCGTTGATCGTCAACCTAAAACGCACAAAACAACAGAGGCTGTGGGCTCGTTCCAGGAATGCAAATCAATATTTCACATCATAAAATAAATGTGAGTTGGTTCGATGGGTAATGCAACTACTTACGGTGAACCGCTAGCAGACACACTAATAATGCAGAAGCAGATATAAATCATTAAGCGAAATCTTAAGATTTTCTCATTCAAGTCGTTATCGTTGGTGAATCAATCAATCAAAAGAGAGCGTGACGTTGGAACAAGGACATAATCCTTGTTCATCAAGTAGACCACGAGAAACCAAATCAAGGTCTGTTAGAGGATATGAACCCTATAGCTGATACCTCTGGGGACCAATCACAAGTGTTACGGGCACTGCGACCAAACTAGATCTTTTGTACCCAATATCGTTGGTGAAACCTAGAAATATTATTTTACGCCAAAGACCAAGTACAGTCAAAGCAATGGTCATCGCCGGTTGAATCTGCTCCGAAGAAAACAAATATGATCTCATCGTCTCATTATAATTTGTTGTGATTCAAACAGAATCACAAGAAAGGATAAACAATCACTGTGTGGATAATTAAGGGAGACTCGACCCCATTATGCTAAGAAAAAAAAATCGTACGAAACGATATCGTACCAAGTGGATTGGGTTCCACTATTGTTGTTTACATACATCTTACAGAGACTGACGCGTATTTTGCAGATTTTAACAAATTATATTTGCCTCCGTATGTCAGGGAGTTAAAAAAAAAAATTGCAGAAACTTTGGGGAACGTCTATCGATCTAAAAGGATATCACATTATATTGTTGAAATCTTAGCTCTCCAATCCTATTACGAAGCGACTCACGTCATCGTAATCATAGCATTAAATGTCAAGCATAGCTTAAACTTTGTTTTCCAAAAGCCCACCAAAGACTTTGTCAAGACTCCAGACACATTATATGTATATTTTCGTTCTCTCTACTAAATTCGATTACTCACATATATTCGCATATACTTCCGTACGCTTTATTCTTGACCTAATCTAGCATACCGTAATATATAAATGTCATTTACCATAAAAGATTACCCTCGTTGCATATCCTAAATGCGTATGCATTACTTGCACATTATTTCTCTTGAATGACATATGTATGTATGTATGCTCAAAATATAAAATTGTGTGGTTTTACCTAGTACTATAAAATATAAAAGTTAAATGAACTTTGATTAAAATCTGTACACATTACAATAGTTTAGTATTATTTCCAATGGTCATACATACACATACACATACGAATATGTACATATGCTAATAGACCATTTATATTGTTAACCTTATCGTAAATTGGTGATAATTTGATGCTTTTATGCAACATGAATAAATCACTTGCAAATGCCACAAATTCAAATGATCCATGAAATGCAATATTTTAAAATTTAAATACACGCAATAACCTTGAGGTCTACATACATACATACATACGTAGTAGCATACGCATGTAGGCATGCATATATAAGTACTTACATATAAATACGTACATACATCACATCATAGAATATCACATTATCATAACATTTGAACAAATTAAATAGAAAATTGCATATTCGACACATTTAAAATAAATCAAATTTTGAAATTTTATACATAATTGAATTTGTGGTCAAATTCAAATAGATGGCACACGTATACAAAATTCTACACATACACTCCGAATACAATAGATTTACATGCGTGTTTGTACATATAAAATGTATGTAAGACTATGAGTACGAATAGCTTATGACCACAAATAACGAATGTACCTACTATGTTGAAATGTGAAATTGTGAAATTGGGGAGGTGACGTTGAATGCAATTGAAACCGTAGTGTCATCTTCAATTTCAAATTCAATTATAAAACAAATTGGGAATCAGCCCAAAATAAATCAACTCCCTTACACACGTGTACACTTGGATTGATATACCAACGTATGAATCGAGCTCAAGCAGTGATGAAGGATGAACGACTCGAAGCGAATGGCACATGATACAATTGGCATCGCGTCCGCTGGTACTATGTGCTTATATGTACAATATATTTCATGTTATACATATGTTAGCATATGCTGTACATATATAGGTATGTATGTGGCTACATAAATATATAATGGTAATGTTAACAAATGACAATGACTATAGCTATTGGGGGGATACTAAAATACATATGTATACGAATCGACTATAACCACAGCTCAAGGGTGTTTGAGCGCCTTGTTGTCATATAAATTCGTATGTATATTCGCTGTCAGGTTGATGCGCTGGTTGGTTGAATGATTAGTGTTTGTTTGATGGTTGTTGTTGTTGTTGGTTGATATGTACTATTTATAGAGAAAATAACCATTTTCATTTCCATGTATTCTCTTAAGTATCTCATTCCCATTTCATTGCATTAAAATTGCTTCGATGCGATTTATTTGCAAAAAAAAAAAAAATCACACCTGACCATCACAAGACAATTATAGATTAGTATCATTTATTACTTAGTCATTACCCATGATTATCATCATCATCGTCATCGTCAACGGCTTCGTCACAAATAGAATATTCGATTAGTATTAAAATTACTTCTGTGTGTGTGTGTGTTTTTGAAGACTTGTGAAACGTTGTGATTTATTTACTGCCAAAACCTATACGACTAGACTTTATTGAATTCTAACTCCATCAGTGACCACTGTACTTATTTAATATTGTATATATATATATATCTATGTATTCAATATAGTAAATATTTAATAGCATCAATGAATATTTGCAATGAACCAATGTCATTCATACTGTACCTTCCTTTTGTATACTCTCATGGTATATTTTATGCCGTTATCCATATAATTCGATTTATTTTCTATTAATTCACCCTCTTCTACATTATGCACAATCGAGTTTACATACATACGTACATATACAGCGAGCGAGTGGAGAAATGTCATTGATGTCCTTAAGGGATTTGTCAGAAAATCAGAAAATGTTAAGGTGCCAATTAAGGGCTTTTTAGTATCAATTACAAAATAACATTTGTCCACACCTCAGGGGTTTATCATTTCAATGTGTATATATATGATGACACGATGGTCATTTGGGTTAAGGTGGGGCGAAGATTAGTTGATATTTCTTTGAAAAGTTGTCATTGTTGTGATTTATTACATGATTGGAAATTCAATAAGGCTACAGAGAAAAGTGATATTTGTGGGGAAAATAATGTTCAAAAACTATGTATATATTTGTATGTAATATAGAAAATCATTTTCTAGAATCAGCTGAAAATCTTGAACTATGATTTCTTTTAAGTACAATGTGAGAGATATGCACCGGGTCTCAAACTCAACCATATGCCGTTCATGAAATTAATGAGTTGTGCATAGACTTGCATGTCTTTGTTATATGTATATATTTGTGGAATAATTTTTTTTCTAATTTTATATGAAAGAAATTCTAACAAATTAAAAAATCAGGTGTGCTGGAACCACCATTTATGAGTAATACCCATCGAATGGAGTATTACTTTGCTTTACATATGTATTGTATTGTATAAGATCTACGTATCAAAGTCGTAAAAATTTTATTTAGATATTCTTAGTTGGTTATTTACTGTATGTCCAAGTGTTAGTAGTTGGAAATGCAATTATTGGAATGTAAGCATTGAATTTTTGATGAAAATTTGGTTATATCGTAAACAGTGGTCTTCCAGCTTTATTGTGGTATTAATACGAAAGCTTTGTTGTAAAAAAAAACCGTTTTTCCAAGATTTTAGATAAGTGTTAGAAAAAACAACTTCATTCCTCAATTTAATGAATTGCTAATTTAATGAAAATTATAAAAAAGTGAAATAATTTATAAGGCATTTGTGCATAGAAATGGCCCGTATCTGGTTTTCTCACAATGTTGACTGAGATTTATACAATGTTACATCGGTAACAACTAAAGATTTAAGTCTTCTTATTTTGCCAATATAGCCGATAATCATCGCCTGCTTGCTGATGCCAGTTGGAAATTACAAGTCCTGGACAAATCTTCAGTATTTCGTTCTTGCACTAGAAGCTCGATCTTCCAATATACCGGTCTCTATCAAGTCGCAATGGTTCCTTCATGGAAAAACATTTGTTGCTTTTAGCATTCTAGAGACACATCTTGACAATGAGTTTGCATTTAGGACTAATAATCTAACCTAACTTAATCTATCTTCACAATTCCTGAGAACGCAAATGGCTTTAAGGAGTTTGCGAATACATTTTTAACAATTATAAACATCCATCCACTTTTGTGGGGACTGGAATAATAAATGATTTGTAGAATGTCGAAACTTCGGGGACAGACGTAGGTACAGACAAGATATGTGTAGAACGTGTAGAATTTGGTTTTCTTTTTTGGAGAAATGGCTGAAATTATCACGAATTATTTTCTTCTATCATTCAGACGTTTTAAGTAATGATTTAGGGAATGTAATTCCTATTGGGTAAGATTACAAACATTTGCACGAGCTACATTAATATTATTTTTGGAGTAAATAAAAAAATAAATATGTGACACTTAAAGCCCCGAAGGACTCATTGGCCGAGCTTCTCTTCCATTGCTGTTGTGCGTGTTAAATTTTGGACAGTATTGGAAGGGACCTACATATTTTAGCCGGTTCCGAACGTCAGAACCCTTGTGAAATTACTTTTTCTGAGCTTTATCACAGAGTTCTTTTAGAAGCTTTTTCATGGCAAGTTGTTACTGTCGGAAGAATTGCCAATTGCTTGCCGACAGGTGGGTACCACGACCTACAGATCAGAAGGCGAACACACTAACCACTGAGCTACGGCACCCACATATCAACATATAATTCTTCTTATTTTGTCAATATAGCCTATAATCGTCACCTGCTTGTTGATGCCAGTTGGAAATCGCAAGTCCTGAAAAAAACTTCAGCATTTCGTTTTTGCACTAGAAATTCGATCTTCCAATATACGGGCCTCTACCAAGTCGCAATGGTTTCATCATGGACGAAAAATATATGTTGCTTTTAACATCTTAGAGACACAGCTTGACAATGAGTCTATATTTAGGACTAATAATCTAACCTAACTTCGTTTAATCTATTTTCGATAAGATCATAAAGATCACAATCGTTTCAAATTTGGTACTCACTGATTTAAGAGCATAAAATAGGTTTGTAAATGGATTGGGTAAAATTACACACATTTGCAAGAGCTACATCAATATTATTTTTGGAGTAAATAGGATTTATCAGTATATTCAAAAATAATTTACTTTAAAGAATTGTCTGAGTAAAGGTTTATAAATATATAAATAAATAATTTACGACAATTGGAGCGCCTGGATATTCAAATTTCTATTTATTGAATTCAAACATGTTGTGTATGTATGTGTATAATTTGGACTGTGCACCACCTATTTGGTGTTATTACCAGAATTTAGTCAAATGTGGTATCTTGCGTACATAAATATTATCCGTAAATGTTAATAGACCTGAAAGTGTAAAAAATTGATTACGAACAAGAGAAATTTTCCTCATTGAAAAAAGGAGGAATCTTTTCCATCTTCATTTGATTGCGTACTATTCTGTCATTTACAGAGTTATATAATTAACTAATCGAATATTACAAGACACTACAGCTACATAACATACATAAAACCTTTGCCCTTTCTTATCATCCTTCGCCATCAAGAAATTCGACATACTTTCACATATTCATACATATCATATGAGTATGTTGATCATTTTCCCAAGTAATAAGAATATCGCGTAATCTATAACATACCACATACCATTGATGCTGGCATAACTAAGAAACTTCACACCCGATTCGGTGTCAGATTACAAATTAAAATCTTCCGACATCCTTCAAATAACATCATTCATTTTATGTTAGAAGAGCAGTGATGATAACACTTTAAACTGATTAACTTGACGCTTCGACTGCCATCTGATGACGATGACGGTAAAGGATTCTCATTTCCATCTGTGACAAAATGTTTGTTGTTGTTGTTGTTTTACTTTTCTTACGTCAATGTACACCTTTTTATGGGTCAATGCAATGCTAAGTAGATGTATCTGTCTGCATGAGTATAATATATACGAGTAGGTATAAGGTATACTCGAACGTTTACTTAGAAGTTCTACGAAGAAATTCAATTTTCATAATATGAACAAATTTTAAAAGGATTCGCATGTGCTTGTGTGTGTGTGTGTGACTTTTCGATGAAGGATCGTTGTGTCTTTCTTCTTTTGCTTTATTGTTTTTTGTTACTGTAATTGAAAATTTTAAGGCTGAGCAAAAGCATTCGATGTCAAAAGTACCACCTCATTCAGTACATGTTCTCAATGGTGCCTACCTAATACAATATTATTCATCTATGGCAGACAATTCGGCATCTCGACATTCGCTCGGTAGCACATCTATTATTATTTTAATATGATTTGTTATTTAGGGGTTGATGATTTATTTTTGTAAATTTGTAATTCTCTATTTTCCATGGTTCAAAATGGAAAGGAGGAAAACTGTAAATCGAAATCTAAAATTTTTTAAAATATTACAATTGGGCGTGTGTGGAATTTGTCTTTGAAAATGTCATCGACAAAGTCAGTTGCCGTCGCTGTTATGTCATCGTTATGCTGTTATGATTAATCACTGGTAATTATTGTGATTAATTACCTTATTAGTGATATATATTTAGTGTATGAAGACATACCAAGTGTGTATGGGATTAATAGTGATTTTTGTGTTATTCAACTGGTAATTTATGTATGCACACAGTCGTGTGTTTGAAATCATTCGAATTATGTGTGAACAAATTAGATGAAAATGTGGTTTAAACTTCCGTTTTATTTGTGTGTTGTTGTAATTTTTTAAGTAAGAAGGTGTGTTATTTAGATTAGATTTAAAAATGAAAGAAGAATAAAAAAAATTTAAGATTAATGACATTTTTACCAAATGGTATATATTTATATATTTTTTGTCCCTTATGCGAATGGTGAAAGAATAGACTATATACAATACTTGTATATAGTTTAAATTAAACCATTATATTACATTCGAATATAGAATGAAAAACCCTTTTTTCTTTTTGTAAATGAAAAATGAATGTTTCAAATGCCAAACCGAAAAAATTCATATCAGCAAAATATAATAATCACATCTCATAATTCTTGTTTCCTTATCAAATTAATTGCCAAAGCTAAAGCAAACAAAAAATCTGTTAACATTTATATTTGATTTCATTTTATATACTATATACATACATACATACTACACAATACCCACACAATACCCATACAACAGAACACACTCCTACATATTGTATTTATTATTTATCTTGAAACTTTTCAAAATAATACGCCATAAAAATCTATACAGCTTGTGTACATATGTACATAAGAACCGTCATAAAAAACCGTACAAAAATAGAAAATGTCCACTTTGTAAAATTAAATTGCAATTACCCTCACTTACTAGCTGACAATTGTGCGCGAATACACAGCGTAATAAAGAAAACCCGCCTATTATTTACAAAAGTGGTCAACATCATCATCATAAAGAAAGAGAAGAAAAAAAAACAACAATAAAAAAATAAAAAACAAACACAAAATAAAAATGTGTTTAATTATCAAAAAGATTTCTTGCGGGTGCATTGCGGATTGTTCAAAAAATTGTCCGACTTTTTTCTCTGCAGCTTGTCAATTACATTGTAGGTAGGTATTAAAATAACATCGTTATTATAACACCCAAAAGTAAAGATGAAACGTTTGGAAAAATATATCTCATATACATTGTTGATCTGAATCAATATTAAAAATACAGCAAATACTGTTCGGAGTTCGTGCGAGAACTGCCATAATTATCTAGAATAATAACCACGTCTACCTCACATACAAAATTATGTTTTCAATTCTTGTTTTCACACTTTGTGCATGAAAACATAAAAATATCAAACTCAAAGTCGTTACATAGGATTATATTTACTGTAGTATGAACAAGTTTGAAAATAGGCAGAATCGGATGTTAGGCACGCCTACCTCCCATACAAAAACATGCTTCAAATGCATGTTTTAACATTTTGTGCACGAAAATAAAAAGTTATCCAGTTGAAACTTGGCATATACAATTATAATTATCAATTAATACAGATTTTTGAGAATGGATGGATTTGAATTGAAACCACACCTATGTCCAATACAAAAATATGTTTTCGTATATATGATTTCATATTTTATACACGCTGTAGAACAAAATTTTGGCACATATGATCGCATATGAAGCTTAGTATTTGTGACTATTTTTATTAATGACTGAGCATATTTAGAAATGGATGTTACCGGATGAAAACCGCATTTTCCTTCTGTCTGTATGTCTGCATGTCTTTCATAGTGTATCTAAGCTAAAGTATTAATGAGATTTTCAATCTTTTTTGAATACTTTTAAGTAAAACAAAGCGAAAAATATGAGCAAAAAAATGTTCAAAAAGCTTTTGATTGAATAAATTCAAATTCAATTTTATGTTGACACATATTTTGTTACGAGGATAAAAATGTAGACTACTTATCATTACGCGTACTGGCGATAACCAGAAGTTTAATATGTTTAGCAATTAATTAATATATTTAGTGCATGAATTTATTTATTTCTGACAAAGGATTAGTTAAATTTCTGTTTTTCAGTTTTTGAGCTCCTTTTCCATAATGACAGGTTAATGACGTTTCTGTAGTGAAGACGAAGCGCTATTTAGGAAATTATACACATCATTGGTTTTGAAGGCGCTCTGAAATGCATTATGCAGCGTGTGCGTTCCGATGTAAACGTGTCTCATCATTTCTTTATCAGGTTCTCATATCTTTACGTATTTTTAGAATTCCAGTACTTTTTGGAATTATAAATAGCAGGTATCAGACAGACTTATTTTGATAGATTTAATAATATTATTCTGCTCGCTAACAGTAAATACAGGCTGGTCAATAACACAACTCATTGTCATGCTAGTTGTTACAAAAATGGAATTGTTTGATAGCAAAGTTTGATCGTATTGATTTCAAAAGTTCCACAGACTTTTTCAACACCTCAAATATTTCATATACATACATTTTTTATTATTTACTATTATTGCTATATAATTTGGTAATTTCTTTTTTTCCTTCTTTCTTCTTAGCAATGTTGAAAACATTTAAAATTAAGAAAATCCCAAAAGACCAAAAGTCAAATACAAACAAACTAACAAATAAATGCACCATACATTCCCAATGGAATAAGAGCACCAGTAGCGTTAATATCATCCCACCACTACAACCATCATCGTCGTACGAGTATGTATGCAATTGTATGTATGAATCAAAGTAAACGTAATAACCATAATCATCACAAGAATAATAATAATAATATTGTATTGTAATAATAACCACATTATTGTGGTTAATAATGGAAAATATTATTTTCATTTGTATTCGTATGGGTTGACTACCCCGAATGTGTATGAATGTATTTGCTTTAACATTATTGTGGTATCGCGAAGAGAGCAACTGATGTGGGTGGAGATGATGTTGAGAGTAATATGATGGTGATGTTGGCCGTTTTGCCAATGGACGCCAATACAAATACAAAACAGTTATACACAGCTAGCTATTATAATGTCTGCAACCCTTAATAGACTACATACATACTTGTGCACAGTATTAGAGCATTGAATACAAGCATGTACAAATAAGTAAAGAACATCAGAACCAATAACCAACCAGCAAACTAACCGACTTCTTTAACAAAACATATTTCGTGAATTATTTTCATTCATTATTAATTTCGTATTTTTCTCTGATTCTTGTATTGTGCTTTCCTCATGTTGCATGAGGGAATGGAAACGATTTACGAATGGAGTAGTAAGTAGATCTACCATATATAAACACATAACTATAGTGAAAACACTAAGTATTTCGTATATATGTACCAGTGCTGGGCAATTAAGGTTAGCATTTCATTTTCATTACCATTAAAATCTCGTATTTTAATTGTAATAATCTCGAATAGACGGGATAAATATTTCTATACTGTATTTGAATTTTGAGTTTAGCTTAATTTTTAGCGGGTAAGTATCTTTTGTGGAAATATTGGGGCAGAAAAATAATAGAAATCGGTCATACATTGAACTAGAAATGATTCCTAGGCAATTTAGATTAGTTTTTTCTGTTTCGGAGGGAAGCTTCGCTAAAGGGTAAAGATGAGGTAAAACAGGCTGTGTAGCAAAACTTAATGGAAGCTGGTCATATATTTTTCCCCTGTAACGGGAGATTTTGGCAGGGATGAGAGCTTAGAAACATCAATTTTGTGTGGGAGCTTCTCTAAAAGGCTGAGAGCGCTGAGATTGAGGAGAAAAAATTTTTAAAAATGGGTAATACATTTTATCTCTCTAGGAGTCATTCTGGAAATTATGATTAATGTGTAAATTTTCATAATTTATTTAAGGTTCTAGACGAAATACTACCTGCCTAAAGCGAACTATATCGTAATTGAAATTCAGCGATCATAAAATATATTCGAAATATTCCCAGACCTGCTTTGTACCTGCATGTACCTGGAAATGCCGCTGGCATTTCTGTTATTATTGTTGTAATGCTGTATGTGTACTTTTAGGAGTTCCAATATATGTATGCGTGCACCACATTAAATATAACTGTTTGAGATTGTTGTTATTGTATTTTTATTGTTCGTACATAATCGCAAACGCTTTTTAAAAGCACTTGAAAGTTTTGTACATGATTTTTTTGAATCTGTTTTAAATTCTGGGGTGAATACTATATATTATATGAGAGTTGTATGGTCTTGTAGTGCATTATATTTTGCACAGTGAGTATGAACCTACGAGTATGAGAAAAGACGCAAGATTAAATTATAAGATTGCTGACTTGTTGTTTTGTTAGTTTCATTATTATGTATTTGTCTGTTGGTTTAGTACCTAATATTTATTGTGTTTTTGTGTGGTTTGTTTCTTATATTTTTTTTTTTATTAGTTTTACTCTTGTTTTGATTGTTGACTTTTGAAATTAGTTTGCAATGAGAGGGTAAATATTTAAATTAGCACATATTTATATGTCTTCATTGGAAATTTATTGAAAAGTGGAATGTAAATGAAAACAAAAAAAAAAAAAAAATAGAAATGTGTCTGCACTGATATAGTATAAATAGTTTATAATTGAAATCTTGGCATATGTGGCGATAAAATTAATTAAATCATTACCATAATCATCATATCAGCAAACATGTTTAAACCAATTGTATAGCCATAGTACTTATGAGTGAAATTAAATAGAAAATAACAACAACTACTAATACGACTGCTACTACTACCACTACTGCTACTACTGCTATTGCTCATATTGACATCAATTAAATGCAATCAACTTGACACTTGGCAAACATTATAATTTACAATAAATATGTTTGAAATTGTTGAACCATCAATGCTACCGCCAACACCACCACCACCACCAACCAACATCACCATCATCAACACCATCTCTAAAGCCATCAGATATCCTAAGGCTTTAAATTGTATACTAAACAATTCAATACCAACAAAATCAACAATGCATTTCATGCTGTGTTTCTGTTTAGAGAAAGTATTTACATGTGTGTATACTCATGAATTGTTCTTATGCAATTAAGGATTTTTTTTTAGCAATTTTGTTTTTTATTTATATCTACATATACATAACATATATCATAAATATGTGCGTATTTGCTACTTTAATGTTGCATAAGTGGCAACCCTAAGGCTATTGTACTACCTATGTAAGAATTTACTGTTAGAGGTTATCAAATAGTTTTTCAGTGTTTTTTAAATTGAAGAGATTTTTAAAATATGATTACAACCCTTATAATAGAGTTTATAATGAATGTAATATATGAGCGTACATTGTAAAAAATTACTTATCTAAATTGCTGAGTGATCAAAATAAAAATAATTAAATGCACTTTTCAAATGACTTCCAAGAACCACACATTTAGGCTGATATATTGTACTTCCAATGAAGATGAATGGTAAATATGTTTCGAATACAATGCACCCATTTTCCAGAAATCGCTTACTAAAATTTGAAGGGTTTTCTCTTTTTATTGTTTGGGAATTTCTCCATATTTCCTGAAATGTAGCCGGACCGGAACATAAAAACCCATGTTAATTGTATTTTGAGGTATTGTAAAATATTTTCCGTTTTTCGTCTGATTTTACAATATCCAATCATATTTGTGCCAATAAGGCGACATGGATGCTAAATTTCCTAAACAGAGTTGATTTAATTTTTAATTTGTATAAATACAGCTTCAACGAGAGATGTCATTTGAAATAAAAAAAATTCATATTTTTGTGATGACTTTATTTTAATCCAAAGTACAAACTCTGAGGTTAGTAATGGAACACATCCAAAAAATAAAGTTTAAGGACATTAAGTCGCACCATCTCGTCGGCCACTCAATGCCTCCTTTTCGAGAATTCACACACGTAATGGAGTCATTGTTTCACCTGTTGTATGGAACGTGGCGCCGTCCTACTCAAAATATAGGTCGTCCACATCCACAACATAAATTTCAGGCCACAAAAAAGTCAATCAACACGTTCGGTAATGCAATTCATTCACTGAAACGTTCGCACCAGCATCATTTTCACAAAAATATGACCCAATGGCACCGCCATTCCAGAACCCTCACCAAACTGTCACTCGTTTACACTTCAAGAATCGTGTTCGCGATATTTTCATCGTTTTGTAGTGAGTTTTCACTGTTTCAGTGCGTTGTGTGAGCGTGTAAATGATTAATGTCTGAAAATCTCTAGTTCTTCTTTGTTTTGTTGCAAAATCCTTACTTTTCGTATATTCTTAATTCTAGTATTTTTGATGTTTAAATAAAAGTAATCAGTAAGTAATATATCTGTACAGTAGAAAATTAAATTAATTGGTACCACCGAACGATCTTCTAATTTTTTAGTACCTATTTTTTATTTAATTATTTCATTATGGACATGAAATATAATATTTTTTGAAAATTTTCAATCCTCACCACCTTCCTCCTCACCTCACCATATAGAGTTGTGAAGCAACATGTAGCTTAAGATATCTCCGACATATTCTATATACATAAATAAATGTTTTTCATAAAGAATATTTTAGAGGTCTGAAAAAACGATGAAAAATCTGGTACGTACTTCCCGCTGCATCGAGTTCTTTCTTATTTTTTCTACTTTTACAACATATTTTTTTGCAACAATTTGTAATGGTTTGCCATAATCTGATTATTTTCTTCTTACGAAAAAGTATCATAGCTCCGAATGTTAGTACATGGTTTCCATAAAGAAATAGTCATTTTACTAGGGCTTCAATTTTTTCAATGCACTGATTTTGCGTACATGCTTATCAGTTTTTTGTAGTGTATTTTCATAATCAGCATTACATGAAAAAAAAGAAATGTGAAGGTAAATTAGCAAACCAGCCTCGTAATTTGATTCAGTATAAAGCGGCGCCTTGCTTTTCATAATAAATGTCCCTTGACAATTCAATTCAATCGTGCTTTAGTGTCAAGAATATCCCAAAACAAGGGTGATAATATAAAATACGTACATATATTTTGTCTATGGGTAGATGCATAGAAAAGAATAGCAATATATCTAACAAGAATATGTAAACGCAGTAATGACATAAAATATCCTAAAACATTTCGTTTGTTGACTACCAAATCAGGGTAGGATCGGTTTGTTGGTCATATTGAATGCAACGTATAACATCGTTTAACTGAACCAGTGTAATATACACCTTTTTATATTGTATGTGTGTGTGTGTGTGTGTGTGTGAGTAATATATAAATATATGTACATATGTATTTACAGCCGCAGCTAATTTAATAATTTATCATTTTGCTGTAAGGCAATAACAAAAGATTATTTAAATTTTCGAGTACATACTATTGTTTCGAAGGATGTATTATTGCATTCACTACAAGCACATTGTAGTAGACCAAAACAAATGCAACAATGAGTAAGGAGGAGGAAAATAATTTCAAAATTACCACACCAAGTAAGCAAATCAACCAGTCAAACATTTAAATGAACAGCCGTGGTATATTATAGTACATAACAGCAGTGATAGTTGGCAAATTGCTTTCAAACACAATATCATAGCATAAAGGGTTGCAGTGACAGTGAGTGAATGGATAACAAAAATTGTAATTGAACAGAATTGAAATTAAAATTAAATGATGTGGCAAAATTCAAATTTTTCATTAATTTCTATCAAATGACATCTACGTAAGAAACATATGTACATACATATATATGCAGTCATTACGAAATACTTATATCCAAAATTAGGAGTAAATAATTGCCTCAACTAATACAATGCTGAATGAGTAGCGTATACATTAAGTGCAACGAATTGTAAAAATGTGTAATAAATATTATTGTACATCTACATATAAAAGGGTGTATACAATAATTATAATTATTCAAAAATAAAATTGTAACATAACGTATGTCTATTTACATTTTATAGGTATGTTGTGATTTTTTATTCATTCATTCAGGCTACATATAAATTATTTTGATTTATAATGTTGTTGTTGAATTAAGGCAATGTCCTTTGAGAATCACACCCTTTTAACAACAACAACAACAACATTCTTTCTCCTTGCTACATTTATACCGATTTGAATGTTCTTGTAAAAGTGTCTATACTTTTTGTTATATTCATCATATAAGTATTATATACATATGTAGCTAAACATGTATCACACTTGAAAATGTCACTCGAATTCGATTATTGATTGGTTTATTGGATTGTAGTTATTTCATTGATTTCTAAACGTTTCTAAGTTGGTGCAAATTTATATCAAATTTTCTTTTATTTACATTTTTATGGTTTATTTGTTTAATTTGGGGTTTTTTTGTGAATTGGTTTCTCTGTATACTTGAATACTAATATTATCAGCAATATTTGTTTAGGTTTGTAAGATGGTAAACGAAGAGCTGGGTTGTGTATTTGAGAGAAAAGTTTATTATGTTGTATTATATTGTTGTATACATATGTAGAGTTCTGGAATCATTTAAATACTGAAGCATACTTTGTTATGCTTCGAAAATAATGTTGAATACTATAGATATTGGATAACGAAATGTGTGTTTCGGTGGTTTCCGAATTATGAGGAATTTAAAAAAAATGCGCCTTAGAGTTTTATTTTCCTTTAATTCATTTATACTTAATAGCTAACATTTTTTCTCGCAATCTCTATGAATTTTTCATGTGTAATTGGTGTTTTTGGAGTTAATTCAACATATTTTTTTTTTCATTAAGGCAAAATATGCTTTTTGAAACGATGTTCAACCGACTGTAAAGTAGTCCCACAGAGATTTTCATGTAGCTTTCAGAATAACACTTTTTGCTTCTGATCTGTTTAGACGTAGAATCTCTTTTAGATGAAACTATTTATGTTATTTTACCAATTTCCCGATGAGATAATAATGGAGAAATGCATTAAATCGATTCTACTGATAAATATTTTCTTCACCGATGAAATTAAAATTGAAAATGGTATTACTGCTGATATTCCAATAGGAAATATTTGCCATACTAAATATAGCGCGTTGGCAACAGAATATACAGCATGGAAAACTGATGGTAGTCTGAAGTGACAGAAAAGCTTAAGTAAAGTCTTAGAAACGATGGTCACGATTTCAAAAAATATAAAAAATTATTCATTATTTGCTTTACAGGTCTCTATGATTTTTAATAGAACGAAATAGTTGACAAATTGACAGTGGACAAGTGGAACTGCGGAAATATCATGAGTCCAGAGGTAATGAATTTAGCATATACGGGATAATTTGGATTAAGTGAAATACCACTAACGATTGTCGAATGCGCCCATCTGCAAAATAACCAATTGGTTCCTTATGACGCTGAATAAGAGAGTCACGAATTTACTTCGAGCATTGTGAAGGAAATAACTATGACTTATGGCCAAATAGATAATCCAGTCTTATGTTATATAGCGGCCATAGGCTTAATCGAAAGCTTTGGAGTTGTTTTTAGAGAATTTTAGATATAAAATAAAAAAATTAAATACCACCCATACAATGAATGGTAAAGCCTGAGCTCTTTATTTGACTCTTTTGGTCTCCCCATTTATCTAACGATTTACGTAATATACGAATAAAAAGTTATTTTTACTTAGGTGTATAGCTCAATGTTTAAATATACATATTCTACAAATAAGATAAAATCTTTTCTACATACTAAGTAATCATTTTTACATTCTAATTGCTTCGCTAGCAGGCGAAAAAAATATAAAAATTTATGATCATATTTGATCACAAAAATAATTGAAGTCTTGCTGCAAATGGTAAAGCAAAGCAGAATTTTTGTAGTGAAAATAAACGAAAATTTGCTATTTTTTGTTGTTTTTTTTATTGTTGTTTTTTTTTTTTTTTTTGTTCACTCAACGTTTATGAATATGGCGGTTAGTTTGATGATTTGGAATTTGTTCACATACATATGTGTTCATACACTGTGGAAAAATAAGCAAAATAATCTAAGGAAATATATGAGTTTATTTAATAGACCATTCGGAAGTGAATTAGCCTATTTTTGTTCGAATTTAATACAATTTATAGCCAGATTAAGATTCTTCGAAGCTGTTAAAGTCAGTATTTCTATATCGCAATTTATTCATATTCACAGAAAGCCTAAAGCAATTTGCCCTTTAGAAAGCTGAACAAAAATGTTTCCAGTGCTTTGTAGAATTGTCCATTTTTTGCCTTTTTCGATTTTGCTTGTTACCAACACAGAGACAGGCGTTTTTTTTTTCCACAACTTACACAAGTTGGTTTTTTTTTGCAATTTTTTTTTTTGCAATTTTTTTTTTATATACGAACACGAATATAAATTGAAGCTTTATCAAAGCATATGTGTCAAATCTCGTTTAAATTAATGAGTTTAGTTAGTTCTTGTGTGCAACTACTTCAAATGCATAGCAATATATTGTATGGTATACGAGTATAAGCATCATAGTATACTAAGGGTTATTCCAAACATATTTATTACAATAAAATTGCCAAATTATTATGAGAAGTGTTATGAAATGAATTAAACAAATTTTAACATCATAATTAAAAGCATATAAAAATAAAGTTTTACTATTTAATTTTGAATCAAATTTTACAATAAACAGCAATACCGATACAAGATAAGAAAAATATATATACAAGCAAATAAAAAGCAATCAAGCAGATGGCAGATGGATCAAAAGTGTGTTCATATATATATATTTTCTATATATTGCCATTGGCAATGTGAAATATCATTTCTGCCATATCATCAGATCATGCAATTGGTAAATTTACCACAAAATTCCCAGAATTAATGTGTGAAATGAGGAGTTAAGTAGCCTCATAAACTCGCGCCAACTTAATACAAACCAACACACAGTGCCATTTACAATATATAGAATTATGTCGTACTTAAACATGCAGAGAGTAGGAGAAGCATCCGTTTTGTAATGAGTTGCGAAGAAGTTAATTAAAATATTTATCACGTTTAAGTGTTGACAATGCCTCAACAGTAGCAGCAGCAGAAGCAGCAACAGCAACAACAGCAGCAACAAGAATAAAGCAGCTTTTTCCGCTTACCCCACATTTGATTGCTTTTGTTGTTTCGTTTTCTCGCTATTTTGAAGTTATTAAAGTTATTATAGCGTGTAATTAGCTGACGAGCTGTCAACGAGAGAAGAAGTAAATACTTCCCTCTTATGTCTTTAGCATAAATACGAGTATATCCCAGTAAACCAAAAAGGGCAACAAAAAATACACTTTTATGAGCGTATTCACAGAAAATTATAAACGAGACGCTGGGTTATGTGATTTTTTTGCGCTTTATTTTCTCATACTATTACAATTCAAAAACAATTTCTCTAAAAAGAGTTCTAATTTGGATGAGTTCTCTTCTTCTATTCAACGATGGACCGTTTTCGGTGAATAATATAAGCATTTTAAGTACATTTGATTGATAAATTGAAAATCACTTTTATAGATGAACTTAGGAGGGTATTTGGCGTTAAAATAGGTTTTGGGAAATTTACAAATTTTACTAGATTTTATCAGTTTTTAACCAAAACCAATTTCGAATACCATTAAATTTTGAATTTACCATTAAGAATATTATCGAGTAACTTACGTTATCTAACAATTAATTATTCGGTCATTTTTCAAGCGATTTTCAATTATTTTTACTTTTTTGAAAATGCGAATACGTATTTCAAGTTTTTGAGAAAAATAGCTTAAATTTACCATTTTTGTTCGAATTTTTTATATTTCAATAACATAAAATGATAATGATTTGCATCAATATTTTGAAAGTGCAAGAAATACCAAATAAAATGAATATTGACTTATTAAACTCTCTTGTTAATATTTACAGTACAATATTTTTTGCCTTCCAGAATTATAAAAAATATTAAAATTTATTGCGATCTCGGAATAAATAGTGAAAAAAAAAAATCCATAATTAAAACTCTTTTGACTAATAATTATTATACGTACTCATATTTTGGTTTGAGGGGATACGACTGTTCGTTTATGGGAGTGTAAGTTGTTTATTTCTAAAATTGGCGGTTTATAAATCAATCGTTAAATTTATGTTTCTGTAATTTGATTGGCTGTAGGCGTTTGAGCGAAAAAGTTAGATTGAAGTGAGCACAGTAGGTAGTAGTATTATTGAATAAACTTTTTGTACCCACACACACATGCATTTTCATTTAAATAATATATTTGTTATTTCTTCTTGCTTATTAATTTTTGGCTAAACTAATTTTTCATAATTTGATAATCCAATTAAATTTTACTTTTAACAATTTCTCCTACCTCGATTATTCACACTTATATAAATTGCTGCTCATATTACGACAATGTGTGTACATAGCGCCATTCTTGTATACAAGTGGGTAAATGCAATTTGAGCAACCATAGCAAATTAAGTCAAATGTTTATGGCTGTGTGGCATATTTTCTCATTTATATCCGTAGTATATACAATATCTATATCTATTTTAATGATGAGATAGCATAGCATATTAAATATGATAGCATCAAGAGAAAATAAATACATGCACACGACCACACATCGAAATTACTTACATCATTGTCATTGCCATTGTGATTATTTGAATATTTTTCTTTTCCTTTTATGAATACACACATTAGGAAAGCGTTAAATTAATTTAATGCTTTCTCCAATTACACACATACATATTGAGATATCATCTAAAATGCCAAATTAGTTTCGAACCTTGAATTTTAGTGACACATTCTAGCTGCGGTGAAAATGTCTTTTTCTATTTACTTGAATAGAAACCAAAAAAAAAAAAACAGTTTTTAGTAGAAACAGATGTTCTCTAATTAATAGCATTCATTAATAGTGATGTTAGAATGTAAGTGGAGTAGTAGATGTTTTTTGACGTACATAATTTCTACATAGAGAAAATCAGAATTCGACATTTTGATGCGTAAAAAGTTATCGTTGTGAAGGTTTCCAGTATCAAATTAAACGATGGTTGATACCTTAATTACCACACATACATCGTATGTATCTATAATTGAACTGAAACTAAAATTTTTTAGTGTGTGTTCTCTAGCGCCATACATATATTGAATTTCACTCTTTTATGTTCCAGCTCTAAATACCGTTTGGACCAGGAACAACATAGAATGAATAAAAAAATAATTAATATGTAGCACTTTAAGCCCCAAAGGGCTTTTTGGCCGAACTTCTCTTCGATTACTGTTGTGCATGTTAAATTTTAAACAGTATTAAAAGGGACCTACTTATTTTAGCCGATTGCGAACGGCAGAACTCTTGCGACATCACTTTTTCTGAGATCTCTATGACAAAGAGTTCTTTTAGAAGCTTTTCCATGGCAAATTGTTGCTGTTGCATTGCCAATTGCTAGACCGCAGGTGGGTACTATTTGAAAGAAAAATCTTTTCGATATAAAAGTTGTTATGCTTCTGCCGGGGATTGAACCCACGACCTACAGATCAAAAGGTCGTGGGTCGTGAATAAAATATTTTTTTCTGAGAGTTCATCCACATGTTGACAAGAAATTGTTCGATCTTCTGAACGTAAAGTTTTGTCAAAAATACTCCTGAAAGAACCCTATTGTAAAGTCTTGAAAGATTTTGACATTTTGAGTCGGATAGTACAAAGTACGTTACAAATATACCTTCATAGGTGGCTATTGTTGTCAGAACAACTAGACCTAGTTAGAAGATGTAGACAATTTTTTTTTTAATTACCTTTTTTATTGCGAATTTCACAAGAGCTCTCTTACTCAAAGCCGCTGTTTCAGCTAGATTATTGAACTCTGAGGCTTATGCGGCTTTTGTGGACAGTGCTGGACAGTCACATATAAAATGGTACATTACATCTAGCTCTTTACCATCAATTGTGCATTCTGAATTTTGTTATATTGAGGTATTCGGTTTAGAGTCGTTGACGGCATGTAACTTCAGCATCACAGCTGACCCCTTCATCTTCATAAATTATAGAGTGCATGCTGCTAATAGAAGTTATTTTGCTCATCTTAAACTGCAAATCTATAAGACTCTCATAAGGCCAATAGCAACATATGGATGCGAAGCATGGGTGCTGACATCAAACGTGAAGAACCTTTTCTGCTTCGAGTGTAAGATTCTGAGGAGAATATTTGGTCCAGTCCGAGAAGCGGATGATTCTTATAGAATAAGATATAACCACGATAACTGATGTCAGATGCGCGTTGCTAAAGCACAGCGCCTACGATGGTTTGAACATTTACTCAGAATGGACGATTGCAGAATCACGAAGATGACCTATAAGCCTCGAAATTTGGCCAGCAGAAAGTGCGGCATACCACCAAGGAGATAGACAAACTATCTTGAAGAACATTCGCGCAATAAGAAAGTTAGAAGAAGCGAAGAAAGTAACTGTGACGTATGGAGTGCGATTGTAAAGGAAGCTTTGGCTCACCCCGAGATGTAATCGCTATGATGATGATGATGATGATGATGAATCGGATCATGATAGTAACTTTGTATGGCAGAGTTGATGTGTAGTAGTAGATGTTGCTCAGACCTTAACTCATATCGCAAATGTGGTTGTTCTTGGTGTAATATTGAAGAAGCTGTGATGGTTCAATTTTTGACAAAATGCTTAGGCTAGTCCCTACAATTGATCTGTGTGCGTATTGTATTTGTTACTATTGTTCCTTGGATCATAGGTACTCAATACCGAATTTCATCTGAATATGTCAATATATCTTCAAGTTACCATATGAAATAAACAGGTGACAGACTTACAGATGGACTTTCAAAAGTCCTCAAGCAAAATTTAAATTCAAATAGAAAATTTAATCACCACACTCCCATCGAACTAACTTACCAAATAAAATTTGTAAAATTTTATATTTTTATTACAACATTTGCTCATGTCTGTGTGTACTTTATACATACAACTGTATGCATTCATTTGTTTAATTTGTTATTTGGCATAAAAAGTGTTTGCAATTAACAGTATAAATGTTTCAATTACTCATACAACGATAAAATTTCAATTCATTACAAGAATAACAACAACTATGCAATTTTTATAAACAAAGAACTTGTGTAAAAGTTTATCATTGTAGCTATATATACGATATAGTGTTGTAGTGAGAAAATTAAATATCCTTAAAATGACCATGAAATAAGTAAGTAATTTTGTGTGTGTGTGTGCGAAACTAATGAGTAAGGATGGATATAGGATATAGGTACTTTGCATGTATGAGCACATATATGCATATTTAAATGTCTGAGTTTGAATCAAGTGAATGTTTATATACATATATATGGAGATATGTATACAGACAGTGAAAGTTTGATACCAAACAACAAATTGTTTAATTTCAGTTTTACTAGAATGAAACTTTTTTTTTGTTGGAATTTTTTGCATACATTAATCCTTTTTACTCCATCATCATCATCATTATCATCTCATACTTGAATTTTTTAAGGCGCTTGTGCTTTTTAACATGAACACACTCAATTAAAACTCAAGTAGGCTGATCTAGTTAAGGTTAGATTTAACCTTTTTTTAAAAGCTTTATTTATTTATTTCGATTTTTTTTTTTATTGTAAATGGAGATTTTTTTTTTTGTCTTCCTCTTATAAACAACAAATAATATGTGAAGTTTAAAGAGCCTTAAGGGATTACGTTAGAAAATGTGTTGAAAATCAGTTTTAAGGATAATGAGTTTTTATTATTACATTTTTACACAGTTTGGGTCATTCTGTGTGGTATGAAAAAAAAAAATGTAACATTTTTTGAGGGTGTTGATATGAAGAAAATCGCATTTAGTGGAAACACTTTTTAAATTTATCTCTACAATTTCCATTTCTACATACTTACATATATGCATGACAACAATATCACATAGTCTCAAATAAAGGCAATCACTATCTATGACCATTAGAATTATACATGATATCAATACCATTAATGTCATTGCTCTGATTTTATACGTACATTTCACATTTTTGCCTAGCTCATCTATTCCATTTACTTTATACAATTCTGTTGAGCTACTTATTTGCTACTTATAAATGTCTGTGTCTTTCATTTCTTTGTGAAATGTCTTTGCTGTTTTTTTTTTTTCTTCCGTATTCTATCTCGCCGAACTTAAAATTTTATGCGTCGCTTATAAGCCGCAAAAAAGGCCATATAACAATACTAATTTACCAACACCCATACAACAAATTTAAGTCAATACAAGTAAGCAGTTCAATGAAATTCTGTCTGTAGCCCCTCTTGCTTTTTGTTTGTGTGGTTCATTTTGTCCTTTTACAATATAAATACTCGTACATTGTACATATTTTTTTATTTGTTTATATTTCTTATTCTTTTGAGTTCTTTCGCTGTCGTTTTTTTTTTCATTTGTAAGGATTTATTGAACAAGTCATGCTACGTTGCATTATGATAGTATGTGTGGTGAGAAAAATGTTTTTAAAAAAATGTTGCACAATTGTTTTTTAAGTTTGTAAGAGAAAGTTAAGAAGCACAACAATGAATTATTTAACTTTAATGAAATTAGTCTCTCAGGTGATACTGCGCTGCTATATAAAAGAAACTCAGAGGAGCATGTGTCAATAGATTCTTCCAAATATCGTTGTTGCTGACTAAAATAGTGATTAACAACACACGTTATTTCTATCAACACTTTAATTCAATATTTTGAATATACTCGTACGTAAGTAGTTGTCAAATATATGTATTTTTTAGAATTTATGCCATTGAGTAGCTCTCCTTCGAACTCACCCTCTTTTCATATAACCTACTAGAGTTACCCTTAATTTGTTGTTTGCTTTCTTTTGTTGACGACTTGTTATATTATTCCTGTCGTTTACTTATATTCGTTTTGTATTATTTTTATTGTTTTTGCTGTTTATTTATATATTCAGTGATTTGTTTGAGTGGCTGATATTTTTAAATTGTCACTTAATCTGTCAACTTGTCGATTTATTTTGAGTATGCTACTTTAACATATGTACAAGTATAATTGTGTTATAATTGAAAGTAATTTGATATTTGTTGGCTCTTTGTATGGCATACGCTCGCTGGTCGGTTTATTTAGTCAGCTTTTGAGAACTGTCAAGGAAAGGATTCTGTGATCTAAATATAGCGATTTCGAATTGCAAAATAATATGTTGACAGTGTTTCTCAACATGTTGCCAGAGGCAGTTAGTACTAGAATTAAAGAATATTAATAATAAAACCGGATGAAAAGAAATCCAATGCAAAATTTTCTTGTGAAGAGGAAGTACAATATGTTTGGTTTTCAAGAATAAGTTACTATTCTTAGCAAGTTCAGATTTGGGTTAAAATTTTCCAAACAAAAGTACTTAAAGTTAATTAGTTTTATATTGGTATATCATAAATGACATAATATTAAGAAAACTATCTACACATCGAATGGGTTTTACGGTAAACGAGGGCAAGACGAAGTACCTAGCGCCTACAAACAAACAGTCCCGGCGTCTTGGATAACTCGTCACTGCTGGCAATTACACTTTCGAGGTGGTGAAGGACTTCGTCTATTTTGGAACCAGCATCAACAACTGTGATGACGTCAGCCTGGAGATCATGTGTAGGATAACTCTTGCTAACAGGTGTTACTTTGGGCTGAGTAAGCAATTGAGTAGTCGAGCCCTCTCTGGAAGATCGAAAATCACACTCTACAAGTTCCTCATTATTCCTCTCTTAACATATGGTGTAGAAGCCTGGACAATTTCCACCACCGATGAGAAGATGCTTGGAGTTTTCGAGAGAAAAGTTTTGCGCAAGATCTTCGGACATATTTGCGTTGATGGCGATTATCGAATAAGATACAACGATCAGCTATATGAGCTGTATGCTGACATAGACATAGTCAGGAGAATCAAAATCCAGAGGCTGCGCTGACTATGTGATGTCGAGCGAATAGAAGAAGACGCTCCAGCGAAGAGAGTATTTTTATTCGGCACCCACTAGAGGACGCAGAAGAAGAGGAAGACCAAACATCCGTTGGAAGGACCAAGTATTAGGTAACCTTGGAGCCAGCAATCGAAGAACAGAGAAGACTGGCGCCGCATTATATGTTCGGCCTAAATCTATCATCGGTTGTTATGGCCACAAAAGAAGAAGAAGAAGAATCTATAGTAATTTACGTTTCATCTCATGATTGAGAAACACTGCAATGGAGTGCTACGTAAACGATCTGAGTAGTCATATTTATCAAATATGTACGAACGCATGCATATAAGAAAGGCAAAGTATCTTTCTCTCTTCACACTAAAGATCATTTGAGTGGCAAAAGTAATTATATGTTTTGGTTAGATCATTTTTGAAATAATTATATATGTAAGTGTAAAAAGAAATTATTTTCCCTAGGCAAAGAGAATCAGTTTGAGTTTAAACAGTATTTCATCTCAATTGGTCTTTGCTTCAACCCCTTCCATTACTCAATAGTACGCTAAAAATCGTATTGGAATTTTAAATGTATTTTAGTGATAGTCACAAATCTACTCCCTCAATAGAATTCCATCATTTCCCAACAGGAATCAGCCAAATTCCTTCAACAGACTTGTCTTGCCCTTTGTTTGCATGGGATTAGAGGATTTATCACAGCAGTTGACCTACAGTAAGCTACTCATTGGCCATTTTTCATGCTAGCTCTTTGGATAACACCTAATAATAAGCTCTGCATATACTATACTCATATTGAATTAGTTTTTATATGCACACGTGTTTCATCACAGATCAAAAGATCAATGCAGTCAACTACTTACTTGCTACCATTACAACCACTTTTACAGGAAGAAAACAAAACAAAAATGTTTTTAAGAACTTCATGAACTTATAATATGGTATATACAATATTTGTAAAGGGCAATAACTTAAAAAAAAATATATGTATATATACAATATAATGCCACTTGTGAGTGAATTGATGACAACTGTCATCGTACGGTGCATTGCCAAAAAAATGAATTGAAGCGACAATTTTGACTGTGAATTCACTTCATGTTTGTATGGTAACAAATAATAATATCAAGAATAACAATAACAACAATAAAATAGGATATTAGCAGCTTAAGCGTAGTTATTGTTGTTGTTGTTGTTGTTGATGATGTTGAAAGTATAAAGTTGAGGGAAACCATGCTGCGACACTTACTTAGGTACATAAATAATACGTGTGTACGAGTATATGAAATCGTAAAATAAGAAATCACAACTTTTAATGCTATTGCTCCTTTCTGTTTACGGGGATAACATAATGGATGATGGAAAACAAAAAAAAAAAAATTAAGCACACCCACACACACACACACATACATACCTACATTTACCTATACTTGTTAAACTTTCAATTCTTAAGTGTTGGTGTTGCTTTGTTTTCAATCTTTCACTGTGTGTGTATGTGCGTGTATTTTGTATTTTTGGTTCCATTCTAAATTGGTTGGGGTTACAGATTGCATTTGAAAAGTAAAAAGAACAAAAACAACAACAAACATGATCATGAGTACCAAAACAAAAAAAAAAAAGGAAAAAAGAGCAAAACACAGAATTGCAAATGAAAAACAACAACAATCAAATGGAAACAGTTTAAGAAACGTTGTCATATTGAAGTTTCATCATCATCATCACCATGAGCATTTTCATCATTATCATCATCATCATCATCATCTTATTCTTGATTTTTATGGTATTGAGGGTAAATTATACGTGTGCATCAAGCATATGGTGAATTTCCCAAACTCTACTTAAGCCATGTGCGCTGCTAGAGGAGGTGTGAGTTCTTAAGAAATATTGAAAACAAAACAATGATAAAAAAAAACGAATGTAAAAAAGTACCAACTCATGGCAAATACGATAGTATTGTATAAGTATTGTATGTATGAGCATATACGAGTAGGTAGTGAACAGTAAAAAATAGTATTACAAATGCCTATGAGCGTCATACAAAGCTTCTATAGAAAAATTGTACAATTATATGTGTATATTAATTAGATATGTACAATTTTTTAGAATATACCAGGTGTACAAGCTTAAATCCGCTGTTTTTCGGTAAAAAAAAACACAGTTTTTTTCATAGAAAGCCAAAAATTAATTTATTTAAAGTATTTGCCCTCACTAGCTATACATATTTCCCATCTCTTGGCCAATTTGTGTATACCATGCCAAAAGAATTCCTCATTTTTCGAGGCAAACCATTCGTCAAGCTATTTTCCGACGTCTTCATACGAATCGAACTGCTGTTCGGCGAGCGCGTGACCCATCGACGAAAACAGGTGATAGTCAGAAGGGGCCAGGTCTGGTGAATAAGCAGGATGAGGTAGCACCTCGCAATTGAGTGTGTTCAAGTAGTTTTGGATCAGTTTTGACGTGTCCGATGGGGCATTGTCGTGGGGAAAAATCAGCTTCTCATGTCTTTGTTCATAACCAGACCTTTTTTCACCCAAAGTACGGCGCAATTTCACTAGTTGTTAGTGGTAGCGGTGAGCATTGACAGTTTCACCAGGTTTCAACAGCTCGTAGTAGATGACACCCTGCTGATCCCACCAAACGCACAGCATCGTCTTCCGTCCAAAGCGATTTGGACTTGGAGAAGAAGTTTCTGGTTGGCCGGGATCGACCCACGTTTTTTTTCGTTTAGGATTCTCAAAGTATATCCACTTTTCATCGCAAGTCACCACAAGATCCAAGAACGACTCTCTTTTTTGTCTAGCAAGCCTATCGTTTAATTCATGGGGTATACATTTTAAAAAATTGTTGAACCTTCCCCATGGCTCGTAAACGTATGGATATGGCTTGTTGAGTAACACCTAACTGTTCGGCAAACATTTTTTTCGATGGTCCTCAACTTTTCTGGGTCTATTTTCACGATTCTTGTCACTCAAGTCAAAATGGTATTTTTGAACCGACGAAACCAGTCTCTGCAAGTGGTTTCCGATAGCGCACTGTCTCCACAAGCATTCGATGTGACTCAACAGCAGATTTCCTCAAATTGAAGCAAAAAAGTAGAGCTTCCCGCATATGCTCTTTTTCTGGCACGAAACTAGACATGATTATACGAGGAAAAATGTATGTTGTTGTATGAAATCACTGATGATGTTTACTAATTGATGTAAACTCATAAAAAAAAGGATGCACAGTCTGTCATAGTTCAATATGCTCACTAACGCCATCTACGAGCAAACAGCGGATTTAAGCTTGTACACCTGGTAAGTTTTTTTTAGAATCCTTTTGGAATCATAAAAATTATAATATTTGCAATTTTATTCTACAAAATCTTCTGCTTAACACTTTAACATGCTGATGAGCTATAAGGCGGGCTTGAGGAAAATCATTCAAATCTGTGCTGCACAAAGTTCAATATTTTTTTTAGCAAATTATACTTTTGCTAAAGGTCTTAGAAATAATATTCTCAAAATCTCCTGCATTGTTTGGATAGATCTAGCGTATAAAAATGTCGCGTGTTTGAGTATTATATAATTTAAGTGTGAGTTTGTTAGCAGTATTATAATATGTTAATTTTTATTTTTACATTTCACAATTTCCTACTGCATAGAAATACATATATATATTCGTATGCAAACGTAAGTACATACAAACATGTGTGCCTGTAGTCCTGTAGCAGAAGTAAATAGTTCTTGTTGCCTCTGACTCTCTGAATCTCAATTCTATATATGCATATGCTTTTTTTTCAAATTGTATTTTCTTTAATTTATACAATTGACATCAATTTTATCCTTGAATAAATTTACTCAATAAGTAAAATTGTTCAAATATATCCTCAAACATTTGCACATACACACTCACCCATATTAGAGCGTTATCTTAAGTGCGGTTGCGAATGTCAATTGTTGCGACTATGTATTTATACTAGCTACGAAATGTATACTATGTATGCTCGTCCTTCTTAATATGTACACAAACTTTCGTTCAATTTCTTGAGATTTCGATTCGTTCAATTTATTCGAATCGATTCGTTTTGCATTTTCTACATTCTTCATTTTTACATTTCTTTCTCTTTGGTTATTCGTTTGATTTCATGTTGGTTGGATGGTTGGTTGTTTGTTTGTACCATATACTCACACAGTCACACACATACACATACACAAGTGAGAGACTTATCATACTCATGTTATATTTTAATTCAAAATCGATCTCGTTTTCTTATTTACATTAAAATCTGTTTGCATTCACTTAAAAGGATAAGCAATGTCCTTTTAATGGGTTTCAAATTGAATAAAGGATTAAGTTGTTAGTTTAAAATTGAATTGCGTTTTTGGTTTAGAAACTAGAAATTGGTATCTCTCCATGCCCATAGCTAGTACGATAGTATTTGTGTGCAACGTTAATGGTATATGTATACGAAATGGTCGGTAAATAGTATTAAGTATATCGAAGTATTGCATTGCCAGAAACAGTAAAGAGGCATAAATATAAAATCACATTACCGTATGCATATCATACATACAATACTGATTTTATAAGCTCAGAATTTGTGTAATTGATTTCACAATTTTTCGTCTGTATAAATTCTTGAGTAATATTAGATGGTAGTGGCGGCAACATAAATTATTCAATTTTACTTTGACATGTGTAAGGTATACATCTGCGAAGATCTTTTCAATTTTGATTTCATAGTTCTTCACTCTGAAACATTTGATTTTATTTTTGTGCAATCGGGTGTGTGAAGAATTACGATTACAACAACAACAACATCAACAGGCGTTTTAAAAGTATACTTTATAAAAACTCCAATTTCCCAGGAGAGCCCCGATTAAAAAATATTGTGGAAGAATATTTAATAGAGGTCTGCGATACATTTAATCTCTCTATGAACGACTTTTGGGATGATGTTGGGTTATTTATCTGTTTTTCTTCTTCTTTTTCAAAATTTAGAGGAAGGAGCTTTGGCACTTATTATAATTTTTTGGCTCACGAATATTTTTATGTAACCTCATAAATAGAGGAACTCATATATCAAAATCGAAAAGTATATGCATAATATTATTTACTTACTTATGTGGCCATTACAACCGAAAATTGATTTAGGCCGAATTTAGCAGTTAGAAATTCTAAGCGCTGGCAAAGTCCTTCAGTACTTGATCTTTTCATCGGAGGTTAGGTCTTCCTCTTCTGTGTCGTCCACCAGCTGGTTACGAATATAACACTTTCTTAGCCGGAGCGTGTTCTTCCATTCGCTCGTCGTGACCTAACCTGCGCAGTCGCTGAATTTTAATGCGCTTTACTATGTCGGTGTCGCCATATAGCTCATGGTTGTACCTTATTCGATACTCGCCACCAAGGCAAATAGGTCTAAAGATCTTGCGTAGGACTTTTTTCTCCAACATTCCGAGCATTCTCTCACCTGAGGTGGAAATTGTCCAAGCTTCGGCACCATATGTAAGGGCAGGCATGATGAGAGACCTGTAGAGTGTGGTTTTCGTTTCTAGATAGAGAGCCCGACTCCTCAATTACTTACTTAGCCCAAAGTAGCACCTGTTAGCAAGAGTGATCCTTCGCAATATCTCCAGGCTGACGTCATTACTGTTGTTAATGCTGGTTCCAAGATAGACTAAGTCGCTTACTACTTCAAAAGCGTAGTTGTCAAGAGTGACGTGCTTTCCAAGACGCCGGGACTTTTTGTTTGTTGACGCTCGATACTTCGTCTTGCCCTCGTTCACCGCAAGGCCCATCCGACGTGACTCCTTTTTGATATCGATATGAATATTTTGTGTTATCGGATTTTCGAGATATATTGTTAAGTTTTTATTTTGTCCTCTTTTTAAAGTTGTTTTCGAAGTAATTTTATTATTTAGACAAGAAATAAACTACAAATTGATTGGAAATGGAAATTTAAGAGGCTGAGATCTATTAAATAAACACATCAATGAGATTTATTTTTGGACGAATAGTGTTAGTCAAAATATTTCAAAATTATTTTCGTCGAACGAAATTCAAAGAAAATAATTGTGTATAACAATGAAGAACAGAAATGATCAATAAATATTTATTTTTCAATCTATCATTTTCAATGAATCAAAGAGCGTACATGTAACCTTCACGCTAAGGCTAGATACATGTCCCCCACTTAAAATTAATGGCCAATCAGTTCCACAATGTTCCTCAACAAAGTACTTGGGTATTCACCTCGACAGAAGGCTGACATGGAAAAATCACATAGAGGCAAAGAAAACTCAGATCAAGCTTAAAATGAATCAGTTATGGTGGCTGTTACACAAAAGATCAAAGTTGAATCTTGAATACAAAGTGCTATTATATAAAGCAATCCTGAAACCAATCTGGACTTATGGTATTCAGTTTTGGGGCACCGCATCTCCCTCTAATATCGAAAAATTGCAGCGAATACAATCCAAGTGTCTGCGAATTATTGTAAACGCGCCTTGGTATATGAGGAACGTTAACATCCATCGAGATTTAAATGTATCCACAATTTCTGAGGAAGTTGCAATGTCCTGCAGAAGCTACATTCAAAAATTACACAATCATCCGAATCCCCTTGCTAGGCAATTGTTGCTGAGCAAGGGGCATCGTCGATTAAAAAGAAAAGACACACTGAATATGCTGTAAAATTGCTACATCTCGCGACTCACCAAATTGTGATGGAACGTAGGGGATATCACATAGTTTTATTTAGTTTGTAAGATTTTAATACTTATTGTTAGTTTCTTGTATTTAAGAAAGATTCAATAAAAAAAAAAATAAGCTAACAAAAAAAAAATCTATCATTTTAGCACTTTTTAAAGGCATTTTAATCAAAGCGCGATGGTAAGTCCTTTGCTCTCATACTGCTTTTATAGTAGCAAAGCAGGAGGGTAAGGCCTTTATTTTTGGCTCATTTCATACAAAAAAGGGATGGGAAAGATATTTTCGAAATTTTTGCATTAATGTAGAAACAATTAGATTTCGATATCGAAATAATTTCTTGTTCGAATTTATTTCAATTATTTTTACAGGAATATTGAAATCCGTCGACAAAAAAATGTCGACAAAAATATCCCAAAAAATACATATATTGGTGAAAAAAATCGACTTCAGCAATAATACACTAATGTTTCGACCTTAATTGACGTTTCTATACGAATACCTATGGCATATTATGTAATGACAATTAAATTACATGTTACATTAACACAATTTAGTAATAATTCTGAAAGTCATCCGAAATGCTGCACCACTATCATCATCACCACCACCACCATCACCATTATCATAATAAATAAAATAGAATTGAGACATCAATAGCTGACATTACAACATAGTTACTGCTACGATGCATGTCCTTTATCTACTCCTTGCTTATTAATTTCATTCGTTGTCCTTTTTTGTATTGCATTTAATGCAATAGTTGACAATATGCAATTATTAATGGTGATAAAAATTTGAACAAAAATTCTTCACGCCACATGCAATAATCATTAAATAATGGAATGTATACAAAAAAAAAAATGAAAGGATACTATTTTTATTGTATTTATATGTTACTAACAATTTCAACATGATACCATTTCATCGTTGAACGATATTAAATAGCAAATTGCAAATATCTACATACATTGTCATGGTAACAAATGAAAATTTGGCACACTAACTAAATTGCATATAATTGTATTGACAAATATATGTACCTTATGCCGTATACCATATATAGAATATATGTGCATACAAGTACATTTATATAATGGGCAATCAGCTTTACGAAACACCCTCTTGCACTACTTCGGAATTCCCTAGCTTATTATACGATTCGTTCGATGCAACATAACTTTAGTGTGTAAACTGGAGGAAAAAATAACGAAAAGCAAAAAATCATGAAAATTCGAAATGAAATTTTAGTTTCTGATGTTGTTGTTGTTGTTGTTGTTATCAGTATCATTAGTGGTTGGTGATTTGGTAGCACTGGTACAGTCAATGCTGTTATTGTCGATGATATGTTTTATAGGTACGTTGTAATTGTTGTTTTACCCAAATACCAAAATTATCAATGGACGAGTGTAGAGCATCATCATCATCATCATCATCATTATCATCGATGATACTACATACTAGTAATTGTTCGGTAGACCAGCAAACAAAACTAACTACGATCGATTGAAGCATGGTTCTAGTTTTGTTTATGTGCTCTATTTTTTTTTCCCTATTTTTTAGCCTTTTTTGATGATGATGATGATGTGTATTGGTGAGATTATGTGCCTTGATATGGTGAGGTTTATAGCAATTATTTGGCAATTTTGATTATGCCAGTGTATACGTGTGGTGCCATGTATAGCTTTGCGCAAATCAAATTTGTACATTGTCCATACGGATGTGTATGCATCAGTTATGGGCGTAAATGCAGGCGTAACAAGCAATAATCAGAATTGTCATAACGACCACATGGATATATTTTTGCACCAGGGCAACAACTTAGCTCAACTCATACATGCATAAAGTGAATTAGATGCTTTGTTGGCATCATCAACAACCAGCAGGTATCATTTATATGTACTACACTCGTATGCTACTAGTATTGTCATGAAACTAACTTTATGCATGTAAGTATATATAATTTCGTTGATATTTTGTTGATGTCCTTTTATGTATTTCACATACATGTATATGTATGTGATTATCCTTTTTATGCCACTTGATAGGTAGGTAGCTATTTGTAGAAGCGGAAATCTTTAATGAGCACATTTATTCAATGTTACAATAATTCGAAATGAATAGAGAGATGGCAAACTGTTATTTGAATTTGTAATGAGGGTTCGCCAAAAAATTTACTACAAAATAAATCTGTTTGTTGTCATTCTTATTCTTATCCTGATTATAAGTAATTATTTTCATCAACCAAATACATTTATTTTTGCACCTTTACACATTTTTCAACTCACACTTGACATGTTGTTCATTTACAACTCACTACAACAGCTACAACATTTTATTAAGTATATCCTTATTACATATTACTTACATATATACTTAGTACATACATACTTATGTGAGTATATATGTATGTATATAACGACTCTTCTTTAATTTTCGTATAGACAATATTAAAACAAATCTAGTCATTATCATTTGTTTTTAACCAAAGTAATTTACAAAAGCCTTCTCTACCTTTTGTCTATGTATGGGCTAAAACCAGCAGCAACAACAACAACAATTATAACAACAATAACAGCAATAGACTGTCTGACTGACTCAAAATTTCTAATACTCGTACTCATGGTAGCATGCATGTTAGGGTGTTTCAAATATATATAATGAGGATATTATTGGGGAGTCTATGTTATAGTGTTTTGTTTGTTCATTATATCTTTTAAATTCAATAACTTTTAAGATTTTTGAACAATGCTGGAATTCAAAAAAAAAAAAAATGCAACTGATTGTAGAGAATATGATTTTTGAGACTATCGAATTTTTTATTGTTCTATATTTTATTACATTCTGGGTTTGAGAAACCAAGACGTTTTCATAATACTCGCTCCTACCACGCCCAATGTACGCTCCTTTTTCTTCTTATGTGGCCATAACAACCGATGATCGATATAGGACGAACATATAATGCGGCGCCAGTCTTTTCTGTTCTTTGCTTGCTGGCTCCAATTGGATATCCATCTTACCCAACACTTGGTCGTTCCAAAGGAGGTTTGGTCTTCTTCTTCTTCTGTGTCCTCTAGCGGGTACTGAATTAAATACTCTCTTCGCTGGAGCGTCTTCCTCCATTCGCTCGACATGACCTAGCCAGCGCAGCCACTGGATTTTGATTCGCCTGACTATGTCAATGTCAGCATATAGCTCATAAAACTCATCGTTGTACTTTATTCGATACTCGCCATCAACGCAAATCTTGTGCAAAACTTTTCTCTCGAAAACTCCAAGCATACTCTCATTCGTGGTGGAAATTGTCCAGGCTTCTGCACCATATGTTAGGACGGGACATGTAGAGAAAACTTCCCTCAATTCGAGATTGTGCGTTGGGCTTGGGACTCGCAACATAAAAATCTTCCCCCAGTGAAGAACACAAAAGTGCCTCGGATAAGGACTACCGCTTTTGATGATGACCCAATGTGCTCTTAAGATGATTAAATATGTTACCGGTCTTCATTAATTTTTACTCCTATACAACATACTTACTTCATATCGAGTAAAAAAAGTAAGTTTATGTAGTTCTATGTTCATCGTTGGTATTTTTTTTTTCAAACTCTATCTCCGAAAGATCGTTTCCACCAACGATCGTCATTATTGAATCGTAATTAATTACAGCACTGATCCGAACGCGATCATTTTTACCTGAATGACCTTTTAAGTTATAGAGTGATGTAACTATTGACTTGCTAAAGTCATAATTCTGGGAATATCTCATAAGTTTCATGGTTTGAATTGGAAACATCCTGATTGCTTCTATTCTCTATTCTCTATTCGATTGCTCTAATCAGCTTAAGAGAATTACTGCATCGGCAGATATTTGGATCCTAATATTATTATTACTGCTATTTGATCACTATTGATTGAAAATGAAATAAATTGAATGAAAATAATCCCCAAAATAGTATGATATACTTATAATGGAACAATAACATCTACCACTTTGTTTGTGGTTTTCGTTGTTGTGTGAAACACTCTAATGCATAGTACATCCGTTCTATGAGGCAAGACGCAATAGCGGCGGTTTTGTCTTTGGTGTACAATTATAGCAAGACAATTTGTAGTTTTTATAATCTCCAGAGAGAATAAGCATTCCTTCTACAAAACAATACGAAAATGAAAATGGTTTGGTTAGTTTGTTTGGTTGGAGAAAAATTTGGCGCAACGAATAATGTCTATTGGGAGAATATTTAGTCAGTGTGCTATGTAGTATGCACATAATATGTATATATGTATATGTTACAAAGCAGAAAGTAGTTAGTAGTCATTTGTTTATCTACTATAGTGTAGTTAGAAGTGTAAAATGTTTCCCTTCTCTTTATTGTAATTTTGCTTACCTACACTCAGAAGATATACAGACAGTGGATAAGTTAACATTTAATATTTTTACAAGTACATCGAATAAAAGAACTCGTTAAATGTTTTATTCTTTTGATAGTTTGGGAGTTCAAAAATTATAAAATTTTCTGCATGTAATTTATCTGGAGTAGAGTAAATATGTTTATTATAACATTATTTTGATATTATTAATTTACTAATCACATATGATAAGAAGTTATTGGATTTGTCACCGGGATTTGTAATCGGATTAAGCAGAATACTGAACGATCAGTGCTTGGCTAGTAAGCAAAATCGAAGGACTACATTCTAATATTCACAGAAAAATGTCTTTTGAAAATAATATATAAAATCCCTGTTTTAATCGCTTTAGTGAAACACTTGAATTTTCTTCTACCTCATTCAACCTAAATCTGAATATACAGGGCTAGGCGATTGAAGTGTTACCAACTACACACAGGTATATCTGTCAAGCCGATATTGCCAACTACGTGAAATTCATACCAATAATAGCTGTTTATATTGTTTACAAACTACCACAAGCATATGAGTCTAAGTTTTATAGAACAAAAGTTATTTAAAATGGAATTCAAACGTAATAGTATGATTGCGTTATATTTGGCTGAAAAATTACAACAAGCTATTGTTCGTGAGCTCAAACACCTTAAAGTGATTAAAGTGTTTGAGTATCGCACCACAAATCATTACAAAGGTACAGACAGCATTGCCAAACGCTATGGTGGTGGACGAAAAAAAAAACAGCAACATCACCTGAAATGGTTCGGAAAGTAAAGGTTTGACGTGAACGAAATCCACGTCGTAGTGGTAATAAAATGGTCAAAGAACTAAATATATTCCAGCAAAGCATCCAACGCATATTCCAAAATGAGCTCAATATGCAAATCCGACGACCTATTCCATCTAGGCCATTTTGGAGAGGAAGATGAGGACTCAAAAAGATGCCAGTATGATGCGCCGAAGAAAGCCATTGTTCGGGAATGGGCCAAAATTCCGGAAGATGAAATTCGTGAAGCATGCAACTCATTTTTTAACCGTTTGAAGGCTATAGTCAAGGCAAAAGATGCCCACATCGAGCTAGAATGAATGGATTTTGAAATTTTGATTATATCCACAATTTTTGTAATTTGAATCAATAAAATATAATTTCATACAAAAAAGATATGGTCGCTTGAATAGGTAACACTTCAATCGCCTAACCCTGTATTTTTAAGGTGTATGTGTAACAATGTAAATGGCTTTCATAAGTTATTTGCCGTTTGAAATTTACACAAAGTTAAACGATTAATTTATTCTCAACCGCGTATAGCCACCTAACCTAACCAGTACAATTAATTTTAAGACTCGAAAACCTCATTCTGCTTTGATTATTATACTTAATACTATGGGTAGTAAATAGTAGTGGATGTGCTAGATTCTAACATTTTTGTTATGCCTCTGTCCATGTGGCTTTCAGTGCCACAAAAGAACGTATTAATTGCAAATTCGCGGTTGTTGGAGCATCGCCAACCAGCTGGTTTTTCCGTATCTTCTTAGTTTACTTTTAGTGCTGGCATTATTTTGGTATGCCACTGTGTGTGTGTGTATGTAGAAAGTTTCATTTTAATTGCTAAACATTCTTTAAGACAAATAGAATAATTTGTTTTGCCTTGCTTTACATTTGCTGGTAGTAATTGAGATTGTGGCTTAAATGATGTTATTTCAGATTATTGTACCTAAGAGGATAAATTAACAAACAAACGAATACAATTGTGTCTTTTATTAAGTTCTCAATTAAAAGAACATTCGTTAATATACAATGGGGAGATGTAACGAATAAATGGAAATAGGTCCTTCAAAGGTGTCAACATCCTCGTAAGGACATGCATATATGATTGTACTTATCATAAAATGATGACACATTTTAATACTGTAAATCTGTAAACTTTTCCATTGTTATTATGCTAAATGTTATGATCTGTTGATAGTTTTATGTTTTCGCGCCAACACTCAGATTTTGAAACCACAAAAAAAGGGTATTTTCGATCACAACATCATCAATTTGAAACTGCTGTGTGACTGGTTGGCTTACATGCCTGCCACGTTCTAACAATAAAAAGTGTAACTGATTTTGCGTATGCGGTTGCAATTTGCATTGTAATGAGGCGCACCCACCAGCATATAAGCACCAAAAGTGTTAGGCAGAGTGAGACTGCGAAAGAGATGGATATAGAGAGTATAGGATAAACAACTCAATTTGAATGCATTTAACCGCGTAATTGAGACACGTGTCGGAACGTGGGTCGTACTTTGGCCTCAGCGCTGCATTATTACCAACACTTATACGATACACTAACTCAATCACTCCCTTCTCTGTATAACCTCAGAGCACAACAAATTATTGTATGTACATTTGTATTGAATACATACAAACACACACACACACACATACACTCACTATTTCATTGTTACATAAGGATAATGCTTTAACTACCATCCTTCTAATGTGAATGGTTGATATTCCATTAATTTTCAAATTTCATATGAAGGTTGAAATTAGTGCGTAAATGTTTTCTCACTAAATAAAGATGAGGTGTAGCAGCACGTTTTATGTTCAACTTCTTTACGCTTGCGGCAAATTAACTGCAATTTATGAAAATTATTTTCATGTAGCTTAGTCATTGGATTAGTATTTGGTTTTTTCACGATTTGAGCATGTGCCCTTATTTGTAATGGATTTCAAATGCTTCGTTTTTTTTTTTTTTGCTTTGACAGGTTCAAAACAGCTCACAGTTTAGTCTTTTTATATTACATATAACATTATGTATCAAGTTCCCACGTTTGACCTGTAATGTAAAAAAAAAAGACCAAAGCATTGGTTATTAATGAATGATTTTCTCTGAAATCATTCAGCATATTTATGAATTTGTTCAGGTTAAATTATAAATACGATAGTCTGTAAGTTTATTTTAGACCTGATATCATCGGAGGCATACACTAGATGTTAGTAATATCAAATGTTGTCTCCATCAACCTGACTAAAATTTCTTAGTCCAATAAAAATCTCTTATTTTTGGAAAAAGAGTAAACTGAAAATCGAAAAATTCGGTAAATTAAACAAACTTTCTTCTAGGGCATTTAAATGTAGGGCCAACCAGCAATCAGTTTTACCTTTTCCAAACCTTTTTCAAATATAATTACTACTATCTTCATCCTGTCTCTTTCACAATATCGACGTGAACAGTGGTGTTCTTGGAATATTGGCATTTTGTAGGGGTAAAAATATGGGGTAAGTATATTATGCTTACTTAAATGTTGGATGAGAAGAATTATTAGAGGCCGGTCATACATTTCATCGCTTTAGGGGTGAACTCTAGGCAATTATGTGGTTATTTCTCGATTTTCATGGACTTTGAATTTGATTTTGTAAGGGAGTCTCTCTAAGGAGTGGGCCTCAAAAATTCATGGGTATTTGTCATATATTTCCACCATCTACGAGGACCCTGGCAGCTGTTGGTTAGAAGCTGTGCTAATAGAAGATGATGTGAGTAAGTGCGGCGATAACAAGGGGGACAGAGGATAGGAACGAGGGTGGGCATTACATATCAACTCGTCAGAGGTGCTTCTAGATATTTTAATAAATGTTGAAAATTCCTTCTTTTTTTTCTTGAGGTTAGGAACCTCGAGCATGAATTCAACAAAGCCAAATAAGTATAAAACGCTTTATTTCGCCTGGTGCACGATACCTTTTTGATTTTTTACTTTTTCAGTGTAATTAGCAATTCTTCCAATAGTTAAAATTTGTAATGAAAAATTGTAATATCAATAGTGATATTTTTCCAATCGGAATCGGCTCTTAGAGTAGGTCGCTTCTACGTTCGTCCATTCTGCAGATTTGATAACAGACGTCGCTGCTAGTTTATTATTATTTTTTGTTTCATCTGGCAACACCGTCATTTTGAAGTGTCATTATTAGATTTTCTTTTTCAGTATCTGTCATTTCGCTGAAGTGTAAGCAAAATAGTTTCTTGGCATGGGAGCAGAAGCCGCGGATGGCCAAAAACACTTGGAGAAAGTCAGCCTTGCAAGAACTAGCTGATGTCAACTTCACATGGTGCTAGAACAACAGCCCAGAATCGTTTGAGATGGAGAAGCCTTGTGGAGCCCTATGCTCCAATTGAAAATGTGTTTTTGAGGGGAGTTTTACTTCATTACTTCAATATGAAGAAAAAGGCTGCCAAAAGTCATCGTATTTTAATGGATGTTTATGGTGACAATGCTTTAGCTGAACGAACGTGTCAGATGGAGCCACTCAGCCAACCATTTGCCTTCGCAATGGGAACGTACCGAAAGGTAGGAAATTGGGTGCCGTATGAACTGAAGCTAAGAGACGTCGAACGCCGTTTTTGCACAAAAATGCAAATGCTCCAACCGCAAAAAAGAAAGGGGTTTTTGCATCGAATTGTGACTGGCGATGCAAACGACGGACAACGTATGGATACTCCGGCCATGCCTCATCAACGTGTCGACTTCTTCCGACGCGGAATCCGGCGGCCAATACTTAGAACGTTGAATGTATAACCAATTTTTCACAATAAAATTCCCACGAAATTATTTATACTCCCAATACGACCATAAGAATATTGAATGATAATATCTCGGAATTCATTTATATTTATTAAAAAAAAAACCAACAATATTTTTTCCTTCAAATACTTAGCCCCTCCGTCTCAGCAGAAAACGTGCCCGAAGCTCTTATTACTCCGCCTGCATCATTCGGCACAGAGATGTTATCTTGTGATCTAATCAAGAATGACAAGTACCACTTCTAATTGATACCAAATAATTATGATTTAAGATGAAATTGTACAGAAATAAACCACAAGTGGTACGTTTGTAAGAGTAAATAGTTTATAATTTATTGAGCAGCTAACGTACGCCCATAAACAAAAAAAAAACTTTGTTATTTTCAACTTTATTTAGTGAGTACACATTGTAATATAGCAATTTTTATTTCACATCATCATCATCATAATCGTCATCATCGAGATGGCAAATCTTAATCGACCATAAAAACATCAAACTTCATTTCATATACAATTTTACAATTTTATTATATGTAATTTAAAATATTAATAGCTTACGAAACACCAATAACATATTTTTCTTTTTTATTTTGGCACATATATATAACCGATATAGTTAAATACGCCTGTTTGTATATACATACGATACATATACGAGTATGTTGTATGTAGGTACATTTATGCGTTCACATTAGTTTTTCAATAATACATGAGCACAAATTGTAATTTAATCCACAGATGTCACCATTGCTATCAGCGCAATCATAGCAATCGCATCCGCAGCAATATCCACCCCAGTCTTTCGTTTGCTGGATTCACGCATCCTTTCGACAAGAATAAAAATAAAAACATCCGAGTTATCATTGCCTCAGCCATAACGTTAGTCTCACTGCAAAGTTCACTGCAAAGACACGTGTCTGTTGTGTAACAGTAAGTAGCAAAAGCAACCAGTTCATATATATGCACATACATACATACGACTACCACCCACCACCCTATGCAAGTGTCAAGTTGAAAAATGGCATTAAAGTCACATTCACAATCATCAAAATGTAATTCAATGTTTTATAAGGACGCGTAAGAAGATCGTAAGCGTTACGAAAAGAGGTGAACTTTGGACGCTTCAGCTAAGGAAGCACTTTATAAAACAGGTCATAAGTATTAGACATTTTTTGGCAAAACCTCAAAGTCAAACACATGTGTTCGATTGTATTTCGATGGTCCTCCTAAACCCTGTCCCTGGTGACATTTTAGTATAAACCAGTTCTCTTTCTTCCTATTATTTGTCTTTTTCTGTTACAATTCATGCATACAACGTAAGTTAACATTGGCAAAAGCTTCATCAAATACTCATAATATGTACGAACGAGTTCTAATAGTGATGGTGTGAGTGTAGCGTATTCTTCTTTTTCGTTCTGTTTTTTTTTTCTTTATTGTACATTCCTATTACGTGCGCGTAATCGAGCTGGGAAATCTGTCATAAAACTGACATTTAAGTACGCAGCGGCACAATTCAACTCAACGAGAGGCGGGTAGATGATGATGATGATGCATTCAAAGTAAATTTCTTACATTTGCCACATGAGCTGAAAAGGACTCTTGGGACGTTGTTTATGTCAACTGCTATTTCCTTCGATTTTGTAATTTGTATGCGTAACATATGAGCTGTGTTAACAATATACGTAGGGTTATATGTATGCACATACTCGCATTGTATGTATAGGTGGGTATATATTATATTATTAGTAGGTGGACTTATTAATGTTGTGTTTGTTTTGAATGAAATTAAATTTTAATTGTCATCAAAGTCACAGTAGTGACATTTGGGCAAATTTGTTTAATATTCGCATCATACTTATGTATTATTGTTTATTTGACTGGCCATTGAATTGACAGATATAATTTCATACAGTATTGTATGTATATACAGTATTGTGGGTGCCGTAGCTCAGTGGTTAGTGTGTTCGCCTTCTGATCTGTAGGTCGTGGTTCAATCCCCGCCTGATGCATAACAAATTTAATATCGACAAGATTTTTCTTTCGGCAAGCAATTGGCAATTCTTCCGACAGTAACAACAAAGCTCAGAAAAAGTGATGTCACAAGTGTTCTGCCGTTCGGAACCGGCTAAAATAAGTAGGTGCCTTCTAATATTGTCCAAAATTTAAGACGCTCAATAGTAATGGCAGAGAAGCTCGGCCAATGAGCCCTTTGGGGCTTTATGTGCCACATATTTATTTTTTTATTATTTATTGTATGTCGAATACCGAGAAGTACACAAAAAAATATGATTTAGTAATTTGCACTAGATTCTGGTGAAAGAAATTCTACGATTTTATATGCTTAAGCTGCAAGAATTTTAAGTTCTTTCGTAAGCATCACCTAATAGATTTTATAGCGGCATGATTGTGTCGATCTTTCAAGCTTGAAAATAGTACACGAGAAGGACGTCCAGAATGTATATCAACATCAGAGATGCTGCTCTATCATCCTTTGCCGCTCTAAGTACCTAAGCTTGATCATTAGCAAAGAACAATTATAATCTTTCGAAATTTCTAGTGCCAAAGGACGTCGGAACGTACACTTTAAAATTATGGAATCTGTGGCAATATCTCACAGCAGACGTTAACGATAACAAATGGACGTCTATAATAGACGATACAGCAGTAATACTGTAGAGTCCCTTCCGCCAAAATAGTTAATGGTAATTCCGGAGGAATATTGTTAGAGAACTAAAATCTTCCACTGACTTGAATGCGTTCAATGGTTAGGATAGGTTAGGTTATTTTGGCTGCGCTCTCTTTGAGAGGTATACCACCAAGATTCTCTCCTCGTGACATCAGTTTTTCTGAGCTTTGTCACATAGCTCTTTAAGAAGCATTATTTTTATTGTAATTTGTTACTGCCGGAAAAATTTACAATTACTTTCCGACATGTTGCCGGCATTATTCGAAAAAAAAAATTTTTTTTCGTTATTAAAGTCGCCTTAGTTGAAGTTTGAGTTCGACAGAACACAGTGCCAATGCACTACCCACTGTGCTACGGCATCCACTTATAAATGCGACTTTCTTCACAAAATTTTGACGCTTTTAGGCAGTGTAAAATTATCGACGTCGATTTATAATTATGGAAGAAATTTGGAAATATGTCCACAATCTAGTATCAAAGAATGAAGACAAGGGGTAGTTTGAGTTGCTATTTTTGAAAAATCAGAGAAGGAGGTTATGGCGCTGGTAGTTTTTTGGAATGGTAAGGGAATTTTCGTGCAAGAGCATTAAATTTGAGTAATATTTTAGCTTTTAGATCAGATTAGTATAATCATTAGTAACAATTTACCAAAAATGCTTTTAAAAGATATCTTTGACAAAACTAGATTAAAATGATGTCACAAGGGTTCTGCCGTTCGAAACCGGCTAATATAAATAGGTCCCTTCTAATGCTGTCCAAATTTAACACGCACAACAGTATTGGAAGAGCAGCTCAATGGTATCACAATGGGACTTTCTGGCCTAAGTGTGTCCTCTCAGGGAGAGGGCAGCTTCATAACCTAACCTAACCTAACGATTTATTGGAATATTCATCGTATTCATCATAGTTAGCAGCTGTAGACGAGTATTTTGTAGGCCAATGGAGAATTGTTGGATATAAAAAAATTTTTCTCATTTTCAAAACAGCTTTTTTTTTTTAAGTCTAGCATATTCCGCATTATAAATTCCTTATATACGTCTATACACACATATATGATAATTATGCCTTGACTCCAGCTGACATCTTTTCATTCACGCATCTATCCATGAACATGTGCAGATAGTAAATATTGCAGCTACGATAGCGGTGGCAGTGATCATCATCGTCGTTACTTTTGAAGATTGCCATCGAGTGTTTAAATGTCGAATCCAAATTCAATTAAACAAACACAATAACTTTTGATAAATCCACATGATAACGACAAAACTAAATAGTCTTGACGCGTATGATGATGATGTTCACATAAAATGTGAGCTATATTGAGTTATATTGAGTAAACATGACAAACAATGAGAACTACACGCGTCATCATCAGCATCATCATCATGAGTACGAAATTATTTGAACAAAAGTCAATGGAGCATATCAAACGTACAGCTACTACACTCACAAGTTTGCCCACAAACAACTCGCAGACACCTAGCAGACGCTCACACTCTCTACATATGGAATATATATTTTTTCTATTGTGATCCTTCCCTCATAAGGATACAATGAATGCGTAATCTGCAACAATCCAGGCAGAGAGAAAAAAAAAATTTCAATAAACACAACAGCAATACCGAAATATAAAAAGTTCTCATAAAATAGGAAAAACATATACATACACCCACTCTTATACACACATTTTATATATACAATAGTCAGAAGAAAAAAAGAATCGAAAAAAGAAAACAAGCAAGCGTGAATTCGGTATAAACATCTTAATTGTATCATGATAATAAGCAGTTGGGTGGTATTTAAGGTCGATGTCGCAAGCTCAGTGTTCGTCTTCGAGCAGAGCGAGCGCATTTTTTTTTTATATTAAATTCTGTTTCGCACGCCTCTAAATTGGAAAGCAATTGTCTTGGATTAAGGATTATGTATGATTTCATCCTCATTTTAGGAAATGTCGTAAATTTGTCATTTCAGTTAGTTGGCTAACGATACGTTCATCCATACTTACTTATACCTATAAAAGATAGTAGTAGATTGCTGAATAAGTGGTGCGTTCAAAGTAATGCAATTGATTTTCATATTACTTAATTTACGAGGAATAAGAGGTTTAAGGAAATAGGAGTGTGAGGGAGATATACATAGAGAGGTTTTCAGTTTATTTGAGCCTGGCAATGTAGTGGTGTTTGAAATAAATTTGAATAAATAAATAGAACAGAATTAAAAAAACAAAAAATTTTAAAATACTTGGTACGAGTATGAATTCAAATATATTCTTTATTTTAAAATCAATATTATATATAACTGTATACTTCTTTGGTTACGTCACTAACCCTGGTGCCGTTGCTCAGTGGTTAGTGTGTTGGCCTTCTGATCTGTCGTGGTTGTGGTTCAATCCCCGGCTCATGCATAACAAAATTAATTTCGAAAAGATTTTTCTTTCGAATGGTACCCACCTGTCGGGAAGTAATTGGCAATTATTCCGACAGTAACTACTTGCCATGAAAAAGCTTCTAAAAGAACTCTGTGACAAAGCTCAGAAAAAGTGATGTCACAAGGGTTCTGCCTTCGGCTAAAATAAGTAGGTCCCTTCTAATACTGTCCAAAATTTAATACGCACAACAGTAATGGAAGAGAAGCTCGACCAATGAGCCCTTCGGGGCTTTAAGTGCCACATATTTTTTTTTATGTATATTTCATTAATAGAAAACACTTTAAGAATCCAAGTTTTTCCATTCAAAATTAAAATAATGTTATTAAGTACCAAATGACATAGGTGAGGAAGTCCTGTTTATCGGTCCAAGGATTAATTCGATTGGACTTTCTTATACTAATAGAATCTGAATAAATTGTCAATTGTGGCACATGGTCACTTCCACACGAATTTTCATTCCACTTTTTATCATTCTATGTGTCAAATATGATCATCCTATGTGGAAGTCTATATAAGTCATGATGATTAAAGTTGTAAAAACTTCCTCGACTTTGTATGGATGGCTCACTCAGGTATTAAGACATTATGAGTATTAGTACTACTATCTGTCTATATGTTTGTATTACATAAAACAGCGTGAACAGAGGATAAAATCTACTCCTACCTCCCATAAAAAAGTTGTTAAATATACAATTCTATACTGTACAGCTCGAAAATATAAAGTTAACAAACTGAAAATTTAGTATATAAATTTAATCTAATCACGGAATGAATATATTTCAAAATAGGTGTACTCGGATGAAAGTCACGCCCATCTCCCATATAAAAGTAAGTTGTTTTTTCACATTTTGTGCATGAAAGAATTAAGCTATTTTAATAAAACTCGACATATCAAAGTAGTTTAATCTCAGAATTAATATATTAATCTCAGAATTAATATGTGTAATCGGATGGAAACCACGCCTACCTTCCTTACAAAAGTGTGTTGTTGAATGTGTTTTTCGACACTTTGCTCGGGAAAATATAAAGTTATCTCGCTTAAACTTTGTACATTTCATTAATTTTACTTATGGATAGACATATTTCAAAATAGAGTGATTCGGATAGAAACCACACCTACCACCCCCATACAAGTTTATGCTTCCGTACGTATGTTTTCATGGTCATATAGAGTTATCAAGCTGAAACTTGCTATGTACAATAATATTTATTAAAAATTTAACGTTGTCAAATATAGATGTAATCGAATAAAAATCACGCTTACCTCTCATACAAAAGTTTGTTCTGGACTGTAGTTTGGGTTCGAACACGCGAGAGCACGTAAGATTCTCTCTTTTACAATAATTTAAATTTCTTATTAATTATTTTCGAATCTGGAGTTATTCGTATCTATTTATGTAATTGTGACATTTTCGTTAGATCATAACCTAAATCTCTTAATATACTACTTAGTGCTAAATATTAGATGCCATATAATCTACTCACTATGCACACATTCTTATAGTATAAATATATTTCAATTATATGTGCAAATGTTTTATACATAATACATGCAAACAATTCTTTAACATTAGTTAGCTCACAAAATGTGCACATTTTAATTATTAATTAATACACATTTGCTGAAATTAACACTCACGCAAATATGGAACATTAGCATGTAAGAATACGTAACATAGGTAATCGTATTTACGTGGTGATGATATTGTATAATATCACACCGAATGGAATATTACATATGTACATATTACATATGTACATATGTATGTGTATATATGGATTAAGCTCAAGCATACAAGAGTAAGTGCAACCGAATAGGATTTGGGCAACTAATTGCAAAGTACTTAAGCAAAGCTTAAAACAAATGTAAAGTACGCATAGCAATATACATTTAAAATTTTTTCATAAATTTTTAATTTGAGTATACTTGTGCTTGTGAGTTAGACCAAGTTTCCAAAAGATGTAGGAATATTAGGAATGAGGTATAGTATAGGTATAGGTTAGGTATAGTATTAATATGCAAAAGTATGAATTGCAGAAAATTGAATTTCCCATCAATTTCGTGTACTCATATTATGATGATGATGATGATAATGATGATGAGCATGTTCCTAAGGCTTCTTCTGAATGAAGTATGGTAAGTATGGGTTGCGTATCACAACGCATTTGCATCCTATTGGTGGTTGGTAAGAATATTGATAATAATGTCTCGTCACATTGTCCCAGTGTTTATACTGTTGACATCGTACACTCAGATTTTTCCCTTTGTGGTGTGCGTTTGATAACATCACAGATTTTCACCGCTTCACGCAACAAAAACAAAACAAATACGATGATGCGATTTCGTAATGGAAATGGATATGATGAGGATTTCAAAATTTGTTTTCATCCAATTCTGTCACTTAACGATTATTACCGCCACTAGTAACGTTTTCATCAACAGCAACATTTTGTATTTTTTTTTTATCTGCCAAACCGAATGACAATTGCATTAAACACTGTCTGTCTGCCCTTGGCAGGAGTATAGAGAGCAAAAGAGAAGGGTAATCATTTTTTGTATATACTTATTTAGGTGTGTGTGTGTGTTGATATTTATATGATATTATTCTCATATATAAAATAAAAATAAATAAATACATGCTTGCATCAGATGAGATGAATCGTCAAACAAACCAAGCAATACGCATTTCATTCATTCCTGTTGTATGAATGACAGGCATGGCGTCGGATAAATCGGATTAAAGAATTCAGTTCGTTTGCACATAATTGAATAGTGCTGCTACGATTGCGTTTTTGTCATCATTTTCATCCTTGTTCTGATGAAATGAGGAGAAAATTTAAAATTTCACACTTGACTTAATTTGGTTATGTGTGCGTGTGTGTGCGTGTGTGTGTGTGTATGTCTGATGCGACTTATAACATTTTGTAGTATTGTATGTACAATGCAACACATATTTATTTATGTGTATTGTAGATATAATTTTGTTTTTCTTTTTTGTCACAAAATTAATTGCTTTTATAATTGTTGAAGCTCATTTATCAGTCATACCTACGTAATATCATCATAGTATGACCCTAGTAAAACTAATCTTCAAATGAAACAATCCATTTTGTTTTTTTCAATATCATATTTTCTTACATTTTATTTATTTATTTAATAATTTTTTTCTTTAATACACATCATTTTCTTGATCTTATTTATATGAATATGAATTTTGATTCTCATTCTCTTTGGTTTATTCACTAGGAAATAAATTAATTCAGTACTAATCTAATTATAAATTATCTTAGATTAAATATCTATAATTTACATAAATATTTACACAAAAGCAACATATACACCCACATGTATAGATATAAATATATATATAGTATATATGTACATGAAGTTATGTAAAAAATCTACTACATTTACATTTACATGGATGAAAACATGAAAACAAAGGAGCAGGTATTGAATATCTAAAGTCAGCTTATTGGTTAGAAATATGAGAATATGAGAATTTTGGAGAAAAATACAAAAAAAAAAATATTTTATTTCTTTCACTTTGATAATAATTGACAATTGCATAAAGCATATTTGGCACAAATAACAATTATAATTAGATATTTATAAATGACTTTTCGATTTGGTTCTTTCATTTTGCACTGACCCCGCTAAACATTTACTCTACCATTTACCCATAGTAAGGACATCACAATTTTTATTGAATTTCTCAAATTATTTCTCTAAATTCTCTGCACCAGTGATTGAGCTAACAACTTTTGAGCAAATTTGTTGTGGCTGATGGTGATGATGTTGATGATGAAGCTGTTGATCCTGCTGTTGTTGTTGTTGTTGTTTACGCATTTCTATGAGTTGCAACAATCTTTGTTGCATCTTACAATTTTATGAATGCGAATGACTCAAATGATGTGCACCGAGTGGATGAAAATATGGTCCATATGGTGGATATGGCACAGCGTGTGAATATAATAGACTACTAGCATAGGCACCGGGTCCAAATGTAGCACCAGCTGGTGGTGGTGGTATAGTTGGACTATTAACATCCATACCGGGGTTTTGTTTCTTCCATTTGGTGCGACGATTTTGAAACCAAATTTTAACCTACACAAAAAATGTTGAAAATTGAAAAAAATAAAAATATTTTAATGTATGATATTTGTATTGAGAGGATTAAAAATCTTAAGAGTATTATGTATTTTATAAGATGGTTGTATTAAAATTAATTAGTATCTTTATCCTTTAACATAATAATCCTCTTTGGAGCTTTCTATGAAAACAGCTATATCTCCCAAATGGGAGGCAATAAAACCCCCTAAGAAAGGTAGATAAAAGATAAAATATATTCCAAAATTATGATCTATTGAAAAGAAGCTAAACACATAAATATTTTCTAATGGAAAACTAACATGAAAATCTGATGTTTTATTATACCAACATGTTCCCTTGCCTACAGTACAATAGCAAGGCCAACATAATGCTGGAAACCACTGGTGTCAAAAATGCGAATAGCTTCAGACTTGAGACCTACTAGGATAAATCGATTTTCGGTTATAACGGCCACATAAGTATAAGCATGCGGAGAAGCAGGAATCGGTATGTGGATTTGTGGTAAGTATGAAACTACATCATTTTGCCTCAGAGTTCATCTTAATGAACGAACGAGTGGCTACAGTTAGCATCAAGAATCAAGGAAAGGTCGAACTTCACAATCAGTAACGATGATGTTGAAGTACTGCCACCAGTTTGAGACGGTCTTATTAAGATTGAAAAATAACAACTGCGGTTTTTAAAGTCTGAAGTGAATAATTGTTAAAATCACACACTGCTATATTCGGAATATGCTCGAAAAGGACTATCCACAGTTAGTTTAAGTTTCCATTGTTTCAGTCCCTACAGTCTGCGTTAACTATTGTCTGCATATAAAGGGTATATGAATAACTGAAACTTTGTCTCCATAATCTGAGAGAAATTTATCAGTGTGGCTGCATACTTGACAAATTCGTCATTTACAATATCTTTCAAATTCCAGAAAATTATAGAAAAAATCCCAAAGATAGATATGCCACATATTTAACGACTATAAAGCGGCTTTCGACAGTACAGTTAAGGATTACCTATACGTAATTCGATATTCTAGCAAAGCACAACACTCGAAAGCTCTTAAACCATTAAACTCCTATTAGAATAGCAGAACATTTATACAATTAAACGATACGATTACTATGTTATGAAATACCCGCTACTTATTTATGGAGAAAAATTAACAACAAGAAAAACAAATATTTTATGCTCACCTGTGTCTCTGTCAGACTTAAACTCAAAGCCAAATTTAAACGTTCGCATACACTTAAATATCTTGTTGTTTTGAATTTATTCTCCAAAGACACTAATTGCTCATATGTGAAGGCAGTACGGGCTCGTCTCGGTTTAGAGCCACCACCACCACCGCCACTGCCACTGCCACCATGTGATTTACCATCACCATTACGGCTGCCACCTTTTTTTGAATCTGTCTCACTGGCACGATCATCGATATCACTACTCATGCCATCATCACACATATCATCCTGATCCATGTCATTCAGGTCCTGAGCTGAAATTGCAGAAAATACAGAAAACAAGAATAAATCAAAATGCAATATTTATATGCATAGCAAAAGAATATCCTAATTACCATCATCATCATCATCATTATGAACATTGTCATCGAAATGTAATCAAAATAGAAACGACATAAACAATACTGGGAATCATAACATACATACCTACCTATATATGGCTATATAAATGCACAAGTATTGTAGGAAAAATTTCAATCAAATGTGTTGAATTAATTGGAAAAATACTTATCACACAGACGGATGCACATGTGAATATGATGGATGTCCTTCTATATAGATGGCATCGATTGCATTGATGCCAATCAAAATTCAATTAAAACATTATACCATATTTTTCAGTATGGGCTCGGCTATAAGTGTGTGTGTGCGTACGTGTGTGTGCATGTGTTCTAATTTCAGCTTTCTGCTATAAAGGTTATCTAAAATTATGCAATTTATTTTTGTGTTTTCTGATTACATGTGCATTGCAATTAATACTATTGTCCTTGCCATCGCATGATTGAACATTTGTTTTTATATAAGTAGCTAATTAGAAAATACATAGATATGTACGAGTATTAGGAAATTAAAAATAGAAGTGCGCACATTATTTTTTAATCCAAAAATATTACAAACAGCTCGATTACTAATTGTAAATGTGTATTAGGTCACGTTAAATGTCAAAGTGCCAAATGGTCACATTGGAAATATGAATATTTTTACTGCTTAGGTATTTATATACGAAATTATATTGATATATTCATATTTATAGAATAATTGGGTCACATATATGTACAACATCTAACAACAGTGATTATTTTTTATGAACAAATCTAGAAGATATTACTAACTGTTCTCTGTGCTGGAGAATAATGTAGTTCCAATACAGTAATGTCCACTTTTAAATAGTATGCTTGCTATTTGATCAAAAAAGTCGTGTGTGCCGAGTTTCAGTCCAATAGTTTCATAAGTTCGTGCGCAAAATTATACAGACATAGATTTGTATATTAATCCTATTGCATCAAGTTTCAGCTTGGTCACTTAATATTCTCGTGCGGAAAGTGTGAAAGTAAGCACTTGAATTTATATTTTTATATGGGAGGTAAGCGTGGTTTTCATCTGATTACCTTCATTTTTTAATATAATAATTTTGTGATAAAAAATTATATATACCAAGTTTTACTTTAAGGTCTAGTAAAAAGAAGTCCATTATTTTTGCATTAAACTGAAGGTTTTATAGTTAGAATGATCCGATTTAGGTCAAAGATGCGCCGTTTTGTTCGATAATTTTTTGCCATTGTGAAGGTAATTTCATATTGTCACTCTCATAGAAACCCTTGGCCCTATTGGCAAAAAACTGGGACAGTCGATTTTCACAAGCTTCTCTTGAGACGAATTTTTCACCAGCAAAATCATTCGCCATAGAGAGGAACAGGTAGTAATCACTTGGTTCTAGGTTCGGACTATAAGGCGGATGCATAAGAACCTCCCAAACAAGCTTCCGCAGCTTCTGGCGAGTTACTATCGATGTGTGTGGCCTGGCGTTGTCCTGATGGAACACAATTCCTCTCCTATTGGCCAAAGCTGGCCGCTTCTGGGCGATTGCTTCCTTCAGACGGTCCAATTGTTGACAGTACAGGTCCGAATTAAGAGTTTGGCCGTAGGCGAGCAGCTCATAGTAGATGATTCCCTGCCAATCCCACCAAACACATAGCAAAACCTTCCTGATGGTCAATCCTGGCTTGGCCACCGTTTGCGCCGGCTCACCGCGATTCGACCGCGACCGTTTTCTTTTGACGTTGTCGCAAGTGACTCACTTTTCATCACCAGTAACCATCCGCTTCAGAAATGGATCGATTTTGTTGCTATTCAGCAACGATTCGCAGATGGAAATGGAGGTATTCATACATCGAGCTTCTTTTTGTATCCAACCTTATTTAAATGGTTCCAAACGGTTTTTTTGTGCAATGCTTAGCTCCTGGGCTAAGCTATCTATTGGAAAAATAATGGATTTCTTTTTACTATACCTGATATGAGAGGTAGGCGTGATTTTTATTTAATTCACAGACGAACTGGCAGACAGTTTGGCAGAGAGACGCAGCTAAATGGACTCAGATCGTGATTTGGATTAATAAAATATATATATTCTGTTCATTCATATCTGTCACCTCTCCTTATAAGTGTTACAAAGGAAAGCACAGACTCAGTTTTTGTGTATACGGTCGATAGCATTCGTTTTGTTGCAAATTATGGCAACTAATCAAAAATCCTAAATATATAATTGCCCAAAGAAATGTGCTATTTAATTGGGCATTCATCAGAATTTTGGGATTTTCTGCTTCAAAGAAAATTTTTCAAAGGAACACATTTTATCCCTCTTTAAAATGTGATTATAATTAAACTTCATACCGTAACCATAAATATCTACGCTCAATTGACAATCATTTTAAACAGTGTTTAAATAAAAATTCCGAGAAATTGGAATGAGAAAATTATATTTTTTTTTTACATTTTAGTAGATAGAAGAAAAAGAAAGGAAATTCTATAAAATACATATACATAAATACTAATCCCAACTAACAACTTTGACAACAAGTCGAATTTATTGCCTAAGGCATAAATTAAGGTACTAAACTTTTCTTGTTAACAAATTAACTACACGACAAAACAATTTAAATGACAACATCCATGTTGGTGGCATCGACTTAACAAGTGAAATTCTACAAATAACGCGTACGTCTAAACCCTTTTTTCGTTGCTTTGCCTAAATTTCAGCAATGACAATGTAAAATGCACTCAAGCATTATTCGAAAAGCTCTTACAAACAGGTTTGAGTATGATAAAATAAATTGGAATCAAATCAACTTGTTTACTTCAACAACAACAACAACAACAAAAAAAAAGGGTTCATACTTGTCGTAAGAATATCAAGAATACGTATAAAAGTGTCAACCCTAATCAAATGCTATTTGAAGAAATCGAAAACACTTAAATGCGGTTAAATTGTGGAGGTCTGTGTTATAAAGTACGAGTATATACGAGTATATATGAAAAATTAAAATCTATTCAAAAAAATAAAAAAATACAAAATAAAAATCACTATTAAAATACATACAAGTATTAATTGCGGTGGTAGTGGATTGGGCATTTGAATTACAACTACTCATGCGAGGTGTAAGTGGGGTAAGTGGTCGCATTTGTTGTTTAGATAAAACAAGCCTATTATTTGAAGTCCATTACGAAAATCGCTTCGAGTAATTGCATTTATCTAAAATGCATGAGCAAATCTGGTAATTGGCCAACATCATTGGCTATGTTTGCATATAATTAGGTTAGGTGTGTCTGAGCGCCTAAATGTAGGCAAACATATACACGAACGCACATTTACAATTGCATTATAAAATGAAAGCGAACTCACGAACAGCAGCTGTTGATTCTGCTAAATACATACATAATTGCATTTTTCATCATCATTATCATTGCGAGCGGTGATGCTCGTTAACACAAATAAACAGCATCGCATTATCATCATAGGCCGCCGCCGCCGCCGCCACCGCCATTGCCATCGCCATCATTTCCGTTATTGCGTTGTGGTAATTAATCAGAAAATTAACATCAATGCTTCATTTAATATTAAACGTTTGTTGACCGACAACAACAGCAGCAACAACAAAATCAGCATAGCAATTCATTCCAATATTCCAACTACATATATATGTTTAAGTATATACATATCTACTGGTATGCAATTAGCGTGTGGGGGTATTTGATACACGCACACACACACACACACACACATACACTTATGTACATAAGTATAATGGCGGTTGTAAAATAAACATGGTGGATAAATAAGTTTGCTTTTATGATGAATGTCTGACTGGTGTAGATAAATATGCCTCTGTGTGTGTGTGCGTGTGTGTGTGTGTATAATAAGGAAATGAGAAGTAATAGGTAGGGTATAATCCTTTCATGTGTAAATTGAGTTTTACTCGTCGACTGTCGTTGTAGGTATGTACAAGTATATTATCAACTGAAGAGTGCTTATTAATATTTGCATATGTACTTTTGATGGATATATGTAAAATGGAAATTTTCATTTGAAAACTCAATGCTAGCTGGGTTTCGAAAAGTTTAATTTACTTTAAAAGGGAAATATTTTTCCGATAAAAACTAAATTATTTTGCTATCGACGAAATCATCCAATTTCAAACATACTCTCACCGAGATAAAAATAATCGTATGTGCCGAGCTTCAGTCCTATAATTTTTAACGTTCGTGCGTAAAGTATAGTCGAGCACATACTTTTGTATAAGAAGTAGGCTTGGTTTTTATCTGATTCAGTTCATTTTTTAATTTGCTCATTTGTGAGTGAATATAATTTTATCTATTGTATACGGGTGGGTGCCGTAGCTCAGTGGTTAGTGTGTTCGCCTTCTGATCTGTAGGTCGTGGTTCAATCCCCGGCTGATGAATAACAAATTTAATATCGATAAGATTTTTCTTTCGAACGGTACCCACCTGTCGGCAAGCAATTGGCAATTCTTCCGGCAGTAACAACTTGTCATGAAAAAGCTTCTAAAAGAACTCTGTGACAAAGCTCAGAAAAAGTGATGTCATAAGTGTTCTGCCGTTCGGAACCGGCTAAAATAAGTAGGTCCCTTCTAATACTGTCCAAATTTTAGACGCACAACAGTAATGGAAGAGAAGCTCGGACAATGAGCACTTTGGGGCTTTAAGTGACACATATTTATTTTATTTTTATCAAAGTTCAGCTTGATAGCTTTTTATTTTCGTGCCCAAAGTGTGAAAACATACAATCGGAAGCATAATTTTGTATGTGAGGGAAGCGTAGTTTTTATCCGATTTACCAAATTTTTGAATGTGGCTATTAGTTTGTAAATAAAACCAAATATGCTAAGTTTCAGCTTGATGACTTTGTATTTTCGTGCACAAAGTGCGAAAATAAACATTTGAAAACAAACTTTCGTAAGGAAGATAACTCTGGTTTTTATTCGTTGGAGCCTATTTGCTAATGTTTTTATTTTGGTGGTCAAATAAACATTATCTACCAAGTTTTAGTTTTAGTTCCATTTTCAAATGTCACTTGTCAAGACTCACATTCAGTAACGTAATTTTGGATGGGGGTGGGCATGGCTTTCATACGATTACGTCAATTTTGTCGTAAATCATTTTTGTGGTAAGAAAAACGTTTGTTACCAAATTTAAGCCTAAAATCTGTATAATTTTAATCACAAAGAAAGAAAACACTTGTTCACAAATATATTTTCGTATAAGAGGTAGGTGTAGTCTTCGTTAGATTTCAACCATTCACGAACTCGTCTAATCCTTGGTAAGAATAATCTTATGTACCAATTTTTAGCTCGATCGCACTGAAATTATGTCAGTTCTCATGCGAACATACGGACAGGCCGAGAGACAGTCTTGGCTAAATTGGGTCAGTTATCGGACGACCAGACGAACAGATTCAATGCTCTTCAAAATTTTGTTAGCACAAATTACAGAAAGAGACCTGAGTCAAAAATTCTGCAAAGCTTCTAAACACATTAATTTTTCACAGTAAAAGTTGTGATTTTAATTAAATGATAGTTTATTTTACGAAATGCAGCTAGAGCTACCAACAGGGATTCAACATCGGCCAAAAACATCACAGTTTTTAAAGACAAAATAGAATTAAGTGAAATAACTTAGATTCGGTTAGATATAGAGGTAGCTAGCATAAAATAGTTACACTCCCGGGCTCATTGTGACACTTGTTTGAATGAAAATGAGTTCCTCTTAGTGCTATAAGGTGGTAGTGGTAAACCTTCCAGAAGTTAGTCCCAATGTGATTCGCTCCTCGAGTCTGGTAATAAAAATACACCCTAATGTTGTTGACTGGCTTTCTCTAAAGATACAATTATTAGCAGAGAAGTTGTTTCATATTTTTTTCCTCCACCTTGTCACTGAAAGTTTTGCAAAAACTCAAATTTTATGTCCATTAGATAACTAATGCAATTTCCCGTAAGGGCTTTCACAAGAGTTCGAATGTGTCCTCTATCAACTCTTAAAAGTATGTTAGTTCTTCCTGGTTTTAGTTCGCTTCATGTTTCATAATGATTAGGGATACAGCAAAGTTCAATCACTTGTTATTGGATCGAGCGTTGCGAACCCGTACAGTGCTCGGTGCATTTTGATTTCAAAACCCTAGCGCATAATATTACCGCATGATATTAGAGGGGTCCGAACGGCTGAATCCTTTTGGAATCATTTTTTCTGAGCTTTATCACATAGCTCGTGCAAAACCATTTTCATGGCAAATTGTTACTGCCAGCAGAATTGCTAATTGTTTGCCGACAGGTGGATACCGTTTGAAAGAAAATTGTTTTCGATATTAAAGTTATGTTTCAGCCGTCGATTGAACCCACGACCTACAAATCAGAAGTCCAATACATTAACCAACTGATCTACGATACTCACGCCAATAGTTATTCGAAATTTAAAATCTTGTTCATCATAAGCTCCATCGTTAAAATGAAAATATTTAAAATTGTAATTATTATCAACCCCAAAATGGCACCTCATAAAAGGGCGACAACCCCTTTTGCAATACACAAATGTATAAACACAACCAGACTAGCTAGCTAGTCGATTTGTTGTCAGTTGTTGTTGTTGTTGCCAATATTTGTTGACTAATTTCGGACCGCAATTTAATTTGATTTTGCGGTCGATGTGTATGTATCGAACCGCATCAAATTTGTAACACTGAAATTGTGAAGCTCAACGGCTAGCCTACTACTATGTATAATGGCGTAAATCGGCGAACGCCATACTATATGAATACGTAATTGTGGTAAATGTGCGTTTTCCTATTTAGTACTTATGTATGTATACAGACGACGGGACTATAGTGATGAAGTTGTTTGCGTGTGTGTGTGTGTTGATGTTTTACTGGTCAAATTGGCAAACATTTAGCGACTTCATGAAATTGCGATGTTGGACTGATGTTTTCAAATTAATTTTAGAGTATATATGTTTGATATATATACATATGTGTGTATATATACATATATATATACTTAGGACTGTATTGCTATATGTAATTTGTTCATTTCAAAGAGAATAAAACGCTATAACCTTGACCATTACAAAGGTTGCTGGTTGTGTGTTCATACTACTCCCAGTATTTATATGAAGTGAATGAGCGAGTTAATAATGTCAGTGTTAAACCACTGGCGGAATGTGCAATTGAATTTGTAACCACATTTGCAATAAATTAACCGTTTCTCTATCAGTGGACATAATATGCGATTTGTGTAAATGCGTACAGCATTAGTGATACGATTAGATTTGTTAAGTATGAATTTAGATAGTTTAAAATATATGTCAATTAGTTTGTTAACGTATATTGATTAATAAATCAATAAAATTATCGACGAATAAGTATATTTGATAATTAAAATATAAAATATAAAATAAATCTTAAACACCTTAAAACACTTGCAGAAATTACGACGGCGGTCCCAGAACTACCCGACCTGACATTAGATGGCGGCAGTAGTTTGAAAAAAATTACTTTGGTGAAAAGTGGCAACCTTATAAAATATATGTCTGGAGTTTCAAGGCGCCACGTTGTTTAGTATTTTTTTTTTTAACCATCAAAAGTTAATGACCTCAGTGAATTTGTAAACACGGAAAAAATTTGTCACCTCTATGGAATTCAATACTTTCATTTGAAAGGTCTCAGTCCAACGAATATTAAAGCCGAACTAGATTCTACCCTGACCGAGTCTGCTCCTTCGTGACCATAAAATATTGGGTGGCAGAATTTAAACGAAGTCATACGAGCTGCCAAGACGAACATCGTAGTGGTCGACCAATTGAGGTGCCCAAGCCAGAAACGGTTAAGAAAATCCAGAAAATGGTATTGGATGATCGCCGGCTGAAGGTGCGTGAGCTAGGTGAAATTACAGACATTTCAAAAAGTGCTATACATCGTATATTAGCTAAAAATTTGAAGATGAAACAGCTGTGTGCAAGATGGGTGCCGCGTTGGCTCACAATAGAACAAAAACAATGTCGTGAAGATGTTTCTATAGAGTGTTTGGCGATATTTCACTGTAATAAAGCCGAATTTTTGCATCGATTCGTAACCAAGCATGAGAAATGGGTCCACCACTTCACATCTGAGACAAAGGAGCAGTCAAAACAGTGAACTGAAAGGGGAGAATCGTGTCCAAAGAAGACGGAGACAGTGTGTCAACAACAGTGTGACAGTGTGACAATCAACATTTAAGTGTTTAATTTAAAACTATTGTACTGTGTCGTTTCTTATTTTTTAGATCATTTATTTAATAAAAAATATCTTAAATATTTTAAAATTTTAATGATCGTCGGCAATTTGATTAGCTAATAAAATGTTCATAGAACCAAAATAAATTGCCTACACATAACATATATATATAAGATATAAAGATATACGTTTATAAATTTTATGATCACAAAACAAATAAATGAACCAAACACTGTAAAATTAAATGTTTGAAATTTAAGCGTTGTTGCTGTTTTGTATTTATTTTCTGAATAACAACCAATTTGTAAAATGACATAGATAGTCATTTTATTATAATTACAGTAAAAGCACTTCATAACCAATTTTACGATGAGCTTCATAGCGCAGCCATTAATAAATGTATATGCGCTATAACATAAAATATATATAACAAACAATACAATTACAAAAAAAAGAACAAAATGCAGATTCAGACATCTACAATAGTCATATGTATGTAAGTATATGTATATTTATATTGTAGTTTGTATACATTTATGAGCTCCTATATATATGTGAATATTTACATACATTTACACAGCCATTGAAACACTCACACATAATTCAGAGTTTTGTTCAAAAGGCAAAAGCCTCATGGGTGCCACTACCAACATTTAAATTATAGATATACAATACATATACATACACATACATAGCTACCAAATAAACGAACATTTCAAGTCATAAACTTAATTATGAAATCAGAGTGTTAATTACCAGTTCCACAATATAATTTACACCATTTATGTGATGCCATGTCGGTTTACGATTATACGTGTATATGTGTAGGCACATAAGTACATAAGTATATTCTCAGATCATACTGTGTATGGCGTATACGTAATTTTACTATACATACATAGATACTCTATAGCTTGGTTGGTTGGGTATAGTATAGGCCTTAGTGATACGGATACGGCAATGACAACGAGGAATGAAGACTAGAAAGTAGAGCATTGTTATGTTGGCAGATTCATTGTCGCAATCATTATAATCGCATTCGTTTGCTACCCCAATGTGCCCCTGGGGAGCATTTGTCGTCTCATTTTGCCATTTTCATAAAATAATAAATAAATGAGAGTATAATTTTGTCATATCATAACAGCAGCTGCAATAGCAATGAAATTGCTACTGCTTATTGCTTACGTTTACATAGTACAGACAGTTACACAGATATACTATAAGAATGAGATGTGATGCTTTTGAGAATTTAAATGATAATGATGATGATGGCACAAAAGTGTAAAGTTTGTAACCTAACCTAGAAATCTCGTTTTTTGTTGTTGCTTTTGTTAGTAACTCAACGAAATAAGAGAAATGTACACCATCATCATCATCATAATCACTATGATGATGATTAGAGCAAAAGCGTATATGTTTGTCTATGAGGATAAGAAATTATAAAGTTGTATTTTTATTGTAGCTATTTTTTGTTTGTATTTTACTTTTACACCATAAAACGTAAAAAGCAAAGTTTGTGACGTGTCTCATTTCCCCACCTCCATTTTAACTTTCAAACATTTAGTACGCCATTACATATTTTATAAACGTTTTGAATATGCCAGTTGTGTGTGTGTGTGTGTGAAAGTGTGCATGAGTAAAGAAGATAGCATGCTGCTATTCACTTTTACGTAAATTGAGTGCTGAAAAGAATAAAAGTTTTGCAGCCATTTTATATTTTTCTTTTATTTGTTTTCATTTATTTTTTCTTTTTTCATTTCATTTCGTTTAGCTTTTCTTCAACGAAACACCACCATCATCATCATCCATTCTTTAAATACTTCCATCATTTAAACACTAAGGGTAGTAGCGTCTGTTGATGCCACCCACACTTAAATGCTGGGACATGGCATAAGCATTTTGGCTCACTCAATTTTATTGTGCTGCCTGGGGTAACAAGCAATGGCTGCCACTACATATATAGTGTGTGAATATATGTGTGCTGCATGTATTTGAGTGTATGTATGTATGGCAAGCAATTTGAAGTTTGTTAGTGGCAAGCCCCCATTAAGTTTTGCACATGTTTGCTTTTGATGGCATATTCCTGATTGCCGACAGTGCTTGTGACGTAATGTAAACAATAGTTGTTTTTTTTTTAAATTGTATGAATTAAATTTATCATCTATAAATATACTATAAATTTCCATCACAGACCTAATTATTGATGTACTTCGTAGAGTAATTCACATTCATAATAATTTTTCTCATTAAAAGTTATCATCAATGTACGAGTAAGTAGTGCGCATGTTCATATCAAAATGACTACTTCTTCATACAATTACATAAAACCACAAATACACATTTCTTCACACACATACACACACACACACCCATACAAATACACTAAATGCTTATACACATGTAAATGCTTACACTATCGTATATATGATACATAGCATACATACAACAACATGATTGTTGTGAATCACAAGCGTAACCATTGAAGCGCTTAATAAATGTGCGGTAATTAAGTACCTTGCTAATTAATGAGACTACCAACACCAACCAACAAGCAATAACCAATAACAAGAACAACAACAACGACGACGACGACAACAATGCTAACGACAACGACATCAACAACGACAACGACAATGACATTATATGTATGTACAAGTATGTATGTATATGTGTATATGTATGTATTTAGTACTACACTTTATAACATAAACATCATTATGCGTACAATACGCAAATCATGGCGTAAAGTGGTACATTCATCATTATATCCCGAAACGAATATACTATAATGAGGTGGATAACTTACTCGGTGTATATAAATTAGAGCGGATCAAATTACTAGGGCGAAAATCCATGACAAATCGTATCGTAAAAGAAGATAATATTTTAAATTAGTTTTGATACCCTCACAGTCTAATAAATAAATATTCAAATATACAAATAATTAAAAATTTTTTAAAATAGTAATTCCATTTGGATGCTGAAGTCAAAATTGATTTTAGACCCATCGTTTCTTGGGGAAATATTCCTTCAGGATTAACGATTATTTTTTGGCTATAAAATTTCTGGACAAAAAATTTAATCCACCCTAATATAAAGCTCGATTGGAAGGATTTAATGCATTTTCGAGAGTTCAGAATTCCTCTTAATGGTGCACATTTTGTGTTCATATAGTCCTTGACTTGGTTCTTCTTAATATAAGCTCGATTTTGTCTAAAAATGACAAAATGTAGTAGACAAAATAAAAAATACTTTTTTGACCATCCAATAAGTATATTAAAACGCCATTTTGAAAAATGTATGCCTTTGATTAAACGATTAGAAATATTCGGGTTTATTTGGCTGCACTGTGAAAAAAAAACTCCAAAATTTGGGTCTGTGTGGAAAAGCTTACCCCTACACTAAGATTTGCTAAGATTGGGTGCCATAACTTGGTTGATTAGTGCGTTGGTCTTCTGAATTGTAGATTATGGGTATCATCTCCGAATGAGGCAACTTTAATATCGAACATATTTTTCTTTTGAATGGTTCCTACTTGTTGACAAGAGATTGGCAATTCTTTCTATAGTAACAATTTATCATAGAGAATCTTTAAAACCAGATTCTTTTTACTGCTGTCTAAATTTAATAGTGCTAGAAGTGAAGCTCGGCTCATGCACAATATTGTTGTCTTTTCAGATTTAGTTCCACTGATCACAGGGACTTCCTAAAGGGTTAAAATATATGATCGATGGTAGTCTGTTTACCATTCAACTTCTTTTTTTCAGAAATTGTTTTCATCCAATCTTTACTTCTTAAAAATGAAATTAAAAGCAGATGAAATTCGACAAATAGCCCCATATTTTCCTAAAAACCGATCACAGAGTGTATGATCGCCGCCTATTAATTTTTCTGCTTCAACTTTTCTTCCATATGTACTGGTCCTCCAAATACAGCCAAACAAGCAACTCCCGTCCACGTAAAAGTGGTGTTTTAATAAAATTAAAAAACATAAATTTTGCAGGGCACCACCCTTAAGGGGTAAGCATTTTTAGCGAAAATGTTGACGCAAGAGAATTAATGGGGGCCGGTCATACTTTTTACCCCTCCATGGGAGATTCTACGTTTTTTTTATGAATGTTGTAACTTTCAATATTTCTTGAGGTTAGGAACGAAATGTGTTTTGATTGTGCCAAACCAATCTCTGATTCGCGGCCCAAAATGTATAAAAATGTATATCTTCTCAGCTGGATAAAACTTTTTATTTACAATGCTGGACAACATCTATTTATTTTCTCGTGTTGCTGTGTAATTTAGTCACCAACTTCTTCTGACTCACAATTGTTTGATTTGTTGTAACACTTTGACTCACGAGTATTCACTACATAGGGCAAAATATATTTCAAATTTTAATAAAATAAATGAAAGTTCATTTTTGAAATTGCTAACAATAATTGCAATTTTTTATGAGACCTCTTAATATAGATATCGTATATGTATATTGCCTAAAGGGTGTAAGTACATTCAATATTATGGTTGGTAATCAAAAACATCATTACGAGTATTACAATCATCTTCATCGTTATTGGGTATACTACGTTGCATCGCATAAGAGTAACAATAGCAACATGATGCTGGTTTTATTAGCTGTTCAATGTTGAGTAAAAGCGTTAACGATCAACCAACCGAATATTAGTATGATACTAGAACGGTTACATTGTATTGGCGAAAACAACAACAACAACTACGAATGGTATGGTGATGAGGATGGCAATGAAAACAACGACGTTGTGTGACTACTACTACGACAACAATTATAGATGGAGTTAATTGTGTTTTATTAACACAAACAAGACAAAATATGTAGCAACATCACCATCAACACCATCATTAAAATACCACCCGCTCTTATGATGTTGATGGACTCTATTGTATTTTGTAAATTTATATGTATGTTTATGATGACTGAGTTGGTTAATTATGATTTAAGGATTGCTTTTGATAACTACTAAAAACAACAAGCGGTTAAACAATCTACGGCAATCTAATGAATAAATAATACAGTGTACTAAAAGTGTGTATATGGTATAAGAATTTTCCTATATGAACTAAAACAAAATTTACTCTATGCGACTACACTACCTATGCCAACCATTGTACAATTAAGAAATTTCCCTTAGGCACAGTAGTCCTTGAAAATGAAGAAAATTTATCTGTCTATGAGAATTGAAGTAGATTTTTTAATATTGCATATAATATAGAATACAATACGACATTGGCTAATCGTTGTTGGTTCGTGACACTTTTTCGTATAAATTAATCAACTTGGAATCTCAAATCGGTTTTTGTTGATCACATTGAAACCTCCAGTGATCTGTAATCGTTACGATTTTAGCAAATTTTTTGATTTTTTTCTCTGTCTAATCAATAGTATAGTACATATATTATGATATTATATTGTTACATGAGTAAGAATAAGCAAATGTTCTTAGATGACGTTTTCATAATAAAAAACTTGGGAGTGGAAAAATTGCTTAAATTATGAAAATTTTTGTGATAGCTGCCGAAATATAAGATATAGTAAAAAGAAATCCATTATTTTTCCAATAGATGGCTTTAGTAATCTGTTTCTCGCGTTGTGTAAGTGCGATCGGGTTACGCTAGATGGCGATAGAAAGATAGGATTTCGTACTAAGTAAACTTTGCAGGCAGTTTTGTGATTGCTTGACTCAGTATTGTTTGAGTACGCGTCAAAGATGGACACCAGTAAAGAGAAAATACGCCATATTTTACAGTTTTTCTTCGGTAAACGCGAAAACACAAGTCAGACGGTTGAAAATGTGAATAGAGTTTATGATCCTGATAATGTAACAGCCATTCACGTGCAATTTTGGTTTCGTCGATTCCGTTCCGGTAATTTTAATGTCAAATATGCAAGGCCAATTGCCGAAAATATCGATAAAATAATGGAAATCGTAGAGTCTGACGATTGCCCAGGAGCTAAACAGTGCACAAAAAACCGTTTGGAACCATTTAAATAAGGCTGGATACAAAAAGAAGCTCGATGTATGAGTACCATCTGCGAATCGCTGCTGTATCGCAACAAAATCGATCCATTTCTGAAGGGGGTGATTACTGATGATGAAAAGTGGGTCACTTACGACAACGTCAAGCGAAAACGGTCGTTGTCAAATAGCGGTGAGCCGGCGCAAACGATGGCCAAGCCAGGATTGACGATTAAGAAGGTTTTGCAATGTATTTGGTGGGAATGGCAGGGAATGATCTACTATGATCTACTCTCCTAAGGCCAAACTCTTAACTCGGATCTGTACTGTCAACAATGAAGGAAGCAATCGCCCAGAAGCTGCCAGCTTTGGCCAATAGGGGAGGAATTGTGTTCCATCAGGACAACGCCAGGCCACAAAAGCTCCGGGAGCTTGGTTGGGAGGTTCTTGTGCATCCACCTTATAGTCCAGACCTGGCACCAAGTGATTACTACATGTTCCTGTCTACGACGAATGATTTTGCTGGTGAAAAATTCGCCTCAAGAGAAGCTTGTGAAAATCGACTGTCCCAGTTTTTTGCCAATTGGGACGAGGGTTTCTATGAGAGTGGCATTATGAAATTACCTTTAAAGTGGCAACAAGTTTTCGAATGAAACGCTGCATATTTGACCTAAATCGGATCATTCTAACTATGCTAAATAGAACCTTCACTTTTATGAAAAATAATGGATTACTTTTTACTAGACCTTATATGTCTCCCTATGAACTTTTTCATACTTTTCGCAGAAAATATAAAGCTATGGAGCTGAAATTTGTAAAATAAGATTATATTCGTTAATTAATGGACAATTTTAACACTGAGCAAAATCGAATTAAAACGATGCCCATCTTCCATACGAAAAAGTATGTTTCTCTATGAATACTTTCGTACTTTTTTTTTTGATGAAAATAGAAAGCGGCGGTGTTTAAACATTTTATACATATCGCTCGTTTGCTGCAAGACCGGCATAAGTCAAAAAAATCGATTTTCCATAAAACGCGTTAGAAGTTTTCAACTGACTCCAACCGTACACGGAAAACACGGAAAAAATTCTCTTCTCAAGCGGAGCATATAAGAGGTATTCATATGAATTTTTCACTCAACATGAAGTATGATATAACGAACAATTCTGCAGCATTAACTCAAAAATCACGTTTTTTGATTTATGCCGGTCTTGCAGCAAATGAGCGATATGACCTTTTATAATCATAGATACTTGATTTTGAAAATGGATGCAAACGGATGAAAACCACTCCTACCTTCCATAGAAAAATTTGTTTATACGAACCTATGTCGGTCTGTCTAATATAGTGGATGGTATTTAAAGTTTGATATTATTGAATTTCAACATTTTTAAATTGTTAATTTTAATGTTTATCTCCGTTTATGTACAGTTATGTGTAATTTAGCTCATTTGCAATATGCAAACGAGGAGAAAAATTGGCTAGCCTTTCAATTTGGTGATAAAACCAAATAATAACCACATCTGTCACCGTTATGATAATATATTATAATATTAAAAAATAAAGTTTAACATTTTCTAAGCACTATCGATATAGCATTGCTGATGAAATATAACAAAATCCACTTTTTTATATAAATTAGAAAAAGAATTAGATTTCAATTAAAATTTCAATCAGAATTCGAATTTATTTAAACGGAACTAAAAATGACATGAATTGAGCTAAGGGGAAAAAAAGAGTAAGTATTTTCTAATTTCAAAGAAAGCAATCAACAATTCATATTCAGAAAACCCTCCCATATACCAACAAACATGGCAATCTCATTCATGAAACAAAAATGTATGGATATGGATACCTTACAAACAAATACATTTAAAATATTGCTCTACATAACATACATATACATACAAGGTACATATAGAGCAATTCAAAAGAACACAACCAAAATCAAAATATACCATAAAGTTACAATCTTTTTCCACCAGAAAACACAAAATATACGCATACGCACTTACATACTCATAAATGTGCCATGTTAGGAATAAAAACTTAAAAAAAAAGCCAAAAAGGAACAACTCATATTCGTATCAAAACCAGAAAGAGGCTGAAAAAAAAAGAGTATTGCATGGAGTCGTACATGTGAAATGGTTGATGGCTGTGATATGTAGTAGCAGTTAGTAGCAACAGCCAAATCAGCAGCAACTGAAGTAAAAATTATATGTTAAGGGGTTTTTTACTTGCAATATTTTGTTGGTTCCTCCCCCTACGTTTTCCATTTTTTTATGTGTGTATACAGTGTGACTTCAATAAAATTTCAAATGGAATTGATTGAAAATTGTTCAATTTTATTTTTATGTTTTGAATTGAGCATTTTGTTTCTTTTGTTTTTCCTCTACCTTATACAGAAATAGAAATTTCGTTATATATACATACTCGTATGTGTGTGTATAACTCTATTCACGCCTATGTGTGTTTACGTGTGAATATACAGTTAAATCGAACAGACTATTTAGGATTAAATTCGTCTATAAGTCTATGAGTTTTTGCATTTATTATTCATTTTTTATATAATTCAGTTATTCATTGTTCAATTATATAGTATGTAACATAAGTAAATGGCGGTTTAATGACAAGGTGCCATGAATTACGGTTTCAAAAATATTTAAAACTAGCTACGTACATAATGATTCTCATTCTCTTTGTTTTTAATGCATTTTAACAAAACAAATATTTTTTATCAATTGACGCAAGTAATCCAATAACGGGGAGTAACGGTGTAATCGAAAATTTGAAGGCTTTTGGCTTGGACTAGGGCAATTAAAAAATTCAAAATTATTGATTGATTTATATTGATGTTTCAGCCGGTGCTTAAATTCATTTAAAGTAGGTCGAAAAAATAAAAACTATGAATACTAAAACAACTACTCCAACTTTTCGGGGATAAAGTTGAAAATCTAATAACTCTAATAAATCTAGCTTCATATTGGGGTGTTTAATGTGGTCAGTGTGCTAAGAGCATCTATTTATATTCACCGATCTCTAGCGACAGCACTCTTGTGGCATTATTATACCCTGCATAATGCAATATGCATGGTATATTCATTTCGGACAGATGTTTGTGTCCACTTGAAGGAATCTCCGGAGATATAGACATAGATATATATTCGTGATCAGCGTCGATTAAATTTTCGATTTAACGATGTCCGTCCGTCCGTCCGTCTGTCTGTCACCTGGCTGGTTCGCACGATAACTTGAGTAAATATTGAGCTATTTCGATGAAATTTGGCATAAGTAATCTATGATCCAAGAGTACGGAGGGGATTGATATTGGGCATGATCGGTCAATAACCACGCCCACACCAAGCATTCAAAGCGACTAACCTCGAAATTTTCAAAATCTTTAACTTGCTATAACTCACACAATATACCACTTCGGACAACAATATTTGGCACATAGACTTACATTATACCACTATATAACCTCACCAAAAGTGGTTGAGCCACGCCTACTTTTTAGCGTAGCTGTCATACAAAGTGTCTGTACTTCGTTTTAATTGAAACAGCTGTAACTTCTACAATCTTCTGTCCAGAATAACCATAATTGACACTTAGATTAACATGGTGATCGGAAAAAATATGGCAGAAAATCAGTGTGCCACGCCCACTCCTTTTTGGGTCTCCCATACAAAGTTGCGGAAATTAAAAAAAATGTTACCGGTTATAATTTGCAAACTATTCAGCGTAGAATAACGAGATTTAAGGTGTGGATTAGTATTGTACAAGCAACTAGGCCCACAGAAAATGGGCGCACCACTCCCACTGTTTATCGTAGCCCCCATACAAATTTTAAATTGAAACAGCTGTAACTTCGGCAATCTTCAGTCTAGAATAACCATAATTGACACTTAAATTAATATCGTAGTCGGCAAAAATCTGACAGAAAATTAGTGTGCCACGCCCACTCCTTCATGAATCTCCCATACAAAGTCAAGGGAATTAAACTAAAACTTTTAAGCTCCATAACTTACAAACCATTTAGCGTAGGACAACCAGATTTAAGGTATGGATAAGTATTGTACGAGCAACTAGGCTCACAGAAAATGGGCGCACCACGCCCACTTTTTATCGTAGCCCCATACAAATTTTAAATTTAAACAGCTGTAACTTCGGCAATCTCCTGCCTAAAATAACCATAATTGAGACTTAGATTAATATCGTAGTCGGAAATAATCTGGGAGAAAATCAGTGTGCCACGCCCACTCCTTCATAGGTCTCCCATACAAAGTCGTGGGAATGAAACTAAAACTTTTAAGCTCCATAACTTACAAACCATTTAGCGTAGGACAACCAGATTTAAGGTATGGATAAGTATTGTACGAGCAACTATGCTCATAGGAAATGGGCGCACCATGCCCACTGTTCATTGCAGCCCCCCTACAAAATGACTGAAATTCTTTTAAATTTAAACAGCTGTAACTTCGGCAATCTCCTGCCTAAAATAACCATAATTGACACTTAGATTAATATCGTAGTCGGAAATAATCTGACAAAAAATCAACATGCCACAGCCACTTCTTAATGGGGCTACCATACAAAGTTTGGAAAATTAAGAAAAATTTAAACCGCTATAACTTACGAACAATTCAGCGTAGGACAACCAAATTTAAGGTGTGGATTGATATTGAAAAATCTCCTTACAGTCGGCTGGGGCCGACCAAATTATACCCTGCATATGTAGATTTGTATATAAAAAGTTTACTCGAATATCCAACTTTTCTTTTATTTCCACTTTTCGAGAAACAATTTTTGCATATACTACTAATTTACACCCGAAATATGGTTGACTTTGACGAAGTAAAAGGATTTTAAGATAATTCCGAGGCTTAGTATGGGAGCTATATAAAAAGTGGGCGTGGCTTACCACTTTCTAGTAAATCCAATTAATTTTTCAATGTTAATCCACACCTTAAATTTGGTGTCCTACGTTGAATAGTTTCTAAGTTATGGTGGTTAACATTTTTGTTTAATTTCCTCAACTTTGTATGGGAGCCCCAATAAGAAGTGGGCGTGGTACGCAGATTTTTCTCCAGATTATTTCCGACTACGATATTAATTTAAGTGTCAATTATGGTTATTCTAGACAGAAGATTGCCGAAGTTACAGCTGTTTAAATTTAAAAGAATTTCAGTCATTTTGTAGGGGGGCTGCAATGAACAGTGGGCATGGTGCGCCCATTTCCTATGAGCATAGTTGCTCGTACAATACTTATCCATACCTTAAATCTCGTTATTCTACGCTGAATACTTTGCAAGTTATAACCGGTAACATTTTTTTTAATTTCCGCAACTTTGTATGGGAGACCCAAAAAGGAGTGGGCGTGGCACACTGATTTCCTGCCATATTATTTCTGACTGCCGTGTTAATCTAAGTGTCAATTATGGTTATTCTAGACAGAAGATTGTAGAAGTTACAGCAGTTTCAATTTAAAAGAAGTACAGACACTTTATATGGGAGCTACGCTAGAAAGTAGGCGTGGCTCACCCACTTTTGGCGAGGTTATATAGTAGTATAATATAACTCTATGTGCAAAATATTGTTGTCCCAAGTGGTATATTATGTGAGTTATAGCAAGTTAAAGATTTTAAAAATTTCGAGGTTAGTCGCTTTGAATACTTGGTGTGGGCGTGGTTATTGACCGATCATGCCCAATATCAATCCCCTCCGTACCCTTGGATCATAGATTACTTATGCCAAATTTCATCGAAATAGCTCAATATTTACTCAAGTTATCGTGCGAACCAGCCAGGTGACAGACAGACGGACGGACGGACGGACGGACGGACGGACGGACGGACATCGTTAAATCGAAAATTTAATCGACGCTGATCACGAATATATATCCATGTCTATATCTCCGGAGATTCCTTCAAGTGGACACAAACATCTGACCGAAATGAATATACCATGCATATTGCATTATGCAGGGTATAAAAATTAAGTAGATATACCAGAAAGAGATACGTCACGCCCACTTTTTATATAGCTTCCGTACAAAGTCTCGGATTTATCTTAAACATTAAAACACCCATAACTTACTAATTAATACGCCTAGGTCAACCCATTGCAACCTATGTAGTTTAGTATTATAGGCAGAAATTGATCCTCCAAAATTGGTGAGGTACGCCTGCTTCTTAATGTATGTAGGTCCTATACAAAGTAGTGGAAGAAAAGGATGGATATACGAGAAAACTTTTTATATATACCTCTACATATGCAGGGTATAATTTGGTCGGCCCCAGCCGACTGTAAGGAGATTTTTTTTTTTCTGAATTTTGCCACAGAACTCTTACAGAAACGTTTTCATGGAAAAATTCGTTAGAGTCGTAACGGCCGAGATTCGAACTGACGAAAAACATACTAATCAACTATGCCCTGCTATAAAAATCGTCACTTGTTTGAACCTGTATGAATCAACTGTGCTCCCTTCTACCATTCGTTATGGGTCACATCCTTCGTTAATTTATTTATTATTGTTTCATAATCACCTTATTATGATATCATATTTTGCATAAATCCATAATGTTTATATTTCCATCCAACTCGAAATATCCATGTACCATAACTAACTTTTACATCTGATTATTTTAAAACCGACGATAAAATATAATAGTCAAAAGCTTATGTAATTCAGCATTCGGCAACACGAATGATGCTCGAATGAATTAATATCGATATTTTTGCAATAATTATCGCCCTAATGTCGAAAAAGTATATACCAAAAAACAATTGATATTATTGTAAAAAAAATATTTTTTGGTGGGGTGGGTGCCGTAGCTCTAACCACTGAGCTACGGAACTCACCCTTCTGACCTTCTGATCTGTAGGTCGTGGGTTCAATCCTTGGCTGAAGCGTACGAAATTTAATATTGAGAAGATTTTTCTTTCTAATGGTACCTACCTGTCGGAAAGCAATTCTCAATTCTTCCGGCAGTAACAATTTGCCATAGAAAGGCTTCTAAAAAAACTCTGTAAATAAGCTCAGAAAAGTTTTGCCTTTCGGAACAGGCTAAAATAAGTAGATTTTCTGGCATTTATTAAAATGTAAATTGAAATAATATCGAAATAAAAATGTACGTAATTGGATTTTTTGATATTACTGCCAGAAATTTTGCAATTATATCGAAACTTTGCAGAAATGGCGGTTTTGACATTCTTGCAAATATTTTATCAATAATTCGGAATATTACATATAAAAAACTTCGACATTATTGCAAGAAATTTTCGACATTAATGCCTATTCTAACGTTACTAACAAAATATCATTTATTCAAGAAAAATCTCTAAAAAAAACTCCATTTCACACCTGGCTCAGAATGTCCATAGACCGATTCAAATTTTTTAAAGTCCTGCTAAACGAATTAGGTTTTTATTCGAATTGTTTTGAAGTTATTTCAAATTAGGATAGTGAACTATTTATAATAAGACAAATGGCGTCTTCTTTCTGCAAGAAAATGTTGCGCTTGGTAATTCAAGGTTCATAATACAGGTAGACAATAGATATGTATTTAGATTTGTATTTTCTAAGTGTAAAAAACAAAAAAAGAATCATGGTGGAGCTTTTCTCTAGTATTGGAAGGGAGTTTCATATGTTAGAGGATAAGATTCGATATGGCAGAACATTTCGTCATCACTTTTCCTGTACTTTATCACATAAATCTTTTAGAAACTTTTTTACGGTAAACTTTTTACGTTGTCGTAAAGATCTAAAATTGCTCAGAGCAAAGATGCTTACCTATCTGGAAAAAATTATGCTGAATTAGCAGAAGGTAGGATTCGTAAGCATATTCTTCGAGAGAGAAAACAAAAATACAGACACACTTTCAGAAAATGTAATTAATATAAATGCCAACTTCAATGTTGTAATTTCTACCGATCACAAGACAAAAAAAAAAATTAAACACTAGAAATCTTCATATATAAGATTTACAAAAAATATTTCAACCGAAGAATCTCTTTTTTGTGTTAGCTTACCTGACATATCTTCACTTTGTTCATCATCCAAATGATCAGGCATCTCTTCATCACGATCATAATTGCTGCTGTTGCAACTCCACTGTCGCGATGAATTGCCGTAAAGTCCATTTGGGCCTGTTTTCCCCGTAAATTTATTTGGATCCAATATATTTTCGACCGAGAAAGCTAAACGTTTTGTTGCCTCTTTTTCACTGGGCGGTGTTGCTGCCGTCGATGTAGATGCTGTAGCTGGTGTCGATCTGGTTGTTGGCACTGATCGTGTCAGATCAACTGGACAAGCCTATAACGAAATTTATTATTTCAATAAAATCGCAAGAAGCTCACATCTTTGTTGTTTGTAAAAAATTATAATTGGGCAAAATCAAAGGTTGATGAGAGAATTTTTAATGATTGTTGCCAAAATATAAAGAAAAATACTTGCAACTTACCGACGGCGTGCCATGAGATCCATCATTACTCTCCTCATCATTTCCATCCACATTGAGTTCTTCACTACTATCACTTCGCGCATAATTAGCAGCAGCAAGTTGCCTTGAAGTTGCCGCTGCGGCTGCGGCAGCTGCTGCCAAGCCGCCTAATTGTATTCGAAAACCATAATCACTTAAATCTGCACGGGAATTTGCGACCGGCATACAAAGGCTGGTAGCAGCATTGGCAGCAGCTGTTGAGACGACCGTTGACGATACAGCCGAGCCTAGGGTTGATGTGGGCGAACGACGAACAACAGTTTGTGCGGCAACCAATTTAATCCGTTCCAGATCCACATCCACATGTGCTGTTGATGAGGGATTACTTGCGGCTACGGCGACTTGTTGATGCGGTACCAGCAACATTGATGAGGGTGGCGATGATGATGCTGATGACGATGACATTGACAGCAGTTGTTGTTGCTGTTGAGGCGATGCAATGGCGATGGGCACATGTGTGCCAACATGTATGGAATGTTGTTGTGGCGACATTTGCTGTTGTTGTTGTGGTTGCTCCGAATATGCTGGTGGTGGTGGAGGCGGCGGTGGTAGGGTTGGCTGAAGTGGTGATGCTGGCGGTGAAAGTGGTGAATGGGAAGGCGATGGTGGTGGTGAGGTTTGATTAGGTGGCATAATTAAAGTTGTCGCAGCAGTGCCCAATGGGGAACGTAAATGAAACGTGGCAGGATGATGCTGTAGATGGTGGTGATGTGAGTGATGCAAATGTTGATGCGGATGTGTATGGGGATGGGAATGCGAATGGGGATGATGATGATGGTGTTGATGTTGATGTTGTTGTTGGTGTTGTTGCTGGGCGGCTGCTACGGCTAAGAATTGTGGATTTTGTAATAAATGTGGATGCTGTTGTAGCAGTGCAGCATGTGGATGTTGAAGCGGCTCAGGACGTGCCAATTGTCGTGCATTGGTTAGTTCCATTATTTTACGCTGTTGCGGATTTGGGAATATTATTGGTGAGTGAGAACGGCGACCATTGCTGTTGCTGCTGTTGCTGATCGTATTTTTGTTATTATTTATGCTATTGTTATTGTTGTTGTTGTTGTTGTTGCTGTTGTTATCATTACTATTATTTTGACACTTCACTTCACTGTCGCCATCGTCCATACTTGGACTAAGACGATTTAAGCCATTCGTCTCGGTCATTTGCTTCAAACGTTCGATTGAATAACGCAAACTATCGTCCGTGACAACATTCGACGTTTTAATTGTGTTGGTAATAGTATTCGCGTTAGCAGCAGTTGATATCGGCTGTTGTTGACTTATGATGAATTTTGGTATTTTTGCCGTTGGCGAATGAATGCCATTTGGCACCGTTGCCGCCGTTGTGATGGTTGTTGTTGTTATATTGCCGACGGTCGTTGTCGCTGTGCTGTTATTAGCCACGTCTGGTGAAGTGTTTGATTTCGGTGAGTCTGGATTGGAATTTGGACTCATTTGTCCGACGGCAGAGGACGATGCTTGTGTGGCATCCGTCGTATTAATAGGCGATTGTAGCATCACCATTATTTAATGATTTATCACGCACACAAACAAAAATTTTTTTATGATATTTAATTTTTTTCACTCTTCTTATTCAACACTAAATACACTTGTACTAGTTGCTTGCTTCGCACTCGTCGTTGTCTTTGCGCAACTGAAGTATACGCAAACGATACACTTGCTTCGCGGTCACTCTATCAAATGTCCTTTAATCCTGACGGTTCAATGCCTTTTATCTAAATTCAATTCGCATACGCTAACACATGTGCAAGTGTGTGTGTGCGTTTAAGTAGATGACAATTAAAAACTATCCGATTTTCGATTTCGAAGTACTTGTCACTTTGATGGCAGCCAATCGACTGTTACTGATTTTACATCCGCAATGCGTATTGTCCGTGTAATCCAGTCCGGACGGTGGTGTATTAAACCAAAACATAATAACTGAGGGTTGTCGGCATTTCGTTTGCAAAGCGATTTTTTCCCACTTTCTCTATCGACCGACGTTTTTTCTCGCTCAATTACGGTCGAGTCAATTTTTATTGTTCTGTTTTTGTTTTTTTTTTCTGTTCATCTTTTCTTTATCGGATACAACACGAGCTAATCCAATTGTGTATGAGATTGTGTGAGTTGACAAAATGCCGCGCCTGCAGCTAGTGCACTGAGAGGCATTTCACTCTTGTGATAGAATCACTCCAGCAATCCAGCAGACAGAAGGGATGCTGTGATATGTATGGTGGTTGCTTGGATATTTTTAGTGCATTTACATCTGATAAGGAATGTAGCATTAAATTTACTCATTGCATGCGTATGAGCGCGTACAGTTAGTGGCAGAGAGTGAGAGAGAGAGAGAGACAGGAAGAATACGCCCATTTTGCCAACAGCTATTGCTAGTTGCATTTTGAGTACATTTTAACATATAAATATGAGTGAGATTTCATAAGGCTCCGCCTTTTCAACATTCAGACACATATTACTTTATTTAATCTTCTTTGCCATATCATGCTGATTGTATGTATTTATTTTGAAGAGCATCTGCTCTCTTCACCTTAGCCCGTTGACTATCACAACAACTACAACAACTATTATTATTATTATTATTATTATAACTACAGCTACCACTAAACGAGAGGCATCTTTGCAACACATCATCATACTTACATGTACATTGGGTACTTAAGTCTAAAGGATCAGTATCACAATCTAATGATTTAATTTGTTTTCCCCTCGTTAGCAAATGTAATGGTCTGTTCTGAGGCGACTTTTCATTTTCGCAAAGCAATACTTGTACATATTGTACATACTCTGTGTGTGTGTGTGTGTGTGTGAATGAGGGTGATGATGATGTTCTTTAGAGTGGCACATGACACACACACACACACACACACATACAGAAACAGACATAGGTACATATATAGATATTCATTCATGTACCATCACTTTTAGCACCCTCACCAACCTCACCCATGAAAATCATTTGTGCGTATGTTTGTGTGTGTGTATATACTGAGCTCTTTGCTTCGATGCTTTTGCCATTGTAAGAATGTGAGTAATTGTCAAATTATTTAGCGAAAAATTTGTTTGTTTATTCGCTTGGTTGGTCGGAAAATGGATCGTTGGCTTTATTTTAAAATGTTTTTCTTTTTGTTTTTTTGCTATCCTCATGTACTATACCTACATATATGATTGTGTGTGTGTGTATGTTTATGGGTATATGAGCATATATTTGTAGGAACATATATTTAGCTATATGCTTGAAGTACATATATATGCGGTCGTAATTTTGTCTGCTTCATCTATTTCTTGTTCTTCTTGAACATTTTTATTATTTGTTACATGCCATGTACTACATACTACTATTACTACGTATATTTGTTGTGTACGTGCACTAGTATGATTTTTCATGGGTGGTTGGCTGTTAGTCGTATATGCATGAATGGTAGTTGCGCTTTGTAGTGTTGCCAATTTTTGTTAAACCTAATTGATATTATAAAGTTAAGCATCCACATAAAAACGATGCTAATTAATAATCGTTAGTGCTAATTAAATCATATTTAGATATAGAAACATTCATATTTTGTAGTCGTACAAGTCATTTGATCTTTAAATAAATAAAATAAAAAAAATATGTGACACTTAAAGCCCCGAAGGGCTCTTTGGCCGAACTTCTCTTCCATAACTGTTATGCGTGTTAAATTTTGGACAGTATTAGAAGGGACCTATTTATTTTATCCAGTTCCAAACGGCAGAACTCTTGCGACATCACTTTAAATAAATTGCAACAGTTTACAATTGTTCATTGGTTGAATATTTCACGAAAAAAAGTTTTTATCGTTTTTGAATACTCAAATATGTAATTTGTAAAGTTGTTCTGATAGCGCTACAATATATGATGATATTACAGTGGCGTAGTCATGATTTTGGCAAGGGCGGGAGCTAAAATAAAAAAGATGTATAAGAAAAAATGTTTTTCTTTTTTCTTTTTTAACAAGTCCAGCGGCCAAGGCGGGATATATCCTCCTGATACCTTCCCCCCTGTCTATCTATGATAGTATAATTGGAGCCTTCAAGAGCTTAGGCCTATTTGTGTTGACTACGAGTGCCGGATTAGTACAATCAAGACCTTTACAAGCAGTGTGCCTATATTTGTATAGTAAATCGCAATAAAATCTAGCAATGGCCATGCTGGCTCAGCGCATGGGTTTTTCATTTCGAGCGAATGAAAAACCCATTCCCGAAAATAGTGTGAGATCTACTGAATAGGAAAATCATATTCCCCTGCTGAGGAAAGACAGAGTGCTGGAGAATCTGTCATAATTCTTATTATCCAAATGACACCAATGAGTTGCTGACTGATAAAACTCTGAACGAGCGGATTATAGGTTCTAATTGTCAAACAAGCAAGTATGTGAAGTACTGAGCATCAGATACACTTTGTATTTTTCTACCCAATACGCCACACTGTGAAGGTTAAAAATAAAAATAATTGAAATTTTTTACAAATACAAAATCAATACGTTGGAATGGAAATTACTCAGATAGGTAAGGATAAGATAATATTATTCGAGTTAAAGCTGATGTCGTTTAGTAGGTGAGACTGGATACCTAACATTTGGTCCATTGGCACATTTGATATTGCATTATTTCTAAGTTGAAAATGTTGACGCTTTAAAAAACTATTTTCATTCTGCTTTAATAAATTATTAACTAATTAATTATTATTAAAGTTTCAATTCTCTAGTTACGATGATCATAACTTTTATCTTCAAATAAAATAAAAAACATAAAAATAAAATAAAATAATATTCGAAATAGTACTTTTTATTTATTCATTTATTTAAAACTTATTATAATTAAAATGGTAACTAATTATATAAATGTAAACCCATCGACGTGTCATCATTGTTGAAGAAATATGATCCAGTGATTCCATCATTCGAGGAAGCAAAACTACTACTGACTTTTAATGAACCTAATAGCAATTTTATATAACCATATAACCATAATTTTGATATAACCATTCTCTGAAAATAAGTCTCGTCACTGAGCAAAATGTTGTGCAAAAATGATCAAGATATCAAGAGCAATTTGGAAGCATCCACTAAAAGCATATCCAAAAGGCTTGAATGCTTCCACCAGCTAGATCTTGTAAGCAAATCAACACTATTCTTCAAAATTTCCAATAAAGTGAATGGACACAGCTCCAATTGTTGTGACCGATGAAGTATCAACTCATTAGAGTTCTCCTTAATATTACTCTACCGAGCAAGAAGAGCTTGATATGTGCGTACTATTTCACGTATTTGAATTACGTGCTTCGAAGGACGATTATATCCAGTTTAAAGTAATTTGAAAACTTTGCTTTATCACAAATCTATTTAATAGTAAGCAAATTTAAGTATAAATCGATTGTCGTTGGCAAATTGATTGCCAATACAAAAACAAACCTCTGAAAAAATGCCTGGTAGGAGCATCTCTTCTTTTCGAATCTCTTCTTTATTGTTATTCTGTAGACTGCAATACTGAATGCAATGTGATTTTTTGAATGCATCTTAGTTTTTGGTTTTTGTCATCTGGTTGACTCTGCACATAACTGCATATTTTTACCCAGGAATCTGTCTGCAAAAGACAAAAATATAAATATCTCTTCCTGTTTTAAAACCATCAATTCAATCAATCAATATAACTCTAAAAAATATTTAGCATCATGTTTAATACAGGTTACAGTATGATTTCCCTGAACGAGATATAAGCTAATTAGATATTGATGTCAGACGGACTAAGGAAGATCATATTAAATATTTTTCTTTCAAGCAAAATATACAGGTGGTATTTTCAGATTTTTCTTTGGCCCCATTTTATGAAGTTGGATAAATCTAAGTTGACTTTCCTCTTCTGCACCTCATATTCTTATTCGCAACCGAAGTCTGGTGTATAAGTGAGGTTATCATTAGAAGGTGAAAATCATTGAAATTATATAATATGTTGAAATTAAATATAATTAAATCAAGTAATATCAGGATAGGAGCATACATATATATTCCTAATGAATACCAATTTCCATATTAATTTGGCAATATCAATTTCAAAAAAAGTTCAGAGATTCAGTATCATTATTTCTTATGGATCCTGATCTTCTAATTGCAATCGACCCAACAATATTATTCTAAATTTCATTTATGTGGTAACACCATGGTTCATAATTTTTTCTTATTTTCACTGCTACTTCAGATACGTACTTCCATCTTCCATCTTGTTGTTTCCTTTATTCATTTATAAAACGCAACTCATAATTCATTTTTTATGTACAACTGCATTTAGTGAATTACCGAAGCTGAACAATAACGACAAGCAGCATTTTCCACAGAATATGGAGTTTAAAAACAACAACAACAACGAACTATATATGTAGTAATAATAATAAGAATGAAACACAGCAACAACAATGGTGAAGCATAGAATAAAAATATTGAAAAGAAAGAAAATAAAAATGTAAATATGCTTCAAAATGAAAGGAAAAAAATTATATTGTAGTATTGTATCTGAAAAAAATGAGAAAATATAAAATGACTCACTCATTTTATATCAAAAAGAGGAGAAATATGTATGAGGCTACATAAATGAGTAACAGAAAAAATAAAAATTACCATACTCTCCAACACTAACATCCGAATCAACCAATATGATCCAACTCACTCCAAGTGTTACATCCTATCGAATGTACTCATCGTTTATTTCATATTTCACTCATACGCCATAGATCGCATAGCTTTTGTCTCATTTACTCATTTACTCATATTATGTTCATGTGCATGTCTCGCTCTTTTTATGCGCAATTTTGCTCTCCATTTGCACAAATTGTTTGAATTGAACAAAAAAAAAATTTATATGCGCTTTGCACAGGCAATTTAATATCGCATCCAATTTGCGGTTTATTCGCATCGAAAGCCTTGTCATCTGTCCTTGCTTCTATTTGCCTGATTATGAGACGACAAGTGGTAGTAATAGATGATAACGATGATGATGACGATGATAGTGAGATGAGAGATAATGGGCCAAATGTAGTAATACATAGGTGGTAGATGGCATAGAGCCACTGTAGAGTATTATAGAGGTAGAGGCATTTCTTTTTTCTTGGGCGAAACACACACACACACATACATCGGTCATACTTAAATGGCGACTACTCTGCTTAATGAACTACGACGAATAGTAGTCGCAGAAGAGGAGCACGTTGTGTTTGTTGTATATGTAGTTAACAGTCTACATCATCCAGTATACCCTATAGAGACTGAACATAAATTCTTGTTCTTATTGTTCGTATTGTTGTTTTGCCAATGCATCCACAACTCTCAACGGCGACAGTTTGTATGAGTATGTAATGACAATTGTTGTTGATTGAGTCGGTAATGCTAACTACATACTTAAATTGTTCTGTTATTCTCTTACTCATTTTCTTTCTCTATCTCGCTCCCTCGCTCTCTCTCTGTCTCTCTCTTAATTCGATTTTATTATTATTGTTTGTTTTTCTTTGTAGGGACTTTATACTTATACTAAATGGGTATGAGTATGAAGTTTTATTTCTTTATTTATTTTACTTTCTATTTTTGTTTTCGCAGTAATACTTTTGTTGTTGTTATTGTTTTTGTTATTATTTTATATGTTAGTGCATGAGTATATGTTGCATTGAGTACACGTATATATGTCTATAATTAACCACTAAATGGGGAGACGACATTAATGAGAGAAGCTTGTTATGCTTTTTCATTTTAATTAGTTTTTAAGCGTATTTTTCTTGTTCACAACACAATTTGTCGCACTTTATACTATTTAATTAGTGTTATTGATGATTGCTACTACTGGCGCTACTGGTTGGTTACTTTGATCTTTGAGCACACTGTGAAAAATTCATAGGTTCTTTTGTGCTCACTGTGGACTTTTGTTTTTTTATTGGAAGGAAAAGTGTTTAGGGTCTAAATTATTTGGTATTGAAATTCATTGATTAAGGTTATAAAGCATTTGGAATATGAAATTGCTTTTCTGTTACCCTGTCTGTACTTGAAAACCTCGTAAATATATAATTTCTGTTTTAAAAAAATGAGCAAAAAAGATAAAATTAAAAAAAAAAAATTTTATTTGATCACAAACATATTTGAGCATAAACATATTTAAAAGTCCTACGAGCACTGCTTGTTTCTTTACAGATACTTGAATATTTCATCTCTGCAAAAAACGTAAAATATTGAAAATATTGAAAAATTTTTGGTTGATTTCACCACACTAGGTGATTTTCAGAAGTTTTTAAGTAAATTTTGTAAGGCAACCTCCATAGGGAGTGAATATAGCAGTTAAGTATTTTAGAAAAAATGTTGAGTAATAAAAATTAATGGAATCCGGTCATATATTTTGCCCACCTTTCGGAACCGTGGGAGCAAACCTTATAAAAAGATCGTTTGTTTGAAAGGCTAGTCATTCCAAGAGGAATAAAAATATGTTTAGTAAAAAGTTTGGAAATAAATAAATCAATGGCAACCGACCATAAATTTGATCGATTCTGCGATTCGGAGTAATTTTTGTTAGGTTATGTACAAAATATGACCGTGACAAACATATCCTAGATTTAAATTCAGCGGCCTAAAATACTGATGTTTATCTTGTTTACTATTTTTTCAAATAGCAACGTGATTTTTCACAATATTCGACATGTTTGATCGCAATATATATATATATATATATATATATATATATATATATATATATATATATATATATATATATATATATATATGTTTATATATATATATATATATA